>JASAUF010000547.1:1200000-2400000 GCA_030180095.1 Magnolia changhungtana | reverse complement strand
TCAGGCAAAAATCACTAAGGACCGAATCCTTTAGAAATTAGATGAAAAATTAATTAAGTACTAAACTAAATTAATCGGTAGATTAGCTTGAACCGCTTTCTATACGAACTGCAAGACCCAAAACCAGTAGAATTATTGACTCTACATTACCTAAAAACTTAGGATCAAGCTTAAAACCTAGTTGCTTCGAGAGCGCATTGAAACTCCATGTCGAACCTGGACTGCGCGTCGAAAGTCTGATAACCGTGAAACTATACGGTTATGACCGCCTTACTGGGCTTGACAACTATCGCAGGAATCGAGCCCGAATAGTGTCCAGAAATGCACAACTAGAGCCCCCAGTAAAGTGTGTGAAAAACGCGAATATCTTTAGAAAATGAACTCAGATTTAAGTGAATTGGGCCATTCACTTGCAGGCCAAATTTAAGGTTTCTTAGCGTCAGAGTCTGACCCAACTACACCCTTGGATCAGGAAAATTTTCCTACACATGTCAATATACTTGTGGCCCTGATCGACTGACGATAGCCGTTGAACTGAAACTGGTCCTCCATTGTCGATCCACAAATCCGATTGAACCGAAATCTTAACCTGACCTAGATCCATTGTCAGGGAACATTCCCCAGACTGTATGTAGGGAATAGACCTCCAGATGAGCCCCGTTAGCCCGAGACAGACAACTTTTGCCTATAACCTAAGTATACCATGACCCTGGGGCCATTGACATCACTTCTGGGCCTATATAATGCCCTAAACCCACCCCTCTCATTACATATGAATTTCCTAAACCCTAGGGGAGAGAAGAGAGAAAAGAGAAGGAGGAAGTGAGGAGAAGTGTGAGAGAGTTGTGGTTTGCCGATGGGATTCATTCCCGCCACTCCACGTGCTGACTCACCTCTCTCGTGTCACTACACCGGTGATTTCGATTCCATTTTTGGGTAAGAAACCCTGACCCTAATCTGTTTTAGGTATCCAACTAGAGGAATCGAGGGAACAGCTAACCTATTTCGTGATTCAGGCAGCCGTTGTGCCATAGACGAAGGTATAGTGTTTGAACTGAGTTCGATACGAGTTTACCGACGGAAGGTGCAGACTATAAATGTTTAGGTTATGGTTTTCAAGGCTTTGAATGTCAATTAATGATTTATAACTGACTTGATTGTTGTCACATGTACTTAGATGCGATGTTTTCCGCGTATTACACATATATATGAACTATGTTGAATATAATGCATTCTATGTGCTTGTTGAAATGTTTGGATGAATATGGAATTATAATTTGTGCTTACCGTGATTATTAACTGAGAATATATGATTGTTGTATGTGTGACAACTCCTTTGTGAAAGGATCTGCCATAATATATGTTTTAACTAATTTCTTACATATATGTTGAATGTGTAGTTTAAGTATTTGATAAAATGTCTGAATGAGTAATTGGTTGATGAAATACATTTATTAAAGGTGTGGAGATGAGATCCTATATTACCTTAGCTATACGAATAGATTTCTTCATGTAAGTTGCATTCGGCTACGTAATTCATGTATGAAATGCCTATGTATAATAACATGTGCACTATATATTTGTTAAAATGCTCAAATAAAATTTATATTTGAATTGGTTATCACATGCTATTTTGACTGTCATATATGAATGCATGTTGTATTTGAGTATAATTGGGACTAATATGTAGTCCAAGCAATCGGTAACGGTTTACAATCAGTGGTTGAACTAGTTTCGCCACAACGGATATGTTCGATGAATTCGAGTTGTATGGTGATTATCGATAGTGGTTAGGCCATGAGGATTACGTATGGGCTCCATGTTGATTAATTCAATGTGCGCTCGTACCAATCGAGCTTGCCAAGTAACCCGATTGGCCTACCAGTGAAAAGCCTGTTTAACCTTGGTACCATGATCCGCTAAGACTTATGAGCCGGGTATGGTGGTATGGGACACCGTAGTCGAGCTATCGGCCTATGCTGGGGTGACAAGCCTCCCCGTACTGACCAATGAGCAACCTAAACTCGTGAGCCGAATACGATGGTATGGGATACTGTTTTCAAGCTGTCGGCCTACGCTAAGGTGACGAGCCTTTCCGTAGTGACCTCGAGTATAAAATAGGCTTACAATCAGGTGACAAGCCTCTTGTAGTGACCTCGAGTCTGAATTAAGCTTACGTTGAGGTGATGAGCCTCCCGTAGCGACCTATAGTATAAACTCGCGAACTTGCCTATTGTATGTGATTAACTAGGATTGACGACCCTAGATGGATCATTATTTGAGCCGATAATATAAAGGGAGGTACCTTAGCTTCCCAAACCTACTGTATGAATAAGTTTAAGTAAGAACTTGGCTAACACGATCATGCATCGTATTGCACGTGTGCCTTTGGCGTGGGTGTTGAGCACAGTAGGAGTTAGCATGCGCGACAGTGAGATGATGTCGCAGAGGGAGTGCAGGCGAGGGCATACATCATTAATACATATCATTCTTGTATTAACAAGAGTACTTAGGATATGATTGTTGTACTGCTTTATCATTACTGCTTGACTGAATTGATAACATGTTAACTTTTGCCTTATAGTTCCACTGAGTTGATCACTCACTCCCACTCTAGAATGGTGTTTTAAAACACCAAACAGACCCTGTTTTAGTTTCAAGTGATGACGGGGCTTACGAGATAGAGCCTATCTTCTATGATAACGAGGAGGATTTCTCCTACATGCAACTCTCTGGAGGGTCTATATAGACCTGGAGTTGCGAATCAGGGCTACAGGGATATGGATTAGATGACACTTATATACTTTATCATTTTGTAAATTTCGGAACTATACATGTAATTATTCAGCCTGGGACATGATCATACTCTGGGGTTTACATCCACTTACACAATTAATATATCTGTCACAATCTTTCGCTTGCTAAATTTAATCATCTTTGGAGTATGATATGTTGATTTAGTATAATCTCATTCATGTTTAAATGCACTAAACCGGACAACATTTAATCATCATTATCTATGTTGCATAAGTGATGCAACGGATCTCAGGAGTTGGGCCTTTGCTCGACCCTCGAAATTCGGGGCGTTACAAGTTGGTATCAAAGCATGATTTGGATTAAACTGGACCTGGGTTATGGTAATACGACGCACACTGACGTACTTTGACTTAGGAGGAGGCGATAATATTTAGAAATGAACGTAGGATTCCCAGTTTCACCGACGGGCGAAACTGACCATTGAATTTCACCCTGTATGCATATAAGATCATGTAAAAAAAATGATCCCAACCACTTCCTAGACCGTCAATCGACGTGTTTGGGCGATAACTCAGTGAATCTCACGCTCAAAACACGCCAAAAGCGAGAATATGTGAGAGTTTAAGTCCGAAAGCACCTCAAACAGATGTGGGGGCCACACCGCACTTTACAAAGGGACTCGAGGGGGGTCCCATGTGTTTTCGGCACCCTGGGGAGGGGAGGACACCGCCCCCAGGCGGAGCCACCGCGGACGGTCCAGAGTCCGGGGGGCGGCGCACCGCTCAGCTTCACAGCACCAGGGCGGCGACACCACCCGATCAATGGCACACTGCCCACCGCCTAGCCAGGTGGACAGGATCCGGCGTCGACTTTTGACAATACAGAGTAGACAGAAGAGTTATGCCGATACGAGACGGCGACAGCTAGAGTTTGAGGTTGGGGATCATATATTCCTGAAGGTTTCTCCAATGAAGGGAGTCATTCGATTCGGCAAGAAGGGGAAGCTCACGCCACGGTTTATTGATACGTTCCAGATTTTAGATCGAGTGGATGTGGTAGCATACCGACTCGCCTCGCCCACACCACTTGCAGGCGTGCACAATATATTTCATGTATCGATGCTGAAGAAATACGTTCCTGACCCTTCCCACAATAACAGATGGGAGCAGGTACAGATGAGTGAGGATGTTACTTATGTACTGTGACCGACGCGTATCCTAGACAGGAAGGAACAGGTGTTGTGCGGTAAGATTATCCCGATTGTGAAAGTATTATGGACGTGTCACACTGAGGAAGAGGCTACTTGGAAAACAGAAGCCGAGGTCCATAAGAACTACCCACAGATTCTCGAGGAGCACAAAAATGTACTAATTTCGATGATGAAAGTTTTCTTTAAGAGGGGTAGATTGTAACATCTCGAAAAAATTCGTACACAGACCCGAGTACCACCTCAGGCAGAAATCACTAAAGACCGAATCCTTCAGAAATTAGACGAAAAATTAATTAAGTACTAATTTGAATTAATTTGTAGAATAACTTGAACCGCTTTCTATACAAACTGCAAGACCCAAAACCAGTAGAATTACTGACTCTATATTACCTAAAAACCTAGGATCAATCTCAAAACCTAGTTGCTCTCGGGAGTGCATTGAAACTCCGTGTCTGACCTAGACCGCTCGTCGAAAGTCCGATAACCGCGAAATTATACGGTTATGACCGCCTTATTGGGCTTAAAAACCATCGTGAGAATTGAGTCTGAATAGTGTCCAAAAATGCACAACTAGAGCCCCGAGTAAAGTGTGTGAAAAACGTGAATATCTTTAGAAAATGAACTCAAATTTAAGTGAATTGGGCCATTCGCTTACCAACTAAAATTAAGGTTTCTGACCATCAGAGTCTGACCCAACTACACCCTTGGATCAGAAAAATTTTCCTACACATGTCAGTATACTTGTGGCCCTGATCGAGTGATGATAGCCGTTGAACTGAAACTAGTCCTCCACGGTCGATCCACAAATTCGATCTTAACCTAACCTAGATCCATTATCAGGGAACATTCCTTGGACTGTATGCAGGTAATGGACCTTCAGATGAGCTCCGTTAGCTCGAGAGAGACGACTTTTGCCTATAACCTAAGTATACCATGGCCCTGGGGCCATTGACATCACTTCTGGGCCTATATAATGCCCTAAACCCACCCCTCTCTCATTCCATACGAATTTCCTAAACCCCAGGAGAGAGAAGAGAGAAAAGAGGAGGAAGTGAGGAGAAGTGTGAGAGAGTTGTAATTTTCCACTAGGATTCATTCCCACCACTCCACGTGCTGACTCACCTCTCCCGTGTCGCTACACTGGCGATTTCGATTCCATTTTTGGGTATGAAACCCTAACCCTAATCTGTTTTAGGTATCCAACTAGAGGAATCGACGGAATAGCTAACCTATTTCGTGATTCAGGTAGCCGTTGTGCCGTAGACGAAGGCATAATGTTCGAACTGAATTCAATACGAGTTTATCGACGGAAGGTGCAGACTATAAACATTTATGTTATGGTTTTCAAGGCTTTCAATATCAGTTAATGATTTATAACTAATTTAATTGCTGTCACATGTACTTAGATGCGATGTTTTTCATGTATTACACATATATATGAACTATGTTGAATATAACGCATTTCATGTGTTTGTTGAAATGTTTGGATGAATATGGAATTATGATTTGTGCTTGCCATGATTATTAACTTAGAATACATAATTGTTGTATGTATGACAACTCCTTTGTGAAAGGATCTGCCATAATATATGTTTTAACTAATTTCTTACATGTATGTTGAATGTGTAGTCTAAGTGTTTGATAAAATGTTTGAATGAGTAATTGATTGATGAAATACATTTATTAAAGGTGTTGAGATGAGATCCTCAATTACCTTAGCTATACGAATAGATTCCTTCATGTAAGTTGCATTCGGCTACGTGATTCATGTATGAAATGCCTATGTATGATAACATGTGCACTATGTGTTTGTTAAAATGCTCAAATGAGATTATATTTGAATTAGTTGTCACATGCTGTTTTGACTATCATATATAAATACATATTGTATTTGAGTATGATTGTGACTAATACGTAGTCCGGGCAATCGGTAATGGTGTACAATCAGTGGTCGAACTAGTTTCGCCACAACGGATATGTTCGATGAATCTGAGTCGTATGGTGATTATCAACAGTGATTAGGCCACGAGGAGTGCGTATGCGCTCTATGTTGATTAATTCAACGTGCGCTCGTACCAGTCGAACTTGTCAAGTAACCCGATTGGCCTAATGTATGTTCACCATATATGAACGTCATTGCTTGAATCTAAGGTGCCACTTACCAGTGAAAAACCCGTTTAACCTTGTACCACGATCCGCTAAGACTCATGAGCCGGGCATGGTAGTATAGGACACCGTGGTCAAGCTGTCGGCCTACGCTGGGGTGACGAGCTTCCCCGTACTGACTAGTGAGCAACCCAAACTCGTGAGCTAAATACGGTGGTATAAGACATTGTATTCGAGTTATCAGCCTACACTAAGGTGACGAGCCTTCACATAGTGACCTTGAGTAAAAAATAGGCCTATAATTAGGTGACGAGCCTTTCATAGTGACCTCAAGTGTAAATTAAGTCTACGCTGAGGTGACGAGCCTCCCGTAGCGACCTATAGTATAAACTTGCAAACTTGCCTATCGTATGTGATTAACTAGGATTGACGACCATAGATGGATCATTGTTTGGGCCGATGATATAAAGGGAGGTACCTTAGCTTCCCAAACTTGCTGTATGAATAAGTCTAAGTAAGAACTTGGCTAACATGACCATGCACTGCATTGGACGTGCCTTTGGCGTGGGTATTGAGTATAGTGGGAGTTAGCATGCGCGACCGTGAGATGATGTCGCAGAGGGAGTGCAAGTGAAGGCATACATCATTAATACATATCATTCTTTCATTAACAAAAGTACTTAGGACATGATTGTTATACTGCTTTATCATTATTGCTTGACTAAATTAATAACATGTTAACATTTGCCTTATAACTTTACTGAGTTGATCACTCACTCCCACTCTGGGATGGTGTTTTAAAACACTAACCAGACCCTGTTTTAGTTTCAGGTGATGACGAGGCTTACGAGATGGAGCCTGTTTTTTATGATGATGAGTTCTCCTACATGTAACTCTCTGGCGGGTCTATGTAGACCTGGAGTTACGTATCGGGGCTACAGGGATATGGATTAGATGACACTTATACACTATTATTTTGTAAATTTTGGAACTATACATGAAATTATTTAGCCTGGCGATATGATCATACTCTGGGGTTTACATCCACTTACACACTTAATATATCTATTATAGTCTTCCGCTTGCTAAATTTAATCGTCTCTGGAGTATGATATGTTGATTTAGTATAACCTCATTTATGTTTAAATGTACTAAACCGGACAACATTTAATCATCATTATCTATGTTGCATAAGTGATGCGACGGATCTTGGGAGTTGGGCCTTTGCTCGACCCTTGAAATTCGGGGCATTATATAAACCTATATAACCTAAACCTATAACCTATACCTATAACCTAAACCTAAACCTATAACTTATTCTCAAATCCTTAAACCTAAACTTATAACCTTAACCTAAACCTATAACCTAAACCTATAACCTATAACCTAAACCTAAACATATAACCTAAATTTAAACTTAATTCACTTAACTTAAACCTACACCTAAACCCAAAGCTATAACCCTAACCCGAACCCGAACCCAAATACCTAAACCTATAACCTATATAACCTAAACTTATAACCTATACCTATAACCTAAACCTAAACCTATAACCTATTCTCAAATCCCTAAACCTAAACCTATAACCTAAACCTATAACTCGAACCTAAACCTAAACCTAAACCTATAACCTTAACCTAAACCTTAACCTAAACCTAAACCTACAACCTAACCTATAACATTACCCTAAACTTATAACCTAAACCTAAACTTATAACCTATAACCTAAACCTATATAACCCAAAACCTATAACCTTAACCTAAACCTATACCTATAACCTATTCTCAAATCCTAAACCTAAACCTATAACCTTAACCTAAACCTATAACCTAAACCTAAACCTAAACCTAAACTTAAACTTAATTCACTTAACTTAAACCTACACCTAAACCCAAACCTATAACCCTAACCCAAACCCGAACCCCTAAACCTATAACCTAAACCTAAACCTATAACCTAAACTTATAACATTTACCTATAACCTATTCTTAAATCCCTAAACCTATAACCTATAACATTAACCTAAACCTAAACCTATAACCTTAACCTATAACCTATTCTCAAATCCCTAAACCTATAACCTATAACCTTAACCTAAACCTAAACCTATAACCTATACCTATAACCTTAACCTATAACCTATTCTCAAATCCCTAAACCTAAACCTATAACCTTAACCTTAACCTAAACCTAAACCTATAACCTTAACCTAAACCTATTCTCAAATCCCTAAATCTAAACCTATAACTTATATAACCTAAACCTATAACCTATACCTATAACCTAAACCTATACTTATAACCTTAACCTAAGCTTGAAAACCTAATCCTAAACCCGTTCCCGATCCCGGATCCTGAACCCGAATCCGAATCCCTAAACCTACACCTAAACCTAAACCTAAACCTATTCTCAAATCCCTAAACCTAAACTTAAACCTACACCTAAAACTAAACCTATAACCTAAACCTATAACCCTAACCTAATCTTAAACCTATTTCCGTAAATTGACTCTAATGTTTTCATTGTAGAGATGGATAAGAGTTGGATGCGAGCTAAGAACAGGTTTATCCCAGAGTATAAACAAGGGGTTCAAGAATTCATGGAATTTGCGCGAAATCGGACAGATTCAGGCAATAGGATTAGGTGTCCATGTCAAAAATGCAAGAACATGGTTCATAAAACTTTACACAAAGTATAAGATGATTTATTCATAGTTGGGATTGACTAGGGTTACACTTGGTGGATACATCATGGTGAAGAGTTCCACCAAAGAGTTGAGGCCACTGAAGTCCTTGCTGACCCAATTGTGGCAGATGACGGGGATGAAGACGTTGAGAAAATGCAAGATATCATAGGGGATGTGTTTAGGGGAACAATTGTAGACACTGATTTTGCAGCCACAAGTAGTAGCCAAGATATTCCTGCTATGGGTGATGTCAAATTAGAAAAGTTTAGTAGGTTGTTGAGGGATGCGCAACGTCCACTTTATCCGGGGTGTGAGAACTTCTCTAAGTTGAATTTTCTTACAAGGTTATTTCATTTGAAGACAACAAATCGTTAGAGTAACAAATCGTTCGACATGTTACTTGACTTGTTGAAAGAAGCACTACTGGACGGTGAGACATTGCCTAAGTCTCATTACGAGGCAAAATCCTTGATGCGAGACTTGAGCCTTGGTTACATCTCCATACATGTATATATAAATGATTGTGTATTGTATTGAAAAGAGCATGAAAATGTTGAAGAGTGTCCAGAGTGTGGAGAGTCTAGGTGGAAGTATGACGAAGCCAAGGGTAAGAAAATCCCGCAAAATGTGTTAAGGTACTTTCCATTGAAACTCATATTGCAAAGATTGTTTACATCTCGTAAGACGGCTGAAGATATGAGGTGGCATAAGGAGAAACTCGTTCATGATGATAATACACTGAGGCACCCTACGGACTCTGAAGCCTGACAAAATTTTGACAAATAATATGACTGGTTTGCAGAGGATTCTCATAATGTTCGACTAGGTCTTGTAAGTGATGGTTTTAATCCATTTGGTAATATGAGTAGCTCGTACAGTATGTGGCCAGTGGTACTTATGTCCTATAATTTACCTCCTTGATTATGTATGAAGGAGTTATTTTTTATGATGTCATTGCTTATTCCTGGACCCATGTCACTCGGGAATGACATTGCTGTGTATTTGCGACCGTTTGTAGATGAGTTAAACGAGTTGTGAAGTCGAGGTGTACAGACGTATGACATATTTACAGGACAAATATTTTGATTGCATGCAGCGGTCTTGTGGACAATAAATGACTTCCCCGCGTATGAGAATTTGTCTGGGTGAAGCACGAAGGAAAAGTTGGTTTGTGTTACATGCAGTATTGAGATTTGTTCATTGTCATTGAAGCATGGTAAAAAAAACGTGTTATATGGGCCATCGTCGCTTCCTTTCGAGCGATCATAGTTGACGTAGGAAGATGATGATCTTTTATGGCAAACAAAATCATAGGTTACCACCGAAAGAACTATCTAGAGAAGATGTGATACAACAACTGAGTAACATTAGAGAAGTTAGATTTGGTAAGGCACCGTACTTGAAGAAGAGGAAACGTACAGTATTGGAGTATAATTGGAAGAAGAAAAGCATTTTTTTTGAATTGCCCTATTGGAGTGATCTGAAATTGCGACATAACTTGGATGTCATGCATATTGAGAAGAATATATGTGACAATGTCTTCGAAACATTGATGAACATAGAGAAGAAAACAAAAAACAGTTTCAAGACTCGATTGGATCTACAAGCAATGGGTTTAAGGAAAGAGTTGCACTTGCAACCACATGGAAATTCATATACTATACTAGCAGCCTGCTATATATTGACAAAACTAGAGAAAAAGCGTTTATATGAATGGTTGAGATCGGTGAAGTTTTTCGATGGGTATGCATTAAATATCTCTCGGTGTGTAAACATTACGGACTGTAAGGTAACAGGAATGAAAAGTCATGATTATCACATCCTTCTGCAACGTCTACTACCGGTTGCAATTCGTGGATTCCTGAGCAAGGATATCAGTGCGGCACTAATTGAATTGGAGATATTCTTTAAAGATTTGTGTTCGAAATCGTTGAATGTAAAGGTTATTAAACGACTGAAGAGGGACATTGTCGTAATCCTTTGCAAACTTGAAAGAATATTTCCACCTGCGTTTTTCGATGTCATGGTACACCTAGTGATTCACTTACCACACGAGGCAAAGCTTGCAGGCCCAGTACAATATCGTTGGATGTATCCGATCGAAAGGTGGTAGAACCTATTAAAATTTTTATTCATTCCATAAACCACATATATCCATGTTTTCATACGTATAACATAGTGATTTTGTGTACAAATACCTTCACACACTAAAACGATTTGTGAGGAATAAGGCACGTCCAAAGGGATCCATTGCTAGGGCGTACATTGATAATGAGTGTCTGACATTTTGCTCTATGTATCTTCGTGACATAGAGACTAGATTCAACCGAGAAGATCAGAATGCCAACGAAGGGCAAGAGCATGAATAAAGGCTCATATCTGTATTCGCACATAACGTCCGTCCTTTAGGATCCTCAACATTTCAAGATATGGACCTTGGGGATCAAGCAAAGGCGCGATGGTATGTGTTGCATAATTGTGAAGAAATAGAGTCATACTTAGAGTAAGTCTTCCCTCGATAATTGTATCTTTACATATGATGATCTTAATATTTCTTGCTGATGAAGTACCAATTATGTGTAGTGAACACACCGAGGAGATGAAGTCCCATTACCCAACAAATTATGATCGAATGCATCAGGATCTGTTTCCAGAATGGTTTACAAAATGTATAAGATTTCACCTTATATCTTACCACACTTAGAATTTTATTGTATTGCACAATATTTAAACCTAAGAAAATCCCTAAACAATTACATTCTGTGATGAAGACGTCGTGTGCTAGCAACTTTGCGTTTGTGTCGATGCACTCTACTCACTGGCATGTGGCCCTGATAGACGTGTATCTAGATATACAGTTTGTATTGTAAATGGGATTCGGTTACACACCGAAGAGCATGAGAAGTATAGGACCACACAAAATAGTGGGGTGGTTGTGAAGGGAACGCATGAGGGGGTAGAAATTAACTTTTATGGCGTTTTGACAGATATTATTGAGCTGAGTTATTGTATGAGAAAGCAGGTGTACTTATTTTAATGTGATTAATAGGACATTAGAAATAAAAAGTTGGGAATATAGACTGATAACTATTTTACGAGCATAAATTTATCTCAAAAGTGGTTTAAGGACAACCCATTTGTCCTCACCAGCCAAGCCGAACAAGTATTTTACCTCGTTGACACCAAGTTAGGCTGTTCTTGGCACATGGTGTAGAAAATAAAGCTCAGGAACGTATTTGACGTTCCCGAACCAGACATTGAAGATAGCAAGGACGGGGGAATTGAAATGTCTAAGGTTGAACAAGCATATCAAGAAGACATGCCATCTGGGGATAAATGGACTGATCCAAATGTTGATATTAATGTAGTGCAATTGGATAGAGATGATGTGTCACCTGATCATGTTGATGCCTCAATAATACATGACATTGTTAGAGATGATAGCGGTTTCATTGATGATGATATGCAGATGATGAAGAGAAAATACTGATCAGCGATAGTGATGGTGAAAAAGAAATAGTCCTAAGCGATAGTGATACAAACGACGATTATTAATGTACACATAATTTACATGTCATTTTTCAATTCGAATAATTTGATTATTACATGTATAAATATTTTACAAGTCATGATTTATTCCTTTAATGGACTTGTTTATAATCCACATTTGCAGTTGGGTCAATTTCTGATCATGTCCTCCTCAAACCGGAGCGTAGTGGAAGCACGCAGTATACTTCATCAGCTATTACGGATGGACTTTTCGGCCCTATCTTCTTCTGCTAGGGCCAAAGAGATACCCGGTCTGGTCAATGAGTGTAGAGAGGAATATATCGACGATGACTCAGATGAAAGATTATACAATCTCAAAGAAATTCCGGACCTGATGGAGGAATATAACCATAAAAATTTCGTATGGAAGATGCGGTTTTGTCACTTATACATCTGAATGGAGTCCCGAGAGACCAGATTTCTCCTATTGTGACTGGCATGTTGGCTATAACAATGTCGACTGCTTCACACACCTTGACATATACTTCTGCAGCATACGATAACTTACGTAGGGAGTACTTCGGATAGTTGATCCGAAGTTGTTTCGTATTACAATGAAATACATATATTTAATATAGAATGACAATGTGTAATAGAATTTCTAAAATTTTCTAGAATGTTTGCGGTTTTATTATATTATATTTGCATTATAATGTAATGGTCTAATCATATTTTAATCATCTCTCTAAGCATAAGCACAAATTCATTCTACCATCAACACTACTTGTATAATGCTTTAGTATATTCCACTTGCACTGTAAAGTTTAATGTGTTTATTATATTGATGTTCATATACTTGTACTGACATTGTTTAAATTTATAAGTTCGTACTTCACACATATTCAGTCATGACACCAGGTGGGAGATCACGTCGTTCGTGCACTGGATTTATCCATTCCACCTGTGATGCGGCGAAGACATCATCGACGTCACATGTTGTATCACATACGTCCGAGCCCTCGGTTAAGCATACACCGGGCACTGCATGTAAGTGTAGACATATATTTCTTTTAGTGACTTCTGTTTATATTTAGACTTACATATTTCTTTTACGACAGCATCATCGATCAGCTGATGAGGACGTGGACCCACGCGTGGCTTAATTTTAGAGCGACTTACGCGTGAGGGTATGGTGACGGTAGAGTTCCCACAGGACTACCTTAGACCTGTTGGGGACAATTTCAGATTATTTATGTCGGAGGTCGGTGTCTTATGCCTATCTCTGATCCTCGCCACCACTCCCCATTGGGCAGACGTGATAGATGATGTGATGCAGCTCATCTGTCAGCGCCTTCAAGTAAATTTTAGTAAATTAAATTTTCTTTTCTGAAAGTTCATTTACGGTTAAGTTATTTTCTTAATAAGTTTATTGCCTTAATCTATTATTTACGAAACGGCAGGATAAATTTGTACTAGATTTGAGTGTTCCTTACATTTCCTATGCCATCGACGACATGATCAAGGAGTGGTTCAACGAGTACCGCGGGAAGTTACACTTGCGGTACAAGCGGTGCAGGAGCTACGAGGAAGCCGTACTGTCCGTACCGCCGCAGGTGACTACAGACGACTGGTGGACACTCTGTGAGAGATTTTCTTTTGAAGCTTTTCAGGTAATATTTACATACTTACGATATCTTAATATAACAATTAAATTCACAATTAATAACAATGTATTACGAATAATGTGTTCAGAAGAGGAGCAGAATAAATTCTGTGAATAAGGGTAGGTTGGAAGTGAACCACGTAGCTGGTTCAAAGTCATTTGTACGACATCGTCACGACATGGTAAGAAATTTCTGGTAATTATTAAGTTAATATATTCAAAGTCATTTATATTAACTGTATTGTCCTTTCAATTGCGCAGCAAAATTTCGTCACTGGCCAAGAGCCTGGACCAGTAGACCTCTACAGAGGGACTCACTGTCAGCAGACGACGGGATCTTGGGTTCATTCTAGAGCCAGTGAAAATTGGGTAAAAATTCTTACATTGTAAAATTTAATTGCATTGAATTATAATAAGGTCATTCATTATGAAAATTCATATGTTTTCATTACAGGAGGCGATGGACACTATTCGCAATCAGTCCACTCCCGATGGTAGTCAGCGGAGCGAGCCAGATATCCTGAGTGAGGTGCTTAGTACCTGTTCTGGATATGTGCGTGAGCTTAGCCATGGTGCTAAGCTCATGACATCCGCTAGACCTGCCTCCAGCCGATCCGTCGCTAGCGAAAGTGCCTTACACCGAGCTGATATCATAGAGAGAGAGGTTCAACAGCTATGGGTCATCGTCGATGAGATCAGAGAGCAGCTGGAGAGGTAGAGGAAGGAGGAGCAGAGGAGGAGAGGCAACGGGAGGATCGAGGAGATGCAGGTCGAGCATGAGCGACGGATGCAGGAGATGTTTCAGGCTCTCGCTGCACGTTTAGCCACCAATGCCCCACCACCTCCGCCTTCACCTAATGCCCCACTACCTCCACCTTCATCTTTGTGATTTTTTTATTTTATTTATAATTTATTTTATACGAATGTAAACTTATATGTATTTGTGCGTGGATGAATGTGATGTGGATAAGATTGTTTGTGTATGTATGTATGTGGTTTGTGTTTGGATGGATGTAGTTTGTGTTTGGATGGATGTGGATGTGAATACGATGAAAATATATTGTAACAGGTGTATATCAGAAATTTTTTCCTGAATTTTGAAAGAAAAAAAAAGTGACTATTACCGATGAAATATTTCGTCGGTAATAGAAGGTTGAAAACTTATACCGAAGAAATATGTCGTTGGTTATAGTAGGTTGAAAACTTATACCAACGAAATATTTCGTAGCTAAAAATTAATACAAATAGTTTATACCGAGGAAATATTTCATAGGTAAAAGTTTATACCGAGGATATATTTCATAGGTAAAAATGTTTATACCGATGAAATATTTCGTAGGTAAAAGTTTAGTCCACAATTTTTGCCTACGAAATATTTCGTAGGTAAAAGTTTAATGCACATTTTTTTACCTACGATATATTTCGTAGGTAAAAGGTTTTACCTACGACTTATTTCCTAGGTAAAAGTTTAATCTAGGTAAAAGTTGAATCCACAATTTTACCGACGAAATAGTTTGTCGGTATAAGCTGTTTTTACTGACGAAATATATTTTTTTTCCTTCCAAAAGTAACATGTTTTGCCGATGAGTTTTTTCGTCAATAATTGTTTTATCATTGCCGACGAAGTAATATTTCGTCGGGAAAATCCTTTAGCCACGGTTTTATCACGACGATATTTTCGACGACATATTTCGTCGGTAATAATAATTACCGATGAAAAAATATGAAATAACAATGAAATATATCGTTGGTAAAAGAGCAATTTCCTGTAGTGGTGATTTGGAAAAATGTATAGATAACACAGACATACAATACATACATAAAGGTGGGCCTATGGTAAAGACCACAGTGTATTGAGTGAGGCCGGGGGACACAAATCTGCTCCTTAAATGGAGAGGATTTTACAATGGCATCATTCTAGCATCACATAGCCTTTATTACATTATTACATTACGTGTAGTCATTTATGCAAACACAATTGCAAAAAAAATAAAAAGAAGATGGGGGAGTAACAAATGAAGAGGCTAGCGGCATGAATATCAAAATTGTATAATAAATGGTAATGAACTGTCACAGATGATGCATTATCAAGATGGTGAGGAACTATCACAGGAGGATCCTTAGTCTTGCTCCGGTTGTAGACTCTCATAAGTTTCAACACACGGTCAAGGGTTCGTGCATCAATAGGTGGTGAAATCCTACTATAGCGTGGGTATGTGTGCATATATATATATATATATATATATATATATATATATATATATATATATATATATATATATACTCTTAAATCAAGTTTTTTACATTTTTTTCTTTCATTTCTAATTGAAAAGGCACAAAATTTAATGCATCATGGACCATTGATTTAATGCTTGGTGCAGTGTCGCTTTTCCGCCATTACCATGGAAATTGATATAACACCAGCGGTGTGGAATAAATGGCATATATATACACACTAGCCTAGAAATTCATCACTTCATTGCCCTCGGGAAGTGTCACAAATATCATGAAAATATCTTGAGAAATACATCAAATGATATTATTGCAATATTATTATCACAAGATATTAAAAAATAAGCAGATTTTAAATATCTTATCACAATAATATCACGATATTAACTAAAAAATAATAAAAAAGTTAGAGAACTCTCTATATATATAAATATATATAATTAAAATAATTTACTACTTCACAATAAATATTTTTAAATGTTTTTGTTTTTGCAAAATTTTCTCAATAATATTCAAAGAAAAGCCTTAAAATTTGAAATATTTCAACAGAGAAATTGCCGGGAATGAGATGTGTCACTATGTCCTTGCAAAGTCTTATGATTATACTTGTTCTCATTTCAAAGGAAACAGCTAATGAGATGAACATTCATAACATCATTAGATATGGATGGGTGAATTCGTACCATTTGGTTGAACATCAAAATCATCGTAGCATTATCTATAAATGCATTACGTGGAAATATTCAAAATCATTTAAGTAGTATTAATTTTGTGTCAGCATAGTGAGAAAACTGTTTTCTAAAAGTTAAATGCAGAAGGATTTTAGTAAGCAATTTCTAGCAATAAGATTTCTTATATATATATATATATATATATATATATATATATATATATATATATATATATATATAAGTAAAGGTTCTATGCGGTCGAGCTCATGGGAATTTCCCATGAGGTCGAGCTGTGTGGGCCCCACCATGATGTATGTCGAACATCAATACCGTGCATTTGATGGGTCCCCTTTAAATTATGGGATATCCCAAAAATCAGCTGTATATAGAACTCAGGTGGGCCATACCATATAAAATCATGTGAAGACATGCCTAAAACATATAAAAACACTTGGTGGGGCCCACTTGAAATTTGGATGCGTCTGAAAGTTGGTCTGACCCCTCATCCAAGTGGGACACATATAATGGATGGGCTGGATTTGTGAACAACATCTCAGCGGGCCCAATAAATGATTATGAATGTTTTAATGGAGGGTAACCCTCTCAACTTTTGTATGTGATGTGGCCCACACAAGTCACAGATTGACTTGATTTTTAAGCCCTACACCCACCATGGAATGGTGCATTTGACTAATGGGGTAGATGTAGGACTCACATTAGGGTGGGCCCACACAACTCGACCTCATGGGAAGTTCCCATGAGCTCGACCGCATATATATATATATATATATATATATATATATATATATATATATATATATATATATATATATGCATAGAAAAGGTACAATGCGCTTGAGCTGACTATAAGCTCCCGTGAGGTCGAGCTGTGTGGGCCTCACCATGATGCATGTCGACCATCAACACCGTGCATTTGATAGGTCCCCTTTAAATTATGGGATATCCCAAAAATCAGTCGTATACGGAACTCAAGTGGGCCATACCATCTAAAATAATGTGAAGACACCGTTAAAACATATAAAAGCACTTGGTGGGGCCCACCTGAGTTTTGCATGCGCCTGAAACTTGGTCTGAACCCTCATTCAAGTGGGACACACATAATGGATGGGCTAGATTTGCAAACCACATCTCGGTGGACCTTAAAAAATGGTTATGAATGTTTTAATGGTGCATGGCCCCTCTCCACTTTTGTATGTGGTGTGGCCCACACAAGTCACGGATTGACTTGATTTTTGAGACCTAGGCCCATGATGGAATGGTGCATCTGACTGATGGGGTAGATGTTCGACACGCATCACGGTGGGGCCCACACAGCTCGACCTCATGGGACAGACTCGTGAGGTCGAGCGCATAGTACCTTTTCCCATATATATATATATATATATATATATATATATATATATATATATAAGGAAAAGGTACAATGCACTCGAGCTAACGATAAGCTCTCGTGAGGTCGAGCTGTGTGGGCGCCATTGTGATGTGTTTTAACCATCAACACCGTGCATTTGATGGGTGCCCTTTAAATTATGGGATATCCCAAAAATCAGTCGTATGCGGAACTTAGGTGGGCCATACCATCTAAAGTTATGTGAAGACACTGTTAAAACATATAAAAGCACTTGGTGGGGCCCACCTGAGTTTTGCATGTGCCTGAAACTTGGTCTAAACCCTCATTCAAGTGGGACACACATAATGGATGGGCTGGATTTGCAAACTACATCTCAGTGGGCCCTAAAAAATGGTTATGAATGTTTTAATGGTGCATGGCCCCTCCCCACTTCTGTATGTGGTGTGGCCCACACAAGTCATGGATTGACTTGATTTTTGAGACCTAGGCTCACGATGGAATGGTGCATCTGACTGATGGGGTAGATGTTCGAAACGCATCACGGTGGGGCCCACGCAACTCGACTTCATGGGGCGTTAAAATCAGCTCGAGCGCATTGTACCCTTTCCCATAATATATATATATATATATATATATATATATATATATATATATATACGGGAAAAGGTACTATGCGCTCGAGCGTAAAGCGGTTGTCCGTGAGGTCGAGCTGGGTGGGCCCCACCGTGATGCCTTTCGAACATCAACACTGTCCACCAGATGCACCATTCCATGGTGGGCTTGGACGGCCCAAAATCAGGTCAATCCGTGACTCAGGTGGGCCACACCATCTAAAACCATGAGTATACATGCCAAAAACATAAAAAAGCACTGGTGGGACCCACATGAGTTTTCCATGCACCTGAAACTTGGTCTGAACCCTCATTCAAGTGGGACACACATAATGGATGGGCTGGATTTGCAAAACACATCTCTGTGGGTCCTCAAAAATGGTTATGAATGTTTTAATGGTGCACGGCTCCTCTGGGCTTCTGTATGTAGTGTGGCCCACTAAAGTCACGGATTGACTTGATTTTGGGCCGTCCAGGCCCACCATGGAATGGTACATCTGGTGGACGGTGTTGATGTTCGAAAGGCATCACGGTGGGGCCCACCCAGCTCGACCTCACGGACGACCGCTTTACGCTCGAGCGCATAGTACCTTTTCCCTATATATATATATATATATATATATATATATATATATATATATATATATAAGGAAATGGTAAGGTCGAGCTGTGTGGCCCCACCATGATGTGTAGTGGACATGATCCACCTTGCATTTGATGAGTCCCTTCTAGATTATGGGATATCCGAAAAATCAACCAAATCTGGACTCAAGTGGGCCACAATATCTGAAACAATGTGAATTCATGACTAACATTAGCATTTAAAAGCACTTGTTGGGGCCCACCTGAGTTTTGGATATGGATAAAACTTGGTGTAACCCCTCATCCAAGTGGGACACACATAATGTATGGGCTGGATTTTTAAACCACATCTCAGGATTGGATGTCTATCACATATCATATCATGGTGGGGCCACATGCACCTCCCACACACTCACACCATAGTGGGATTTCACACGCTATTGGTACTTGAACCCTTGACCTGGTGTTAAAACTCTTGTGAGTCTACCACCGATGTTAAAGGTTACATTATATTACTTGTGTACACGTGTATACGTGTACACCCACATAATATTTAGCAATGAGAAAAGGGTTGGACTGCATCCAATGCCCACGGAGTCTTTGCATATAGGATAGGACTTTGATTCCAATTATGTCCTTGAATCAAGTAATAGATTTTCTTGATTGCTACAAGTAGATCCTTGAAAACCTTAGTTCCCACCTTTGAATTTTTTAAGTTTTTATTTACACACTTTATAATTATTTCCTTTAATTCCAGATTTAGATTTACATTTTCTTCTAATTCTACTCTTAATTACTTTTAAAATATATGCGAGATTAGTCCATGTAGATGCAATCTTAGTCTCATCAAGATTATTTATTTTATTCATATAAAATTTATTTTCTACTTCTTGTTCTTTTAACGGTGAATTCACCTTGAGGAGGACAGTGCTCGACCTGACATCCTTCCGGGTGTCAAGTGGCTACTATCATCCCATCTGGGAATCTATCAACAGTCGAACGAAACAGAGGCGGCAGGTAAAACAATAGGCTGGAGTCATGAGAAGTTAAAACTCGTGTGTACCATGAAGTGGGCCCCAAGCAACTCTATGAAATGGCCGGCCGTTTGATATCTATAAAGTAATATACGCCGTTGAGACATATCAAGGTCAGTAGATCTACTCTACAACTTTCCTTCAAGAGCCATCCCTTTCAATCACTGTGAGAGACGCAAATGTTGACAAATCCTCAGTCGAATCAGGGGTTTAGATCTGCGTAGACGGTACATGACGATTTTCACGTGTGGAGGACGCGGACTGCTTGGGAAAGCCTTTCCCT
This sequence comes from Magnolia changhungtana, assembly GCA_030180095.1. Taxonomy (NCBI): domain Eukaryota; kingdom Viridiplantae; phylum Streptophyta; class Magnoliopsida; order Magnoliales; family Magnoliaceae; genus Magnolia; species Magnolia changhungtana. The sequence continues at coordinate 2,379,302 of JASAUF010000547.1, read as the reverse complement.
GGAACTTCCGAAGCTAGGTGGGGTCCACCGTGATGTTTGTGAGAAATCCACTCCGTCCATCCGTTTTTCCGGATCATATTAGTATATGTGACAAAAACTGAGTTAGATCCAAAACTCAAGCTGGCTTAAAAATAGGAAACAATGGGAATTGAATATCCACCGTTGAAACATATGTGGGGCCACGGAAGTTTTGGATCCAAAACCCATCCATTTCTTCTGTTGAATCCATTGTCATGTAATCCATCCATTCGAAGGACACTTCCTACATTGATAGAAGCATCCATTTAGTTAGATTTTCATACGCCATTCATGGCAAGGATCCACTACATGGTCGGCCCAGATTCATCATCTCAACTTTCATATGTCGGTTACCGGCTCTAAAACATCCTCTCTTTATTACTTTTTCTTTAATTAATTTACATTTTGTAAGCAACTACTCGAGCGAATTCAACGGTTTGAAAAAGATTACACGTGTTTGGAGAGAAGTAGTTAAGGTAGGTGCGTGGATTAGTTGATTTCTCTCACTTCCGGATGGCGCCAAAGACTCACTGATATTAGTCTATAAAAATCTATAAAATATCTTTTTTGGGTAGAAAATAATTTTATTTTATTTTTATTTAAAGGTAACAATCTCACTAGACATACATTAATTACATGAGGTGCATATGAGAGGACAGATACGGTGCCAGATGTGTGGGGCCCACCATGATATATGAGTGTCATCCATTAGCGCAACCCCAAGTTTGGTCTACGTCCCAAAATTCAAGCTGGATCCGTGTTTAAGGTGGACCACATGAAAAGGAACGATTGGGGGATGTTGGGGAGGAAGATGCTCACCGTAGAAACTTTCAGATGGAACGTGGGCACATGGTGTTGCGTATATTCCATCAATCTCATTTATGAATTTTGTCCATTGAGGATGAAAGGAGCTCCAACCGACCCACCTGAGCTTTGGATCAAGTGATTCGTTGGGTGGGATGTAGAGGTGTGCACGAGTTGAACCGAGTCTTACTTTGCATAGCTCAACTCAGCTCGGCTACTAGCTGACCCAGCTTGAACTTGTCTCGGCTCAGTCGTTGAACCTGGCCGGCTAGCTCGGCTTGGCTGAGTTCAGTTAGCAGATCAGGCCAGAGCTAAGTTCGAGTGTCTATGGTATTTTTTTTCAATCACGATGTTCACTTTTAATTTTTCACTGAATGTAAAATAGTAGCATTGGTTTACGGATATTTCATTAAACACTTGAAAACAACAATAAAAATAAAAAAAAAAACAGTATACAATAGTATTTGTTTCACATCCATACCATCCTTGCCACCAGCCAACGCTTGTTAAAACATTTCATCAAACACTTGCCGAGCAACATCAATGTAAAAATAATTGAGTCACAGAACTGTTCTATCTGAGTCAAGTCAAGTAAATTCGAACTCGGCTTAAAAATTTTTTCAAGCTTAAAAAAGTCAGCTCGACTTGGCTGAACTCAACTTCTAACCGAGTTGAATGGAACTTTTTTGAGTCGAGTCAAGTGAGCTAACTCGGTTTGTATACAGCTCTAGTGGGATGCGCTGTAAAGGTGAGGCAGTTCATCAGATTAAACGGTTGGATTTCATGTACACTCATTGGTGGGCCCCACCATTCCGAACAGATGGTGATTATCATAAGTTCAAATTAAGCAATATGATCATTCCCCCTTCATATGCCACACAGACATTTTAGATCATAAAGCGACCCTGATCAGACCGTAGGCTTGGTGGGGCCCACACCTCTCCACAATCGACGGCATAGAATTGTTATCAGAGGTGGCCACACATGTACTCGTTGGTGTACTATATGCTACGTACCTGATAGAATACCAATATTTCTAGGAAGCGGATTGGCTACTCCCCCAGCTGCCACCAGCCCGGTGGCTGATGGTCGGTGCTGTGGGCCCCACCATGATGTATGTTTTTCATCCATTCTGTTCATACATTTTTAAAGATAATTTTAGGGGTTTATAAAAAAAATGAGAGGGATATAAATCTCATGTGGACCACACCACAGGAAAGCAACTGTGATTGGATATCCATCATTAAAATCCTCCTAAGGCCTACTGTACTGTTTGATTGAAATCCAATCTTTTGATTAGGTCATACAGACCCAGATGAACGGAAAAACAAAGATCAGCTTGATCCAAAACTTTTATGACCCCCAAAAAATTTTTAATGGTTGACGTTCATTTAACACTGTTTCCTGTAATGTGGTCCACTTGAGATTGGGATATACCTCATTTTTGGTCTCATACAATAATATGATTTATGAAAATAGATGGACAGCAGGGATGAAACACATACATCATGGTGGGGCCCACAGAGCACAGACCATCAGCCATTGGTTGGTGGCAGGAGAGTAGCCAGTCCGTTTCCATATTTCTATGGAGATGTGATCACCTAAATAGTAATTATGATGCATTGATTCCCAACTGGGAGAAAAATCAGGCCGGCCTGCTATTGATGACCGATGGTTTGGAGTCAACTAACAGGTGTGGCCCACTAATCATTTAACCGACCTGATGTTCCGTTTGGTTATCTCGATGGTGGGACCCATCTTTTTTCCACGGCGACGCATGGAGATGGTACGTTACACGTTGGCAGAGAAGACAGGCCTGCATGTGGAAGTTCACGTAAAGTGCACTTATGTGATGATTTCTCAAAAAAAGAAGACCACTCAAGGCAGCAATACCTAAAACAATAACAAAGGCCACGACCCATTTGATAAAATGTGGGCCCACCATCGCCCACCTCTTTCGAATAATGTTCTCCAACATAGTGGCTTTTGGAGACCCGCGTCTATATGTTTGTAGAATAAGATTATTATACAATGTGGTATATGGGGTCCACCGTGATTTGTACATGACATCTGATCCATCCATCATGTGGAGCCCCTCATCTTCTCCATGGCCCACGAAAATCACGCTATCCCAAACAAAAGAGGGATGCATCATTTAAAGTCATGCCCAAAACATCTAAAATCATGTGGTGTGGGCCCACCTGAGATTTGGAATGGCCATAATTATTAGGTATCCACTCGTTTCTATTGGATGCATCTAATGAATGGATTGGATTGCATATTAAAGTAGGTTTGGACCACAAGTAATCTTGGAGGTTTTAACGGTTGGATCCCCATCCCATCAGTTCCCTGTGGTGGGACACACCTGTGTCTTGGATTGAGCTGAGTTTGGGAAGCCTAGGTGAGCTATAAGGGGAGAAACCTACTGACCGATTAGATGTGGTCCCTACACAACAGTGGGCCCCACAACCTGATTTGTAGTGAACTTATTCTACAGACGTGGCACTGGCAGAGCGACCGGGCTGTGACTTTTGATCCGTTCAACTCAAAAGTTAAATTCAACGCCCAAAAGTCTTACAATCTTTTGGGCGTTGAGTCTGTGGCCCACTTTCTGAGGGACGAAAAAAGAGAGCGAATCCATGGAACATCGTATCCAATGAACGGCTACGATGTAGCATACGCAATTGCCGTTGCTATGATACATACTAGACTCATTTTCTACACGTGGCATGTACCTCAAATCCGGACCGCCCATTTGGCTGGACCCACCATGCTGGATTACAACCTCAAAAAAAATACACTGAAAACATGATACTAACAGATCTAATGATACCCATCCAACCCACTTTTAAAATGAAAGTAACGAACGGTCCACATTCAACAAATAAATATCACCATTAGTTGGATATCTGGACCGTCTAATCACTCTGATTTCAAGCACATTACCAATCTACAGTGGGTCACACCATATGGGTGGTTTGGATTTGAGATCCACACCATGTGTATGTGTCAGAGCCTCACATGTATTTTAGCTATTGAGTGCACTGCATCAAAACCGTTGGATTGAAATGGTGCACAGACCCACATCACATTTATGGCCCACCATTTTCAATACCCCACCACAGCATCCTATGCAACTCATCACAGACTTCCCAAAATATCCTCAACATCACTCTCTCCAGTTTGTATTTTGTCACATCTCTTTATTTATTTTACAATCTCTAGAGAGTGACAACACGCAACAGTCTTAGAAACATTTCCAATTATCAACCTTGTATAGAAAATAGGAATTTCATGTCATGGAAATTGATATCTACACCCATCTATTTGATTTGCACACACCCATTTTCTAAAATTTTGGATTTGCATACACCCACTCCCAAATGAGAAGTGGGTTCAGGCAAACCCAATAGTACTGTAATGTTTCATTCCCAAAATGTGAAGTGTGTACATACAAGATGGCCGTTGGATCTATGATCATGTTTGATCCAAACCGTTGATTTGACAGGATACACATCATCATATGTCTATGATGAAGATCTTCAAGATTGGATGATCCTAGACTTTTGATCAATGGCCCACAGAACTGCAGTTAATGAGATGGTACACATTCAAACCGTTTCAGTTCCCAAAAATAGGAAAATGGTGTGTACAAAGTACAAACTAACTAGCGTGGATGTTAGGGGTGTCAATGGGCCGGAAAAGGGCCTGAAAAAAAAAATCGGAAATTTGAATAGGCCCGGCCCGAAACAGTTCAAAATCCGGGCCTTGACCTATTCCAGGCCCGGCGATTTAACAGGCTAGTGGATGTACGTAGAGAGGAATGTTTGATACTCTGGGAGAGTATGATGGGTGATACACGTGCACTTAGAAATTAGTTAGGAATTACATACCTAGAATACAAATAATTCAAATTGAACTGTCCAATTATAGGTCTCATTGTAGATATATCCTCAACAAAAAACTACGCTTATTTGAGCATCTGAATATCAGATTGGTGGACATATATTCAACGGTTTAAATGAAATATATCAAATAAGTGTCCGTGAATCAGAAGTGTTGTTTGACCAATCTGAACTTTAGATTGTGAGTTTTTGAGAGTGGTTTATACAATTTAGTCTCTTTGATTTGAGTTATCATATGCCACGTTTGCAGATTCAGAGCGCCTACGTGTCAATCGTCACTGCCAGCGCATCGAATAACTCCTCCTGAGAAGATGCACCGTGAGAGGCTAGTATTACGGAGAAAGTTTCAAGTCCATCAAGTTGAACCAAAAGCTACGGTCCACCCAGTAATAGATTTCTGACATATTAAGTTCATACAAAATCAAACCCTTCCAATACGTTTAAAACAACATGAAGATCATTTCAAATGAAAATAATTCCATATACTAGCCAGGAAATCCACAAAAACAGAAAATAATTTTTAACCGTTGATAAATATTATTATCCATTTAATGAGTGAATGGAGTGATTTTTTCTAAAGTGATCATAATATTAGAATAAACCTATTGAATGAGTTAGATTTTACACGTATATTAAAGGTTAGAAGTTATTTACTCGGTGGACCGTAACATTTCCAATTGGTTAGACTGGAGACCTTCTTATTATTATTATAATGGATTCTGCGTGTGCGAAAAATGCGAGTATGGCTACAATCTTACTCGTCTCCACATGCGGAGAAACACAACACTCGTGTGTAAGTCTGGAAAATCTACCAGCAATCCACATCTTTGACATGCCCAGACCGAAAAAACTTGGTCTGCCTATTTTCTTAGGTACCATGAATGAATGGCAACCAACAACGTTCCTTGTTCAACTTACAAGTATGGTCCACCTATTTAGTTTAACAGCCCAATTTTCAGTAACGGGAACATAAAAAACATGACCCCTTAGATGAACGGAATAGATGTCACATACGTGTCTCGTGGCACGTGAAACACGAGTAGGATTCAAATCCTATTCGCGCGAGTAGCTTTTCTATTTCCCATGAAGAATTGAATGGTGGGGCATTGGAGTTGCTGCATGGGTTCTAGAAGTCAACCAATGGCTCTGGATTTGTGCAAGTGGTCATGGCCCCTCGGGCTCTGTAGTATATAGATTTATGGCATTTTTAAATTAGTACCTTGGGTTGCACCATTTACTCTGTTTGTTGCATGGATTTATTACTTTCCTCTGCCTCTTTGTTGAATAACACTATCATGATAGTCTACTACCATTTTTACATATGATGGTGACTCCTCAACCGTCCATCATAAAATGCTTGTACGATAATTAGACCGTCCAAATTACTGAACCAACTTTTGATGATGGACCACCAAAATTTGAACTGAGAATGCAAAAGTAACCATGAATTTTGGTAGGCCCCATCCACTCAATGTAAGATTTATTGCTCAAAAGTGGAGGCTTCCCTACGTAAATAAATGCTGTTACCAAAGTTTTAGAAAAAAACCCTGTACCACTGGTATTTGCATTCATTGAGAGGAAAGTATCACTTCTGCACGTGCGGAAGGGATTAGGTGCGTCCCTTACCGTAGGTTCACCTTGATGTATTTATTGTATATCCAAGCCGTTCATCAGTTTTTCCAGCTTATTTTAGGGCAAGAACCCAAAATTGAAGTAGATCTAAATCTCAGGTGGACCACAACGTAAAAAATAGTGTTGATTGAATGTCCACCATTAAAATCTTCCTAGTAACCACCTTACTGTTTATTTTCCATCGAATCTATTGATATGCTCAGATGGACCTTGAAAAAGGGTGAAAACAAATATTAAGTTGATCCAAAACTTTTGCTGACCACTGTTCCCTTCCTTGTGGTGTGGTCCACTTGAGATTTGGATCTGCTTTGTTTTTTGGGTCATTGCCTAAAATGGGCAGGGAAAATGGATGAAGCGTGTGGATATATAATAAATACATCAAGGTAGGCCCCATGGTTTGGGATGCACCATGTTGGGTAGGCCAGGGCGCACCTAACCCACTCCCAGCACGCCCAATCCTATGTGGTGGGACGCTATCCTGATGTAGCAAGATTGGTGGAGTCCACCGAAGATGTTTGTAAGGAATCCACTCCGTTCATCCTTTTTACATGCTCACGCTAAAGAAAGTCAAATCCAAAACTCTAAGTGGGACACACAACAAGATAAGGTGAGGAAGGAAATACCTACAGTTCAAACCTTCCTAAGTCCACTGCTTTTTATATGCCATCCAATCTATTTGTAATATCATTCCCAGTAGGATGAACTGAAAATAAAAAAAATGGCGGCCTGTTTAATAAACTTGTGGCCCCACAAACGAACGGTGGTCATTCATTTTCCCTTACTCTTGTGTTTTGCTGCTTTCCAATAAACTCAGTTTTTGTGAAACAGGCCTTACCCATGCCTACTCAGGCCAAGCAGGATGCGGATTGGTTAGTGTACGTCGCAACAGCTATATAGCTGCTGTATTGACGTCAGCAAGCTATGCGGGTCTGATCATGAGGTATGTGTTATATCCAAACTGTTCATCTATTTGACTAGCTTGTCTTAATGCTTGAGACTAAATATATGACAGATCTAACTATCAAATGGACCACAATGAAATAAGCAGTGGGAGATTAATAGTCTACCATTGAAATCCTTTTTGGGATCACAGAAGTTTGGATCAATATGAAATTTGTTTTTACTCTTAATTCAGGTCCTTGTGACCTTATAAACAGATTTGAAGGAAAATAAACATTATGGTGGGCCCTACGAATTGTTTAATGGTGAAAATTATTATCTTCGCTGCTTTTTATCGTGTGGTCCACATGATATTTAAATATGATTCATTTTTTGGGTAATGCTCTAAAATGATCTATAAAAATAGATAAACGGTGTAGATATAATAAATACATCACTGTAAGACTCATATAACTTTGATCTCCTTTGAACCGATCATACAACTCGAGCTGGAGAAGTGTCGTGCTCGTATTCGCACGACATGTACATACAGCAGCTATATAGCTTGTGTGTGGTACACCAGCCAATCCGCTTCCGGCCAAGCATGGATCTCTTCGGGGAGTGAGACAGATACAAAGCTCAAGTGCTGTAAGAATCAGTAATCATCATGATACACTGTAAAATGATATTGAAAAATGGATGGATGGTATGGATAAAACCATACATCATGATGGCCCAGCTGGTTAAATTAATGAATGAGGTAGATTTATTACAAACATTATAATGGCCCACCTAAATCTAAGAAGAGAGGTAGGAGGTAATCCAGGTCACACGTGGAGAGCACGAGAACCACCAAAATTGAAATTGGGGTAACTACCCAAATGGACCCTTAGCATTTTACTTTCTAACCATTTATACTTATAACTTATATGGTTAGGATTTCTTGATCAGTTTGCAGAGACATTCCCACAGTATCGATGGTCCAAAAGCGACATTAGTGCCAAATGAAAGGAGGATAAGTCATAAACATTTATAAAATGATGGTGAACTATCATATAAGTTTTTCGCCAAGTTTGATCTCTCTCTCTCTCTCTCCATTGACTTGAAAGAGTTCCCCTCTCTCTTTTGTTATTTTACTCTGCTCAATAGTAAAAAGAAAAAGAAAAAGGAAAAAAAAAAAAAAACGTAAGTCCTTATCAAATGGCAGCTGATCTTACATCACACCATAACACAAGAAGCTAAATCCATTTGGATTTCTATCCCAAGCTTGTTTTCTTCGCAAAAAAAAATGGTTTTTTTGGGGTAAGCAGAGCTGATTCAGATCCAAATCTTTCAGTTCTGGTGAGTTTTCTTGATTCTTTCTTAGCAAAAATGAATTGGGTTCTTCTCAAATCCATACAAAACGACTCTCTCCACTCCATTTCTCCACTCCCATCAACATCCATTCCAAACAACCTCAATCCAGACAACAACAAGATCAGCCCAAGCATCTTACTCATAATAGTAATTCTAGCAGTCATCTTCTTCATATCTGGTCTTCTCCACCTCCTTGTAAGATTCCTCTTCAGGCCTTCCAACAGAGTCCCAGATGACTTGGACAATGTAACTGCCCTTCAAGGGCAGCTGCAGCAGCTCTTCCACCTACATGATGCAGGGGTAGATCAGTCATTTATAGACACCCTTCCTGTCTTCCTCTACAAAGCCATCATAGGCCTGAAAAACCCATTTGATTGTGCTGTCTGTTTGTGTGAGTTTGAAGCTGATGATAAGCTCAGATTGCTGCCCAAATGCAGCCATGCCTTCCATCTTGAATGCATTGATACATGGCTCTTGTCACACTCCACCTGCCCTCTTTGCAGAGGCAGCTTGCTGCCTGAATTCTCGTCCAGCAATGCCCGTTCGCCTGTCGTTCTTGTTCTTGAGTCAGGAAGCGAGAGTTCGAGAGAGATTGGATTGGATAGAGAGACTGCTGCCGCCTCCGGCGTGGAAAATGCCCAATTGGGTTTTCTTGGTGAAGGTGAATTTGGATCTTTTTGTACTGATGTGGGTCAGAAGCCTTGTGAAATTGTAGTGAAAGATGAGGCAGTTTCGGAGGTTTCTGATGCGAAGGTCGTCCCGGTTAAACTCGGAAAGTTCCGAAGTGTCGATGAAGTTGGGGGAGGTGAAGAGGGGAGTAGTGGTACTAGTAGGAATTGTAATTTGGATGAGAGGAGGTGTTTTTCCATGGGGTCTTTTGAGTATGTTTTGGATGAAAGCTCTCAATTGCAAGTCGCCATCAAGCCTCCCGTCCGGAAGCAGGGGAATAAGAAGGCCTCTCTGCCATTGACGCCGGGCCACCGGATCGCCATGTCTGAATGTGGAGGACATTCGAGTCGAGACGGGTTTAAGGGGTTTGATGGTACTAGAAGTAGTGAAATTCATGGGGCTGGGAGTGTTAGCAATGCAGCTGTAGTTGGGAGGAGGAACAAAGAGAGCTTCTCAATTTCGAAGATCTGGCTCCGGTCGAAGAACGATAAGCTTCCATCGGCAGTGGATTCATCGAGGCGGGCCGTTTCGTTTCGATTGCCATTGCAACGAGCTGATGAATTGAAGCCAAAGACTGACAGTAGTCGAGCGGTCTCTGAGATCGACGTCTCCGATTGGGGAAGCCGAGGAAGCGAATTGGCATTTGATTTGGAAGTTGGGAGCTGCAATAGCCTGGAGTCTCAGGCAAACCCGCCTTCGTTTGCGAGGCGAACGCTGCTTTGGCTTGTTGGGAGACAGAACAAGGTAGTGCATTCATCTTCCACACATCAGGTCTGAATCTTCGAATTGTCAGGATTGCATGATCTTATGATCTTAGATTCTTGAATTTTGAAGGAAAAAAGTGAGGAAGAAAGAAAAGAAAATGGAAAGAGAAACCAATACAGAGTCCTATGAATTTTCTTGTAAAATGTTCTTATCGCAAATCAAATTCGAATGCGTGAGATAATATCATTTGTTCTGTTTTTACTTCTTCTTCTTCTCTGTTTTAAATTCAAGTGTCTTTCTGTTTTTCTCTTGAATACTGGAATTGTTAGATTACAAGCTATCATATTCTTGCATTTTGATTGAAGGTTGTGGAAGAGAATGGGAAAAAACAGTACTGAAAATGGCATTTGGTTTAGGATGTTTAGAATGGGAAATTTATTGATTTTATCAGAGGATTTGAGTGCAATTATTATTATTATTATTATTTTTTTCTGAATCTTGAAACTGTTTGAGATTATATTTCCTTGGAATCATGATTTATTTAAGATTGGTCTGATATGTATACACTCCTTTGATCTGCAAAACACCCATTTCTCCATTTGGGAATTCAAATGGTATGCTATGGAGGAACAACTTCCCAAAATGAGAAAATGAGTGTGATCAAATCAGAAGGGCTACAACTGAAAATTGGGCATTATTATTATTATTATTTTGTTTTAGGTGGAGTATTTTCAAATAATGTCTTCCCTTTTCAACATTCTTAAATAACTCCTACCTTTTTTGCCATTATTATTATTGTTTGGGATGATGAATTTGAGATTCTGAATTTTTAATTTCGTGTGGTAGTATAGATTTTTAAAATCTTAAATTTTAGAAATTGTATTTGGGAGTTTGAATTTCGACTTTAAAATTTTTTAAATTATTTTTTTTTTTATATTCACAGGATAATGAATGCGATGAGTTACATAGTCTGATATATTTTAAGGTCTCAAATGTTTTAACATGACATACATGTACAACATGTGAGATATTCATTATTTTGAGCCTACTATAAGAGGACCTTGTCCTAAAAAATAAGGCAATTTAAAGCTTAGGTGACCCATAAAAAGGAGCCACTACTTTCAATGATTGAAAAATATATATATATCATATTTTATTTTGGATGGTTATCAATAATTTCCATCGATGGCTTATATAATAATTACATAGGTTTGATTTTTTAACATTTTATAATCATAACGTGAATGTAAGTGAAACTATTCAATAATTTAAATGAGTGTGAATGGATTTTTTTTTTTTTTAAAAGGACTGGAGATTATTATAATAGCCTAAAACAATTGAAAAATCCTTAATTTTACAACTTAGCTTTTTTAAAAAAAATTTACGGAATGGCTAAAATCCTTGAATTCAATTCCCAACTGACCCAAAACCTTGGATTTTAAAGCATACCAAATGATTCCTAATAAAAAATAGTAACCATATTAGCTTGGACCGTTAAAAAGTTTGAAATGATGTTTTTGCCCTTGCATAATATAAAAATTCATACACTTGTATTTTATACCGTGATGGGAAAAAACGTTATTTTACATTTCTTAATCATTCAAGTGGACATGATCATTAATTTCTATCACACTTCTTTGATGATAACATTTATTTGGCTGATGGTGGAAAAGCTAAGAGCTTATTTAAAAATACTGAAAACAAGGAGGTTAATTGGAAACTTGCCAAAAGACAAGGGGCCCTATATGAAAATTCCTTCTTCTTCTTCTTCTTCTTCTTCTTTTTTCTGAATGAAGAAAACCCAATAGAGATAATTGCATTTTTTCTAAAATTCTGCTATGGATTTTATGTTCTTATTATTACTTAAAAAAAAAAAATAAAAAAAATTCAAATGTTCTCTTTCATAGATGTGTTTGTGTCTTTCCTTCTTCCTTTCTCAGGTCTTTGGCAGTTAATAAGAAAACTAGTTGTTTATTTGTCCGTCCAAGGTAGGGCCTGCCAGATGATTGGTTCAGATCATTTTTTATATGTTCCATCTATCCATCTAGTGGGCCCTGTCTGGATGACCCTTTCATTGAAAATCAAACAAAAACAATGATCCTACCCGTAATTTTCTCTTACTGAATCCATTTACATCTCAACCGTCCATCTATAAACCATTTTTGTGTGGGTACGATCACCCAAATCAGTTTGATTTCAAACTTCTGTATGTTCATAACGAAGATCCACCAGCTGTACGATCTGGATCTACCGTAGCACTTCCACATATCAGTTGCTGGACGCTAAACGTTCCTTTCGGTCCAACGCATCTATGAAACATTCTTCCTTATGCACATAGTCAAGCTTGAAAGGATCATCCGCTTGAAAACTCGATCGACTCAGCTCGAGTCCGCTTGGATTGACTCCGCTTGAAAGGCCGACTCGCGGCGAGTCAAGCTTATTTTCTAAAGCTCGAGTTGAGTTCAAGCCGAGTTCAACCATAGTGCATTTCAACTCGACTCCACTCAAAGCTCGAGCTCTACTCGGCTCGAGTAATATATTTTAATATTATATATATATATTATATTAATATTATATATATATATATATATAATATGTTTAACTAAAAAAAAGAGAGTTAAAACTTAAAAGTTCTTACTAAAAAACTCTACCCGACCGTGCTGGATTGAGTCGGGTTGGGGTTTGGGTTGGGGTGGGGGCTGGGTTAGGTCGGGGTGGGCACCGGGTTGAGTTGGGTGTGGGTTTGGGTCGGGCTGGGCGCTAGATTGGCATATGAACAAGCTCGACTCGACTCGACTCGAACCACTAGCTCGACTCGTGATTGACTTCAAAGCTTTGGCAAACAAGCCAAGCTTTAATGTTGAGCTCGAGCTTGAACTCGAATATAGCACGGACAAGTCAAGCTGAACTTGGCCCAGCTCGACTCGACTCAGCTCGATGTACAACCCTTTCTGCACGTAAATACACATACCATCATGCCACATGCATGAGATCTAATCCAACCACAAGGTGGGTCCGACACCTCAGATACCCTGGATAAGCAAATCTTAAAATTAAAAAAAAAAAAAAAAAAAACCAGCTCGCACACGTGTGCCAAACTTGTGACTAAGATGTCCTTATAATGTGGAAGAAACCACAGCTTGTTGGGATTCGAACGTTGAATGCAATGACGTGGTGGGTTTTGTTTTCTTGTGATTTTTTGAACATGGGTGTTTAAGATGAAGCTTGGCAAACATGGTATCTGTTTTTCCAGGCTGTTGGAGTTATTGCAAAGGCCCTTTTCTTTATGGTGCATATGGATGCATGTGGGGGTAGGGTGCGTGTGCTTTAATGAGCTGGGGAGCTTTTTTTTATGGCCACATTGATGTGGCTCACGAGAGCAGTTGAGGTGTGATTATGTGTCACCTAACTCTACTCTCATGTTTTTATCACTTCTCTCTGCTTGTGACTATTTCATATACATCACCCACATTGTATTTTTCTTAAATGGTGGTGACTCTTGTACGGCGCAAGTGTCAGACATCTAAGTCAATCAAGACCAATCAAACAGTGGGGCATTGTTGATGGAGACGATTATAGCTGTCCAATTGGTAGCCAACAAATCAACGGTGGATGAATCTCCATGCCTTTTCAGAAATGTCGGCTTTCTTACACAGCACTCTAGCACCATTCTAACGGCTAATGCGCTGTCCTTTTGCTTCTTTTGTTTTTCTTCTTTGTTTATATTCATTTCTTATAAGAAAAATCCAAAGATTAGTTTCATTTGTTATTATTGTATGATTTTTTTTTTTGTTTTGATGGGAAGAAATAGGGTCTTGCTATTTGGCAACATTCAGATGGAGTGGGGCCTACTTAGATCATCTTCTCCATGTGACACATGGCTTAGATCATTGGATTTAACCTAATAATAAATGGGCTTTTTTTATTATTTAATTTTCAACAACTGAAGTTAGGTAACTAAATAATAAATAGATTTTGATCTGAATTTGGACCTGTTGGGTTGAGTCTAGGTGTATAAGTCATCTATAAAACTAGCCACATCTTGCACCCAATTTCAAAATTAGTCTAGTTTAGACGAACCAAAAATCAAGTCAGGTCCTATTTTACCCACATCTAGCCTACCTAGGTTTTGGGTCTGGATCTTCTTTGGTTTTGGTCCTTTTGAGTTTAGGTTTTGTTTTTAAAGATTCAGATCCAATCGAGTTGGATACCCATTAGGTATTTAGATCTAAGTTTTGATCTGGGTTAAAGACCGATAAGACAAATGGTCTAGTTTTGATCGCACACATATGTTATGTAAAGGGGCTCTCTTATATGTGCACGTTGCTTATGAAACCTTATTTCTTTCATTGTTAGAATAATCACTTTATTTTATATATATATATATATATATATATATATATATATATATATATATATATATATATATATATATATATAAAATTAGCTCGACCTAACTTAGACCTAGCCCAATTTTAACAAGGTCCAAGTTAATGAACCTAACTTGAACCGATTGATTAGACTTTATTTTTTTAACTAAGTTAAATAAGGTGAGACCCAAACCCAACTAATTTTCTTAGAGGACCCAAAAATGATACTTGGACCGGTTTAATTAAGGTCGGGTCCATTTGGTACCTGCGGGTTTGGGTACCCATTGACGGCACTACTCAATCTCAACCCTTCAAAATTCTTTATTGAAAATAATTAACTAAAACGTAAAAAATTACTTAGAGAAACTAGTGATGAGGTGCTTAATAGGAAGTTACAGTAAAAGAGAATAAGAGACTAAGCAAACCACACCTAAACTCGACATGGAGATTAATGGATTAGAACTAGCCCGGCCCAACTTAGCCCACCGGATTCTTTTTGGACCGGACTTAAATGTTAATGGGTCAGGCAAACCAGATTAATAAATGGGTTGGCAAGCTATTTACCAGCCTTGTTTGTGCCAATAGGTAAACCCAAGCTTACTACATTTATTTATTGGACCTCATATTAGATCATATGGGCTTGAATTCCAGGCCCAAGCCTAGCTAGATATGGACCTCAAATGCATTGCAAGCTATATTCTGATTGTCACTCCTTTTGAGAAGAAGGTCATTCCTCTATAAAGGGAACAGATGCCAAAGGAAGATTAGAAGAAGTGCAGGGTAACTTTCATTAACTCCAAAACCGCCAACCCTTATAAACCCATTTGATGATGTTGCTCTTTTCGAAATCCTTCCAATTCCTCATTTGAAGTAGTAAGGTGCACAGCTCTCCTGGGACTAATTATGTGGGTAAAATGGTCCAAAGATGTGAATGTGATATATACCACAGATGATTTCCTCTCTTACCAAATTCTCTTACACTTATGGTTGTACATTAAGTCGAGTCAAGTTGAGGTGGGTCAAGCTTGGTTTAACTTGTATGTGCTCTCCTCAAGCTTGAGCTTGAGCTTACCATTGGAGCTTTGCTTGTTATTCAAACATTTCGAGGTGAGCTAGTGGATTGAGTCGACGCGGGCTTACCTCAAGTCAAGGCAAGCCTGCACCCAACTGACCCAACCCACACCTAACTCAACTCAGCCCAACTAACTAAATTGACCCACATCCGACTCAACTCAACCCAACAAACCGAATTGACCTACACCCGTTACAATTCGACCCAACCCAACACCCAACCCGACCTAACCCCCAAATCAAATATTCAAAACCCTAAATCTCAATTTTAGAATTTGGAGTTTTTAAATAAATAAATAAATAAAATAAATGATTAGATTTAGATAAAGATACCTTGTTGTTGAGAGAGAGAGAGAGAGAGAGAGAGAGAGAGAGAGAGAGCTTGAGCGAGTGATCGAGTGCAGGTTGTATGGCTGAGACGAGTTGGGTAGATGCCGAGTCGAGCTTAGGCTAGTGGTAGAGAGAGAGAGAGAGAGAGAGAGAGAGAGAGAGGATTTATTGTGGAGCCTGGGTGCAAGAGAGAGAGAGAGAGAGAGAGAGAGAGAGAGAGAGAGAGAGAGAATTTATCGTGGAGCCGGGTGCAAGAGAGAGAGAGAGAGAGAGGGATTTACTTGTGGAGCCTGGGTGCAAGAGAGAGAGAGAGAGAGAGAGAGAGAGAGAGAGAGAGAGAGAGGAATTTACTGTGGAGCCTGGGTGCAAGAGAGAGAGAGAGAGAGAGAGAGAGACATGGTAGGTTGGGTAGGGAAAGGAAAAATGTAAGAAAGAGACGAATGAGTAGGGCAGGGTTTTAACTTTTATTATTTTTAAATATTATATATATATATATATATATATACATATATTTGAGTCAAGCCTAGTTTGAGTCAAGCTCCACTCTTATTGACTTCAACTCATTTTCAAAATGAGCTGAGTCATATGAAGCTCGGCTCACTTCAAGTCGTCGTTCATGTCGAGTCGAGCCAAGCTAGATCGAGCCAAGATGAGCGAGTTTTTCAAGCTAGCTTGGATCGTGTACATCTCTTCTTACACTATAAAAAATCTAACTTCTCAAAATAATTTGTGAATTTAAGGACAAGTATAGAATGACTCAATAGAGGGTCAGGATCACACAAATTTGAGCAAAAGGGAAGTCAATTGGACAAAATGGCATAAACATGCACTAAAGTTTCTGATGGCCATAATTTTGCGAGTTGTCAATTTCATGTATACAATATATTGCTAGAAAGGTATTGACAAGCCATATACCTTAGCCAATCACCTAAAGTTCATTGGTGTTAAAGGGGGTATCGTGTATCTATTAGAATAATTCTTTGGACCACAATATCATTATTATTATTATCATAAATAAAAACTAAGGGAGAGGGATCTCTAACCCTAATTTTCTTAAAACCACATGGTATAAGAGCGAATGTTAATTTAACCCCCCCTCCTCTGATGTAGAGCGGGTTGCGGACAATTTCATGGCCAAGATGGATAAAAAAAGGCCCGGTTAACGACAGAAGTGATCCGGACCGTCGGACCTTATATCAGGCGTATCTCGCAATCTGGAATGAGTTACCTGACGTAAAATATATGATTTTAGGGTAGAACGAGCTACTTTAGCCAACCAACCCTGCTATGCCGGGTTACGACTCTCGGAATTGTGAAAAACCCTTGGATCGACGGTTGTTTCCCTGTTTTAATTTCGTTTTTACTATAAATAGCAAGTTTTAGTTTGGTTATAACTCTTCATCCGTGGAAGATTTAAATCACTAAGTTAGACAAGAATTAAAAGGAGAACTCTCTTGGACCAAGACCCAAAGGATAACCTTATATATATATATATATATATATATATATATATAAGATATTTGAACTTTTCAATGATGGCCATTCTCTAAACATTTAGATTGATCGGACTACGGAATTACGAAAGTATACACCTGCAAAGTATTCGCGGCTTGACCTAATTCTCAATCATTGGCGACTACCAATGGACTCACTGCTTTAACCGAACAGAGATAAAGAAGAGATACAATGAGCCTTCTACCCTGGTCAGGTAGATGATCGACGTATCAGGTTCAATCCTATTACAACCGTTTCTCCGTGTGGGTCAAATATTAAAAACAAATATTTTTACTCTAGATAGAGGGAAATCGTCATGATAAATCCAAATCTTAAAAAAAAATAGATAAATAAATAAATTGTAGTAAACCATCAGGGTGAAATTATTTTTAAGGGGGGTAGACTAAAAGGAGTCAGACTAGCATAGATAGTATACACCCTACACCGCATCTAAACTTGAAATCAACAAAACTTAGGCAAATAAAATAATGAAACTTTTACTTCTTATCCTTAGGCAATTTCGGGGACGAAATTATTTTTAAGGGGGTAGATTGTAACATCCTGGATTTTCACTGTTTTGGATTTCCAAAAAATCCTTGAAATTTTTTTCCCAAGTAATTAACTTATAATATCACTTACTGACCATTAGTACTCAATGTTAGTTTATACATGGGTGAAACCAGTAAAGAACCGCACAAGTCTGATTAATCAACCAAAGGAGCCAACGAATCCGCCCGATCACTTGAACATCAGGTGTAGCCCCATGATTTACTCACATAAGACCTAAATCTAACCGACCCATTACTAACTAATCAAGACAAGTATAACTAAATTAAATATCTAACCGAAGCCGAGTTAGATAAGGCCCAGATCTTAACTAATAGACCAAATCAACCCCCGTAACGTTCTGTCCAACCAGCACAGTGTCCTGTGGCATCCACGTAAGATTTGCCGCAGGACCATTCGTTTAAACTACTCGTAGTAAGGTACCGCAAGTAAATTAATCTAGGATTAGCCCAACTGAGTAGACCAGATGGGTCATGATAGGACCTAGTGTGAACCGCCAAGCCAGATGACCGTTTATACTTAGCGACAGCCCGTACGGGCTATATCACGATGCGGGAAGGTCAGAAAAATTTAAAAATTTAGGAAATCATAGATCTCACTGGGCTTGTAGTCCATCGCGGACCACAGACTCAGTGGACACCCAAAAATTAGTTATTCGCGCCGTTCCAGCGGCACTTGCCAAATGCAACCCACCCAAGGCCAGAATTGAAATCTGGCATTTGTAAATGAAACTGACATTCCAGGTATTTCAGCCGTCGGATTTCTTCTAAATTTACGATGAATGTCTAATGTATTTTCCTACGCCTGTCCACAAATTCTGGGATCCGATCGTGGTACGGTGACCGTTGATCGCAAATCGGACCCGTACGACCAAACCCCATATCTGATCGTTCCCAAATTTTGCATGGCCCTTCATCGGGCCATGGACACCTACCCTATGAGTTTCATGGCCAAAGGGCGCAAGTCTAGGAAATAAACCCTAGCTCTCTCCCTCATAACTTCCTCCATTCTCCAATAACCAAGCTCTCTCCCTCATAGCTTCCTCCATTCTCCAACAACCAAGCTCTCTCCCTCATAACTTCTCCTATTCTCCAACAACCAAGTTCTCTCCCTCATAACTTCCCCCATTCTCCAACAACCAAACTCTCTCCCTTATAACTTCCACCATTCTACAACAACCAAGGAGAGTAAAGAGAGAAAGAGAGTGTGAAGGAGAGCTAGGTGGACCTTAGATCGAGGTGGAGCTCGAGTGAATCAACCCTTTCAACTCCCTACCTCTTCTCCAAGAAGAAACCCACCACCACGACCGCCCATTCGTCTGTTGATCATCTAGGTAAATCCCTCATCCCCTTTTCCTTGAAACTCATGTGTTGAAAAAGGATTGACATAGATTTATAACATGCAAGTGCTTGCTTTAGGGATTCCGGCCGAATGACCTTAAAGCCCTCATTCTTAGGTCGTTTTTCAAGTCTCCAATGATCCATAGGTGTGGACTATTATCCTTAAGTGACCTAACACCAATTTCATTAGGAGGTTAATGATTTTGTATGTTTGGATGATGTATTTGGAGAATTTAGAGAAAACCTAGAAATTGTTAGTTTGTTTGGAATTGTATGGAATTGTATGTCTTGTTGATTTTCTCATATGATGTTGTTCTTGCCTCTCACATGATTTTGTGTATGAATGATTACATGCTCATGCCTTGTTTGATTTTCCCATATAATGTTGCCTTATAACATGTAGGACTTATTGATGAAATGTAGGAAGTGCTTAACTTCCTCACAAACCCACACAACTCACATGCACTTTGTTTCATGATAATGATAGCTTGCTTGTTAGGAGTATCTGATTCGTATGATTGAGAAGCATGAAAACATGATGTTGATATGTTAGTTGATAATTTGGATAGTTAGCATGTTATGGATCACCGTCACACTCTTGGATTGGTCAAGAACACGAGGAAAGACGGTAGTCCCATCGGTAGGACTATGCTAGGGCTAGACCCATGGGTTTGGGCGGGTGTGTACGAGTGGTAGTAGTTCGACTACATGGGTCCCTTATGTCCAATGTCGCTCGTTACGTGCTCGCTTGACTCACGTGATCTTACCTACTTACTGACCAACCTTGTTTGTTAACCCTGTTTGCTCACCTATGTATGGAACCTGGAACACCCTACAATCGTTGTATCCCATCGATAACTAAATTGAAGATGGTCCACCGCCTTGTCAGCCAGGCATGGTAGAATGAGACACTGTGTCCGAGCTGTTGGCCTATGCTGGGGTGTCGCGCCTCCTCGTAGTGACCGCGAGCGATCCCTTTCTCTCGACACTCCTCATGTGCTTGAAGTCGAGGATGAGGAACCCGACGGGATCAAGGACTTCGGGGTCTTGGCCTCACACGTTAGGGGGTCTTGGCCTCGCAACCAGCTGAGGGCATTGATACGTTGGGTATATCAGATTTCCCAACCTGCTGGATGAACGAACTTAATTAAGAACTTGGCTAATACCATCGCATTGCATCACACTAGCTAGGGTGGCGACTCGGCAGTTGAAGTCACTCTGAGGGAGTGTGGTCATACGCGATCGTTAGATGGAGTCGTTAGAGGGAGCGTTGTGGTGAGGGCATACATCATATCACCCATTATGTATGCGCATTAATAAGATTAGTTTGGCATTTATGATTGACTGTTTTTCATTAAATTCTTAATATAATTGATGCCTGTTATAACTTGAAACTATAGCACCCACTACGTTGATCACTCACTCCTACTTTGGGACGGTGTTTTAAAACACCAACCAGACTCTCCCGTAGTTGCAGGTGACGAGGAGTATGAGGAGCCTAACGGCATGAGCTTGGATGAGGAGGACGAGCTATCCTATTTCCAATTAATGGACGGTTCTCCATTGGGTTGATGGGCAAGATTGGGATTGCTGAGCATTGGGCTCAGCCTTATTCTTTTTGGACATAGTATTCTTTTGTTGTTTTTGTTAAGCAACGCCTTGTGCGACCCATTTATATTTTTGGACCTGTATATATGATAGATTCCTTTCATTTCAGTAGACTTGTGTGGTTGTGCTTCATATTCCAGGAAATTTCAGGCTGCGTATTTAAACTTGATTAAACGCATTAATGAAAATCGATTATAAGTGACACTCGGGAACTCGGGAGTCGAGTGTATGCACGACCCTCGATTTTCAGGGCGTTACAGAAAGTCTGACATGATCTGTTATGACCTTCCATCGGAATTGGTTTACTACATACAATGAGCGTGATGGTAGCCATATGTTTATAGATATTAAAGTCCGACACGGTCTGCTATTTTACCATATCGTGTCATAATGTGCCGAGCCTGACAGCCATGTAGTGTCGTGCCCTAGGCTGATTTTAGCATGCCATGCCATGGGCCAATAGGCTAAATTTACACCCCTAACTACACCACTGGAAACAATGATGATTGGATGCCCACCACTAGAAAACTTCTCAGGTCTGTAATGTGTTTTAAAAAATAAAATAAAATTTATAAGCTTGTTAGTACACCTTACTGTAAGTTGACACTTCACTATTAGCCACCCCCACTAGGGATCAATACCATGACCTCAGTGTTGAAATGAGGTATTTTTCACTCAATCTACCATTACCACTTGAGCTATGGAGCAGGGTGTGTTTGTGATGTTTATTTGTCATCCAAAATGTTGATCAGGTCATGCACACATGGACCAGGGGAAATCAGAAATATCAATTTTTTTTAATAATTTTTTTTTATATTTTTAGTTTTTGGTTAGCTTGTTAGTGCACCAACCCTTAGTTCACACTTCACTGTTTGCCACCCCACTAGGGAATCGATACCAAGACCTCAGTGTTGAAACGAGGTATCTTTCGGTCTGGCTACGACTTGAGCTATGGATCTGGGTGTATCAGAAAATATCAGTTTTATCCAAAAAATCGCAGCGCATTAAATCACCACTATCTGCTTTGGTGTAGTCCACTTTGAGATTTGGATCTGCCTCATTTTTGGTCCCATGGCTTAAAATGAGCTGAGAAAATGGACGGACAACATGGATAAAACACATACATACATCACGGTAGAGCTTTTCCAGCATCGATCAGTACCGATCTGGGCATTAGAGGATCACTACCGCATCTCAATCGGGACTCAACTAGATTGATGATCTAGATCATAAATTCAACGGTCCCCACAGTAGATGAGCCACATCCCAAAAATCCTCCCGAACTGCACAATATACCATAGAAAATGAACATCTTCAATGCTCAACAGGAACTGCCACTACCGTCCAACTGTCCAATTTGAAGACCACAGCCCATCCCGGCGGGTCGCGGCACTCTTAATGTTAGCGGATTAGGTGTTACCATGGCGCCACCTTGATTATGCGTTGTATATCTCCGCCGTCCATCCATTTTTCCATTCCATTTTAGGACTTAGTCCCAAATATTAACCAGATCCAAATCTCAGGTGGACCACACCAAAGTAAAAGGTGGTGATTGAACTCGCACCATTAAAAACTTTCTAATCACCACCAGTAAAAGGTGGTGATTGAACTCGCAGTGTTTATTTTCCATCCAAACCGTTGATAAGGTCAACCAGACCTGGATGAAGGGAAAACACAAAGATCAACTTGATTCAAAACTTTTATGGCCTACCAAAAGCTTTTAACGGTCATTCACCATTATTTTCAGTGGTGTGGTCCACCGGAAATTTTTTTCCCTTGAATTTTGAGGATAACATCTAAAATGAGCTGAAAAACCAGATGAACGGTGTGGATATAAAATACATTTATCAATATGGGCCCCACACGGTAAAGGTAACACCCATGAGGTATTACTCGGGTAACACCTAACCCGCCCCCTGTTTAGATGCTTCTTCTTTTTACGCAAGCTTATTAAGATAAGGAGCACGTGACCACTTTCCATCCGTCCACTCCTTTTTCCAGATTCTACGGCTTTTGATTGCCTTCCACTTTTCTTCGCACCCACCATTGAAATAAAAAATCATCCAGTGCCCCATCTGATTTCCCAATTAATCTCACTCCATATTACACGTGGCACATATATGCATAGATCGAGACCGTCAATCTAGTGGGACCTACAATTTATATACTTAAGATCCGGTCAAACCTATCAGAATCCTGTCCATCCAAGCGGTTTCCTTTAAAAGGGACGGTATAATGGTTGACACGTGGTGGGAAAAAAAAGGGAAGGTTAGTATCTTACGACCATTGTGGTCTGAAATCTGAACCATCTACTGTATATCCCACTAAACGGACGGTTCAAATCCACCTTCCCCTTTGTCTTTTATACGGACGGATAAAGGTTGTACCGGAGTTCCCATACAACAGTCGGTATTGTATCTTTCTCATCGCTCGTCAGAACCTTCGATTTCTAGGATCTGGCGCAAAGCTCTCGTTCGATATTGCGCTCTGACATGCGTCTTTCGTCATCTGACGTCTGCCATGCGTCCACGTATCGCCCCTCCATACGTTCTACACCCACCTTCGATCGGTAGTCTCGCATGCACATGTTCTACAACACGTGCGTCGTGTTCTGGCTACTTTCCACACGTGTTATGTAATCAGTACCTTCAACAGGAGCTGGAGCTCCCACGTCGAGTGGGCCTACCGATCCAATCACCAGTCAATGGGATACGTTCCAACGCACGGTGATAACATAGGTTCGAGCTGCGTAGGGCCCACCTTGATGTGTGTTTGTGTGGAATCCGAACCATGAATCTGATGTGGCTTTTCATGGAAACTGTGTATACCAAGACTCATGCCTATCTAAACTCAGATGGGACACACCGCATAGAGCAATGTACAATCGACACCTAAAACCTATATATATTCGCTTGTTTTGCCCACCGAAATTTTGAAATGGCTTGGATTTCGGTGGCCCACCTGAAGATCAGGCTGAAATTTGGGATCTGGGTCTAACATTCGGGGGCACATCTGATAGACGGATTGGATGGCACAGATAAGTCACGGTGGGCCTCACGCAGGTTCGAACGTGTGTGATCATTCCCCTGCCATTTTCTTACGCTGCATTCTCTCAAACGTGGGTGGCCCACCTGACTAGTGTCGCAGACTCGCAGTCGGATATTTTGTAAAGAGAAACAATCACTAAGAACCTGCCACGTGTGCCACTAGGTACGTTTAAGCTTAGAAATGCTTATTCATTTTTCTGACCGTCCATTTCTTTCCAAAGAGAATTGCCCACAAGACCCACCTGGTGAACGGGTTGAATTGATCACTGTACTGGTGTGGTCCACCCAATTAGTGGATCTGTCTGATTTTGATCCAAAGTGATCATCACGTGGGGCCCATCTTTTGCACGGATCAGATGTTCTTCACGCCAATTAGGCAGATTGAATCCCATGCATCAGATGGACCACACTCTTACAAGCTTTTACACTTGAACGAACGGTTTTGATGATCCACATGGACCTATACTCAACGTACACGTATGGCCCGTTCGAGGATTATACCGTCCTCAATGGACAGGAAACGTCTACACCCCGTTTTATCGCAGCAAGTAAAATTCCCAAGATCCGTGCGGTCCACCAAGTATTTTATATGAATCCACTCCGTGAATCAGGTGAAAAACCTTATTTAAACTGTACATAAAAAATATAATTCCTATATAGAACTCCAATGGGCCACACCAATGGGAATAGTGCAAACATTTCTACTAAAATATCTAAGTTCAAGCGATGTCGCCCGTCTGAGTGTTGATTCATTCTTATTTTTGTATAATTACTTCATCCAACTGATTTACACATGATTAACAGGTTTGATGAAAGGTATACAGCACGGTGGGTCCAAAAGAAAACGTACGGTTGACATTGTTTCCTACACCGTGGCTGGTATAACTTGTGAATATGGATGAATTTTTTGTCCAGAGCCTAGAATAGAGTATAGAACCTGATCGACGGAGTGGATATTACATATTCGACACTGTGGACCCCACAGTGCTTGGATGTTTTAAGCAGCAGCATTAAACCGGTGTTTTAGAACGTAGATGATATGGTCCGTCTCAATTCGACGCGGCATATATTCGTATTGTGCGCCCCACCTGGTACGTGCAAGGGATCTCAACAGACGTGTGCCACGTCAGCATTCGTGACACGAGTACTTTGTAAAATCCATCCATCCTCGCGCGAATCGCTTTTCGCATTTTTGTCATCCCCTTCTTTACTCTCTCTCCTCCAACGCCGAAAATCTCATGACAAGAGAAAAATGTGAGGAATCTGATCATAAAAGATTAAAATCAGACGCAGAATCGAATCCCTGCAAACCCTTGTAAGAATTCTCAACTCCCATCTCTCTCTCTCTCTCTCTCTCTCTCTCTCTCTCTCTCTCTCCATTACTTGAATTTTTCCAATTTTTCTTTTTCTTTTTTCTTCGTAATTTTGATCTGTTAATTATAAATTAGAGCTCAGATTGCTTCGAATTCGATAACCCAAATTCATATTTTTGGATGCCATCATTTAAAACGTCAGAAAATCGGATTTTGATGTGAAAAAGGACGCCTTTCTTCTAGCTCGATCGACGGTTTTCAGGCTCTGGGTTTCTTTTGTGCATTTTGATATATTGAATTGAAAATTTTAGCTAGAATTGCTTTAAATTCACTGACCCAGAAAGGAATTTTCTGAAAAAAATCGAAAATTACGAAGTTGCCAGGTTTCCAATGACAGAAAGTGCTTTTCTTATGCAATTGGATCTACTAAATTAATGTTTTAGGCTATAAGTGCTTCAAATTCACTAACCCTTATAGTAATTTTTTTAAAAGAGCATCAAAAGCTTCTTTCGTTGGATTTCTGTAGACCAAAAAAAAAAAAGCCTTTTTTCTGGCACGTCTGATGATTTTCAGGGCGGATGGTGTTTTTCACAGAGTTCCAATCTGTTAAATCACAGCTTTGGCTGGAATTGCTTCAAATTCACTGAGCTAGATGTGAATTTCCTGAAAAGGGATCGAAAACTGCGGATGTTGGGTTTTCAATAACAGAATTTGCCTTCTTCTTTTTCGGCCTTTTTTTGCTGCATTTTAATCTATTAAAATACAACTTTGAGCTAAAATTGCCTCAAAAATTCTGACCGGTGACGGTTTTTGAAGGGAAAAAATAAAAAATAAAAATCAATGAGAGCTAAAAGTGCCTTTTTCTAGCATGATCATTGGTTCTCAGGTTCTGGATAGTCTTTTCCGTGACATTTAGATTACCATGTAACAGACTACTATAATTTCTACATAATCGCTAACTCAAATGGTGATCGTTTGAAATTATTAAAAAAAAAAAAAAAAAAAAAAAAAAAAAAAATCATCTAGAATTCTCAAGGTCGGATTGCTGAAGCAGAAACTCCACCTTATTCTCACATGATCAATAGTTCTCAAGGTCCAAGTGGTTATTTTTGCTTTAAAGTATGAGTTCTGTCAATAGCATTCAAGGTGGGAATCGTCTCCCGATTGATCAGAAGCAGGGACGAGCCCCTGCAGCTGAGTGTCAGCCCTCCAGCCACCCCCAATTGGCACTGGCTGATATGGGTCCCCGAGAAATCGCAGCATCAAAATTGCCTGATAAGAGTAAGAGGGATGAGTGGAGTGAAGGAGGTGTTTTGAGCTTGTTGGAAGCGTACGAATCGAAGTGGTTGCTTAGGAACCGCGCAAAGCTCAAGGGAAGCGATTGGGATGATATTGCACAGCAGGTATCGGATCGGAATGATGGGAGCAAGGCCTCAAAAGCACCTAACCAGTGTAAGAACAAGATCGAATCAATGAAGAAGCGGTATCGAATGGAGACATCGGGTTCTCCTTGGCAGTTCTATGCTCGTATGGATAGTTTGTTGAAAGGGGTGCATGGTTCTCAATCGAAGGGTGACCCTGCCATTTGTGTGAATGGAGTGGCTGAGTTGGTCCCACAAGGTTTGCCGAAGGTGGAAATGGATACTTCGGAGCCTGTTTTGAGACGGGCATCCGAGGCTGGGAAGACCCAAATCTGCGATGGGGCCGATGTGGAGGCAGAGGGACAAATGCAGGACAGCAATCGAGATGATGGATCTAACACATTGCCTAACAATAGGAAAGAGAGTAGGGGCACAGGTAGTGATGTTAGTACCCCAAAGAGCAAGATCCCCGATGCCGGTGATGATGAGCCTGAAAAACTTCCATTCAAGCGCAAGAAGAGCTTGAGCAGTGATGTTGCAGAGAGCATCAGAATGCTTGCAGACTCAATTTTGAAAATTGAGCAGGCACGAATGGAGATGTACAAGGACACAGAACGTCTAAGAGTGGAGGCGGATCTCAAAAGGAGTGAGATGGAGCTTAAGCGGACGGAAATAATGGCTAACACCCAATTGCAGATTGCAGAGCTTCTATCAAGGAAGCCGCGTAGTAGGAACAACGGAAGTGGAAGTTCATCTTTGAGAACTGAAGCAACCATGTCTCCAACTGTTCCAAGGAATGCTGACAGAAAGAACGGTTAGTTACAGCCTTTGATCTTTTTACGTGGGTCTTTAACTTATAAGCTGCAAATGGGTGTTTGGATAGAGTTTGTTGTATATCAATCTTAGGTAGTTTGTATCTTGCTATGTTTCTTTCCGTTGTCTTTTGGGTTCGTTCATGTATGTTAGAATATATCCTTGAATAAGTAGAACTTCGAGTATTTTCATTTCTGGCTGCAAATTGTATTTGATTTTCTAGCGCTGCTTTGATCTCTCTCATTCAAGGGCCGAAAATTTTGTATAATGTGTTGTGTCAGCACTACCAAACAGAGCCAAAAAGAAAGAGAGAGAGAGAGAGAGAGAGAGAGAGAGAGAGAGAGAGAAAAGATACCTCTTTTCTTTGTTTGCTGAAGAAATAAATTGAAAAGAAATGGAGTAGAATGGAATGCCGTTTGTAAGACGCACTCCTCATCCAACTAGTAGGAACTCAACTCAAATGGATCCAATGAATGGCATTCAGCCTGCAAAACTAATTGAAGGATGTGAGAACAAGTAGTCAGAGAGCTGATCCATCAGATGGATGAACATGATTCACCAATCATTCATAACTAATATAGATTGTGTAGTTTCTATCGCAAGCCGTTTATGAGATAGGAAAAATGGGCACAAATCTTATGTTTCCATTCATTCGGTTCTTCTACCCTATCATTCGAAGAAGAAGAAGCTCTGAGGACATTAAGCTTTGGTCCATCAGCTGGATGATCATGATTTACTGACCATTCCTAACAAATCTAGATCATGCGTAAACCACCAAAAGCTGTTAATGAGATTTAAAAAGGGCACAAAGGTTGTGTTTCCTTTCTTCTAATGTATCAGTCAGTTTCTATTGCAACCAAGCTCACTCACCTTATGTTTATTCATAAAAAGAAAAAGACGCCTCGAGGACATTAACATTTGGTCCATCAGATGAACGATCATCATTCATCGACCAATCATAACAAATCTAGATTATGTGTATAAACTACCAAAAGCTGTTTATGAGAGAAAACGGCACAATGGTCATCTTTCTGCTGTTTTAGTCTTTCTAGCCTGTCAGTTGGTATTTGTTGCTACCGAGCTCACTCATCCATGTTTTCTCATAAAACACTTCATGTCTTGTTTGTCCGCATTTTTTATGGTTTATAATCCTTCAATGTTGAAATCCTTAGTTAATGAAGTTTAACATCGAACCTCATGTGGTCCTTTGATCATACGCATGCGATTGAAGTTATGAATGGTGTGGATGGTGGGTTGTTCATTATGCAACTGATTGGGATGCCCATGGAGCTGAAATTTAAGATTCTTCTTGATGGAGGAACAACCATCAATTGTCTGCTGCAGTACTGGGGAATGCTAGCATACCCAGCTCTACCTCGGCCCAGATGGGCCTCATCCTGGGTGGCTCATGTAGTGAACATCATCTAGATTGGAATATCCTAGATGTAGAATATTGGGTTTTTACCTGTTGGATGTGAATAGTGCCGTATTCTCTTTCTCAACCATCTTTTTTTCTAGGACACCTATTGAAAAGTTAGGATTTTCCTATTTCGGGTATTTTCGGTGCATCGGCCATCCACACTGCAGCCAGGAAATATCAATGGTTTGGATAATGGACCATAAGCTCCATTTGTACAAACTGAAAGCTAGGGCTGTCAATGAGTCAGAGCCTATAGTACCTGTTCCCAAGCTAATCAGCTTCTAGGCTTGCCAGGTCTGGGTTTAGTTCTTGAAGACCCAGATCAGATCCTATCATGTTTAGGTGTCTGTTGGGTCTTTAGATATAGGTCTTGAGTTGGATTCAGGACAGAGAAGAACATTTACATGGTTGCGCTGATTCGATGAATGTATTAGATCACACACACGTGCCACTTTGACACATGAATGATGTGTAAACAGGCTCTTGGCTTAGGAAACCTCATTTCTTTTGCTAGAATAATCAACACATGTATTTTACTATTAAAACTAACTGGACCCGATCTGACCAAACCTTAAGCAGGTCCATGTGACCCGAACCCAAATAGACCTCATTTAAGCAAGTCCAATACATGGGCCTAGACCCATTAAAATCCGTCATGTCCATCAGGTACCCAGAGGTCTCGGTACCCGTTGACAGCCCTACTGAAAGCCACTGGTGTAAAACATTGCATTAATGTAGTTAAGAGATTGAACACAATTCAAATATGAACAAAAGCTAAAAATGCATGGTTTTCATTTTCACTGCTAGTGTTACATTAGATTTCTAACTTCTATTCTCTTAGATTTGGAATTGGAATGGAACTCGATTGCCCGAAGCTAATCAGATAGTTTCCTATCTACTGGGGGAGAGTGCATGTTTTTGAAGAACCAAGATCCCTTGGCTGTCCATCAATTTCTATTTGTTAAGTTAAAAATCCAGTTCTAAAACTCATTGGGTCGACTTGAAACTCAGCTGATGTAGTCCAGATTCGGTATAATTTCAACCAGAAACATCTCTTTAAGTAATGCAGTAATAGATCATGCATGAATTATTTCCTGTTTTTCTGCTTTGGTAATTATATGAGTGCCACGGTCAGTACAAAGTCTTCTTACCTTGTTACAGCGAGAATTTATAAGTGGGTGACAAGTGGGCTCACATATAATCATCCTGGATTCATTGGGTAGGAGGGGTCCACTGTGGATTGCGCATGTTCCCATGTCACCTGATTGGGTGATCGCAACCATTCAAAAGGCCTACGAATGGACGGTAATACTCCTACTGTCCACTTTTGCATGCCCTTCATTGTATGGCTTCGATTATCCATTCATGATTATTTTTGGGCAATGTTGCAATCCATGGTGGATTCCTCCTATCCCACTGTTTTTGTTGTTTATAGAAGGGGCCCACATTTAAGGTGAGAAAAATTGGTATTGGATCATGACTCGATATGTTAATTCAAACCATGGATAGTTGGGTTTTTAGTTTCCGGAACTATGAGTTAAATAGAATCATGTAAGAGTGTTTGGTTACACCAAATTTCATGAAATTTTGTACCGAATTAGACTGATTAATCATATATCATGAAATTTGATGATATTTGGTGCAACCAAACACTCCCAAAGAAAAAAATGTTTTGGAAATTATCTTTATACATGGTATTTCCACGGGCAAACAGACTAATTCGTGTATTGTTTTCTCCATTTCAGGGTGATTGATTTCTCGAAGAGGAATGCATTCCCAATCACCAATCCATTGTAAGACTCTTACCGCCAACATAACTTGTATCGGTTTCGATGGAGATTATATGGCATGTATTTACTAATTTGTATTGATAAGTACATAATTTAAATCTGGATCAAGCTAATGGGTCCCCAGTATTTTGACTTGCCAAAGGCATTCATGGGTCACAATGCCAACATGGCGCACACACGCATGCGAGATCCACGATGCTCATCAGGCAGGCCATGCAGTTTGGATGCTCAGTGGAAAAATCAGGCTGGTGTTCTGTGCAGGTTGGCGGCATGTCAAGAGAGAACTAAACCATTAACAGAATTAGCAGATGGTCTATTTTCGATGTAGATGTGTGGTCCACTGGCTAGCAGATTGTAGTGATTTTTGGGCCAGTGCTAGACATATTAGATCTCATGCACATGTTGGGAACCCAAGACTAGGTGGGTAATCAGAGCGGTCCAATTGCGGCAATTTTTAGCTTATCACCCATCCATAGAGTGGCCTGATAAGTCAATGGTTCCAATCGTGGGAAATGCTTGCCATGTGTGCTGTGGGGAAGGAATTGCAAAGAACTGGGGATCAAAAGAAAGCTGAAGGTGTTTGAAGCCTGTTTGGGTGCTCCCTCAAAATAGGCATTTTGTGCCAAAACACGATTCTAAGCCTAACCCCTGTTTGTTTGTGTGTTTGGATGCACTTTTGCAAATGGTTGTCTGATTCCCTGTCCTGAAATAAGTGCTAAAAAGCCCACTCGCTGGATTGGTTTTTGGGATCCAATCTTCACCAAACAACACTTTGTTCGAGTAGACCACTTAATTTCCTAAAGGACAGTCTTAGTTAGGGATGCAACTCGTGTGGGTTCGGTTCGTTTGAGGATCAACCCAAGCCCAACCTGACCTCACGAGGAGTTAGTCCAACCTGAAATAAGTGACCTAACCCAACCCAAGGTATTGAAAACCAAACTCGAGTTGGGTTCCGGCGATTGAGTTAAGTTGGTTGGGTCGGGTTGGGTTGGCAAAACAGTTCTTACTATTAATGGGCTGTTTGGATACAAGAATAATCTGTTAAAGAAAAAATTTCAACTGGTTATTCCAAAATTAACCTTGTTTGGTAAATGCAGAAGACATGAAAATGTTTTTTACTTGGTTAAAATTTTAACCCAAAACAATTCATTTTTTTAAATTAAAATGTTAAATCAAGAGAATTGAGTTGTTTTATTTAGCTGGTTTTTTCATTCATTGGGTGGAAATTTTGGGTCTGGCTACTTGTATTATCATATTAGATAGTCCAATTTGGGTTGGGTTGGGTTGCCCAAGGCTTCAATCCAACCTGGGTCGAGCTGAAGATTGCCAGCCAACCCCAAGAGGACCTGAGGTCAACCTGACTTGACCTAAAGTTTATAAGTAAAGGTCTAGGGTTGGGTTGCCAAGGGCCTTAACCAAGCTGAACTCAATCTAGGGTCAAGGTAAGGATTTGGTTGTTATTAAACAATAAGCAAAAAGGGTCATTTGAGTGATGGTAAACAATGGTAATTGGAATCAATGTGAAATGTAATGCAACAAAATCTTTTAAATTGGAATCCTCTCAAAAGGCTAAGAATTAGATGCAAGTGCTAGAGATTGTTGGAATTTTTAAAGTGGGCTCACTTTTATGGCCCACCCAACTATCTGAATTTCTATATTTTCAACGAATGTATATATTTCAATCGACTTATTGCAATTATTATGTCAAATCTCACATGTATTAATTTAAGATATTAAAATTGATTTACTTAATGCATTCTAATTACAGGCATCCAAGCACAATTTTTGGATTCCAATGTATTATAACTATAGGCATCTAAAAAATAAACAAAGGATCCAAATTCACATCTATTCCATTTATCATGTGATTTGGATTCAATGTATTCTGGCTACAAGCATCTAACAATCCTAACGTAACCGGACCTAAAGTTCTAGTTTAACTAATGGCATTTAAGTTAAGGCTAACCCAAGTTCTTCGTTTCTTTTCTTTTTTATTTAACATGCACGCCATGTGGGCACTCACTTTAGTGTCGAAACGCAAAACATCCACCATCGAGCCATTAATTATGACCTTGGGTTCATCCAAGTTAGACATTGTAGTAGTCTAATAATGGGATCTGAGTGGTTAAGACAAACTTAGCCCATTAATCAAATGGTAAATATTATCCAATTAATGCGATGTCCATTCCATGGCCCATATATGGGGGGGTCCACCTAGTCCGCTTTCCTTTTCTCTAACCTTGACCATAATATTTATTTCGTGCATTTTTAGCTATAGCTGATAATAACAAAAATATGCATGTGGGTTGCAAAGAAATGCCAAAATAGTTGCACAAATAGTAGGGTTGTAAATGGCCGGATTTAGGGTGGATTTAGCTAAAATCAAACTCATCCATTTATTAAATGGGTCTGGGTCTTAATTTTGGATCCAGACCCTTTTTCTAAATGGACAAGTCTAGGTCATGTCTAACTCAACCCCATCAGATCCTCTGGGTTTGGTAGAGGGGCGTCTATTTAGACCCATTTATAAATGGGTCGGGTCTCATGGGTCTAGCTAAGGCATATCTAAACCCTGAACTAGACTCATTTATAAATAGGTCTAAATCACCTTGATTTTATATCAAAATTAATTAATGGCAATTAATAATAAAAATTAGATTCAGCAACTTCACATAATAACAAAAATGAAATGCAAATAATAGCGCATGTAAATATTGGAATGATCTGCCTCATTTTTTTGTATCATGTCTTAAACTGAGTTGGCAAAATGGATGAACATGGCATATTTCTCACAAACATCACGGCGGGCCCCACTTAGTATTCCAGTGTAGGAATTTCCTGTAAAAGCCCTTCATATGCAATCCATGTACATCCTAATTCATTAATCCTACCATCTTCGACGCGTCGATTTGGATTCCGTGGTACCTCGTATTCTCAACCAGACATTAGGTGGATTTTTGGTTATCCCATGTTACTTATCAAGGTATGCAAGCATTTTTACTGGGTTTTGATGGGTCCCTTGCAATATAGACCGGACCTGGCCATTTACTAAATGGGTTCCGACTGGGACGGGCCTAATATAAAGGTAACTAGATCTGCACCTGTTTATCAACTAGGACCAGACCCATACTATTTAACAAACGGCTCTGGTCTAGGCAGTGTCTAAATGGGTCGGGTCTGGTACCCCATTGGGTCCACACCAGATAGCATTGATTAGGGGTGCACATCCAACTGTTGGAACCGTGTAACCGGACCGGAATCATTGGATCGGTCCGGTTTGGTCTGGTTCTAAGGTGCTAACGGTCCGGTTCCGGTTTCCAAATTTTCTGAACCGTTGATTACGGATCGGTTCCAGTTTAGGGTCTTGTAGAACCGAACTGAACCGTAAATTCGAACCGTGACAGGAACCGTGGATCTGAACCGTTAATTCGACTTAGTTTAAAAAAAAAAAAAAAAAAACCAAAGTGCCTAAGCCCTTTTTGAGCGCCCTACCCCTGCCCTCTCTCTCTCTCTCTCTCTCTCTCTCTCTCTCTCTCTCTCTCTCTCCGTCCCGGTCCTAGACTCCCGACTCCTCTCTCTCTCTCTCTCTCTCTCTCTCTCTCTCTCTCTCTCTCTCTCTCTCTCTCTCTCTCTCCATATCCGGGTGTTAAGGCACCTACAAACCCCATGCGTATTGTTCTCCTCTTTTACTGTGATGGAGTGCTCATTGGCACTTAGAAGAATGACCATCGCATTTCCTTCAATGATACTTTCGCTGAGGTACGATTATTAGTTTTTTCTTTTTTCTTTTTTCTTTTTCTGTTGAAATGAGTTTTCATTTTTATTGGTTTCTCCTTTTCATTTCTTTGTTCGTCCCATGCGCCGGTTCTTTTCACTGTCCGGTTCCGGTTCCTGTTCTAGGGTGCTAACGGTTCGGTTCCGGTTCAAAAAATCGTAGAACTGTTAGGAACGGTTTGGTTCCGATTTCACCGCAGAACCGGACCAAATTGACCCATGTGCACCCCTAGGGCTAGCACTCATAAAGAGAAAATTTTTGGTACTCTGGTGGTATGTGATGGTTGATACTCATGCACCTAGAAATTACTAGAAATTGTGTACATGGAGTAGAATGAAGTCAAATTAAGCTGTCCAAATTATGATTCCTTATCTAGATGTAGCATGATCTAAAAATTAAGGTTATGTGATTAACTAACAATCACATCCGTGGAAATTTATTGGACCGTTCGAAATGAAACATAGCCACATTCCTATTCAAACAAACAGGTGTCCACAAATCAGAGGTTATGATTGTTTAACCAGTATCATTTTGGGACTCTTAAGTTAGAGACAGTGGGTCCCACAATTTTACCGGTATCAGTTGATTTAATGCATGCCATGTGAACAATTTCTAAGTGCCTGCGTATGAATCATCATACGCTGCCGAGTATGATACAACTCCCCGGCAGGAAGCGGATTGCCTGTGACCCGGACACAAAAAGGGCACAGAGATATTCCTGTGCCCGGGGCTGTGTGGATACCTCAAAGATGTTCTTACAAATCCAATCCATCCATATGTTTTGAAATACGACAATAGGATATAAATATAAAAATCAGATAGATCCAAGACTCATATGGGCCATACCACACAAAATAGTGGTGATTGAACGGATGGCAGTGACAAAAGTTTTATATCCAGATAATATTTGTGCCTAGAGTTTATCTGAGTGGTAATAACCCTATAAACGGTTTGGATGACATATAAACATCATGGTCAGCTCCAAGAAGGTTTTAACGGTGGACGTTTCCGTTCCCACTGTTTAGTTTGTGTGGCTACCTGAGCTTTGGATTTACCTGATTTGTATATACCCACACTATTGTAATCTTTCAAAACAGATGGACGGAGTGGATTTATCACAAACATCTCTGTGGACCCCACACAGCCCGGGCACACTTATTTCTCGTGCCCGGGTCACATGCAATCCGCTTCCCCCGGCAAAGCGTACGAGCATGAAACTGAGGTTCGCCGGCCTCAGATGCACATCCCCTCCGCACGCAGCACACGTGCCAACTGTACAAGTTTTTGGGACATCTGACCATTGCATAAGGTGGCCTCCGCAATGAAGATGAATGTTGACAGAAAAAATAGGACCATCAAGTCATATGGTGGGCCACACACGTACATTGAATTTCGACCATTGATGATTTCTTTTAAACTGTTCATTGTAAAGGGCAAGCCGTTGGGACATCCTTGTTTTTTCACACACACTCATTCAACGTGGGACCCACTGCTACCCAGCTCGCACGTGTGCTGTATATATGCTGCGTGTAATGCATATCATCACCAAACGTACTGTTTGGCTGTTTGCTGACACTCGGATTTCGTACAGGAGGGGATATGTTTCAATAATCTAAACCGTTTATATGATCTAACTCACCATGGATGAAGGATAACGAGAAAATCTCCCTGATTAAAATAAATCTACCCTTTGATCTGTGTATATAGACCAATGGTCAGGATCTATCAATACAGATATTTTTCAAAGCAGGCCCCATCAAACGTACATCTCATTATATCAACGGTTTGGATCAACAAACCATGCCGCAATGTACACGTATTAGTACGCCTCAGCAAACTTTCCGTTCTTAGATCATGCAGTGCCATAATTCCTCATGGAATACACGCATTTTCTACTAAAGCAGTTGTGACCAGTGTGTTTTTTTTTTAAAAAAGTTGTGGTCGGTGCTCATTCCTTGAAGTCTAAATCATGCTCTTTTGTCTAAGTTAGAGGGCGCTTCTAGTAACAAATATCTAGGAGATTTTGAAATTCCCATGGTATTTTTATGAAAATTTGATCAAATGGTTTATCGCCGTGATATTGGAAATCTAGTAAATTTGACATGAAAAAATATTTCGAAGATGAAGAATTCCTTTTATTATATATTTAAAATTAAAAATTATTTATTAAGATATTCTTTTCTATTTTCAGTGTGATTTTTTTATAATATTGCATGAAAATTTTGGGGTTATCATCATTGTCAATTAGGTCTTATTTCAATTAATTGGAATTGGCTACATGAATCATGTTCCACCCTATTTCTCTATCAAGAGTCTTGAATTTAACTATCTAGATTTATAATGAAAGTCATGACATAAGTCTAACGTATCAGCTTAGCTTAACCCGCATTTATATATGAAACAACTATGAGAGGACAAAACTCTTAACAATACTACATAGGTTAATTATAGTCACATGTTATGCAATAATCAAGTATATAAGTTGATTATAACCAATGAGTTAAAATCTCAGCTTCTCATTTAGTTGGAAATTATGTTATCATTTGTGCCAACTCATATTAAGATGAGATCTTAAAAGGCATTCAATGGAGAATGAGATGCACACCACTACAACCTCGCTGAAGTCAAGAAGTAATCACCTAATGAAGCAGAGACTGTACATTTGTACAACTAGAGTGGGTGTCTAACACCTTCTATATCTGTAACCGCAGTCTCTTATTTAGAATCTCTGATTGTAGAATCAAACAGTCTTCTCAAGGTAAGAAATCTTTGGATCACTACTCTAACTTTTTATAAAGTCTAACTAACCGTAGAGATGAAGAAATTAGCTAGTGATAACTATGATCAAACATACTCAATCAATCATAGGCAACTCATGAAACAAAGTAGCCCTCGAGTCAAATCCGGCCCGGGATCCTAGCAACCACACCCTCATAAAGCTTAATTGTTGTTGCGGCGAGGAGAAAGGGAAACACATCACTATTAATGGCAAATCGCCTTCACTCAATTCCTAAAGCATTACTCAATGCTGCTTATGAGTGTTGCCTCAATCAAGCCATGTCACCTAAGGGTATAAATGAGTTACAATCCACCGGATGAGTCATTAGACCAAAAAATAAAAATAAAACTTGTATATGCTCAAATTTTAGAACTTTTTGGAGAAACTATAAGTCCCACATGGGTTATTAAATTGATCAAGTTTTAAGACCACTTATGATTGAACCACATTTCCTCAACTTTTAAATAGGTCTAATTTTGGCCAACCTAAAATGAACTCAACTTGGACTCAACCTAAGCTGACCTAAGTTAGACCTAGTAAAGTAGTTAACTAACATACTAAGTTTGAAATTAATAAGTGGACCCATGTGAAAGTTGGTAAGATCGAATGTTCTCCGATGTGATATGTTTGCAAAAAGAAATGTATGAATGTGAAAGTTCACATGCAACTGACATATGCACTTATTCTCATTTATTCGTAGCAAAAGAAAAGAAAGGAAAAAAAACCCTTATAAAGAATGTTAATATTAAGTTTACTTTATCACATAAACGATACCTTTATGGCCCACATGCCACCCATGCACATTTGTGTAGGATTTTGGCCATGCATGGTATATTGTTGTGACACCTTGGTCTTACCTAAAATTGGTCATATTTGACCTAGATCTATCCATGAATCTCGGTAGTTGGGTGTGGAATTCCTAAAATAAGAATTATTGGTTTAGACTTCAATAGACTTGAAATTTTAACATATTAGGTTTGGAGAATATTATGATTATTAAATGAGATTGGATCCAATACAAAGCTTTGTATATACAAAGGTCAGTAAAAATCTCCAACAAAAAAAGTTTGAAATATACCTCCAAGATATTACTTTCTTGTATTTGATGAAATATAAAAGATATGTACTATGTTAGAATATTTTGCACAATAACACATTCACTAAAAAATTGTACAAGTAGTACTTTATATAAACTCAATGTAATCGTCTACATTGTGGGTCACACTTTAGATGTGTTATTCAAAACAATCACGATAATGGTGTCTTAATTGGTCTATTATTAACATTTAATTGATGATAATCATGGCTTTTTATCTTTGACATTGGCTTAAATGAAATGTCGATTTCCATTTAGACCATTTATATTTAATACGAGTGGAGCTAGATAATCAATTATTAATATTTTTCCAATTTAACCATTATTTAAGAGCTAGATAATCAATTATTAATATTTTTCCAATTTAACCATTATTCTTAAATTTTGGTTTAAGCCAACTATTATTTTGTCATATACCAGCCTAATCAGGTGATGAATATTAAATATTCACCAAATTGATTACATTTAGATGAACTTCGATGAAGTTCAATAGAAATCAACATACATCAATAGACTCTAACACACTTTATCAAACTTAGAGGAACTTTAAAAGATTTTCACATACTTCAATATACTTCGATAAATTTTCACACTTCAATATACTTTGATAAACTTTAATGGATATTAATAAATTTCTTTTATACTTCAACAAACTTCAATGAATTTTTATAGACTTAGATTAAGTTCAAAGCTTCGAAATATATTGAAGTTTATTGAAGGTTGTCAAATTAAGTCAAAAGTCCATCAAATTTTACTTAGATTCTTATAAATCCTATTAAAGTCCAATAAAGTCTTTAATGAGAACGATCTTGAAAATGAATGTGCTAGTTAGGTTGATATTAAAGTTGTAACGTCCTGAATTTTCACTGTTTTGGATTTTCAAAAATCCTTAATTTTTTTTAAATATAATTAACTTATATTATCACTTACTAACCATTAACACTCAAAGTTAGTTTATACCCGGGTGGAACCAGTAAAGAACCGCACAAGTCTGATTAATCAACCGTAGGAAGCCAACGAATCCGCCCGATCACTTGAACATCAAGTTTAGCCTCATGATTTACTCACATAGGGCCCAAAATCTAACCGACTCATCGCTAACTAATCAAGACAATCATAACTAAATTAAAGATCTAACCAAAGCCGAGTCAGATAAGGCCCGAATCTTGACTAACAGACCAAATCAACCCCGTTACTCTTTTAGCCTAAAACCGACGGTTTAGATTAATCATGACCAAATCTCTACTTTACTAGTTATAAACAGGCCACATTATGAACATAGTTAATCCAGACCCAAATTATTGCTCACGAGAAATCTCAATACCTAATTTAGTTCAAAAATGCCTCAATTTTTCGAACAAGCTCTAGATCGCTCGTTGGTGGG
The DNA here is from genome assembly GCA_030180095.1 of Magnolia changhungtana. Taxonomy (NCBI): domain Eukaryota; kingdom Viridiplantae; phylum Streptophyta; class Magnoliopsida; order Magnoliales; family Magnoliaceae; genus Magnolia; species Magnolia changhungtana. Next base: position 2,339,776 of record JASAUF010000547.1, on the reverse strand, counting down.
CCACTAGTTCCAAAACTATAAACTAATGTCCGTCTTACTGGGCTTGACGTCCATCGCGGGAGTCGGAACTGGGTACTCTCCAGGACCGCTCAACTTGAGCCAAAGGACGAGTACATGAGAAGTGCAAATACCCTAAAGGAAGAAGCTGAAACTTAAGTGAATTAGGACAACTATTCTTATGTAAAGTTGAGAATTTCAGACCGTCGGTTTATGACCAAACTTCACACATGGAGTAAGGATATTTCCCTGCTCATATTCGTATAGCCGCGGCCCCGATCGACTATTGATGACTGTTGAAAAGACTTCTAATCATATATGTCGATCGGCGCATCCAAATGGCGAGCCGATCATATTCATACGCAAATCATCATTAGGGCTAATTATCCTACGGTGTATATCAATATGTACACCCCATAGTGGGCCCTAAAGGCTAGAAAAACCCTCTCATAAGGCTAGTATAGTAAAAACTTAACCCTTGGGACCATTTGCACTAAATTTGGCATTATAAAAAGGCCTCATTTGGGCACCCCCTCTACACATACGAATTCGCCTTAGAAGAAAGAAAGGGAGAAAGAGAGAAGAGAAAGAGGAGAAAGGGTGTCACGCCCCAAACCCGGAAACCGGATTCATAGGAATCTCAATCGCCGAGTCCGGTGCCAATAGCCTCCGTAGTACCCCATTCTCGGCTCCTAGAGTCCATATGCCAGTTCCAATCCTTGGATCCTACAAGGAGAATTTTATTTATTTTTTTTTGTACAGTTAACTCATAATAAGCATAACTATAAGATTACCCAATTCACAAAGGCAACATCATCCTCACATATCCACTAATATAATTATTTGAGTTCAATGCAAAAAAGGAAATACATAAATCGAAAATCAAGCTCCAGAAGACCGTTGCACACTCCCAGCTCAACACTGCTGTAACCTAACATCACCTACACGCATCTATCATGTATAAGCTTATAGAAAGCTTAGAGGGTGGTGTAAGTGTGTGCACAAGGTAAGTGTCAAGTATTCAACACAATGTCATAATCATACAATGTCAATATAGGCGCAAGGTCATGAATCATATGTTATTAGAGTAAGCGTAAATACTAATAAGTCCATGAGTCAAGTAATATCAGAATGCGCAATACAGATCAACTATACAAATGAGGAACAATATCAGAATACGTGATACAGATCAACTATACAAATGAGGAACAATATCAGAATACGTGATACAGATCAACTATACAAATGAGGAGTCATAAAGAGTCAAATATTAAATGCTGTATCTAAACCATATAAATGCAGAAACACAGGTAACCCAAAATATCATATGCTGCGAATATAATGCAATATGCGGTGTGAATGGAATGACAATGCTGGAGTGTAAAGTCGGGATGATATTACGTAGTATCGCAAGTTATGGGACCCATCACAAGGGACTTCTATCCAAACCAGTCCCATACCTAAATTTGGATATCCAGACTCGATGTGGTAAACTCCCGATCTCAGGTTAGTCGCGCCCCCCAACCGAAATCTTAGTAATTGCGAAGATACACGTAACAAATAGTTGCGCACCACCAGCCCGAGTGGATAGTGAATGAATGAGTATGCAACTCCTGCCCAATAAGTCCACATATCAGTACGATTTATCTCTAGGATCATCACCAGGGTTTAGTACACTTCAAATGGCATTGTTGCTCTCCCAGCCACATAGTCCAATTGAGCATAAGAAACCTCACCATCTGTCTGGCCAATAGCCTGCCAATACCTATTCGGCACGTCGATAGCGGACCCATTCACGAGCTGGTCAAACTCAGCTTAGTAATGCCTCCTACAATCCGACGGGTAAGGCCACACCCCCTCCCAACCGACCACGACACAATATGAGACGCGGCCTCCTGGTATTCAACACTCGGACGCTCATGTATCCACTCGGTCTAGACGTTGGGGCGTCCTCTAGTACCAAGAGGATTTAGGAATTTTCACCCAGGGCCATCTATAGCAGCTTGATACTAGAACAAATTTTTGGTGTCCCGTCTGGCCATCCACGATATGCCTGTGGAGGCTACGGCCTTGATGTCGCTAGGGCGTACAATAATTATAATGCAAGGTGCATGAGTCATACAATCAGTCATGCATCAATCCTGCGCAAACCATAGGCTCATGTGAGATAACCTCCGCCTATCAGGGAGTCTCATAAAAATCTGCCCAATGACATATACAATGGTCAACCACATCTCATAACAAGCATGCGGATGATGCATATGAGCATGTATCATGATGCTATGCAGTCACATACTCATAATCGGTATAAATAACCGGCATCGACAATCGACCTCTACAATGTGGACATTTAACCAACATTGCCCCTAAGGAATGGGCCACATAGAGCCTAACATATATTGGACCCATGGCCTCATACTAGGGCCAAATGTACAACACCATGGGCCTCACTCAAGAGTTTAATATACATCACGATGGGCCTTTCACATGAGCTTAACATACATCACAATGGATTCCATCGCCTAACCCTCAAATGCATCACAATGAGCCTCATCGCGTAGGCCTCATATACATCACATTAGGCCTCCGAATACACATCACAACGGGCCTCAAATATGGGCCGCATATACATCACATTGGGCCTCGTCAATCGGAATCGGCAATCAGCCACATCAATCGGAATCGACAATCGGCGACGATAATTAGCCTCGGTCGATAATCGGCCTCGATAATCGAAATCGGTAATCGGCCACAATAATCAGAATCGGCAATCAGCCACAATAATCGACCTCGATCGATAATCGGTCAATCGGTCATGACAAGCAAAATCGGCAATTGGCCACGTCAATCGACAATCGGCCATGATCGGTAATCGGCCTCGATCGGTAACAAGTCAATCGGCACGATAAGCAGAATCAACAATCGGCCACGTCAATCAACAATCGGCCACGATTGGTAATCGGTCACGATAATTGGCCTCAATCGGTAACCAGTCAATCGGCCACAACAAGCAGAATCGGCAATCGGCCATGTCAATCAACCATGATCGGTAATCGGTCACGATAATCGGCCTCGATCGGTAACCAGTCAATCGGTCACGACAAGTGATGTTTTATTTAAACCAACACGATTTAAATAATATTTAAACTTGCAAGTATACGAATCAGATGCAGATATGGTACGTATTACGAGATCGTTCCCACGAGGACTAATCATCACAATTCAAATCTATGACTCTCCTTAACTAATCCAACAAATAATGGAATAAACTACTAAGCACAATTCTAGAAAAACAATTAAGAACAGAGAAGAAAATTCAATCAGAGAGAGAGCACTAGGACTTTCGAATCCACCCCTAATTATCCTAACCCTTGTTTTGTCTGTTGATTCACCTTGATCTAGATTGATACCACTTATATAGAGAAAGCACAATCTGTGTCCTTAATTATGGAAAAGAACTCTAAGTTAGTAAAATAAAATAAAATAAAATAAAAACTTTAACCTAAAGTTAGTAAAATCCTAAGACTATGAATTATGATAAGAGAGAATTCTAAATTCAATTTGGAACGAAACAGTCCCAATTACGGCCAAAAAAACTTGATGTTTTATTTAAACCAACCTGATTTAAATGATATTTAAACTCGCAAGTATACGAATCAGATGTAGATATGGTACGTATTACGAGATCGTTCCCACGAGGACTGATCATCACAATTCAAATCTATGACTCTCCTTAACTAATCCAACAAATAATGGAATGAACTACTAAGCACAATTCTAAGAAAACAAACAATCAAGAATAGAGAAGCAAATTCAATCAGAGAAAGAGCACCAGGACTTTCGAATCCACCCCTAATTATCCTATCCCTTGTTTTGTCTGTTGATTCACCTTGATCTAGATTGATACCACTTATATAGAGAAAGCACAATCTGTGTCCTTAATCGGGCATACAGACTGTCTAATTCCTTTAAGCAATGCCATGAACAACATATCCCATGTCCTTGGTCGGGTACATGGAATGTACATTCATTAAAGCACCCTGTTTCTTCCTCTATAGGAAACCTGTTCTTGATCAGATACAAGCACCTATAATAAGCATCCAAACAACATCCATATATATACTTTGGTCAAGTTCATAGACCGAGATGTATAGAATTTAAACCAATTAAGCCCACTTAGAGAAAGAAACAAATTAATTAATATTCAAAGTAAATCAACCAATACAAGAGCTAATCAAATTAGGGGCTTCATCTCAGCCCTAGCTGAGAGATTAGTGACCCATAAAATCTATCAAAAATATTAAACAAAATTCATAAAACAAAATACCAAACCGATCGATCTCTCTCTCTTCTTTCTTCTCTTTCTTCTCTCCCTGGCTCTGGATCTCGAATTCCATGGTTCTGAATGAATTACCCACGTCCATAATTCCTCTTTTATAGCTGCTGGAGAGCTGGGGTCGGCGGCAGAGTCGTAGAAGGACACGAAGTGCAATTTTTCGCAGCCATGATCGGTGGGCCCCACAGAGGTATTTTCTGGAAAATACATCCTGTCCATTGGATTCATGACGAAATTTCAATAAAGAATGGGTGGTTTTGAACATCCATTAACACAGCCCAGAGAAGAAATCACAACGAAATCAGTTTTAAACGTTGCAGAGCAGTCCGTTTGTGGCCTCTGTACCGCACACGTGTGTAAGCATGGGAGTGGAATATCAGCATGGTTTTGAAGCTCTCGAGCCACTCTATAAGATGGACGGTTTGGATCGTCCGGAAGGTTGACGAGTGGGGTCTAAAAACGGCCACAAAAATGGCCAGCGGCCGTTCGTTACGCGGACACAAAACCGACGCTGCTGTGCTGGTGGGGTCCATGATCAAGCTCTTCAGCGAAATCCACTCCGTTCACCGAATTTCTCTCAAAATTTCGGTCAGAAACACATATTTTTTCTCCATTCTGCTGTGGGCCACGGAAGATCTCGTTCCACCGTCCATTGCATTGTTAAACGGCTGGATTCTATTCTTGATGATCATTCACGATTCTGACACCTAGGCATTGACAAAGGCCTTCATTTAGACCTGATAGACGGTCCTGATCACACATTTGGGTAATGTGTGGGGCCCACAACTGAGGACCGACGGCCGTGCTTGCGGACGCTGGAAACGGCGACTCGATTTTGAGTTTAAAAGAGATAGCGCGGGTCAGCGCTTCGCTGACCGTCTTGGATGGTGCGGTGCGCCGCTGGTGCGCATATGCACTGTGTACACACTGCATACACAAGACCCACTGTGATGTTTGTGTGAAATCTACACCGTTCATCCTTTTCTTCATATTATTTCAACTGCCAAAGCCAAGTTTGAGGCAGTTCCAAATATCAGGTGGGCCCCAAAGTGAAGATTAATGGGCTGATCTGTCCGTTGGACCACTTCCCGAGATCTTCAATGGCTGAAATTTAATATGTACGGTTAATTTACGGCCCTCATCCCATGCATGAAGTTTCGAACTGATGGGATAGTGGGAACCATGTGATCTTCCATTTTACACCAATTTCAGGCCTCTTTATCGTGCTTTCCTCGGATCCCAGGCGTGTAAAATCTTCACTATTGGTTTTCTGGAGTCCATCCCGTGCTCTGGTAATTTTGAAGCGCCAAATCCATGTTTTTAACATCATCTTTCAATACACACTCCTGATTTCATCCTGTAATAAAAACACGAGTAAAATCTGGCATTAAACATTATCATGTATGTAAAATCAGGTAATTACTGGGTCTGATATGCAATATTCGACCCTGATCAACAAGTGGAATCGTCAATCGGCCACGTTAATCGATAATCGGCCACGATCGATAATCGGATCGATCGATAATCAGAATCAGCAAATTGGTCACGACAATCGGATCGATCAATAATCAGAATCGGCAAATCGGTCACGACAATCGAGATCGATCGATAATCAGAGTCGGCAAATCGGGCACGATAATCGGAATCGATCGATAATCGACATATAAACAAGTGGGGTCCATAGATGGACAATCAGCCGACCATAATATAAAGATCGGCCCACGGCCATGATTATATCAAATCTGATGGCACGGGCCATCCGTCTATAGCGAATGGGGCCCACTTATTAGGGTTAACCCACCAAGAAAATGATGAGGATGGGCCTGACAAAGCATAAGAGAAGATCACAATGTGGACATTCAACCATCATTGCCCATCAATGTGGACCTCTAACCAACATTGCGCCCAAGGAGTGGCCCACATAGAGCCAAATGTATCGTGGGCCCATGGCCTCACACAAAGGCCTCATACACAATACAATGGGCGACATACAATCTCAATGGGCCTTACGCAAGGGTTCCATACATCACAATGGGCCACGTCACATGAGTCTAATACACATCACATGGGCCTATATACATCAGATGGGCCACATCCCATGGGCTCCGAATACGTCACAATGGGCCACAACCCACGGGCCTTAAATATATCACAATGGGCCTCAACCCATGGGCCCCAACTACATCATATTGGGCCTTAACGAATGGGCCGCAAATACATCATATTGGGCCTCATATATCACATCAGGCCTTATCAAATGAGCCCCCCAAATACATCAAATCGGGCCTCATTAAGTGGGCCCCAAATACATCAAATAGGGCCTCATCAAGTGGGCCCCTAATACATCAATCGGGCCATACCAACTATACCTTTCATCCATTTCAAAGATCATTTTAGAGCATAAAAAAAATAAATCATAACAAATGGATCATATGGACCATATCAATCTAGTCTGCTCATAAGGTCACGAGGACCTGAATTTTTTTTATTCTTTTTTCTTTACACATGCACACATACCCCCACACACTCACACCACATGCACACCACCCCACACACGGGGGCCGTGGGATTTCACCACCATGGGTACTCGAACCCTTGACCCGGTGTTGAAACTCAGAGGAGTCTACCACCCGGGTAACAGTACGGTAACAGTACGGACCCCTCAAGGATCTGAACTAAGAGGGAAAACAAATTCCATATAAATCCAAGACTTCTGTGAGCCAAAGGGTTTTCAATGGTGGACGTTCAATCTCCACTGATTTCTGTAGTGTGGTCGACCTGATGGATCTGCCTCATTTTTAGTTTCAAGCCTTAAGTCGAGCTCGCCAATTGGATAGACTGTTTGGATGTAATACATACATTAAGGTGGCCCACCCACAGCTAAAACAGATGGACAGCGTGTAATACATACATCAAACGGGGCCCACAAACTGCTGACGCATGAGCAGCAGCAGCTGCGTTTGGGGTCCACATAGATGGACAATCTGAATATGACACAGGCCTCATGATCAGAACCTACAGAACTTGCTGCATCAAGGCAGCAGCTGGGTTCTCACCGTCCAACATTTGGACGGTGTGGATTGAAACAAATACATCAAGGTAGGTCCGACCCACCATCCCATCGTGGACGGCAGGGATGGAACACACATCAAGGTGGCCCACCGTCCAAGTAATGGACGGTGGATACAACACTTACATCCTTGTGGGAGCCACCGTCCATGGGCTGGACGGTGGATGCAACACGTGTGTCAGGTGTGGTCCATGTCCTATGGACGGACGGATGGATAGTGTGGATGCAAGACACGCATCAATCAGGCCCACCGTCTAGAGAATGGACGGTGGAAGGCAGGGATAAAACCTATACATTATACATTAGGTGGGTCCACACGTGTGGGACCTACCAGCTTTAACAAAGCTGATGTTGGTGTTTTCACTTCATCCAGCGTCCCACGTACTGCACCGTCCAGATGGACGGTGCAGATATATATCAAGGTGGGTCCCACCTTCCCACGTCCAGTCCTATCTGGACGGTGGACAGTGTACACCCTCTGGGATTCCCACGTGGGTCTCACCATAATTTAATATAATATAATAATATATATGTATATATAAATATATGTATCATTAAAGGCTCCAGCGTCCTACTCCTGCAATAGATGGACGACCTGGATGTACCCCTCACTAGGTGTGGGGTCCACGATCACTTCCAGACATCTAGACGGCTTGGGTAAAGCAGATGGACGGTGGAAATCCATCAAAGGTGTTTCTTCCTCAACCGTCCAGCCATGCCTACTACTGGACGGCCTGGATGGTGCCCCACTGCTGGGCTTTTCCAGACAGTGGGCCTAGTCCCAACTGATCTCTCCAAGGGTGGATGGTGTGGATACACCACACATATATATGTATATGTCAGGGTGGGGTCCACGAGAGTGTGGCCCACCAGCGGTAAATCACACTGATATTTGTGTTTGCCTTTCGTCCAGATGGACAGTAGCAAGGTGAGTCGCTGCTGCAGGTTAGTGGGCGTCCCACTGCCGGACAGTGTGCGGGCCATTGGATGGACAACGAGGATCGAGTACACATCACAGTGGGGTCCACACCGATGGCTATAAAGCTGGGAATCCAGCCAATGTTTGGGTTATTCCCGCATCAAATCTCGAGATCGCTGGACGGTATGGATTTCTCACATACACCAAAGTTGGCTCCACCGTGATGGGTGGCATGGATATACCATATGCATCAGGTGAGCCAGGCAGCATGAAAAAGAAGGGGGAGAGAAATAGAGGAAAGGAGAGAGAGATCGGTGGAAATAGGAGGGACCTCGCCACTATGGGCCCCTCAAAACAATGCATACATCAAGATGGGTTCCACCACAAGTGGGCCATCAAAATAAAATAAAATAAAAATCAACGGATGAACACCCACCTTTGATCTCCCCTTCCTTTTTCCGCCAATGCATGATAGAGCTCTAAAGGAATGATTTCAATGGTGGGGATGATCTTTGGATGGTGGGATTGGGTGGTTGGGAGGTGGGCCACACCTAGCTTCTCCATGGAAGCCATAGATCTTGGTTGTTTGGGAGAATGAGAGAGATGAGAGAGAGAGAGAGAGAGAGAGAGAGAGAGAGAGAGTGATGTAAGGGATGGGTGATGGGTGAGTGATGGGTGTGTAAGAGATGAGATGGAAAAGTTGACTTTGGGGATGGTGTTGTGTACTTGGGGATGGGATAAGGTACTTGACTTGATGGGTTGTGTACTTTGATTGATTGATGAGATTGATTTGACATTTGGTAGAGATTCTCTTGCGCGGCGTTTTCCTCGAACTGAACACGAGCCCATATCTCCTAGCCTAGGTATCGCATCGGTGCATGCGACGCTGCGTCGGAACGGCGGCGACGGCGCAGTCGCACTGGTACAGTCTCGGGTCAAGCCGACTCTGATATATAGAACACAACTTAGGATCGCCTACAAACGTCAGTTTTAGATCGCAGGTTGCCGGAATTCGACAGCGAGGATCGAGAAAGTCTATGGAATAGTACAGACTAGGATACGGGCCTTACAAAGGGAGAGGAAGAGCTTGGAAGCATGAGGGTTTGTGCACCTTCACTCTCTTATCTCCTCTATAGCAACATCGTCATTCATTAGTGTCGATTCAGTGACGATTGAAGGTAAGTATAGAGTTACGTTTGTATGTTTAGGTCTTGTGTTAAATTTCTTCCAATTCTTACAAGCTTTTATGCTTAATTAGACATTTCAACGATGATTTCCTGACACCATAACCATACGGGCGCCATGAATCGAGCGATTCGTCATAAGGTACGGACTATTATCCTTAGGTGGCCTAACACCAATTTGACTATAAGTTTAATGATTATGAATGTTAGGATGATGTGGTTGAATAATCTAGAGAAAGCTTAGCCAAGACCCTACATGATAGGTTCCCCTAAATTCCATGAAATGAATAATTGTTGTTTACTTGTTCTTCAACATGATTGGGTTTGATTTTGGTGTGGCATGTTCATCTCATGTATGATTTTACTAAATTACATGATATAATTGGGTGTTGTTTATTTACTCTTCAACATGATTAGGCTTGATTTAATATGATATGTTCATCTCATATGTGATCCTAATATAACATTTCTTATAGCATACAAGATTGTATAAATCCTTGTTGCATGTTTGTCCTATGAATGATATATAGTTCTTAGTCTCTTTGGTAACCCCACTCAACACACACACACACACATTAATGTCGTGTTTTATTAGTAGTTGCATTGTAAAAAAAAAAATCTGAATTTTTATGTTAGATGTATGAGTGCATGACTTTACTTGCATTAGAAGACGAATCCGGAATTGTTGGAATATTATTGAATGTCATCAAACCCCTAAGTTGGTCAGGGAACTGAGGTGGGAGAAGGTGGCTCATTGGTAGAACCATCCCGCAACTAAACTAGCGAATTTGGGCAGATGCGAACGGGCGACAGTAGTTGGACTACATGTGTCACTTGTACTCGATGTCGTTCATCACGTACTCACCTGAACTCGCACGGTCTAGTTCACTTACTGACCAACCTTGTTTGTTAACCATGTCTGCTCATGCTTGTATGGAACTGGAACACCCATCAACCACTGAAGCCTATTAATAACCATTTAAAACCGATCTACTGACTCGAGAGCCAGGCATGGTGGAATGGGACACTGTGTCTGAGCTATCGACCTACACTGGGGTGATGAGCCTCCTCGTAGTGACCGTGAGTGATTCCTCTTCTTAGCACTCCCCATGTGCTTGAAATCGGGGATAGGGAACCCGATGAGATCAATGATCGCAGGGTCATGGCCTCGCATATTGAGGGGCCTTGGCCTCGCAACCAGTTAAGGGCAATGATACGTGGGGTGTACCAGTTTTTCCAATCTGCTGAATGAAAGGAATTAACTAAATACTCGGCTAACATATTCACGCATCGCATTGGCTAGGATTTGACGACTTGGCAGTTGAGATTGCAATGAAGGAGTGTTGGTCATGCGCGATCGTTAGACCGCTCGAGGAAGTGTTATTGTGAGGTCATACATCATTTCATAATACATGCACATGCATTAATAAGACTAGTTTGGGATCTGTGAATGTATGTCTTTCATTAAAATTCATCATATAATTGGTGCTTGTTGTAACTTAAGGCTAATAGTAACCACTGGGTTAGCTACTCACTCCCACTCTAGGACGATGTTTTAAAACACCAACCAGACCATTTATTAGATGCAGGTGAGGTGGAACTCGACAAGCTAAGCGGGGTGAGCATGGATAAGGAAGAGGAGCTTTCCTTCTTTTAGACTTTCGGCGGATCCTTTTAGTTGAGTTCGGAATACCGCGAGGTATGGGTCAGGGCTCTAATCGCTTTGGGTCATGTATGAGTAGGACTAGTTTCCTATTTAGATGACTTGAGATTTGTGATTTAGATACTTTTATATTTAGTAGCACTTGATACTGCTTTATGATTTACTTATGTTGCATGCCTTATTAAACTCTCCATTGTTTATCAGATCATCCAAATATAATTAAAATTTGAAGCCCATTATGGCACCCATAGCACCTGGGAATTTGGGAGCCGAGTTCCTACACGGACCCTGAAAACCCGGGGTGTTACAAAAGTAGAAAGTTAGATTTGACCGATATGTAGGTAGACACTTAAATGAGGCTTATATTAAATATTAAAGGTTTAATTCCACTTATATTGAAGATGATGAGTACAAACGGCTCTTAGTGAAGATCAACAATCTGATTATGCTAATGTTAAAGATAAACTTCTTTATTGAGCTAATAGAAGATGAACGTATTGGTTAGACTAATGTTATGAATGAATAATTTGATTACGTGTTAAGGAAAATATAAGTAATTTGCACATAACATATGAATACTCCAGAGCATACATTGTGCTAGGATAAATGGACACTAAATATATCACTACAAAACTCATCGTATCACTAAATATATTGTCAATCTTCAATACAATTCATTTGGACTGTTCATCTCCAATATTGTTGAAATTATGTTATTCTTCTTTAAAATCCATATAATTGGAACATTTTGCTACATTATTGGCCTAATCAAACTTTTTTTCTTTCACACAAATCAAATAAGGTTATTTAAATTCAATATCAACCAAATTGGATGGATCTATATAGACCTTGATGCACGGTGGCAGACTTCAATGGACTTTAATATACTTTAACAAATTTTAAGGAACTTTTTTTTTTACACATGCACCCGACAAACACACCCACGCATGCCGTAGTGAGATTTCACCACCTATGGGTATTGAACCCAAGACCTCGTGTTGAAACTCCTCAAAGTCTACAACTGAGGTAAGGACTTGAACCAAAAAATAAAAAAAGTTTTAAGGAACCTTAACAGACTTCGACAAATGATAATAAAATCAGATAAACTTCTACAAACTTCAAAGCATCGAAGCTCATCGGTATCTATCAAAGCATGTATACGTCCGTCGAAGTGTGTTGAAGTTCACGATGTTCATTGATGTCTATTAAAGTATGTTGATATCGGTAAAGTTTAAAAACTTTTAACGAACATTAACAAAATTTAATTGACTTCACTGCACTTCAATAAACTTGGATAGACTTCAACAAATTTCAAATGAATTTGATGCACTTTAAAGTGTTGAAGTTTGCCCATGTGCATCAGTCTACTGAAGTCCTTCAAAGTCCATTAAAGTCTACTAAAGTTTATCTACGTCCCCCTAAGCTCATCAAAGTATGTAAGAGAGTATTGCAAACAGTCAAAATCTATTAAACTTCATGAAAGTGTAACTAAAGTCTATTTGCTTAGAGTTATTCCAAAGATGAAATTGACCATGTTTGGCTGATATTAAAGTTTAACTATTGGATTCAACTGATATTCAAGATCAATGAGTAGATTAGGCGGATATCAATTATGAGAAATTTGATTGCATGTATATTGTAGATGATTAGTTCAAATGAATTCATAATGAAAATTAATAGTTCAATTAGGCCAATGTTGAAGACAAAATCATGATTAGGTCAATATTTAAAATCAGCATAATGATTAGACTAATTAAAAATAAAAATAATTAGATTAGGCACTCGGAAGAACATACGAGTGGTCAAACATGATGGACAATAATTTAACAGGATGAATGGACACCCACAGGATCACTCAAAAATTCATGTATGCCATATCCTATATAAAGAAATTGTTGAGAATGAGATTTGTCACTCTAATAGCAATCATCTCTTTTACTAGAATTAAAAAGTAGAAAAATGTTAATTTTTTCTTAATTGTCCATTTCGAAGCCACCAATTCAATGGTCATGATTATTCGATCAGCATAATTTTTGTGTAAATGTCCATCCACAGTATCTTGCAATTTAAATGGTCTAAATTGAATTACATGTGGGACAAGCATATGATGGACGAGGCAAGACAACTTAAAAATTGGTGATTGATGGTCCAATCAAACCAATGTTAAGGACAAACATCTTGATAGTCCAATTTTGAAATTGAGGTCCAAGACATCTGTTTAAAGGTCCCAATGACTATGTGTGTTGGTGTGTCAATGGATACCCGATTGGACCACTCTAAAACTCACATAGGCCTTATCCTATTTCCATAAATTTATTAGAAAGATATTTCTCATTATTAGAGAGATGGTTGAGAAATAAAAAGATAAAAAAAAATCTTGAGATGTAGTTAAGGTTTTGGAGGATAAAAATGATATATAACACTTCTTATAGTAGAAAAAATAACAAAGTTATTTGAGGCCTTCCATGTTGCATGTGTGAGATCCTCTATGATAAGCTTTGTAACAAAAAATCATTCAGATCCAAAACCCAGGTAGGCCACACCTCTAGAAACAATGGAGATGCAATGCTAAATATAGATTTGTTTTTTAGATCACCATGGTGCCTATCATTTAGCAAACTATTCACCTGATATTAGAATCAAGTGAAGATATAAAAATCAACTTAATCCAAGACTGAGGTGTGTTACCCTATGAATTTAGTGCACCAAGTAGCAATTTTACATTGTTCATACTGGCGTGGCTCATCTAAGTTTTGCATGTGGTTGATATTTTGCATGTACAGTGAATATAAGGGCGACTACCTGATGGAGGTAGTGGATTTCACATATACTACATGATGGGCCCCAAAGAACTTCTGCACATGAAATACGTGTTGTACATGATTCTGTTTAGTTTTAGAGGGCTTTTTCATCCATCAAAATCCTCTATAACACTTATTTTAAGTGATGCATGGGTTAGCATAAAAACATTCAAGGCTTGTTAGGGCCCACCAATTGTATATGCAAAATATAATCCATCCATTGAGTTATGTCCTTGATTATAGGCCATCGAGATAAAAATCAGCCAGATACACAACTCAGGTGGGTGACACCAAGGGCTGATTTGGTTTTCTAATTACTTATGAAATGTAAAGTAAATAAGTCATTATTATCATTTAATGTGCTTGTTTAAGTAAGAATAATGGCTTGTAAATTGAGAGTCAAATCAACTATGCAATCATTACATTTTTATATTATAAACCACAATTTTTACAATGATACAATAATTCCACGTTGCAACAAACAATATAGCAAAATCATCAATGCAATCAAATAGAAGTGATACTACCATGTGATAATAAAAGTAAATAATCATTACCCATTTAAGGTGTGTTTGGTTTTCCAAACTTTCGATAAATACACTGCAAATGGGTAATAATTATTTTATTTGGTAATTACGGTGCCATTATTACCTATGCTTGATTTGACACTTACTTTTTTTAGATTTAAAATCGAGGACACTACGAAATATATGTGGGGTCCCATTATGATGTTTGTGGCTTATCTGCACCGTCTATCTATCATGCAAGCTGAATTTAGGGTTTCACCAATAAAATAAGCTAATAAAAATCTCAAGTGGATTGCGCCATAGGATTTAGGGAATCAAACATCTACCGTTAAAAACTAATCAATGTCTAAAAATGTTATGTTAAAACGGACAAGCAGCACAAATATATCATATATATCATGGCGGGGCCTAAAAATTTAAACTAGTCTTTTTGACTTAATTTTCGAAACACAAAATACATTTACCCTTTCAAACTGTGCGAGGAATAATAATTACTAATTCACATGCATTTACATGGGATTTAGAAAAACCAAACACACCCTTATAGTCATTTACGGTTGTAAATGGAGAACCATACCATTTTGTGTTTGGTTTTCAATTTTGTATATAATACAAAGTAAATTAGCCATCATTATCATTTTAAGGTAATTGTTTAATAATAATTGACACTCATAAATCAAGAGTTAAATATACTCACTACACCAAAATCGTCATTTAGGAACGGTTTAAAACCGTTCCTAAATGCTTCAGGAACGGTTTACTACCGTTTCCAAATGAGGCGTCGCAGAAAATCAGGAACGGTTCAGAACCGTTTTGGGTATCGTTTTAGGAACGGTTTTAAACCGTTCTGGTGCCAACGGTCACATGTAGGCACAAATTTAGAAATAGTATTGAATGGTTATTAATGTTCCCAACCGTCACATTTTTGGACAGAATTTTAATAACAATTTTAAACCCCTTTGTTCATTGTATGAGAGAGTGCGGTATGTAATCTACTTGTATTATATGCCAGATAATTACACAAATAGAAGAAAATGACAATAGAATGATTCACACAATCTTTAACCACAATCTGTGGTAGCAACTAATAACCATCTCTGCAGCTAACCAATCAATATAAAATCCACAAACCACGTCCATCCAACCGTCCACCGATCTACTTCAACATCCTATCCCTCCATCAATATACCCCACCCAAGATAAGTACAAAATACAACATACAAGTTCTCCCATTCCCAATTTTTTAATTCCATTTGTCCTTCTCTGCTCCTGGAATCTTCTCAATACCCCTTCAAGGGAAACATCAAATGCATCCTTCATACCGGCCAACCCCTCTTTGGGGGTGGTGTACACAAACTTCGGTATATACTTGACTATCTTATCTTTCATCCTCTTCACTCTTTCCTCTCCCAGCCCTTCCAAAACGGCTCGAATTGAGGTTCTGTTGTTCACAGCCCTTCTATCAATAAAAACCAAGTACGATTCCGGGTCTTCCCAAATGCCACTTGTATGCAGGTAGGCCGTACGCCTCCAGAAGAAAATCGGGATCGTACCAGCGATCATACAGTCGAAGATGGACCGTCTCATGAAGCTATCACCTCGCGGCTGTACCTATAAACGTGTTGAAGGAAACTAAACATGTCAAAAGCACATATGGACATATATCTAACCATAGGGAAATTAGATTTGTGTGCTTTACCTAGAAAGGCTGCCCTCTGATAACTCTAGGCTCTTCAACTCTGGCATCACTCCTTCCATCAACAAAGAGATAGACATGACTTTATTTTTAGAAGCTATTTAAAAGAAACTGAAAGGAAGAGATGGAAGAAGAGAAGCATACCTTCACCTTGCTGTGATCTTGTAAGAGCTTCCATGATACAAAGGGAGCTATCAGATTTCAGTGGCATTACAGACAACTGGGAGTAAAGGGCCCCACCTTGTGTTTCCATCTGAGGAGTTAGAAAGAAGCTGGTTGGAACTATAGGAGAAACAGCAATTGCAGCTTGTGTTTGATGATAACTGAGAAACATAAAAATAATTAGAAAATGTCAATACATAAAAATGATATTAATGATCTCAAATTAAGATGGGTGCACTGTGTATTGATCATGCAGTTTTTTATTTTGCCAGGAAAGTAATAAATTTTATTGAGGAATAATAAAGTACAACATGAGTGTCTAAACTTTGTATCAAAACTCTGGAAAAAAAAATAATTTCCTTCTATATATCAAAACTATCTGGAAAAAAAAAATTGGAATCAACCCAAATTTTGAATTCTTTGGGCTGGGTCTGTCAACCTGGGCCTATTTAAAATTTCCATTTTGCCTGGTGGGCCTGAGCCTAGCCCGTTGACACCCCTAAGAATAAGACATCCAAGATATGCACCATGTCCAGCCAAATGTAGATGATCTGGGTGAACAAAGCAAAAGGCAATTAGATCAAGTTCACATATCAAACTTCTCCAACCTACACACAAAATAAAAAGATAACTATTTCCATCTCAATAATTACCACAACAATTGGATGTTATCCTACAAGGCATCAAATTGGTTTACAAGCACACCAGAGTGAAGATATCGGTCAACGAAAAAAATAATCAATGGAAAATAAAAAACAGATTGACTGAAGATGTATGTAAATTAAATTGGTTTTGAATTTAAGATATATACAATTTTAGATCAGACGTAGAAATTCATAGATAAATTGGTACGACATTTAAGAAATAAATAAGTTTGTGAAATCAAAGTTTTACCTGGAATGCTATAGTAAGTGATCAAAGTCTTCTATCTGCAAACTTGCTAATCGCAGCGTTAACTCTCTGCACTATGGTCACTTATTGCGTGCAAGTTTCGTAATATGCAAAACCATTGCCCAAGGAGGATAAGCAACCGACTAGCCACCGACAATTAGAGTTGTTAGTAAGAAGAAAATCACAAAGGTAATGGCAACATTACACTGCTCTGTGCACCTAACATGATGCATTTTTGCTTCACTTTGTCAAGATAAGTTGGAGCCGTTCACTTATCAGTTGGATTAAATGGAAGGAAATGAACCTCTTGAATGCCACCATGCTTTCTTGCATGTATAGATGGAAAGAGAGGCTGAAATGGAAGAATCAGTGCTAAAGACATTATTTGTCTGTGTATAAATAAGAGGATCCCTATGGAAATTTCATTCATCCTTCAGGTCAGCGAGCATCCCAATAACAATATCCTGGTCTTCTACTCCTTTAGCAAAAACCCATCGGTAGTCTTTTGGCGTTGTAGGGCTTACCGTGTCAAATGAGGCATTGTAGGGCTTTTGGCGTAAGGAAGTGTTTAAAACCCATTGGTAGTCTGTGGCAGATATAGCAACGTGCCTCTTGGGCCTCGTGGGGTCCACTCAGAGCTTTTTAATCGAATCCATTCCGTCCATCTGTTTCAAAATAAAATAATAACACAAAATAATAAGAAATAATAAAATCAAACCCTCAATTGGGACACACCAACAAAACAGTAGAAAGAACGGTGCATAACACAATGACTCTGGTACGGTTGCTTACCGTGTCAAATCAAGAACGGCTTAAAGCCGTTTTTGAACCAAATTCTCAACCGTACCAGATTGACGATTTTGGTGTAGTGATCCACTAAGAAGTAAACTAGAGGGAAAAGCTTAAGGTATATTTGGTAGAGATGCCTAAATGAAATCTTGTTTTGGTTAATCATAATTATGCATTAGAGATCATGATTGTCGTTGTTAAGATTTATATATATATATATATATATATATATATATATATATATATATATATATATATATATGGTTTTTTAATCCTTACTAAAAGAAACATGAAATGTAAAACATAATTACAATTAACTAAAATGAGATGAGATGAACTCATTTTTAAGCGGGTGTAAGAATAGATAGAGATAGACTGCATACCCTGCATCTGTGTATATCCCAAGCTTCAAACCTCTGCTGTGAACATAGTCTGCTAGAGCTTTGATGCCAAAAGGAAAAGTAGAGGCTCGGGCCACAAGGTTCCCTCTTGAATCTCTACTCGCGTCTCCCCAACAATCATATGTTTAGTTGGACATGTCATTGCAAAACCATATATTGACACTGTATTGTTCCTAGTAGTGTCTCATCATCTGTTTATATTCCCAACTGGGCTTTTGGGTCAAACATCGCACCCACTGGACCTGGATGGGCTCAGACTTTTGTTTTCTACTTTGAATAGATTTTATATTGAGATGCAGCCAGAGCATAGATTTAGGTCCCTTTATGGCTATGATTGCTTAGCTTGGGCCTGAATTTCAGGCACGCAGTCCAGACCCAGTGATTCAGGGCCTGATGGATCAACAGTAGATCTCAGGCTTCTCTTAACTGATTATCTATCTCAAGCTGTCTGAGCCTGTCCATCCAAGCCATTGACAGTGTCACATATATACATTTTCACAGAGAACAAGTACCGATCAACTAGAGAAATTCCGGATCGACGCTGCTCAGGTAGAGAAAGTCTTACAGTTCCTTTCATTGCCGCCAGAAAATATCACTAAAACGAAGAACAACGACAGCAGGAGAACTGTTGAAGACGATTAAAACAAATGCAATTCCATCTGATCGTTAAGTCTGCATTTTGATGCACGAGCAAGTGAAGTGCGACTGCTCAGACCAATCAAATGAAAATGAAAAAAAGAAGTAATGACTTCTATGAGAATTCAGAACGAGGAAGTAAAAATTGCAGCCGATCTGAAAGCAATGTAATTGTAATTTGGAGCCTAGACCCTCAATATGAATGCTAAGGAAGAATATAACAATTTGTTTATTTTTCCACTTCATAAGACTAGAAATTCCAAATTTTAAGGGGAGAATATTCCACTAATAATATACAAATCGAAAGAGATGGAAGTCATACCCTTCACCTTGGATCCTTCGCCAGGATGGTCATAACCATCGCCTTCTCTCATAATCTTTTTAACTACTTTATCATCACCAGTAACATCAATGACACTCTTCCATGAAACTAGCTCAATATCCACAGTTAAATTCAAATTGGGCAGAATCTGTAATCCACTTCTAATGGTTTTGTTTCCATTTTTTACAACATCTGCACGATTTATAGGATATCACATTGAGAATAAAAACTTCGTAAAAATGATCTACCATTTGAAAATTTCCTAAAACGGTAGATTGGGCAGTAAATATATAGAAAGGAATCAGGCCACAGTAAAAACAAAGTTAAGCGATTCTAGGCATGAACGGATTGTCGGTATAGAAATGGAGGTCTTGCTAATCCCACTTGGGTATATACACACCCATCAACTAATACACATGGAGATTATCCAGTTCATGCAACAGTTGGGCCTAACTGCATAGATAATGTGGCCAAAAATTCAGTCCAGTCAACTCATCAAGTGGTCCAAATGGGAAAAATGATGGAAGGCTAAAAAGAAGTCACACCAATTAACGGTCTACATTCAACGTACCTAATGAGTGGACCATCTTGATTTTCAGGTTGGCTTATAGATGTTACATAAGGGATCCAGGCGCATATATAGGAAAGTCTTAATACCACAAACACAAGGGATTGATGACTATTTCATCATCATTATCATCTAAGCTTAATTCCAACTACTTGGGTTTGGCAAGATTGATGACTAGTTACAGTATAATTTTTAACAATCAAGATTTATTTATTTATTCTGTAAAACAGATATTGTCTCAACTTACATGAGAATTTCACTGATAACTCAGCTTTCTCACCCTTCCTCATTGTTTTTACAACATGGCTGATGGCAGGACATGAAAGACCTGCTCGATTAAAAAGAATTCAAAGACAAAAAGATCATGTGAAGGTAGTAAACATTGACAAAAGATAATGTAAATGAATTAAACATTGCTGATATTAGAAGTCAGTTATAACAGTCAACTAAAAAAAGATAAAGATGAAGGAAAAAACTCTACTCCTTGGGCCCTTCTTTGTAAGCAGGGCCAACCCTTCAAGATTAGAACCATTCATCAGGTGGGTCACATCAAGGATGGAGCCTGGTGCAAAATTTCACTAATTGGATGATCTAGGTTGCTCCACCGTGGCCCTCAAAAAGACTTAAAGTTTAAAAAGGCCAATGGTTTACATTCTAAAAACATAAGGGAAAAAAAAAAAAACCATTAACTGGGATGGGCTTGATCAGCTGAGAGCACAACTTCTCTGTACCATGGACCTCCCACGGTGGGTCCAACCAGATGAATGGTTCCAGTTTCTCATTAAAATCAATACAGAGGAAGGGCCTGTGAACTAAAATTTCATGCTGTCCCACTGACCAGTAAACCGATCCACAAATAAAGAATTACCTAGAACTTCATCAGCTTCTTTTGGAGTGGCCCACTCCTCACCCTCTTATATTATCTTCTTCAAGATCCCTCCATCCCCGGACAGATCCCTTACAGTGTTCCAAGACAACAACTCCACGTTGAAAACAAGCGTTGAATTAGGAGGGATGAGTGGAGGAGCACCCGCCTCCCCATAAGTTCAGATCCGCACCATGCAAAATAATCAAAAGCCAAATTTGAACCGAAACAAAGAAAATCAAGAGCTATTCCTAAGAATCACCAATTTCGAAGCCAAATCAGCAAATCACGGGCAAAATTCCTTCAAAAAATTCAACGCTTGAAACCATTACTCACATTATCCTACACTAACAACATCGGATTTTCTCAAAAACGGAGATTTAAAACCAAAATGAACAGAAAAATCAAATGGCAACATCACCTCTTCAGATTGGCAACAGGTTGGAGCTCAACAAAAATCCATAATCAAAACCCTAATTTAAAAAAAAAAAAAAACAAATCAGAACCCTACCAGTCAGAACCCTAATGATGGTGGACGATTGCAGGTAGAGATGGGTTTGGCTGTTGATGATGAGGGATGTGCGGCCTCTTATGATGGTAGCGGCTGTTGATGGAGGTTGGGCGGCCGTGCACTGAGACCAGATCTGCTGCTACCGGAGATGGGGAAGACTCTGGACAGCGGCGGTGGTTGATGGGTTAGGGTTTGGAGAAGAAAGCAGGAGAATAGAGGTAGTCTTCTAGGGTTTGGAGATCGAGAGAGAGAGAGAGAGAGAGAGAGATCGACGGAGAGAAATGATGGCTTGCTGTCTGGGAGCTTCGGACGCAAAGACACAGAAAATGGGAGAAAAATGCCAGTAATCCCCGAGTATACGTGTCTTTGTGCCGCTAGGGCTATGTGGGGTCCACTGAGATGTTCTTAATCAAATCCACTCCACCCATCTGTTTTTAAATACAATTATAAAGCACAGTTCTAAAATTCAGGAAGATCCAAAACACAAGTGGAACACACCAACAAAACAGTGAGAACAACAACGTTGGTGATTAGGGGTAATAAATTCAGGTACGGTTTATACCCGTATCAAATAAGGTACGGTTTAAAACCGTTTTCAAACCAAAACTCTAGTCGTTCCAAATACACGATTTTGGTGTAGTGACTAGTACAACAAAAAAAGGTGAAAGAAATTATAATTATTATATTTTTACCTTATAAAATTGCCTATTTTAAGGTGATATTGAGATTAAAAAAATAATAGTACTAAACTCATCATGACAATCAAGTGAAAAAATAAAAATAAAAAAATGATACCAAACACATCATGCCAATCAAATGTAGGTAGGTGATGTCACCACATAGTTACAATGTAAGTAATCGTTACTCATTTATAGTCATCCATAGGTTTTCCCCCGTCGGGTCAGTATGGTGTATATCTTTCACCAAACCCATTAACTGAGTGACTCTCATCAATGTAAGATTTTTTATTTTATTATTATTATTATTTTTTAAAGACTAATCCAGAACTCAAATAAGCCGCATCACGGGAACTTGAAGGTTTTAAGAGAAAATTTTACATAATTCCATTTAGTGTCACCCATAACAGTTTTTTGTCAGACTAATATTGTGTTTGCACAGCGAAATAAGGATTCCTGCTTGATGGACGGAGTAGATTTACATACACAACATGGTGGGCCTCACAAAGCTTGGGTGTTCTATGCAGCTGCATGATTAGTGTTGTAGACGATTCGGCTCTTATTTCCACCACGGAAGTACTTTGTGTAAAAAAAGCTACCTAAACCTAAGCTGAATGGTCTGTGAGCCCCACCTTGATGATCCTTATGAAACATCCACGTCGTCCATTGTTTTTAAGACTTCCTTTAACATTTTACTCCAAATACCAAGTAGATCTGAAGTTTAAGTAGGCCATAACACAAGAACCAGTGAGTTTGGGAGCGCCTACCATTATGTTTATATGCTATACAACCCCTTGATAAGGTGAGTCCCACCACCAAGATGAAAGGAAAATCATGGCAGTGGATTGCATACTGACACTGGCTATTGGATGGTGTTATGTTGGCCCCAAAATAGAGTATGTGTTTTATCCTCTATCGGTGAATTTTTTCCAGCTCATTTCAAGGCAAGAACCCAAAAATGAGGCAGATCCAAATCTCAGAAGGACCACACCAAATGAAATTAGTGGCAATTAAATGCCCACCATTAAAAACTTTCCAGATGCCATCAAATCTATAGATTAGAGCACACAGACCTGGATGAAGGTAAAATATAAATATCATCTTAATCGAAAACATTTGTGGCTCGCAAAATGTTTTTAACAGTGGGTGTTGAATTGCCGCTATTTTTTGTGGTGTGCTCCACCTGAGATTTGGATCTCACACATTTTTGGCTTCATGCCCTGAAATTAGCTGAAAAATAGATAAATGGCGTGGATAAAACTCATAGATCATGGTGATACCCACAGATATATCAGCTAGCTGTGTGTGCCGAAGAAGTTTTTAATGGTGGGTGTTCAATCACCACTACTTTCTTTGGTGTGGTCCATCAGGGATTTGGACCTGCTTTATTTTTGGGATCATGCCTTGAAATGAGCCGAAAATATGGATAGAAGGTGTGGATATAAAATACATACATCATAGTAGGCCCTACATAAGTGGATGCACTAAGCCCGGTGGTACCTAGGATCCACCGGTCCATAAATATAACTATTATTAAATAGGTGCTGTCCACGGCACCCTTTGTACCAACCCAACCCAATGGCAATTCTAGCTAGCTTATTCTTTGACCCCTCTTATGTGCAAAAACCATTGACGTTCATCTGACCGTTCATTTGTCTTGTTCGTTACATCAAATTCGAATCACCACCATCAAGGGAATTTCAAAAAATTATAATGTTTCGAAAACTTAGGTGGGCCGCACTGTAGAAATTAGAGGCTTTTGGCATGATTTTGGGACGCGGTATGGCTGGTGACCCCAACACCAACTAGCTAGCTGGTGTTAAAGCTGTATGGGCTCGTTATGATGTATGTGTTTTATCCATGCCCTAGATCCATTTTTGTAGCTCATTTTAGGGCATGAAGCCAAAATTAAAGCATATCCAAAGCTTAAATGGACCACATCACAGAAAACAGTGGGGACAATGATATCCACCATTGAAGCCTTTCATGGCCCCATCGTGGTATTTATTTTCTATCCAAACTGTTCATAAGGTCATACAAACATGGATGAAGGGAAAACACAAATATCAGCTTAATCCAAAGCTTCAGTTGTCCAAGAGAAATTTTCAACGATAAGCCTTCAATCTCCATTGTTTCCTATGTTGTGGTCCATTTGATCTTTAGATCTGTCTCATTTTTAGGCTTATACCCAAAATGAGCTGAAAAATAGATTGACGGCCTGGATAAACACATACATTATGGTGGGCCCACAGAGCCTTGACACCAGCTAGCTTGTTGTTGCTGGGGTCACCAGTTAAACCGTGTCCATGATTTTGTACTGTTTTCCATGGTGAGGTCCACCAGTTCTGTATGGGCTGCCAGCCATTAAGCGACGCACCGGGTGTACGGTATACCTGATGTACATGAAGGGCCTGTTTGTTAAATCTGAACTCTGAAACCTGAATTTTGAATATGAAATTAGAAAACCTGTTTGGTAAGTCTGAAAATTAAGTAAACAACCGTGATTGAATTCCTACCATTAAAAACTTCATAAATTCTACTGGAATATTTATTTGACATCCAAGCTATTGATAAGCTCGTAGAGACTTAGATGAATAGATCACATAAATATAATCTTAATCCAAATCTGTTGTGGCCCATGAGAAATTTTTAATGGTCAATTACTATTTTCTGTACTCCATTTGACATTTGAGATTTGGATCTACTTCATTTTTGGATCATGCCTTAAAATGAGCTTATTTCAATTTGGATTGGCAACATGGATATAGTGAATGATGCGGATTGACCGTCCAGGATGTTAGAGTGGGTGTGAGTGCGTGTCCGAATAAACAAAAAAACCATAGCTATTGGATGGTGTTGTATGGTCCCACCATGATGTATGTGTTTTATTCGCATGGTATGTTCACTTTACCAAATCCTTTTGGAGGAATGATCCCAAAAATGAGGAAGATCTCATATTGGCTACACCATAGGAAATAAAGGTGATTGGATGCCCACCATTAAAAATATTTTGGGGACCTCAAAAGTTTTGGATGAAACTTATATTTGTGTTTTTCCTTCTTCTAGGTTTGTGTGACTTAATCAATATGTTGGATGGTAAATAAACTTTACAATGGGCCCTAATGGTGGGTGTTCAATTACCACTGTTTTCTTGTGGTGTGGTCCACTTGAGATGTAGATATGTCTCATTTTTTATTTTAAACTATAAAAATGATCTGAAAAATAGATGAACGGTGTGGATAAAATACATACATCATGGTGGGCCCATAGAGCATTGTCCAGTAGTCACCGCCTCCTGTAGTGTTAGTAGGAAATCCAAGTCGGGTTCGACATCCACCAATTTCATGCAGCAAATTCGTGACGCTGACCATAAGTTTTTTAGACCCCGCCATGATGTATGTGTTATATTCACGATGCATATTCCTTTGGCGGCATCACTTTCTGTCATTAAAAAAATAAATTTGAGGCTAAAGCTTAAGTAAATCACAAAACAAAAAATAGGGAGGACAATGATTTTACTGTTGAAATCTTCCTAGGCCCACCATGATGTTTATTCGCCATCAAACTTATTCATGAAGTCACGCATACATGAATAAACTAAAGAAACAAATATTAGATTGATTCAAAACTTCTATACCCCCAACAAGTTTTCAATGGTAGACGTTTAATCCCTTGTTTTATGTGGTGTGGTCCATTTGAAATTTGGATTTACCTCATTTTTGGGCCATGCCCTAAACGTATCTCATAAAATGGGTGGATGGTACGCATATAATACACCAAGCAATATTATAGGGAATTGGGTACTACCCCGCCAAGAGCTGTCAAGGGTTATGTGAGGCCTACTGTGCCACACCATCTAATTCTTTTTTTAATATCATTTTAGGGCATAAAGATAAAATGAGAGGTAGATCTAAGGCTCAAGTGGCTACGCTACAAGAAATAGTGGAAATTGAGTGCCTCTTGTTGAAAATTTCTAAGGCTACATAGGCTATGATAAAGTTAGTAGTTGTTTTTTTTTTTTTTTTCCCTTCATCCAAATAACCTTATAAAGAGTTTAGATGGCAAACAAACCTCATGGTATACCCTAGGTAGGTTTTAATTATAGTTGTCCAATTCCCACCGTCTTATGTGGTGTGGTTCACTTGAGCTTTGGATGTGCTTCATTTTTTGGGCTTATACTCTGGCATGATCTGGAAATGTTGATGGACATTGTGGATCTAACACAAACATCAATTTGCTGTGCTATGGTCCACTTGAGCCTTGGATCTGCATAATTTTTATTTTATTTTTTTGCTAAAACCTTAGAATGATATGTCAAAATGAATGAATGGCGTGGATAAAACTCTCACATAATGGTGGCGACTCTGAGCAAAAAGTAGCGGAATCCGCTACCATCTACGAGTGCCAGCGTCCCGGGTGGGTACCTGACGTAGGACCAACCTGAATGTATGCATTATATATCCACGCCGTCGATCTATTTTTCAGCTTATTTTAGTGTATGGTCCCAAAAATGATACAGATAAAAATTACAGGTGGACCACACAACAGAAAAGAGTGGTCTTTGAACGCCCATCATTAAAAGCTTTCCATAGAGACGTGATGAATGTAAAAAAAAAAAAAAAAAAAAACAGTTTGACCTAAAACTTTCGTGGCCCATAAAAGATTTTTAATGGCCAATAATCACTATTTCTGGTCGTGGGGTCAGCCTGAAATATGTATCTCCCTCAAATTATTTGTAACATGCCATAAAATAAGGGAATCGGATTGCGTGCCGAGTAACTCAGTGCGCTAATGAGTAAACTCTGTGGGGTCCACCGTGATTTATGTATTTTATCCACTCCGTCCATCTATTTTATGAGATAATTTTACTGCTTGAGCTTAAAAATTAAGTATATACAAACTTCAAATGAACCACACCATAGGAAACAGTATGAATTGAACATCTACCGTTGAAAATTTCTCGGAGACCACTGAAGTTTTGGATCAAGCTCGTATTGTGTTTTCCCTTCATCCATGTCTGTGTGATCTTATGACCAGGTTGGATGAGAAATAAACATCACTGTGTGATCTTATGACCGGGTGGAAGTCATTATTCCAAATGTTTCCTATGGTATGGTCCACTTGATCTTTGGGTATGCTTAAATTTTTGTCTCAACCCTTAAAATAAGATGGAAAAACGGATGGACGGCGTGGATAGACCAGATACATTCACTGTGGGCCCAACAGAGTTTACTCAGTACGATAAGAGCGTACTGAGGCAATCCGATTTCTAAAATAAGCACCAAAAACAGATGAACGGAGCACAAGGGTCGCAGCCAAATCGGGCTCCCCATATCCATCACGAGTTCGTTTTGTCTCTGTCACGACTCACAATATGTCGCAGCCCAGTGGGGCCACATTCAGAGTGATACGAAAATCGGAGCCGTCCATTTTTTTGGGAATCGATCTTTTACAGAATTGATAATGCTGGCTATCAAGATATATAGTTGAATTTCAGATAATGGAAAAAGATCCGCCAATGGCTTTACTCAAATCTAAAAATCAAAGGTTAGGATCCTCTTTTACAGGTGATTATAGGGAAACAGCTTACAAATGGTAGTAACGAAGATATGGACGGTTAAAATCGTCGTGCCACTCACCATTTGGGATCCAATAGGCTGCGAAACAGACTCAATCTCAGTCGCGACAGACACAAAAACAAATTTCTCAATCCCAGATTGCAAGAGCATATCCGATCCGAGGAAGAATCTTACTCTTTGAACCTCGAGCAGGGATATGAACAGTGAATTCGAGCTTTGATTTTTGACAAGTGGGGCCGTGGGAATTCTCTTGACCGTTGGTCTGATGGGCCCACTGTAGATGGGGGATTCTAAAAACATTAGCTTGATTGAACAATCCTAA
Organism: Magnolia changhungtana; assembly: GCA_030180095.1. Taxonomy (NCBI): domain Eukaryota; kingdom Viridiplantae; phylum Streptophyta; class Magnoliopsida; order Magnoliales; family Magnoliaceae; genus Magnolia; species Magnolia changhungtana. Next base: position 2,311,860 of record JASAUF010000547.1, on the reverse strand, counting down.
CCTTTCAATTGCTGGTCTGCAATAGACGGTTTGGAGGAAAATACAGTAGCGGTCTAGATTCGTTCGAAAAAGTACCAAATATTAGATGGGCACGGGTCCGTAATCTAGGGTATTACATCGAGCTTGGTCAATCCATCTTAGGGCTCATGAGATAAAGGGTCTGGATCAACCAGATTTTAAGCCATTTTTCTCTAAGTAAGAGCGCATCATCAACGAAGCCGAGGGCCTGCGCGTGGAAACTCCACGCCCGTGGACAATTTTGTTTTTTGCGCATCATCTCCTCGGGCCGAGGACAATATAGACTCATCCTCTTTATCTTCTCTCCACCCGTCTTTCTCTCCTCTGTTCTTCTTTGAGAGAGAGAGAGAGAGACGCCGAGCGACGAAGAAGCTGATGGTCCTCTTCTCATCGAATTCAATCCCAACCGTCCAAACATGGACCATCCTATCTCATCAATCCCATCACCACCATCACCATCATCACCATCGCATGCTCATCATCTTCCAATATCTTCACCAACAGTAAAAACCCCAAACCCTAGGCTGCTGTCGTTCTTCCTCCAAGCCCTAGTCATGGCCCTCTCCATATCCATCTTCTTCCTCTTCGTCGTCATCGCTGCCCTCCTCCTCCTGCACATCTGCGTCGCCGGCAGTGCCCTCCGCCGCCGCAGCCATAGCCGACGCACTCTCCACCACCTCCAGGCCCCTGACCGTTCCAATCTCCCGTCCGGCCTCTCCCTAAAGGCCCTCAACAACCTCCCCTGTTTCCACCACGTTGCCGGCCCTTCCTCCGACTGTGCCGTCTGCCTCGACGGCTTCTGCGAGGGCGACCGCTGCCGGCTTCTCCCCGGCTGTAGCCACTCCTTCCACGCCGCTTGTGTCGACACGTGGCTCGTGAAGGTGCCCGCCTGCCCGATCTGCCGCACCAGTGTCATCCAGTGAGGGCGATGCATCTTGGATCGGAACGACGTTGGGCCCACTTCAATTCATTGTAAGATCTGTAACTCTTTAGGGCCTGTTTGGATGCCTGTAAGTTACTTATAGGTAACATGTTTGGATATAGGTTGTAAGTCACTTACAGGTAAGTTAGTTTTTCTGTTTGAGTAACCTGTAAGTTACTTACATGTGAAAAGTTGTATATTTGCACCGAGCAGAGCTTGAATTAAGGAATTGTTCCAAGGTTATGATCATATAAGAATGAATGGGATCAAATATATCATTTTATTTAAGCCCATCAAGATAAATATTTGAGCTAATTATTAGGCAAAACTAATTATCAAGTGGGCGCCCATGAATTCAAAATATATATAATATGAAGCAATAACTCAATTTAAAAATTGGGAATAAACTTAATAACATTAATAGCAAATATAATAATCAAAATACATTAGCAATGTCTTCTTTAACAATAAAAAGTTCATTTTTTCATCTAAATGTAGACCTTGAGCCATAAATTTAAGCATATCCCAACTTAGAGGCATCCAAACAGGCCCTTATGGTTTTGAATATTGTATAATGTAAATAGAATAAAATGCAATTTTGAGTTTCAATGGTTTGGATTTGTTTCGTTTCAATTGGATGGAATTCGTCAATTTGGAGAGAATGAGGCATGGTATGATTTATATGGATTGGTAGACAGCTTCTTCTATTTATTTATTATTTGTTAAATGGAATTGGAAATTTCAGTCCCATTTTCAGTAGTCTTATCCAGCAAGATTCTAGGATAGATGTATATAGTATCATCAACCCTTAACAAGTGGAGCCCGAAGTATGGTGATATGGTCCATTGATTCCATGCCCCACATTTCTCCTGGATTGGGAGATAATTGTCCTATCCAATCCCATCTTTGGTCATTTTTCTTCAATAATTGTGATCCTTCGCTTTGTTTTTCCTCATCCTTCTATCTATGGGAGAAAGGCTAAGATGATGATGAAGATTATCCGTCTGTTTAATTTAAACAAATCATTTTGATGGTCCCTACATTCAATGAACATCTGTCATGGCCCTGTTTGTAGAGAGCAGGTAAAAGAGGAAGGTGGATGTCTAGTGGAAGATCAATCAAAAGCTTCTGCCACCATTTAAGAGCCAACCCCAAATTGCTGGGATAAGGGCTAAGATGATGACAGCGATCATCGGTCCTTAGTTCCAAGTATAATTGAGAGGAACGTACCTCCTCCAATGCTCTTCGCCCTTGTAGAAACATGACTATATCTCATAATTTCCTATAATAATGTTTTTTATTTTCAAATAAAAAGGAAAAAAATTATTCGTAGGACAATTATGCTTACTTTTGTTGGTTAGGAGCTCTGTTGTGCTTTGGCTGAAAAATTATATTTTTTCTTTAGGAATCGTATTTTATTTATTGTCATAAGGTTTTAATGGAAAGACCTTATAAACTCTCTTTCAAAGTTGCAGTTATGCTTCTAAAAGTATCCGTGTCTATTTGAAGGTCCTTGTGTCACTGGAATCTCTAGGCCAAATTATCCTGCGACTCCTGGAGAAGGGCTGCTCTTATATTTTTTTATTAGGAAAGTCGGCACATGCCAGGGGTTAGCAACTGTTTATTAAGAAGATAGGACTGAAGTGGTAACACAATGTATAGGGTCGGACACCTGCCCAGTGCTGGAAGGTCGAAAGGGTTAGTGTTATGAGCCTCAAATGAGAGACCCTGTAAGTGTGTGTAGATTCTGTTGATATTCTTCTCTTGAAAGAGTTGGATCTTCTTTTCTCATTCTTGCTGTCAGTCCAATCTGTTCGTCCTCCTGTTCAATTCTTCATTGAGGAATGCTACCTGCAGGTGTCGGTCTTCAAATGTCAAACACAAATGACCTACACGTGCCAACATGGGATGCATGTGTGTGATCTGGGCCATTAATCAAGCAGGTCTGATGGTGAATGTGTCCCAGCCCAAAAACCAGGCAACCCCACTTTTCAGGACAGTTGTGTCAAATGTATATTGAAAAAGGACTGCGAATGCGGATAACCAACAGTCCAAAATCACAGTACATGGTGGCACACCTAAGTGGGCCATGGTGGAGATTTTTGGACTATGACACCATCAGGTCAGCCAATGATTTGGAAGTTGCGGTGCAGATGCACCTCTATGAAATAGCATTCCTCTTGGGTACCAACACAAACGTCTTTCTTTGCTCTCCGGGCAGCTGTACTGGAAACATGAGCTTCAACCACCATAGATCATCTGATTTTGATATGCTTGATTTCTTGATTTGCGGAAGACTCACTTTGTTCTCATTCAGAATCCCGAAGAACTTGGATGCAACACTTTGAACAAAAATACTAGTTTTTTTTTTTTTTTGGGGGGGGGGGAGCGATCGATGGCTGACAATGTGAAAATGGAAAGAGAAATCTAATTGCAGGAAGCTTTTTCCTTTTTCTTTTTCTTTCTTTGATGAACCGATCCATGGCTGACAACATGAAAATGGAAAAAGAAATCTAATTGCAGAAAGTTTTTTTTTTTCTTTTCTTTTTCTTTCATACTTACTGTAATTGGGGTTGGGGTTTGATACTGTAATTGAGGTTTGGGGTTGTTCTGGTTTACATTGACAAAATGAGATTTCTATTCTTTTGCAAGTAGATGTTTGCTGATTTTGATGCATGTTGCCAGTGCATTACATTGATAGGCCTAGACCTAATTGGACCTATGGTGCTCCATTGCCACCACCGTTACACGTTACAAGGTCATAACGGTCGTAATAGCCATTGTGGAAAAAATTACCCATAACCACAGTTAATGGCCCGTTATTCCCCTTGTAAAGGCCTTAACAGCCCTGTAATGATCTGTTACGAGGTAAATACTGGTTTTTGGGATTTTTTTTTAAATGTTATGGGGTAGATACAAGTTTTTTGGATTTTTTCTTTCAATAAAAGAAAGAGATTGTAATGACTGTTAGGGGGGGCGTAGTAGCCGTTACGACCTATATCGTGAAGGTCCGGCCACTATTACCGGAATCCCTTGATTGAACCCCCTCCATCCAAACACTCAGCCCCAATAGTGTTAAATAGGTTGGAATTCACCGAGTGGTCCCTCTGGGCCGTTGTGATCAAGCTAGGGTCCTGCTCGATTAGTTATTGGGCCTCATAAATCTTGCCTAGGCCCTGACAATTCGCATTTAGCCTCAACAAAGGTCAAACCCAAAGTGGGCGGGCGTGGGCCAGCTTAGCGCACTTTAACACCCTTTATAGTGCCTCATAGATATATCATGAGTGATAGAGAAGTACATCAGCCACTTCAATGCTTTTTTCTCTATGCACAGCGTAACAAGGGAAGGTAGAATCCTGTCGGATTTTAACGATCCAACACCTTCCACTGAGAACATAGAATCCAATCGGATTTTAATTTTCTCCACCAGTCCAACACTTCCAATGAGTTGAAACAGATTGTAAGTTCTTCCCTCACCACTTTGAATGGTTTTGAGCTCCCCATGATGAATCTATGTACTTTCACAACAATGAGGGCCATTGAAAATTTCTCTCATTTCCATTCACTATATTAGAAATCACACCATAATAGTGATGAAATGCAAAACAAAAACAAAAAATCATCTTCCGTTGCTGATACCTACAATGCACACCACCCCCTCTAAAGCCCAGTTGGGTTTGGAAGCACCATCTACCTTAAACCCACCCAAAAAATAAGGCCTAAACCATTTTGTTAGATGGCCTTCTTTTGCTCAACCTGGTTAATAACAACATCCAAAGAAGACAACCAAAACCTCCCAAGGAATTACATTCCCCCTCATTTGAGACCAGCGTTCTGTTCTAACCAGATTTCCCAAAGGATTAAATAGGAGTGATCCAATCTGATATTATGGGAGCCACAACCCATCTGGAGAAGCTATTGTAGCTTTATTGCAGGAAGGGCATTCTTGTTTTTTAGAGAAAACACACCGTGGTTGTGTTTGGCATTAATCACTTGTTTGTGGGCATCATCATGTATGGGCCATAACTCGATGATCGTAATTTGTTCGAATGGTGGGCTTCTATTGAAGTTTTGGGGACCGTTGGGCTATTCTTCTCTCTCTAAATCCATTTAACGGAATGGTTAGTATCATCCAACTGGTCTGGCCTTTTTTGGTCTATCCATGATGAACCATGTGGTGTGGCTAGCAATTAGAGCTGGACACAGGATGACTTGACAAGCCGGACACGGGATGACTCGACTTGTCCGACTCGTTCAGACCCGACTCGATCCGAACCAAGTAGACTTCGTCCAATCCGAACTCAAACCAAGTCGAGTTCAGGTTACCTAGTAACTCGACTTGACCTGAAATCCAACTTGGCACTGACTCGACTCGATTCAAAACTGGACTCATGTGTGTGTATTAAACTCAGATATGACGTTTCATATCTGAGATGCCATGTAGCTGATGGAGAGGCTGCAATTCTGGCAAGTGCACCTAGGTTTTGAGTTGTGATTTCAGCCCATGGATACCCGCTGCACCCAACACGACTCGACCCAACTCGGTACTTGTGACCGGATTAGTCATCTCGCATTCCTCTTCCACATAGGCTGACGATCTTGATCCAAACCGCTCCTGGGTTGAACACTTCAAAGCTTGGACCAGAAGACCTGTGTGAGATGGGCAGTCCAAATCCAGAAACAGAACCCGGCCCTGATAGGCTGTATGTTCGAGTCCAAACCGGTCCAACCAGCTGGTGCTGTCCGGCTTTCAACACATTTATGTAGACTGTCCAAGTCATGGATAGAGAAAGTCTCGAAAAGCATACTGATGAGATTATCATAAACGTCCAATTGGTGGCCATAAAATGGCCAGTATGGAAGAAAGTGGTTAAACACCCAACTTCAACACGGCCAAAGTCAGATGATGGGTGTAATTTTCAGGATATCCTTCAAAGCAAAGGCCCACATATGGACGGCTAGATTGACATTGCATATGTGCCGCATGTACATATACATGTCTCATGTGTGTGTGTGTGTTTTGCAACCTGTTGGGTACCAATGCGGGTGCTGGAAAAGCTTCTTTGGGCCCCACCATGATTTATGTGTTTTATTCACGCCATCCATCCATTTTGCCAGCTCATTCTAGGGCATGATTCGAAAAAACGAGGCTGATCCAAATATAGGGTGGACCACACCACAAGAAACAGTGGTGATTGAATGCCCACCATTAAAAACTTCCAAGGACCCACTGTAATGTTTATTTTCCATCCAGCCTGTTGGTAGGTCACGTAGACCTAAATGAAGGAAAAACACAAATATCAGCTTGATCCAAAACTTTTCGGCTAACTAGTTTTTAATGGTCAGCATTCAATCACTATTGTTTCCTGTGGTGTGGTCCACCTGATATTTGGATCTACCTCTTTTCTGGCCTCCTGCCCTAAAATGAACTAGCAAAATAGATGGACAACTAGGATCAAACGCATACATCATAGTGAGCCTAACAAGCCTAACAGAGCTTTTCTTTTTTCTTTTCTAATATCAGCTTGATCCAATATCTTTTTCTTTTCCTTTTTTTAAACAGACAATGCACTTTGTCTATTGAAAGAGTATTCATTACGGGATCGTTTGGATGCACCAAAAGCTCACTTAAGACAAAGATGTCCATATCTACGGTCTAAATAGACGTGGGGATGTTGATAGAGGCCTGTATAGATGTTTGAGATTTTGTGTTTTGGATGTGCTTTCTCCCAAGAGAGTTCACTGCATTGAAGAGCTGAGCTATAATACATTTGCCAGCATGGCACATGTACACAAAATCTGGATTCTCAATAAGTGGGTCTTCAAATATGAACATGCTATCTTAATATCCGGGCCATGTGTGGTTGTGGTTGTGGTTGTGGTTGTGGTTGGGTACAATGCAGAGTACACAATAGGGAGGGAAGCAAAGAGCATTGCTTGCAAAATCACAATGTTTTGATGATCTAACCCTCTAATAATCTTTGGTCTACAAATGGGACACTAAAAGGAACAGCTTTGAAAGAAAGATCAATTACTAGATGGTTAGGATCGTCCACTGATCCAACTTAAAACTATGGTTGCCATCCCATCCTTAATATCCTTGTAGTGTGGTCCATATGAGTTGTAAATATTACTTTTTTTTTCCCTTAAAAAAAAAAAAAAAAAAAATTTAAGCCTCAGGGCCTAGATTGAGAATGGAGCCTAAGGATGAATTTGATTTTACATATTATATAACATGGTGAACATGGTGGCTCCACAAGCTCGGGTGTTCTACTCAATAATTCGGGTCCTTGATTTTACCAAAATTTCCATCCAAGGGATGGGTCCCAACCTACCATGAACGTAGGATAATTATGCAAAAATAATCCCTATTCACTCGTTAGATGGGCCACACCATACAAAAATAATGGATAGCCATTGATTTAATAAAGAAATATAGGTATGGCCCACTTGATGAACGAAAATGGCTTGACTTTTGCGTAAGGCTATCTGATGGAAGTCCATTCTTTGGAAGGGTTAGTGCTATACGCATTATCACATAGGATAGAAATTGTGGCTCAGCTGGTTGGAAGTGTCTCGTAGCTGTGGCTCATCCACACATTGGTGGGCCCTATTACAAACCTTTGTAAATGGTGGCCCTGTCCATTATCAACTGTCTACAAAATCATAACCATACACTTGTCAGGTGGGCCTTACGTGTATGCTGAGTCAGACCATTAACCGTCCATTGATTTTGACAGGGCAGCACGATTTTTTGCACCAGGTGATTTTCATGGTGGGGCCCACTGCTTGTATGGATTGCATGTACTACACAAGTGACACGTTGGCGAGACAGATGGATTGGACTTCATGTTACTGGACAGTTCCTGTTTTTTTTTTTTAGAGACCATGTATTTGTATGACTCAACATGGAATGGTTGGATCTTCAAATTAGGGAGATTTTGGGGCATCTATCATCCATGGCGAGGCCCACCATATCAACCCGCACGAGAAACAGGAATGGAAGTCCTGACTCATACATGGGGACGTGTGAGATCCAAACCACTGATCAGGCAGGTCCCACTATAAAGTTCCATGGCCTAAATATCAGATCAACCTGCTCGTTTGGTGCACCACACAATGGTCACTTTCTTTCAACCATCCATTCCTTGTCAACACATTGTGGCCCACCTGAGAAGCAGATAGACCTGTCTGAAATTCAGCATTTCTTCACCACCAGTATACAATTTCTCCACACCCATGCCAATGTGGCCCATTGCAAGATCCCAAATGTTAATCAGGTGAGCTCCATGTATGGCCTGAAAAGATCACCGGCCCAATCATCGGGTGGACCATGCAAGTAACGTGGTGCGGCCCACCTGATGAAAGGGTTTAGTCACCACTAGAGTCGCATCGGGTCCCTGAACAAGCCCAGCAAAACTCTCGTTGATTCAGGGCCGCTACCCACCGAGTTTCCTAGTGATTCAGTTCCAAAATCTCATCAAACTGAGTTGACTTGGCCAAGTTCCAAATTGAATCGCTGTGTTTTAGAACCATGCCATATCACATGAATAATCTGTTATTGCATCAAACCCTGACAAATGCAAGAGGATGCACAGAGTATGATGCAACTCCCATCCTACTGTACATATATGGGCATACATTGGCCCACCTTGGATTGCCTGTGGCGATGATCACATCAACGGTTCTAGTCTATAGACCACACTTGGAAATTCAAACTTGTTATTATTACCAGATGATTAAATATCAACGATCGGATCGTATCAGCTTCCAGCAGCAATGGAAGCAGAAGCCACACAAGGAAACCAGTACCTGCGTCTCCCATCTCTGTGACCGTCGTCGATCATTGAAAGACCTTCCTGTTTTTATTCAAGAGTTCATAAACAAACACGAACCAGCAATGATTTCAGAGTTTTATTTGAGAAGAAACAAAAATCGGCATGTGACAATCGAGTGTGCACTGACAATGGAGAAGATACCTCGTTTCAACACTAAGGTCATGGTATCGATTCCCTAGTGGGGCTGGCTAACAGTGGAGTGTGCACTGACAATGAGGTGTGTACTAACAAGCTAACCCAAAAAAAAAAAAAAAAAAAAAAAAAATCGGCATATGAAGGTGGAACAAACATATACAAGGTGGAACAAACACATACCTTGAGTAGAGCTTCAAGGGCATCGATAGCACGGCCGGATGACCATGAAAGCTGCTTCTCGACCTCTTCGACAGTCACGTAGCCATGGGCCTGAGCAGGTGGGACCAAGCCTCAGAACAACGGATGAGATTGTATAAATGCATACAAGATTTTTCATTGCTAGTACAAAGATACGTCATGATTAGGAGCCCACAAAACTTCAATGTTGCAATGAGCTTTTGGTTGGCACATAACCATATGCAAGGGCCTACCTTTTTTGTGATCTGGATCCATAATGGATGGGCCAAGCTACAAGATTGTGATCTGATTATCCTAAACATCTGATTGGTATGACTTTCTTTCCTGCTAAATGTGGATTGTATCTTTTTCTGACGGCCCATTTACAATATGCAAATCAGTTGGCTAGAATCATCTGAGGGGGTAGATTCTTCAGCATGACCCATCCCTTGATGGATTCCACAAGTGGAAGTGCCCAGATTGCTGGATATGGGTGCCACATGTATGGTCATTAGGCTGGAAAACCTCTAATTGGAATCAACAAACAAACCTGAGCCAGCTCCAAAATTTCGTTGTGGTCTTTGTTCAACTCAGTTGGAACAGAACGGACAAGCTTTTTCTTTCCGACAGATATCACCTCAAAGCCGCTACCCAATGCCTGGAAGATCCAAAGATCCAAGCATCACACCGTCACCACACATGAAAACAGCAGCCAAGAAAAAATATCTTGAGTTTCGAAGCTTTGAACACATGCTTTCATAGATACAAATGCAAGGGGTGCATATATGCACCACCACATGTCAACATGACATAAAGATGTGACATCCAAGCCATCTGTCAGGCAGGCCCCTTGGTGTACATGCCATCGCCTGAAACTCGGTCCTTGTCTAGCTTTACATTTGTTTCCATCCACCCAATAAGCGGACTAGGCCATTTTCTAGGCCATGGCATCTAAACAGCGGGACCCACCTGACAGATTCTTGGATCTCACGCACGTTTACTATGTTGGCACCTACTGCATGTAGATGGCCGCCTTGTACGTGTGTGGGATTGGCAATACTCCTGGGACAATATGCAGTTGAGGCAATACCTTCAGTTTACTTATGGCGCGCATGCAGTCGTCTTCAGAAACTGAGTCACGGGCAGCCTTTCTCCTTTGGCAGAGTAGATCGCGGAGTTCCTGCAAGTCAATTAGACCTCCATTGTGCGATCTAGTAGCCAAGCAGATGTCAACAATCTGCACCCCTGCCTAGCCATGGACATAACCTCATCTTAGTACAAGTTCCACTTTATTAGAAATGAAGTGTGCTAAAATTCCAAACTTAACATCTTTTGTGAAATTTATACAGTATAACCGTACACATCAATAGCATATTAAGTAAAACTTAGTTTGCATTCCAATACTATGGATTAGAAAAGGATTGTAATGTGGCGGGTGCATAGTAAAACGGAAAGGAAGAGATCACTGTCTTCTTCCTCTAAGATACACCTCATATCTGTGAGGAACCCAGACGGCACAAGGTTTTTTTTTTTTAAAAAAAAAAAATTTTAAGAAAAAAAAAAAAAAAGAGAGAGAGAGAGAGAGAGAGAGAGAGAGAGAGAGAATAAATTTGATAATAATGGATGAATTATGTTTATAGTGCCCTTAATATGACTTATATAACTTTCTCAAAATAGTAAACTTCCCAAAAATAGTAAACGATGTCTAATCATACCGTAACTCTCCTAGAAGACCAAAAATGAGCCTAGAACAATTGAATTTTGCAAAACCATTCAATGGCATTGGCTTTGGCCAGGATGTACAGCTCTTCGACATATTATGCGCGTGATTTCGATATCTGGTGGCAAAGTTCTGGCTGTCCAAAGCCATACTGTGCGTTGGCTGATCTCGACGTGATTTCTTTCAATCATGGCCCTCCATTAAGATGTCCATGACCTGTCCGACATCAGATTGTTGGGGAGATGGAGATTTGATGAGTTTGGTTTGTCTCTCCTGGCAGCCAGTTGCTGGGATGTCATGAATAACCCTTTTTTTTTCTGGCAGAGCTGGAAGGGGTTTACAACTACAGCTGCCAATGGGCTAGATCGGTGTCCGCCCCACCCTGGCACATTTACTTGTTGGAATTGAAATTTAGGCCCAGATTTGTGCATCCAAGCCATAACCAGGCCCAGAACCTGGATTCAACAGAAAAACTGTGTCTTGATAGGAATGAACTGTTGAATCTGGGCTCAGCCCATTTATTTAACGGGGCTGAAAATTAGGCTCAGCACCATTGACATCCCAAATCACTTTCTTTCATAGAAGCAGCTGCTCAATGGTTCAGCCAACCCATGAATGCAGTGTCAGAGCCCCCTTCCCTTTCACAAACTTGGAGAATAGAACGGTCTCAAACATCCCTAGGTGGTGCATAACCAATTCATGCATCTTGAACTGAGTAATGGTTGGAAACTTCGGGCTTGATGAGTCTGAAATTATTTCATTCCCTAAAGGAGAAAATAGAGTAAAAGACTTCTCGAGCTAGTGGCTTTGCTTTGACGGGATTACTTAAATCCCAAGTATTTCTCACAGAAGAAAGCTGTAATTCTTGCAAAGGGTCTCTGGAGTAGTATAAAAAGGACGTCAATATTAGAAATATAGTTGCATGATGCATGAAGAGAAGCAGCACCAGATTTGGGTGCAGAAGCAGAGAAGCATCTAATTCAAAGCGAGATAGCACTTCGGTAGAAGCTAAATTAATCAGATAACCAGCAGTTAGCTTTTGGACATGGACTAGGAGATTCTTAACAGATGTCCACAACCTATGAAACAAGGAAAGCGAGTTTTTAAAATTGAGCTGCTGCATCCATGTGTCGACAATGTTTGTTGCAGCTCATATAAAAAAGAATTAATTATTCATGTTTTGATTATAACTACATTTCAATTTCTGGGATACCTTTTTTTCATATAAATAACTGATTTTCAAGCGTCACTTACCATTAATTCCTAAGAAAGCCGCAGAATGACCTCCAACCCATTGGGGACACAAGGAGAGGACACTTGCCCCAACATCATCACTCGATTGCACGCATTAGATACGAGTTCCACACGCGGCTCCCTCGCCGGGCACGTCTTGAACCGCCCCATTTAGAATCAGAGTCCCGCAAGAGCACCAGTTTCGTGGTCCTTCCTCAAACGGTCCGACTGGCACACCCGGCTTCTTTTTTCGTTTTTTTTTTTGAAACGTGACACACCTGGCTTCTTCACCAGAAGCCCACCTTCTATGGTCTTTGAGATAAGGCCTCCCACTCTACCAGAAGGATTTTCGCATCTGATTTTGATTGTAAAACAATCAGCTCCTACCACCATTGAAAGAGATTCGGGAGGAGGTCTGGAATTTTTCCAGCAGACACAAATGCGAGCCCAATGAAGATCTTCCCATTTAAACGTAGCCCTGTCTATCAGCCTCAGCTCCCTGAAGCTAGAACCTATCGCCACAAGCACCTCCTCAACCCAAAGTTCTAGCAGAAGGTTTAACAAGTTATCCTAGATATCCGACTGGCCAAACACCAACCATTCCTCCCATCTAGTAAGGGACAACACAGGACATTACAATGGATTTAACCGGCTAAAATAACTTGTATCTACTATTTCAGAAGGATACAGAAACCCAAAACATGGATTCATTGATTTGACGAATAAGGAAATCGTAAACCTCTAGGTTACAGCACGAACACAACCAATGATTGAGATCAGTGACTCCTAATCCAGCTCTCATCGTGGTAATTACGAACACAACCAATGATTGAGATCAGTGACTCCTAATCCAGCTCTCATCGTGGTAATTAGACACCATTGAGACTGAAAATGGTCTAATCCAAAAATGCTAGGGTGAACAGAAACCACCGAACTCAAAACCGAAATGAGATTGTTTTGATTAACAACTACCAACTTGGTAGGATGAGAAGCGCTTACCTTCGGAGGGGCTGGAGGACAAGTCTAGGACCCTATGCCTTTGGAAGAAAATCCCATTAGAGCTCCTTTGAAGGAGACTGATCCCCCCTTTTGGTTGAAATCTCCTGACTTTGAATTCTCCAGGGATTGTTGCTTGCTAGTCTCAGCTGCAGAAACTTTTTTAGCTCCTCGCTTCCCTAGATAGTGACCATGATCCCTTCTCTAACCTCCTTATTTACCTCACTTGGGCTGCAATGCGCTTTCTGCACCCTCATCTCCTTGGAATCTTTTGCCCGATACCCCTTCAATCGCCCTCAGAATATCTTTTTCCCACTCCATCCTCACAAAAGTGAAACCCCTGATAACAGACGAACCTTTTTCTTTAGGGATTACCACCTCCATAAGCTTACCAAAGTGCCCAAACACCCTCTGGAAGTTGATATCTATCAATTCCTCCGAGAACCAATCGACAAGCAAGGTCGGCGACTCTTTCATACTATCCCTAGGCCGGTTTCCTACTCTTCCTACCCCTTCCTGCCGGAATCTGCACCTCCTTTTCAACTTCTCGAGATAATGCACCACCCTGACCCATGCTTTCAGAGGCCACCTCTTTCCCCCAACAATCATTCTTCCCTACCATCATAACTTAGGGATTATCAATGGAGCCAGCTGGCCCTTTGCCCATAACACCATGGTTCCCTATTTCCTTTAGAGAACTGCAAGAGGGTCTCAGATCTGTCCGCACAGGAAGTTGCTTGGCAAATTTCATTTTCTAGAGACCTTCACCTGCTTTTCTTTCGACGATAGCCAAGCTATCCTCACCTAGGCCCTCCAGGAAAACCATTTCCTCAACTGGGGTGCCTTTGGAAGGTAGATTCTTTCGATGAACCATGCTCCAATCACCCCCCCTCTTCCTCCACTCTTTCAACAACCACCGTGCCTTCTCCTCTTGGCCCTTCAGGGAGAATCTTTTCTCCATCGCATATCTTTCCTTCAATCTCCAGCCACCGATCTCTACGTTCTCTTGCTTCTCAATCTCATGCTTCACAAGCTGCACAATCTCGCTCCTCCTACTCCGCTCGCTCTCCTCTCATCTCTCCTATCCTGCACGATCTTAGTTCCTTGCACTTGGCTAGCTCCTCATCATGAATCCGAAGGTTTATGTAAATTATGGTCCACAATCATTGCTGTTGTCATCACCATCATCTTAGCCTTGCATGTTTTCCTTTACTTCTTTCAGAAAGGTCATTGTTACCTTTTAGAAGGGGAAAAAAAATGCTTACAACTATGTGGCATATGGCTTAAAACTATGGGATCATTGGTAAACTAGACTTGAAAAAAGCTTACAACTATGTGGATTGGAATTTTCCTTTAGTACATGCTAAACTGGTTGGGTTTCAGTTCTGAGTGGTGTAGGTGGATATGGGAATGCATAAGTCCAGCCCACTCCCCGATTCTTGTTAATGGCTCGCACAAAGGCTTGTTTGAAAGTTCTAGAACATTGAGGCAAGGGGATCCTATATACCCACTTCTTTGTGTGATTGTAGTAAAGGATCTAAGAAAAAAGTTGACTTTCACAAGCAGCAACAATCTCACCAGTGGCTTTGAGATTGACCTCCACATTTCACATTTGCAGTTTGCCTATGACACTTTTGTTCTGCGAGGTGGATCTAGGACAAATTGGAAATCTTCGTAAAATGTTGTGGTGCTTCAAGTGGGTGTCGGGATTAAAGATTAATATCCACAAAAGCAAATTACTGGGGTTCCATGTGAGTGAGGCAAAGGATCAATTGTTAGCCAAGAAGTCTTCTATCATCCTATTTGGGCCTCCCTCTCCGCATCAGAAGGCCAACCAAACACTCATGGCATGTGGTGGAAGAAATGGAATAGAAACCATCAAGCTGGAGGGAAGTCAATATCTATCCCTTCGGCAAAATCACCTTGATTTAAGTCAGCTCTTGCCAACACACCACTTCAATATATGTCATTATTCCAATGGCCAACTAATTCATAGATTGGAACAAATTCAGAAGGATTCTTTGGAAAGGCTCAGAAAATAAAAACAAGTTCCTCTCGATTAGTTAGGATGAGGTGTGCAAGCCAAGGAAGATGGAAGATTGGAAATCAGGAATCTCAAGTCCATGAAAATGGCCCCTTTAGGAAAAGGGTTATACAGGTAGCGGAGAGGAATGAAGGTTGTGGAAGCGGACCATCCTTAGTAAATATAGAACAGAGGAAGGTGGGTGGTTTCCATGATCTTCGGTTCAATACAACGCATCTAGGTTGTGGAAACCAGTGTTTAAAAGTGTTAAACTCTTATGGGGAGATCTCTATTAATCCAGGGCAAGGCTCAAATTTCAGTTTCTAGATGGATGGATGGTGTACAGGCAGCCCTTTTATGTAGTCTTCCTAGATTATTCAGGTTAGCAGTTGGGGGAGATGATTCAATCTCACGTTGTGTCATTCTTGGGTGGGAATGTGTTGTGGTCTCTGATATTCTACAAAAGTCTTTCAAAAAAAAGAGATTGAAGACTTCACATATGGGGCTCATTAAACATTCTGGGGTACTCAGTGCTCACCAACCTAGATAAGTGGAACATTGATAGGTTGAGCAGCTTCTCCATCAAGTCCATTCGGTCATTATTGGGCATGCTCCCCATGCTACGCCAAAAGCCATGCATCTTATATGGAAATATAAAGGCCCTCCCCATATCCTTGCTTTTGCATTGTTGGTCAGAAAAACACAATGTGCTCACAATTGACAATTGACAATTTACAAAAGCGGAGGTTGTTCATCACGAACGGTCAGGTCATGTGGCTAAGGGATGAAAAATTGGTGAATCATTTGTTTATTTGATGTTCCTTTGTTCAAGAAATTTGGTGGAAATTTCTTAATCTTCTTGAAGTAGAGAGGGTGCTGCTGCTTTATATAAGGGGGCCTCCTGACTTATTTCACAAGGCCAATTTGGACTAAGCAAGTCTTTGATGCTTTAGCATTTAAAGAGCCAATTGTAATGGACGATGATATTTACACCACGCCAAGGTGCCCACTTATGGTCATGTGTCAAGCTCATCTCTAACACAATTTGGATCAAAGGTGATTCATTAGATGCAACCAGAGATAAAATAAGTCAACCATCTCTCTTGGAATTGCCTTGGGGCTTCCAATAAATCCATTGACTGCTCTCATGGACCATATGGGCCACGTGCTGCACTTTTCATAAGTTTTGAATGTAAGACACTAATCTTTGGGGCGACAAGACTACAATGTAAATGCTTTTTGTATTTCTCTTTGTTGTCACTTGATGAAAAAAGAAGAAAGAAGTGTAGATTCTCACCAGCAACAAACTTGAGATTAAGCTAAATGGTTCACAATCAAGAAAGGATGTGTATCTCTAAAACAAAAGCGCTAGTTATAAAGAAACATGATCCTCTTAAAAGACTAAATATACCACCCCTAAGTAAGGACTGCAGTCACAATGAACCAGAGTTAACAAGTAATTGCAATAAGAGCATAGCTTCTAGACAACTTCCTTGGACATATTCAGTTTTTTATACATTGATTTCTCTACAGCAGATGGGCAACTCTCTCAAACAATCATCATCTTTCGTTATACACCCGCAGCATGAAAGCTGAAGATGTGGAAAAAATAAATAAATAAATAAAAATAAGAAACAGTCTGGGGAACAGAGAAAAACGATACCAACCGAGTTCGTAGTAGAAGTCGCCGATCCCTAACAACTCTGCCCAAAAACCCTTGTTCGAAGCCAGGGGATCCACTCCAACTTTAGCACACATCTCATGGAATTGTGATCTGAATGCAGGGTTCTTACGGATGTCATTCTGCACTGGACCAGCAAAATACTTATTCAATATAATCATCAAAAGACCAATATGCACAATATTTAAGCGGAGCCACTATCTAAACCCACCCCAAATCATAGACACAACCACCATTTTCTAAGTTGTGCTGTTGGCTTTTCAAAAGTAGAAAAGATGGTGTTTTTGTCAATAAGGTATCAACATCAATTCCCTATTTTCATTGCATGAATTTAGCTATAGTTGTAAAATTTTGTATATAGTTAAGAACACCTCAATTTGATTCTATAACCATTAGAAATTGATATGGCTTGTCCCTTTTGAGCATTCCAAGAGGTGTATGAGCCATACAATCTCGTTTGAGCATATCCCAAGAGAACAGGGATGTGGATTCCATTGCAAAGGTGGGAGCACGCAGTCCTGAAGATGTGTGTTTAAGGATTGGTAGCTAGGGCCCTCTTCCTTTTTTTTTTCTTTTTTTTTTTTTTTTTTTTTTTTTTTTTTTTTGGGGGGGGGGGGGGTGCGCTATAGAAAGAAACAAAATGTAGGTGACCTCTAAAATATAACAGAAGAAGATTCACAACTCTCTCTATTTTATTATTGAGAAATTAACAATATACATTTGGGAACAGATCATGAGATAGAGAACCTTGAGTCACAGTGAGTCTGGAAAATCCAGCAATTAAAATTCATCTGAGTTTAACAATTTTGAGCTATACAATTCTTTCCATCGCTAAGATAAATTCCAAACAGGACTCTATGCGGTGCTACTTAAGGCTGTGCTTGGTAATTAATATATTTGCATTGAGCAGAATGCCATTTGACTAAACACGTCATTTACAGCATCATACGGGACTCGACAAATCATGTAACCAAGCTACTTGGAACTTGGAAGAAGAAAGCACAAAAGAAGAAGGCTTGTATCATGATTCTAAATATCAGTATCACGGAGTGTATCGACCTACCCGAAAACCAATACAAGTATCAAACATGATCAATTGAAATTTTTTGGCCAAAGAACTAAGGAAAAATATCAGAAAAGGGGAAAATGAGAAATTCAAGAATCTCTCTCTTTTTTCTTTCTTTCTTTTTATTTGTTTATTTTGGACATGTATGTAATGATGTGTCAGATCATTATTAGATAAGAATGCCGTGTGTCACCTCGACCTCCTGAAAGCAAGGTGTTCCAAAACGGTAACAGTGGCTGTAACGGCCACCACCGTTACCGTTTTGATACGGGCCGTAACGGCCGTTAGGGCCCCTGTATTGGCCGCTACGGCCATTTTTTTATTTTTTGAAAAAACTATTACAGGACCGTTGCGGTCCGTTACGGGACCATTATGGCTTGTTTTTTCTGTAACGGTTGTTACGCCGTTTCAACCCCGTAACGCGTAACAATTATAACCGTTACCATTACATTACAACCGTTACTTAACCGATTTTGAATACCTTGCCTGAAAGTCAACCAAATTGGCCTAATTGAATACAAATCAAGCATGATTTGGTGGGTTAAGGTCTATTACATTGAAATACAACTAAAAGACAATGAAAATAATGAAAATAAGTGATGGTTACCCTTTCCTGATTTTCTCATCATGGTGTGTTTCACTTTGATTCATCGAATCTCACTCAGATCTAGAGCTTTGATGCCCACAATAGGCCTATGATTAGTCTAAAAAAATCTTTTTTAAGTTTCCTCCACGGTTGAAACAAAAATTGAAGAGGAAAATAAGAAATTTCTTGAAAAGGATTTGCAAATTTTGGACGTTATGGCCTAAATTGGCGCTGATATAGCCTGTATCGGCTGATACGAGCCAATACATGCCATTTATTTAGGAACAAGCTGATTCAAAGCCGTATCACGTATCATATTCAACCAATGTAGAAATGATACAACCACATCAGCCAATACAATACTGATATTCAAATACATGGCTTGTAGTGCACTAGAAATCAAGAGCTAACAATTTTTTGAGGTTAGTACAGATGTGGATCCCTCAATAAATAGACCCAAGGACCTTCAAAGAATTTTACATGGATGGCTAGGATGAAGGCATGTGGTGATCATCCAACGACCAGCAAACACTCTAAACCTTCTAGAATATTCTATACTATTCTCTCTACCAACACCCACTAGAGGACTCTACAACATTCCAGAGATCTCTGTACTAATCTATTTGATTCTAGCCCGGTCTCTGCACTACTTATTCAATCCTAGGCCTCTGGAGAATTTTGTAAAATTATCTACACACTATCTACATAGCCTCTAATGTACAAGAAAATCACAAACTGATTAAATCCCTATTTATTCTCCACAAATCCGGTCCGTAACAAGGAGGTGGTTTACCCATCCTCAGTGCGGCCCTTCAGATCAATCATCTGGACTGCTGATCCACAGCACCCACTTGTACACCTCATCTTGATGATCCCATAGTTCCCGTCCATCAAAACTAGATTCAAGCTAATAATAATTCACATTAAAAAGATATTCATTACCTTGTGCTTGCGAGCGAATTCTTCCAATTGAGAACGGAACGTTGAGAGCTGTTCTTTCATCAAATCTGTTCTGATCTTGGCCACATTTTCTCCAAGCAATCGATATTGATCCTGAAAATTCAAAAGAGAATAATGAGTGCATCAGAACCAGGAATCTCTTGGGACCCACAAATTACACCCACACTGATCGATTCACATACGCCCAATTTTCCATTTTGGGAATTGAAATATTGAAGTAGACTGCACCATTTCAATTCCCAAAAGCAGATATGGGGTGTGTATAAAGATCAAACAGGTTGGTTGCAGACATCAATTTACAGTCATACCCTTGCAGCTGCTGCTGTCTGCAAACCAGAAATTCCAGGCCTTCTCCTCATTCTTCTGTAGATTGACGAAAACCGTGCTTGAGAAAGATCAAAGAAAAGGAGACTGTCAATTAAAAAGAAGAAGAAACGGCGTCATCGAGAAGAGGAGGAAGGATAAAAACAAAGGAGACAGACGGCTAGGATGCTCCAATCTCAGAGATTTTTGGGCAGGTTCCATTAACGGTGGACCACACCAACATCAACAGTCAGGAAGGACGCTACTTTTCAAAATTAAAAACCCGCCTGTCGCGTTGAAAACCCTCGACGGAGCATTGGAGCCGCAAAAATCTCCTAGATTGAAAGATCTAAAAGCCACAAAGATGGGCCTTTTTCAATGGAGTGTGGGCCATTGCTTTACTAATACTCCTTGATCGTCCATGCACAGGCAACAAATTGAAATTTCAAATTTTCAACATATAAACGGTCGGGATCAATGAATCATGGATGCCCGTGATGGATAGGACCCTCCAAGAGGGTAGGTCACGCCACGGACGGTTAGTTTTCCTTTTTTATAAACCAATCATAAATCCAACGGTCATCGTAAGAGAGAGAGACGTACAGCTGGGGAGTGATCGGCGAGACAGAGAGAGAGAGAGAGAGAGAGAGAGCTTTGGGGAGGATAGAAACGGGAAGCCGCCTTGGGGAGGGGTGTTGTTGCTAATGGCCTGGTGAGAGAATGGGAGAGTGAATTTTCTATATGTGGGGGCCAAACCGTGATGTATTTGTATTATCCACGCCGTCCATCCGTTTTTTCAGATAATTTTAGTTGATAAGAAAAAAAATTGAAGTATATTAAAAGCTCAAGTGGACCACACCACAGGAAATAATGGGGATAATAATTTCCACCGTTGAAACCATCCTAAGCCCCACAGAACAAAGCCATGTGGGTGAGACCCTAATTGTAGGGGCCCACCTAGATGTAGGAATTATATATCCACGCCGTTCATCTGTTTTTGAAGATTATTTTAGGTCATGGTGCAAAAACTGAAGTTGATAAAAGCTATAAGTGGATCACACCACAGAAAACAGTGATTATTGATCATTAAAAATCTCGAGGGGCACAAAAGTTTTGGATCAAGATTTTTTTTTTTTCTTTCATCCCGTTCGTTCTATATGACCTTATAGGTTGGATGGTCAATAAATATTACGTGGATTTTAGAAAGTTTTTACTGTTTCCTGCAGTGTGGGCCACCTGTAATTTTTATCTGCTTCATTTTTTGGACCATGTCATAGTACGAGTGGAAAAAACAGATGGACGGCATGGATATACAATGAATACATTGAGGTGGACACTACGGTCAGTGTCTCACCCACATCCCTGATTCGAGGCCTGCTCCACACTGACAGGGATGAAGGGAATATCATTTTGGGGATCGGATTGGCTACTCCCCCTGCCATCAGCCCCAATGGCTGATGGTGATGGTCGGTGCTCTCTGGATCCCACCATGATGAATCTGTTTCATCCATGCCGTCCATATATTTTTCTAGATCATTTTATGATATGAGACCAAAAATGAGGCATATTCCAATTTCGAGTGGACCACATTACTGGAAACAGTGTTAAATGAACGTCAACCATTAAAAAGTTTTTGCGGGCCATAAAAGTTTTGGATCAATCTGATCTTTGTTTTTTCCCTTCATCTGGGTCTGTATGATATAATCAACAGATTGGATGTAAAATAAACAGTACAGTGGGCCTTAGGAGGATTTTAATGGTGAATATCTAATCATAAGTTTTCCCTGTGGTGTGGTCCACCTGAGATTTATATCCCTGTCATTTTTTGGATCAAGCCTGAAATGATCTGTAAAAATGGATGAACGGCATGGATGAAACACATACATCATGGTGGGCCCACAAAGCACCAACCACCAGTTTGATCCAAAATTTGTCGCCCCTAGAAGTTTTCAACGGTAGTCATTCAATTCTCCCTCTTTCGTGTGGTATGGTCCCCATTGCATCAAATGAGCTCTTGGACGCTGTGGATAAGACACGTGATCACTGGACTGACCTAATCGACAAAAGCTGAGTTTCTCGGTATCCGCTACCACCCATCCTACATGTGATGGAAGTATCACATATGGTCCCCATTCAACGCGTGATGACTGGACTGATCGTGTCGTGCCCCAGATATGGTCGTGTGATATGGTCCGTCCAAACCTCCTCGTCCGAGCTATCAAGAGAGGCCCATTTTTAGGCAATCCAGACCATTAGTACAATACTTGCTCGTGTGGATGGATTAGATATTAGAAATACTTTCAATAAGACAACATCCATGCCTCTATCAATGGCCCACAATGGATGTTTAGTTAAAGAATAAACCAACGGTTCAAATTCAATATTAATATATCCTAATGATAATTTGATGAATCTTCCAATCAAGAAGCATTTTCTTGGATCCTCTATGCACGTTGAGAAGCAATAGATAAACGGTCTAGATTATCATAGAATATTGTCCACTTGCGAGAATTGAAAACGCGTGTACAATTTGCAAAGATAAATGCGATGCCCGATATAATTCCCAGTCCACAAAATGGGAAGCGGATTGCGTCGGTCCCGCCCCTGCGTGGACGGACTCGGTCCAGTCATGGGATTTGTGGGACCCATATTGATGTATAGATATTATCCACTCCGTTAATCCATTTTTTCAGATAATTTTATAGTGTTATACCAAAAATGAGACAGATACAATATCCAAGTGGACCACAAAGTGTTTATTGAAGGATCTCGATTAAAAACTTATTGTGGGCCACATAAGTTTTGGATCGATCTGAAATTTTTTTTTCCCCTCAATATGCGTTTATTTGACCTTAATAACAGCTTAGATTTCAAATAAAAATCTTGTAGGCCCTAGGAAGGTTTCAACGGTGGTCGTCCTTCTCACAGCTGCTTCTTGTGGTATGGGTTCACTTTACCCTTGGATCTTCCTTATTTTTTGAATAAAATCATAAAATGATCTGGAAAAATGGATGGACGGAATGGATACAATCCATACGTCCATGTGGGCCCCACAGAACTCCTCCCTGGTCAGAGTCTGTCCAGGCGGGGGCAGGACGCAAGCTGCTTCCCACAAATAGATGGAGAGGATGAATCAGTACAAGTAGATAGGAGGAGAAAGAGAGAGAGTCGAGAGAGATGAACTCCTCTTCTTTCTCCAGTAATGGCGCCCTCCTTCTCTTCAGTTCTCCTCAGAAGCACTCTCTCTCCAATACCAAGTAAGCCTCTGCTTCTTCTTCTTCTTCTTCCTGTAATTCTGTCTTTGGGATTATCTGCAGCTGCCTATCGGTGGTCGTCAGGTATCGATTTCTGGATTTTTTTGCATGATTGGAATCTACGTTGCCTCCAATCACAAGTTATGTTAGAAAATCTTGGAAATATTGGGTCTTTATTAGTTTGTTTCTGAAATGTAGTTAGCATTTGATTGAATTTGGATAGAAGAGTTTTGAATTCTGGGTTCTTTTGCATGGTTAGGATCAATCCTCTTCTGGGTGCTGGTGACAATTATAATATGTGGTCTAAAATCATGGAAAAATATGAAGAGGATTTGTGGGATGTAGATAACAGTAGGTAGAATTCTGATAGAAGATTGCTGAATCTTCAAGTTTTTTGCGTGATTGGGGTCTACCCTCTTCTGGGTATTGGTTATAATCAATGTTCGAAATATCGGTATCGCGTTACGTATCACACCCTTGGGATATGGATACGTATCGGTTATCGCATGGGATATATCGGTTGTATCGCTAATGTTGGAAACATAGGAAAACATTGGAAATTGGTCGAATTTTTTAATGAAATTTCAGTGATTGTTAAAAAAGACATCAATACACACTTACAAATCAAAACATTATAAAAAAACAACTGCACATAATAGGTTTTCTTTGTATAGGGTCCTAATCAATGCGTTGTCTAACTGAATTGATGCAAGTATATTCAAAGTTTATTCATATAATTTATAAATGTAAGAAGACGTGTGGAAACACAAGCAATACATTCAAAAGCAAAAGAAGGATCACTAAATCAGGTTACATACATATTTGATTTTATGTTTAGACACAAAGATTACAACCGATTTGCGAGAAATTAGGAAAATTTTAATTTTTTCAATTTTCTGCAACTCGGTCCTTCTCCTCTAAATCTCAAAATCGAAGCTCCCAATCCATGATTTTTCATGCAAAACATGAAAAATCATGGATTTGTAACAATTTGACATTGATTTAACATGATTTACAAAAAAAAAAAAAAAAAAAATTTAATTAATAAGAAAAGAAGAAAGGATCGAAAATAAAAAAATTTCACCGGATCGAACATGTGGGATATATCCCACTACTTGTGCGTTTCGTATCGCATAGGTGGGATACAAGAAATATTGTGGGATATATCAGCCGATATCGTCGATATTTAAAACATTGGTTATAATGCTATGTTATGATTTGAAAATTATAGAAAGATTGGATTTTTATGAGGAGAATTAATGAAATGTTGGTTATATTTGATTGAATTTTGAAAGGGGACCTGCGTTTTGTTTTTTTTTTTTTGTTAATTTATTGCCTGATTGGATGTGCACTCCTTTTGTGTTTCATATAATCATTATTGTTTGGTGCGGGTATGGTATGGGGGTTTCTGCCGTGAATAAGGGGTTAGTTGCAGGGGTGTTCAGTGTCTAGGCTTTTTATATGAACTGCAAACACCCTGTCAGAAGGCAGGTTTATATATGAGCGAACCGTCTGCGATTTTTTATAGCCGAGCTAAGCAAGGTTGTCCATAAGGGTAGAGGCTTGCTTCAGCTGGGAAGTACAAGAAGAGGAACAAGGACGGTCAGTTGCACACAGGCTTCTCAGAACTTGCTGAATGACTAGCGAACAGGAGATTCCAAGGACTCAAGGGAACCAGAGGGAGGCAAAGCCCTTGGGAAGGAACACTCCGGAGGGGATCTCTCTCTCTCTCTCTCTCTCTCTCTCTCTCTCTCTCTCTCTCTCTCAGCTTAAATTGGATGTCCAAACACTCCCAAAACCCACCCAAGAGGACAATGAATGGCTAGAACAAGCTCCTCTCTCAAATCCCTCATGAATTTCTCAAAATTCAATTCAGAAATCCCATTACAAGCAAACAAAACATAGTAGTTATATAACGCAAGTAACTAACCTTGTGATTAGTGTGCTAAAGGTATTCCATAATCGTAACAGTGGCCTTATCAGCCACACCGTTACCTTTACGATATGGGTTGTAATGGCCATTACGGCCCCCATAATAGCTGTTACGGCCTCTTATTTTATTGAAAAAAAAAAAAAAAAACTGTATCTATCTAGTAACGGACCATTACAAGGCTGTTATGGCCATTATGTCCCCATGACGTGTAACGGTTGCCACCGTTACCTTTTATGTAATGGCCTTTACTGCCCTTTACTGCCCCTTAACAGCCATTACAGCACACTGTGACTGCAACTATCCTGAAGGATCTCCTAACTAATCAAATCAACTACTAATGAAATTAACTTGTAATAAACCATGGAAAATGTCCACCACACCCTCCAAACCAATATTACAAATATATATATATATATAAAATAAATAAATAAATAAATAAATATCCTAAAATACTATTCTTGTCTTTGCTTTGATCTGTACTGCTGAGCAAAGCCATGGCCAATGCTTTTAATTTGTGTCTGCTGCTCTGCCATTTGCATTAATTTATCACTGTTGACTCGCTGCTCGTGTCAATTGGGTGTATGGTCTGATTGTGTCACTGAGTGCTGATGTGGATGAGAGGGATCCGAGGTCTGTTGCTTTTCCCTTGTCAAGAGGTTGAAGCCCTTTAGATTCTGGGCCACCTTAGTTGCTAAATGCTGATGGGTGGTAGTCTTTGATTCAGGCTTTGAGTTCCACATGCTCTTGTACAAAATAATCCCCAGTCATATCAAGGGTGACAAAGGCACTCAGTCGCTGAACCACTTCAGCTGTTTAGACTGTTATGAAATGATGATCCTCGGCTCTGAATCCCTTTTAGATGATGGGTTCCGCCTGCGCAAGGAATTTAGATGAATTGGACCTCAAACAATTAGTTACAATTGAAAGTCAAGGAATGCAGGTAGCATTTGATCTTTTGTCTGGTTCTTTTGTAGGTTGATTGATCAAAAGGATCTGTTGTTGAATTTATTGAACATTTATGCTCTACCCTCTTCAAAGTCTTGGCTATAATCACATGCAATGATTGAAAATCATGGAAAGATTGCACATGAGAAGAGTTTATGAATAGTATTTATTGGAATTTTTAGTCACAGTCCTTTCCTCTGTTGATTGGTAGAAAAAGCTAGGTTTCTGAATTTCTTGCACCATAAAGTTCTACCCTCTTATGGGTCTTGGGAATAATCACAAAGGGTGATTGAAAATCATGGAAAGATTACATATTGATGAGTAGAAGCCAGGAATATAGATAACAGTCTCTTTTGAGGAGCAATTTCCATATTTCTTGCTCAATCAGAGTCCATTTTCTGGAGTCTTGGTTACGGTCATTAGGAATTGTTGAACACATTGAAAAGTTTGCATCTTGATGAGGGAAGTACGAAATGTAGATGATGTTTGGTGGAATTCTGGCCTTATTGACTAAGGAGATACTAGAAGATGTATTTGGGTGCTGTTTGGTTCATCACTGGGAGGAAAAACCAAAGTGGGAACATCTTCCAATGCATTGTGGAAGCACACCTTGAACAATTCTTTGGAAGATTATATCTGGGAAATCTTCGCCAAAATTATTTTGAGACATTGATTCCTTCTGCATCTCACCTTTATATTTTTTGAATCTAGATATCAACTTGATTTTTCTCTACTTCCTCTATCGGATAGTGGCTTTCACTTCTAATGATTTTTATTTTTTCTTGGCAGATGGGGATTGCAAAGTGAACGTGATATGAGTATGAGTATCCAAAGAAGCAACCGCCCAACATTTCGAGTTTTGGCCAAAGCTAATGTATGCATTAAGGCTTCTACATGTAATGCCGATATTTTTGGTTTGAATATGATCAAGATTTTGTAGGTATGTGGATGATGAATTGACTACAAAAACAAGTTATCTTATTAAAGATCTCATGGGAGTCTTAGAGAGAATTGTATGATCCTCAACCTAATGATATGCATGGCATATCCTCAATCTCATGGGAGTCTTAAAGATCTCATTGGATGATGAATTGACTACAAAAATAAGTTATCTTACTAAAGTATCTCATGGTAGTCTTAGAGAAAATTATATGATCCTCAACCTAATGATATGCATGGCATCCTCAGTTTTTCAGTTTGTATAAGTGGGGCCCATGGATCAATGATCTAGATCATTGGTCTGATGGGCCCTCACCCTGCCATTGATGGACCATTAACTACAAATCTCCTAGACTAGAAGATCCTAGCCCCGTGCTGTCCCCCCCCCCGCTTTCAGTTGAACATGGACCAGTTGTGCTTATGCTTCATGGTCTAGACTCCAGTTGCAGGCCTCAAATAGAAGGGTTAGGGATGTCAAATGAAGGATAATCTGGGGCATGGACTATCTGTGGTGGGGATCATCATTTTTTTTTTAAAGATACTGCAATTTATTAAAAGCCACCTAGGCAACAAGAAAAGAAAGAAACAACAAAACAACAGAAACGAGAGAAGGAAAAATTACAAAGGCACCCTTTTTGTGTCCCATTCCCTGATAAACAGCTGAACTCGATGAACAACCCCACAGATCGAGCCTCTACTATTACGAAAACAGCGGCTGTTTCTTTCACCCTAAATCGCCCAAAGAACAGCAAGCAGAGCAAGCTTCCAAAGCGGTGCTTTCCTCCTACCAATCCTAGCAGCATGCCAAGACTGGAAGAGGCTTTCTGTCGAACTAGGCATCACCCAGGTGATATCGAAACCAGAGAGGTCCTCATTCCAGACGCTGGATGTGAAGGACAGTGGATGAAAACTTCATTATCCCCAGGGCACATAATGCAAATGGTCTAGATCACGAAGCCATGGGCCCCCTTGTACAAACTGAAAACCAAGTATACTGAGCATATCCACAACTCGAGGATCATGTACTTCCTCCTATCAAAGATCCGATGGGACTATCACCCATTTCATCATTTTTATGTAGTGACAATTATTCTACTAACATCAGAAAGCTGGTCCCTTGCTAATTAGTCACGGGTCTTGGTAGAATTGATTGTACCTTTATAAACTTTCATATTAAGGATGGGCATCTAAGATGAAGTTATTAGCTCGTATGCTGTTTATAGCTGGTTGCAGATGGAAATATACCCAAGTACTGAGCCTAATAATGTGTTTGATGTGATGGGCCGTGCATTATTATGAAGGTATTTTGTCCTTCCTTCAAATACATTACTCGGTAATTACGAAAGACTGGAAATTACTATATCTTCCATTGTTAACTCCATATCTCAAGGTGTTGTCATGCTCCATTTGAGAAATTCTTGAAGTAGCTTTCCTAGGTAATCCCTTCGACAACTCTAGTCTGCAACATGCGTTCAATGAATGGAAAGGTGTAAAATTATTATGGGGTTGTAGAGGGTCACATGGGGCTTGGATGAGAGATAATCATGTCATATTTCACCTTTAGATACTACAAGTACACCTCAAGGAGGTCCAGAACTAGGGTTATTGATGTGCCAAGCTGTCTCGTCAGTCTAGCATGCAATTGGATGAGCTTGATCCTCAAATTTTGGCCCATTGGTCTGGCTAGGCTAGGCTCGATAATAAGACCCTGCAAATAAGTTGGCCAGATCTGGGTCCAAATCTGAATTTTTATTTTTATTTTATGTTTTCAAAATCACTATTGCAAATGATAGCATACCTCCATTGTTCAGAGTATCCCTGATATTATCTGTATCTCCAGTTCAGCTATACCAATAAAACCGGTAGTATAAAAAATTCCTTGTATTGGTGATATATTGCCAAGTATCGCCATGTATTGATATTGCCAATATTTTCAACTGTGTAAATTCCAGGTGTCGCTTGTATCGCCAATATATCGGTATTGCCAATGTATTGCCAATATGATTGTGTAAATTCCGGGTGTCACGTGTATCGGCAATGTATCGATATCACCAAAGATCTGTTTATGAAGAGATGTTTGGATGGATGGATGGATGGATGGGATGAGATGGATGGATGGATGGATGGATGGGTGGATGGTTGGATGGATGTTTGGATGGATTGGATGAATTGTTGGTTGGATAGTCATGCATGTATATTGTGTTTATATGCTTATTTATGCATGGATGTATAATGTATGAATGCGTTATGCATGTTTATTTGCTTGTCAATTAGTTTAATGAGATTTAAGTGATTGTTGTGCTACTATTGGACTGATTTCTTACGACAACACATACTTTTAGGTCCGATTAAATTGAAACTTATTATGTATACATTCTTTTTGCAAATTTTTTTATTCCTAAATATGCAAATATGCGTATTTTAAGATCTCCTAAAGTTTCATTGAAAAATTCCATCGTTTTCCCCATGTTTCCCCCGCATTTCAAGAAATCAACAATATCGATATTGTTTCCATATCCCCGGCCAACGAAACTCATAGTGATACTGATACTTTGAATGTCGGATACCTTCAAGAATGGGAAATATAACAGATTATATTGGGAATTCATTGATATTGAATATAGTTATGCACTTTTGTGGGAAACTTGAAATGGTGGAATTTTTCACCAACACTTCGGGAGATGTTACAAGAAATGTGATTACACACTTAGGACTCAAAACATCACCATGAAAGGAAAAAAGAAAAACTACGCATAATAGTTTGACATTGTTTAAGGGATAAAACTATGTGCTGCTGACCATTAATGATGCAATTATATCCAAACTCAAACTCAAAACATCACCAAGAAAAGAAAACGGGGGAAAAAAAAAACTATGCATAATAGTTTGACATTGTTTAAGGGATAAAACTATGTGTTGTTTACCATTAATGATTCAATTATACCCAAAATGAGTTCATATCCTTCAAATGTCATACAAAACAAGCAACAGAACTCAAAACAATAGGTGAAATTGCATGGATTATCTAACACGATACCATGGCACACGGAAGCTTGTAGAGTTTAGAATTATGGCTAAGTCTTAGAGGGGGTGAATAGGACCACTTAAAATTATTTACCAATTTAATTCAATTAATTGAGTCCTAGCACATAGACAAAAGAAGATACTACTAATTGTGCAAAGAGTCTATGATATGAGATAGAAAAATATTATTTATGTGTTTTAATTCAAATACCTAGCATACAATCTATTTCATGCATTCATGTAATATAACCAAATCATTCACAAGGATAAATAAAATTGCATCTACATAAACAATTGCAAACACAAAGATGTATAGTAGTTCGACTAAATGCCTACTCCACTCCCGACTGACGTACTCAAACTCGAGTGTACCGGATTTCACTATCTCGATGGTTTTCTATAGGTCCACCATTAACCTCTACAATGGTTTTCAATAGGTTCACCACAAACCTACACGTACGCACCCGTGTTAGTGGCTCCCTCAAAAACTTACAAGGTTTTCTATAGGCTAACAAAGAACCAATGCGGTCCTACACAAGGACCTACACATACGCACCCATGTCGGTGTCTCCCTCAGAGACTTCAAGGGTTTTCTATATGTTTACCAATAACTTTCAATTAGTCCTACACAAAAACTAATGTATGTACACTCCCGCCGGAGATAGTCCTACACAAGGACCTATTCGAGTTTGAGTTGTAAACTCTATGAGCCCCATTGCTAGTGCCTTCTTGAGATGCTCGATTAATCTTGATTCGACATCTTTTTTGCTACCCTGATCATTGATGTGGATCTTCTTCAGCTCTTTCAATCGGCTACCTTATAATGTTGTACCTATGAGGACGCCAAGATAATGGGATGGTGGCGGAATCTCCTACAACTAAGGGATAATTGGTTCGAATTGTGGATTCACCTAAATGGGTATTTTAGAGGATGATAGACATGAGGATTTACCTATAAGATTGATATTTAATTTCTAGAAAATGCAAGATACCATGTTCATCTTCAAAAGGAGCTTGGAATGCTCATTAGAGTGATAAATCACAAGGAAGATGACATGCATCTCTTTGGAATAAAGCCTAGGAGTAATGGGAAGGAGTGGGATACACTAGAGCTTCTAAATCACCAAAAACATGATTTTTGCAAAGATCTGGATGCCTCTTTTATAGAGAAAAAGCTTCAATGGATCTATAACGGCTAGTTCAATCGAATCGATCGATCTTTCAATTCAATCAAACATTCCCAAAATTGTCCAGATTGCTCGCCAAACAGTTTTGGCCGTTCTTGATTGGACTGTCAATTCAATCAACTAGACCTGTCGATTCAATTGAATTGAATCAATGGACTGTCGATTAGATCGACAGTTCTCAGAATTTTGCTAATTATGTTTTTCGGTTTTCAGCAGATCTGAACCTCTTTAAAGCCTAGCTTATCGTGGTCATTAGATGCCTGAGGCTAGAGATGATAGAATCAAGGTCTTCTTATTTGGAATGTATCATCTAGAGGAATGTTGTTTTGGAACAAAGGGGTCTAGGGCTAGTTTCACCAAATCATCTCAAGTTTACCAATGTCTTCAAGCCTTGATGCTAGAAGTCTCCAAGTCTCTAGTCATCTAATGTCTTCCAATTGGGGCTCAACTGACTCAAGACATACAGACACGTTATTGACACACAGGTGTACTTACATAGGCGTGGAATTGTTATTTTGTTTTATTATTTTTTTTTTTGTTAGCTTGTTAGTACACCCCACTGTCAGTTCACACATCACTGTTAGCCACCCCCACTAGGGAATCGATACCAAGACCTCAATGTTGAAAAGGTAAAACCAAAAGAAACTTGGATTTCCCCAATTTCTTCCGTTTTTCACATTGGAGATCCAAATTTCTTGCTTGAAATTCAAAGTCATGCATAAACATGGATCTCAAAATATCTCTAATAAACTGTTTAGAGAGAGAGAGAGAGAGAGAGAGAGAGAGAGAGAGAGAGAGAACAAAGTCAAATAACAAATGCATTTTTCTCACCGTTGGGGTTCCAGTATGGAATCCCTCTCCAGTCATGATTTCTCCAACAAATCCATGTTTTGGTGCAAAACAGTTCAAGTGGAATTGTTAAAACCCAGTTGCAATTTTGGTATTTTTCTTGGCTTTTTCCTAATATGCACTTTTCGGTTATAGGTTTCGATTGAAACAGTGAAAATTTATAACTAGGTGTGCAGACGGCAAACATTGACAATATTATCTTCGATATCCTGTAATATATGTATTCCAATCATGTATCACATCGCGCATGTGGGAAAAACAATATATCATCTGATGTCTTCAATATTTAAAACACTAAGGCCAAGAGGTCGAGGTCCTTTTATGGCTTTCATGGGTAGGGCCAGGCTTGATTTTGGCTCGCTGGACAGAACCGTGCATGAGCCTCAATTTAGGCCTAGAAAGTAAATGAGCAAGATCTAGCTGTCCCTGGGCTAGCCCAAGCCCAGCCCTATTGTCTCACAGTCTCTTGTAAGATCTAGGAGTTAGAATAGCTAGCTCTCACAAAGATGCATCAAATGCGAGTTATGGCTTTGAATATTTACCATTTTCACAGGTGACGAATTTAAAGAAAGCATCATATGCTCTCTTAATACATGCTTTATCATATCTCAAGAAACAATAGGAAAAGCTACTTGGTACTATTTGTCTTGAAGCAAAATATACTCTCTGTATGCTAGTAGTTAAGGCATTGACTAGTCTGATGTGACTTGTCTGAGTCGACAACTCGGACCTCGTCCAACCCGATCCAGTTCGATACCACAAGTCAGCCCCCCTGAGTCACCCCTGACTGAGGTAAGTTGGGCCGATTCAGCCCCAACTCAGGTAGGTCAGCTCGGGGCCAAATGAGTCAGGTTGAATCACTGATTTTTTAAACCATGATTTAATGTTTACTTTCTTTTAATTGCTAGAATTATAGGTAGGTTTGTCGAAACTTTTTTTCCGTCTTTTTTCCCCTGATTTTAAGTGGCTCCATGGTCTTTTTGCATTTGTACAGGCAGCACCAGGTAAACGAAGTTCAACTGGAGAGGTGATAATGGTTGATCCTTTAGAGGCCAAGCGGTTAGCTGCCAAACAAATGCAAGAAATTAAGGCCAGAGAGAAGTTCAAAGTAAGTGAAACACAATTTAATATTGGATCCTTTCATTGTGTTTCTTTCCATCCACAGAAATAAAATGGAACACATTTTTCTCTCAAATTTGCATATATAATGAACTTCAGGATTCTTGATTATATTTGAAAACAGACAAATGAGTTCCGCACGTTAAATTAGATTCTTGAAGTTTCTCAACGAGGTCTTGGTTGGTTTATAGTATAGTTTTGTTTCTTTTCTAGAAGTCATGGTTACAACTTTGAATGTACTATCTACGGTGTGAGCTTCACTGCATGTGGTTGTTGTGTAAATGGAGGCAGAATATGGGATATCGAGGCACCGAGAGAGAAATCTAATGCTATTGGAATAATAGCTTTGCTAAGCCCACACTTGTATAAGGCAGCTCATGTGCACGCCACAGATGTGCTAGGAATGATATCCAATCTATTCATGAGAGGGATGCCGCTGTGTAGATGCCCTGGCCCAAGTATCAGTTCAGTCCACCATTCAGATGAGCCATATTTTACGAAAACAAATGTGGCTGACAAAAACTTGGCTGAAGCTTTCTAACCCATCCACCTGTTTCTGATATAGTGGCCCACCTATTAATTGAACTAGCTTTATTTTGGGTCAGAGGATCTATAAGATTGAGTCCGCTTAATGACTTGTTTTGATATTACAACCGTCTGCCACATCAGCACTTATGATTCTCTTGTTCTGCTAATCTTAGTGGGTGGAGAATTTCTATACCTGGTTTAGTTTCTTGAGTTTGTTGAATTGGATTTTTCCAACATGAGCTTTATTACCTGCCTTTTTAGCTGCATAGTCCTTGTATTATTGTAGAGGAATGCTAACATGCAGATCGTATGATAGAAGTACTATGCAGCTCTCTGCCCACACTACATGTGGCAAACACTTGTGGTGATTAGGACGGTTGATCTGGTGGGCCACCCAATGGATGGGCTAAAGGTCAAAAGACCACACTTATTTGGACCTTGACATCCAATTGATGACCTTGGGGTGAATGTGGATCACTGCTGGTTTTGAGCTAACCATTGCTTTTGCAGGAAACGACTCGGATGGCTGCCTCAGTCTGATGCTTTTAAGGTATCTCCTAGTGACATGGTAGCCCACAGATCAAGGGTCCTGATCACAACACATGTTCACCACGTGTGTAGTGAGGAGGGACCCGCATGGTAATTTCAATGACTATGAGCAGAGCTGCATGTTAGCACACCTCATTATTGAATTGAAGTTGCAATATTCTTCCATTCCACCATGAAACGATAACACACTACAACGCAACTCTTTATTAATGCTGATGTAGAATCCGGTTTTCTCTAGTAGTAACCATTGAAAACTCATTTTAGTTAATGCTGATGTAGAATCCGGGTTTGCTTATCTTTTCTTTTGTCACTCACGAATCTGACCGAATAATGTGAGGTTAGAGACAACGCCAGATCGAAGCAATTAATGGAGCATGGGCAATGATCGGTCTCACAGCAGGGTTGGTGATCGAGGGTCGCACGGGAAATGGTATTTTGGCCCAGGTAAGTGCTTTGAACAAAAGGAGATATTATACCATTATCAATTACAAGAATCCACATTCTTTTGTTTGACAGAGGTATTATACCATCATTGTGCCATCTTAATAAAATTTCTCATTACCCTTTGAAAGAACATAACATGTGGGTGCTACCTTTTGGTAGGCTAAGCTACTTGCCCTGGTGAGCCTGAGGGGTGGCAGTGGGTTGAGTAGCCCGCTCGACCCAATGAGCCCAGCCCAATCCCACTAGCCCGGCCTGCAGGCCGGGTTTGGGCCTCTCATGAATGGCCGGATCAATTTCCAGCTTGGGCTTGGGCTCAAGTCATTTTAGCCTGCTGGCCTAGCCTGGCTGGAATTTATATGCACTCGTTATTTCCTATAAATATGCCATTCCAATCCTCAGTTGGGTAACCATCCATATTGACTTTAGACCATTGGTTTCATTCCTCTGAAGTGTCTATTTCTTTGTGGATGCGTGGCCCACTTGATCAAGGGTAGATTGGAACATTCAAGTGGGAAATAGGTATTTTATCATGGGCCAAATCAGTCTAGACCCAGTCTTGGTCCTGCATTGCTAGGCCCATGTGGGACTTAGGGCCTTGGGTCTTAAGTGTCGGCTGGACCTGGGCCTGGCCTGGCCGATTGCCACTCCTAGGTGAGACCTGTGGTTGGATCAGCCATGCACAAAATATCTCCCCCTCAAATGTTCACAGAGATTTGTTGAAAATGTTACAGCCAGCAGTGCAAATTTAAAAGAGGGCTCAATCAGATGGTTAGAAATTAGGATAGTCAGGATGGGGGACAGATATTTTGGCATCTCCTAGTGCCATGGAGCTTAGAAGGTGGGCCCCACATGTACAGATTATCGGAACACGCAAATGCTCAATCGAACGTTATGTGCTTTCTTCATATAGCATTGGCATTGTTCTTCAAACAAGAAGCAGCTAAACACATCCATGTTTTCTTTTCTTTTCTTGTTTCCTTTTTCTTTTGTACAGTTGACTGGATATTGGAATGCCATCACCGGTTTCTTTTGGTGGTAGCAGATCTTCAAATTGCAGACTTCTTGCGTACTATCTATCCGCAAAGTGCAATAGAGTGTAAAGACCTACATTTTCTTAATTGTTTTTTTTTTTTTCAGTCGAAGGTGGATTTAGGCTGTGTTTGGATGCACGATCAAATCAAATTGCAATTTGTCATTATCATAGGCTTGTCCTGTCCATTTGGGATTGGCAAATTACAATGACTAATCTAAAATAAGCAAAAAACCATCTAAATTGCAATTTTCACCCCCCTCCGCAGGGGGTCTGCGCTCCTGAATTGCAATTAAAGTTACATTCAAGTTGGACATGAAAGAAACAAAACTATGATTTGTGGGATACTTGAAAGCATCATTTATTTTGTCGCTTCCCCTTTGATTAAACTGAATACTCACAATTCAACTCAGATGCAATTGAATCCAATCGCCCATCCAAACATGGCCTCAAGCTAATGCTACTTGGGCATGTACTATGGTTTCTCCTTCAGCTGGCATTGTTGAATATATTGTTAATAGAAGGTTTTCTAAATCCAAAACATTTGATGCTTTGGGGCTGACAAAGACTGTCCAATTTAAAATGACTCCTGGACAAGGTCCGTAACCAGGGATTCTAGGTAAGGACTTCGGTGACGGTGAGGGAAGGGGTTAGGCACCCTCAACCAACTTCAGTGACGGTGAGGAGAGTCAACTACCCGCACTTATTTGTGATATTTACTTTACAGGAGTTCTGAAAATTGTTATATTAATAACTAATTCAGTTACAGAATAGTGTCAAAAATCGGCTAGTGAGTCATTAATCCCCCAAATTACCACTAAGGAGATCTCAATGTCTCAACTTAAAGTGTGTTTGGAAGAGAGATTAGCTGCAAAAAAGGAAAGGAAATTTAATGCAACATATGAAGGATGCAATATATATATATATATAGAGTCATGCTCCCCTGCGCACCTACGCACGTGCACACCTTTGCACACGTGCCATGTGTGTCTAATCTGAACGGTCCATGTGATGCGGAATCTCATGAAACCCTATGAGACAAATTTTCAACCCGATCTAAAATTCTGGTGGGCCATAGCAAAAAGAAATGCAAATCAAGGGAGGAAATTGTTTTCATTTTTCATGGCCCATCAAAGTTTTAGATCAAAGTAAAACTTGGGCCCGGAGGGTTTCACGAGGTGCTGCTTCACATGAACGGTTCAGATTTCGGATCCACATCACGTATGGTGGGTTCTCAAAAAAGTTCATACGTAGTACGTACGAACTGGTTCACGAACTGGTTCGCAGGTGAGCGTTTCCGTGTCCGTGTGTGTATGTGTGTGTGTGTGTGTGCGTGTGTATATATATATATATATATATATATATATATATATATATATATATGTGTGTGTGTGTGTGTGTGTGTGTACACACACACACTCACTCAAGTTACCTGATAGGGATAGGGAGATCGCAATGTCTCAATCTAAGGTGAACTTAAGGAGGTCTTAACTACTAGTAAAGATAAGTAGATAAAATATACAAGTGATCAAAGAAAAGAAAAGGTGGTCCAAACTAACTTGGCTTGTAATGAATACGGATTTGAAAATTCGACAAGGTACAGAGTATATAAATAGGGATTACTCGGACTATGAAAAGTGGGGTGTATAAGAAGAGGAATATGCAAAATGTGAATAAAAATGTAAAAAAGGGACGGTCATATTGCCAATCATGCACTTGGAGATGTGAAAAAGAAAACTAAGGCACCTTGGTACCCGACCTTACTCCATTGACCTTGGATGGTTGAAATGGCTTGAATGTAAGTATGGGCTAGGTTTGACAGTTTAGATGGATGTAGAACTCTTTAGGGCCTGTTTGGCCAGGCAAATCCCATGGGATTAGGAGGGATGGGATGGATTTTAAGGTAATGATGGTGGTGTCAGTGGATTGGTTTGAGATCCACGGGATTGCTATATCCTGGGACAAGTTCACTGGGTATGTTTGGCACGCCCCACATATCCCGGGATTTTACCATCCAATCCGTCCAACCAAGGAATGGGATCAATTTTAAGGTAATGATGGTGATGTCAGTGGATTGTTTTAAGATCCACGGGATTGCTTATATCCCAGGACAAGTTCACTGGGTCTGTTTGGCTTGTCATGCATATCCCGGGATATCGTGATCCCATCCCTCCTAATACCATGGGATCGGTCCAGCCAAACAGGCCCTTAGGCTATCCTAAATCTCTCAAGTGCTCTCAAGTATAGCAATTATATTGCTAATTCTTGATAACTCACTCCAAATCCCTTTGTACTAACTCACCGACTCTTGTTTCTTACCTTAAGTGTTGTAGAGTCAAGTGTTGTCAGTTCTCTCTCTCTCTCTCTCTCTCTCTCTCTAGAGCCGAATGGGCTCCTCTCTTTAAAGCCAAGTGTTGTTGTGTTATATGTTAAGAAATGAGAGGGGGTAGCCCTCTATTTATAGAAGTTAGCCTAGTATACTTATAA
The DNA here is from genome assembly GCA_030180095.1 of Magnolia changhungtana. Lineage (NCBI taxonomy): Eukaryota > Viridiplantae > Streptophyta > Magnoliopsida > Magnoliales > Magnoliaceae > Magnolia > Magnolia changhungtana. Next base: position 2,273,914 of record JASAUF010000547.1, on the reverse strand, counting down.
ATTGTGGCAACTTGGAGGGCAAACATCACTATATGGCATAATATAAATGGCCGGAAGACACATGGCATCATGGATTTGCTTTGATAAGTGGTAAAATAAGTAATTTCACCATTTGAGGAATTAAAATGACCTTTTTTCCCTAAGGCAACAATCCAATTATTGTCCCGACATGTGATTTTGCTTAATAGTTGTCCATAAAAAGTTTAGGACATATCTTAAAATCCGTTCGAATTTACAAAGATTTAGGTGGCAATTGAATTACCATCCATACATGGTTTTTACACATTTGGTCACAATGACTATAGGGGCCCATCCCTACCATATGGGCTTGTTAGAATGGGCCGGTTGGTAGCATGAATCCTACTAACTAGTTAAGCCCATATGTCTTATTGTGGTTAAGTTTTGAGGGTTGATTGGGTTGTTTTCCTAAGGGATTTCTAAACTCACAAGCCATTTTACATGATTCAAGATAAACTGCATCTTTTGTTGGAGTGGGGCGTCTACAAAATTATACTATAGATTGCACTACGCTACTTTCTCTTCTTCTTTTTTTTTTCCACTCAAAGTGGATTCATGGGCCATTTAAATGAATTGTTTCTTAATCTGTATTTACGGCCATCTTTGGAAACACCATGTGGTTAGTCCGAGTCCTAATACGGCCCGGCCCGGCCCTAGCCGATTTCATATGCTTTCCATATTTGGATCCAACAGTTGTGAGCCCAACAAGGAGAATCAGCTCGCCTCATTACCTCCAATACTATTTGGGTTAATTTCTCTCTACTACGATTGGATGCACTTGGTTAGGTGGAAATGCTGCAAATGTAACTGTTGTTTTTAGCTGCTCCGAATTGCAATTATATTGTTACGTCATCGAACTTTTCAGCTTAGATTTGAAAGGAATTGAACTATAAGGGCGTGTTTGGATGCCACCAAAAGGGCTTTCTTTCAATATTTGTTGTTCCACTCCCCTATTGAATTTCAGTGGGTGGGTTTTTAGCACTTGATTTGACAAATAAGGGATAAAAATAATATTTGTAAAACTACATCCAAACACATAATATAAATTGGGGTTTGGCTCAAAATGACATTCAGGTTTCAAACGCTCTTTTAAAGGTGAGTGCAAAGGGATCCTAATTTGAGAATTTCTTACCCACAATGAATGGGTTTTGTACATGAACTGAGTTAGTTCGGTTAGCTTGCTCGACTCGACTTGAAAAAGCTTGATTCAACTCGGTTCGAAACTGAGTTCGAGTTGAGTCAAACTGGTTTTTTGAGCTCAAAAAAATTTCAAACTGAGTTCAAGCTTGCCCGAGCTCGACTCGGATCGAACAAGTTCGGTGACTTAGTTACTTTGATATTGATGTTGCTCACCAACTGTTTGATGAAATGACACAATGAAGTATCAGCTGGTAGCAAGGAATGTATGTCTATGAAATAAATACCATTTTTTCTTGATTTCAATGTTGCTTACAAGATGTTTGATGAAATACCTGTAAACAGTTATTGCTGTTTTACGTGCAGCAAGAAATTGAAAGTGCACTCCATATGTGTGTGAAAATGTCGCACAGGCTCAATCTTGGCTTGAACTTGGCTCGAATTGGCCCGAGCTGTTGACCAAATCGAGTCAAGCTGGCCAATCAAACTTGAGGACCAAGTTGAGCTGAGTTTGAGCTAGGTCAGTTAGTGGCTGAGCTGAGTCTCATTGAATAGTGAGGAATAGAACTATTACTGGGCCAGGCCGCTAGTGGCCTTTTGCGTCTAACCTGCTTTTGGCCCAGGTTAGGCTGGAATAGTAGGCCTGAAGACTAGGCTTAGGCTATATGTATAAGAGCCCAGCTCTTGGCATTTCAAGGGCATCTTTGTTGCCACCTGATGAACAGTTTAGATCTATGTTGGCCCACCATGAATGTATCTGGTCTATCCACGCAGTCCATCCATTTTTTCATCTTATTTTAAGGGTTGAGACCAAAATTTAAGCATACCCAAAGATCAAGTGGACCATACCATAAGAAACAGTTGGAATAATGATTTCCACCATTGAAATCTTTACAGGGCCCACAGTGATGTTTATTTCTCATCCAACCTGTTCATAAGATCACACAAACATGGATGAAGGGAAAACACAAATACAATCTTGATCCAAAACTTCTGTTGCCCCTCAAGAAATTTTCAATGGTAGATGTTCAATTCACACTGTTTCCTGTGGTGTGGTCCAATTGATGTTTATATATACTTCATTTTTTGTTTAAAGCCCTAAAATTATCCTATAAAATGTATGGATGGAGTGGATAAAATACATAAATCATGGTGGACCCCACATAGATTACTCAGTACGCTTTACTCCGTACGCAATCCGCTTCCAATCATTAGACAATTTGTCCTGGCCCATCACAGTCCGGAGCTGTTTTAAGACCTTGGCCTTGGACAGATCTCGGCCCTCCCTGTTGACATCCCTGCCGAGGAAGCTAAATACAATCTCGTGGGGCCCATTATTCAGTTTGTATGGCTGGACCATTAATTGGACAGCTATACTTGCAAAATATGCATATTCGGCAGCTCATCTACTGAAGGGTACCATTATCGTCACTTTAGATGCTATACCGTACACTGGCACGTGTGTAAGATGATCTGAACCATTCTTCCTATTTTCTCTGCAGTTGATTGTCTGCCACTGAAAAAAAAAATAAAAAAAATCCTTGATTGAACTATCCTAACCAATCTAATAATGGACGTTTTCTCACTAAATGCTGATGACTTGTCTACTAAAATACTGTATTTATTCCATTTATCAAGTGTTATGATCTAATCATTACTTGAAAAATCAAATGGACGGTTTCGATCTACTCCATATTTTCCATGTATGCAGAAATGACATGGAGGCACAGTACTATCCATACCTCCGCAGGTACGTCTGGGCACTTTAAATTTTCCTTCTGGACCCACAAGCATTCTGGTTCTTATCCGAATAGAATTGACCGTATACTATAATGTGCGTTTATCACCGTTTTGTAAACATTGGTGGTTCTACATGTCCATTCCACCGTTGGCCTTTATATACACCAATCCAGACTGCCCAATTCATGTCCCATTGTGCGTATATCAGAGATAAGTATCAAACTGACCTTATAATCTTAACCGTCCGATATGGGCCTTAAAAAAAAAAATCGTCTATTTCGATGGATGTTCTTGATCATCTGATCGGTGTGATGTTAAGGGAATGCTTCATCAAACATGGAAATATACGGTTCTGACGGTCTGGATAGGCCTAGATCTATGCTGTATCTGCAACAGATCACTCACCGTTGTTTAAGGAACGGTGTTGGAAGCACGCAATAACCAGAACGGGGAGCTTTTTGGCCATGTCACTGGCTGGCGGAAAGTGAGACTCCACTGTGAGTTTCACACCATTTAAATGATGGTGACTCATTTCTCCTGAAGTGAGACACTGGCCTACAGATATTCAGACCATCCAAATTGTGGGTCCCATCATCGATGGAGAATACCTATGAAATGAAACTGATCAATCAGTCCTAAATATCCAATTAATATCTATCAAATAGATGCTTAAAAGTAAGTAGTGAGTTGTCCAAACTCAAGGGGGGAAAATCAGATGGTTATTATTATTCCCTCAATAGAGTTTTTCATTTATGCTCCATCCACAGTTGGATCAACGATTTGGACGGTCTAGATTAGCGAACCACATTGCCATATGTAGGTTTGATGTCTCACCACCATATTTTAAGTACCTCAAAACTAACACAGACTCTATTAATTTGAAAAGTCGCCTTTCCGTACATGCTTTGAAAATTCAGACTAACGTGCATTATGGGCCATCGTCTCGTACCACTATCGTAGCAAAAGCCTTCAACTAAAAAAAGAGGAGGACTATACTCGGGTTTCTGGAAAGTATACTCGGGTTTTTACATCTCACAAGTGGGGCCCACGTTTCATAATCCAGACCATCCATCTGTCATTTACCACATTGGATCCACCATAGACCAAAAAATAAGTTAGATCCATTTGTTAAATGGACCACAGATTAACATCTTCCATTTGATTTCTATGGTGTGGCTCACCTAATGAGTATTAATACTCCATTTTTACATGATGTGATCCCCATGATGGGACCGATATTTTTCACGGATCAGATGTTCTGTATGTATTTATATAGTTTTAAAACCTAGGTTGAGTTATATCGGATGGGTTGCGGTTGGGCTTTAATCACCTCCATTTTTTTACAAAAAATAAATATATGTAGATAAATTTATTATTATTATTATACATTATTCAAAATATTGATTAATTTTTAAATAAATACATTATTCAAAATATTGATTAATTTTTAAATAAATACATTATTCAAAATATTTATTAAAAAAAAAAAAAAACTTTTAGGAGACTCCTAAATTATCTTTATAAGTTTTAACACTAAGATCATGGGACTAAGTGCTCATATGAGGTTGTAAAAAAATAAATGTAAGCTTTTGAGGCCAAAATGGTATATATATATATATATAAAGGAGAGAGGGAGTGACCTCAAGCTTACCCCATTGTCATCTTTTTTAAAAAGAAAAAATTACCATTAAATCCATATTAAGAAATAAATCTATAAAACTGATAGATAAAAGTAAAAATGCTACTCAAAGATCAATTACAAGCTATTTTATATTACTTATATAAGTCCTAAGTCTTAAATCTTAAATTTTAAATTTATAACTTTTTTAAAATAATAAAAGACTTCTAAGTTAATTTAAACTCTTTTAATTATTTAAATAAAAACTTTAAGCTATTCTAACACTCTAGAAATCTTAAAATACTAATAAAAATAATAAAATTTAACTTTAAATTTAAAATAAAATTTTTAAAAATACTCCATTTTTAAAGAAGGTTTAAAGTCAAAGACTTTTGGTGTTGAACAAGATATGAAGGTAGTTGATAGCTTTCCAGCAGCACATTGCATGTGTAAAACAGATAGCAAATTACAAAGTGAAAGCTCATAGGCATGCATGACCCTTGCATTGAATTTTCTAATGCAATTTCTTTTGATTCTCACCTTCCATGCAATTTTCTTCAACAATATAGCCGTTTTCTACTATGTTTTGAAAGTAGAAAGTGTTCTAGAAAGAAAAATGCATGGGAAAATGTGTTATTTGTCTGGGGACAATGAAAAGAGAAAAGGGTTGTGGGTGAGGAGTAGGGGGCTAGTATATCACCCACCCATCACGCAAGGTTGGTAGGTGGGAATCAGTTCTTAGGATAACTCATGAGAACTTTTTGAAAACTATCTCATATGATGCGTATAAACAATCTAAGTCATATAAGCTGAGTGGGGCAAAAAATGACATTGTTTTGCAACCTGGGTGGGACTTTCTTTTGTATTTTAGTGCACCTAAGTGCGATGAAAATCAAGAGTAAAAATTTCTCTGACTTTTCCTACAAAGCATCTAAGTTTTGGATAAGGTAGAGTATTTCACCTTAGGGCCTGTTTGAGTTTCTAAAGTAAACATAATTACATTATAAATAGGTAATAATTATTTTCATGTGTAATTATAGCATCATTTTATAGGATTGATTTGACTCTTACTTTTCTCCACGCTAAAATCGAGAATGCTATCAAATATTTGTCGAGTCCACCGTGATGTATATGGATTATCCACACCATCCATCTATTATGCTAACTGAATTTAGGTCATGAGCCAAAAAATGAGCCAGATTTAAAGTTAAAATGGACCACACCATAGAAAAAAAGGAATCGAACACCCACTGTTAAAAACTTTTTGAGGCTACTATTTACTTTGGTGTGGGCCACTTCAACATTGGATTTGCCTCATCATTCAACTCATGCTTTAAAATGTCATAGGAAAGCGGATGGACAACACGGATATGTCATATACATAATGCTGGGGCCCACAAATTTAAGTTAATCCTTTTGGACCGTTTTTCCAAGCAGAAGTACATGCCTATTTCCAAACGAGATGAAATTGGAATAAGTAAGTATTTACAAGGTATTTACAATGAATTTTAAAAATCAAATAGGCCTTTAAAGTTTTTCACGATGTGATTCATCCATGGACAGTTCAAATTTTCACACACATCACATGATATAATTTATCAAAAGGTTCTTCATGGAGAAAATTTCCACTCAACATCCATTTCAAGATCGACTTTTGAAAATTGAAATTTAGATGTTTTCGGAATTGTCTTTTTCCCAAATAGGTACGACTTATAATTAGTATGGAATCTTCATTCTTGATAGATAGATAACTCATATGTTCTATATATTTATATTACAACTATATCCCAACCAACATCTTGGAATGCCCTTATGAGGCTGTGCCTTTAAATTAAATGTTTGTATTTTAATTTAGTCATCCATTGTTATTATATTCTAATTTTATTTAACGTGAACATCCACGATAAAATATGGTGATAGTTTCAAAGTAATCTCCACCGCACATTCGATCCGTTATCGCATGAAGCATTTGATCTCGACTCTTCAAAAGTCCTAATACCTATGTAGCCCAAAATAGCTAGTTTAGACCAAACATTGCAGATTTTTAATATATATAAATTGGTTCACTGAAAGGGAGCATGTATTTGGAAGGCAATATACCCCTACTTAAAATCAAGAAGCACAAAGCAAGAGGAGCCAGATATCAGGTTGTTGTGGGACCCCACGTGGTGTGTATATGACATCCAACCATTAAAAAAGGTGAGCCCCACTTTCTATAGTAACTTAAAATTTTTTACCAATCCAATCATCAGATGAGCCACACATACACTCACGCACTCACATCGCTACTTGAAACTCTTGTGAGTATACCACCGAGGCATGAATAAGGACAATCCTCTTGAGCCTCCAACCTTATTTAATTTTGTACTAATGCCATAAAATGATCTATCATAATCAATGGACAGCGTGGATAAGAAATATACATTACGGCGGGCCCCACAAAACCCCCGATAGGACCATCCATCTCTAGCTAGGTCCTGCTACCCAATTCGCGCCCGAAAAAACCAGGCCAACCAATCATCTTGTGGGCCCCATGACTTATATTTTGGAGGATTTTTTTTTTTCAATGTGGTCCACACTCTGATTGGGACTGGCCGGATGTCCGGCGCGTCCGTACCATAATGGTGGGGCACACCTTTCGAAGGGCTTGGATGTCATCAACTCACCATGTGGGCCCCACAATATCCATTAACCATCATTGCTTGAAGTGGTACCATTTCCTCTAAATTGCACCCTCTTATCCAGCATTCATTATTCACAACTGCATTTCGCACGTACAAGATGTGGACCTTTCATTTTCTGGAATCCCTTTTATAATGGAATTTGCTCCGAAAATCATACCAGCTGGATGATCCTAGCCACTGACTGGTGGAGGGAAAATTTCCAGCTATCGACGGCTAGGATCATTTGCTGCCGTGAGTCATCACATGACATGTTCCACGGTGTAGATATTTTAGTGATTATCATATCACCGTTTGGCGGTGCATACTTTTCACGCATGTGGAAATTTCACATTTGGAGTAAGTAGCGGATGAGGTAAGATATTACAGTGCGTTCGCCCATATGGAAAATTACCATACGTTCGAGCTATGTGTGGCCCACCCGTGATGTGTTCTTCAAATCAAAACCGTACATCTTGTTCGTGTGACCTACCTAAATTTTAGAATAGCTTCGTCTTCGGAGTATCCTTCCATCATGATGACGTGGGCCTTCCCAATCTATATGTCATCCATCGTTCCTTGGCCGAGCATTAGGGGGCCCATCTAATGGATGGTTTGGATTTCACTAATATTCACAGTGGGCCCCACGCATCTCCAACGATGTATTATAATTACTATACGTCCGAATCGGACGTGCCCATTCCCGGCACATTTTCATCATGAAATACTCTAAAAATTCTAATTTTGGTTGTCCATCTCATCCAAGAAATGCAATTTTCTTTTTATTCATTTTCGGGCAAGGGTCATGCCAAACCCGACCCTACCTACCAAATAAAGGTTCCTGTTAAAAATCCACCCCAGACAATGACACTCGTGTGACAGATGGCACGCGGGCTTTTTTAAGACTCGGCAACTCGGACTGATCCATTTGGCCGTGAGTCGAGTCATGACTCAGCTGAGTTGAAATCGGATTGCGTACTGAGTTACTCATAGGCTTTATGTGGCTTATCTACACCGTCCATCTGTTTTTCTAGATCATGTGAGGGGTTGAGCCTAAAATTGAATCATATCAAAATCTCAAGTGGACCACATCATAAGAAACAGTGGGATTAATGGTTTTGACCGTTGAAACCTTTCTAGGGCTCACAGTGATGTTTTTTTTTGTCATCCAACCTGTTCATAAGATCACACAGACATAGATTAAGGGAAAAAACGAATATCAACTTGATCCAAGACTTCAGTGGCCCTAGAAATTTTCAACGGTAGAAATTCATGTGGTATGGTCGACTTGAGGTTTGAATGTGTTTTATTTTTGGGTTCAAGTAAAATGAATGGATGGAATGGATAAAATACATAAATCAAGGTGAACCCTACAGGGTAGGCAGTAGGGTTCCCTTGCGTAGGAATCGTGAAGGCCCACACTCGTCACGCGCACCACGCATGCATCAGAAAAATAGAAGCGGATTTGCCTACTGAGTAAACTCTGTGGGACTCACCGTGATTCATGTATTCAATCCACTCTGTTCATCCATTTTATCAGATAATTTTAGATCTCGAGGCTTTAAATGAAGCATATCTAAAGTTTAAGTGGACCACACCGCAGGAAACAGTGTGAGTAGAACGTTTACGGTTGAAAATTTCTTAGGGTCCACAGATGTTTTAGATCAAAAGCTGATATTTGTGTTTTCCCTTCGTCCATGTCTGTGTTATCTGTTATCTTATGAACGGTTGGATGATAAGTAAACATCCCTGTGGGCTCTAACAATGTTTTCAACGGTGGAAATCACTAGCTATTCTCACTGTTTCCTGTGGTATGGTCCACTTGAGCTTTGGATATACTTCAATTTTGGGTTTAACCCTTAAAATGAGTTGGAAAAATGGATGGACGGCGTGGATGAATCGCATACATTCAGGTGGGCCCAGCAGAATTTACTCAGTATCACAAAAGGTACTGAGTTACTCAATACTCAAATCCGATTTCTAGAAAAATGGATGGCAAGGGAAGAGATGGCCAATGGTCTATTTCTCACCATACACACACGTGACCCACGTGATGAGTGGACCTAGAACGGTAATCAGAACGTTGCATGTTTATCCCAGGGCCCACTTAATAAGGAATGTTGCTTGGATGGATCCCTCGCAGTGGGGCTACTGTGATGTGTGTGCCTTATATCCAAGCCGTCCATCTGTTTTGATAGATCGTTTTAGGGCATGATCTCAAAAATGAAGTAGATCCAATTCTTATGTGGACCACACCACGGAAAAGAGTGGTGATTAAATGCCCACCACTAAAAACTTCTTGGGGGCACCGAAATGTTTATTTCCCATCCAACCTGTTGATAAGCTGGATGAAGGGACCACACGAATATCAGCTTGATCCAAAACTTTTGTGGCCCCTTAGAAGTTTTTAACGGTGGGTGTTCAATCACCACGGTTTTCTGTGGTGTGGTCCATCTGAGATTTCAATCTGCTGCATTTTTTGGATCATGCCCTAAAATAAGCTGTCGAAATTGATGGATGGCATGGATATAAGACACATTCATCACGGCAGGTCCCACAGTCAGGAATCCACATAAGTCCTGAGCGTGTGCCACGTGAATCTCTTTAACATTTCTCTATTAGAAATAACAAATACAACAAACGTGCGTTCCTTTGTAGCATCTAAAGAAAGAAAATGCGTAGAATTTCATGGGGCTTTTGTTGATGTAGCTTGCATTTGGACATTTCGTATGCCTTGTTATGTGGAGCCCACCATTTCGTATAATCCACGTTGTGAACCGCATGCTCTTTATCACGTCACATTCACTTGGACCACGTGATCATCAACACATGCCTTTCTGAGATAGTTCATTAGGTGTTAGGTGAGAGAGTTGGGTGAGATCGATGTGGTGAGATAGCTCATTTTAAGGCATGAGCCTAAAAATTACATGGATCGAAAGCTCAAGTGGACCACATTATAGGAAGTAGTTGAGGGTGATGATTTCCACAATTGAAACCTTCCTAGAGCTAGCCATAATGTTTATTTTACATCCAACTTATTTATAAAGTCACATGAATCTATACTAAGGGAAAACACAATAATTAACTTGATTCAAAACTTTTATGACCCACGAGAAGTTGTCAATGGCAGGTGTTCAATCTAATAAGGAAACTAAAGCTCCACCAATCACATCCCAAGAATCACGCTGTACAAATAAGACAATAGCTAGCATTGAATCATCTTCTGTACAGCATACTTTCACGTAAATCCTGCACTGGGTGGTTTATGGGTGGTTGTCTAGCTATATATGGTAAGACTATAAATTACTGGATATGTACAGCAAGTGGTTTAGCTATACAAGGGAATTTCCATCAACCACCCAGTGCAAGATTTACGTGAAAGTATGCTGTACAGAAGATGATTCAATGCTAGCTATTGTCTTATTTGTACAGCGTGATTCTTGGGATGTGATTGGTGGAGCTTCAGTTTCCTTATTACAATCCTCACTATGACTAATGATTTGGTTGACCTGTGCTTTTGACCTATTTCATTTTTGGGTGCACGCTCTTAAAGGACCCAATAATTAGATGTACGATGTAGATAAAACACATACATTGTTGCAAGGATGAAAGAGCTTTAACCAGCACCAACAAGTAAGCTTATACTAAAGGTGTCCGGTGGTGGCCAATGACACTGTTAGAGATGGAGCTAGGGGTGTACATCAAGTCGAACCAAGTCAAGCTAGCCTCAGCTTGACTCCGCTAGGCTATTAGCAGACCTCAACTCGAACTCGACTCGGCTTAGTCCTCGAGCTTGACTAACCAGCTCGACTTAGTTCTGTTAACAACTCGGGCCAGTTCAAGCCGAGTTCGCCTGTACAGTATTTTCACAAACACCTGGACTGTACCTTTAAAATCTCACTATATTTAAGACAGCAGCAATAGTTTTACAAGTATTTTATCAAACACCTTCTAAGCAACATAAAAAATCAAGAAAAATAAAAGGTATTAGTTTTATATACATACCTTCCTTGCCACTAGCTACACTTCATCGAGTCATTTCATCAAACACTTGGTGAGCAACATCAATATCAAAGTAACTGAGTCACCAAACTGGCTAGATTCAAGCTGGGTTCGATTTGAGTCGAGTGAAGCTAGGGTTAGCTCGAACTCGGCTCGAACTCATTTTCAAGCTCAAAAAATCAGCTCGATTTGAATCGAGCTTTTTCAAGTCAAGCGAGCTAACCGACCTAGCTCAGTTCTCGTACACCTCTAGATGGAGTCATGCAAATCATGTTTAAAGGGAGATTGTCAAGTGTTGCCTACCTTGATGCATGTATTCTGTATCCATGCCGATCATTTCAGGCATAAGCCTATTGTGTCATATCATAAAAACTTCTTAGGGCCCGCCGTAAGGCTTCTATGATATTTATTTACCATCCAACCTACTGATAAGGTCGCATAAACCCTGTTGGAGGGATATAACAAATATCAGCTTGAATTAATGGTCAATCACCACTGTTTCCTATCGTATGGTCCACATGAGAATTGGATATGCTTCATTTTTGGGTTCACATCCTAAAATGATATGGCAAAACGAATGGACGGTGTGGATATTGAAATACATATATCAAAGTAGGCCCATGGTAGGGACAGACATCACACGTGAATTGGACGAATCAAATCTGGCCACGTCCTGGGGTTCCTATGACCACATAGGCCTCGCCGTTCCAGTTGCAATTTTGACTTTCAGGAGTGGGCAAAAACTACGATAGGCTAGAAATTCCTATATCAGGAGTTGCTGGATCATTGAACCTAGACCGTCGATCTGATGACCCTCTACCTGGATGAGGGGCTCCCCCAGAAGCACCTCTGTTGAACGATCCTAACCATCCTGTCTCTTATGCGACCTGTTCGTTAAGAAGAAAATACTGCAAAATACAGCCATCCTAACCGCTTGATCCATGAGATATGCTCCACTTAAATACAGTTAATGAGAAGGTCCATGTTAAAAAGGGAAACTTCAATTGTTAAAGGGTTGAAATACTTAAATGTGAAAGATGTTTGGATATCTTCATCGTGGACGTGGATTGCCTATGGCGGCTTTTGGCAGGAACTTGGAAAGTTAGGTGGGGCCCACCCTGATGTTTGTAAGAAATCTACATATCCATCCATCTGTTTTGCCTAGAGCTGTACACAAGTCTCGGCTTGGCACAGCTCGACTCAGCTCAGCTAGTAGCTGACCTCGGCTTGAACTCGGCTGGGCTTGATCCTCGAGCCTACTAGCCATCTCAACCATGTTTGGTTAGCAATTTGGCCAATTCGGGCATGTGCGATATTTCCTCAAACACATGAAGTGCACTTTCAATTTCTCACGGTATGCAAAATAGAAGCAGCAATTTACAAGTATTTCATAAAACACTCGGTAAATAAGCAATATCAATATCAAGAAATGAGGTTAGTTTCATCAAGTAAAACTTTTTTTGTAGTGATTTGTTTTGTATCTATACCTTCGTCACCACTAGCTGATCCCACGGAGAATGCATGCACCCAAAACAATACTTGGTTGAGTCATTTCATCAAACACTTGGTGAGTAACATCAATATCAAAATAACTAAGTCACCGAACTAATTCGATCCCAGTTCGATTCGAGTTGAGGTTCGATCCGAATCAATTCGAGATCGGACAAGCTTGAACTCAATTCGAAATTTTTTTGAGCTCCAAAAATCAACTCAGCTCAGCTCGTACTTGGTTTCTACTTAGAGTCTGATCAAGCTTTTTCAAGTTAAGTCAAAGCGAGTTAACCAAGCTAACCCGGTTTGCGTACAACTCTAGTTTTGCCACCTCATGTTAAGACATGATTCAAAGGGTAAAACAGATCCAAAACTTAAGTAGGCCACCCGACGGTAGGCAGGAAAATGCCTATAGTTGTAACCTTCCTTGGTCCATGATGTTTATATTCCATCCAAACCGTTCATTAGGTCATTTTCAATGGAATGAACTGTAAACACAAAAACATTAGCATGAACAGTGGACGTTTAATCTCTTTTATTTTCTGTCGTGTGGCCCACTTAAGTTTTAGATGTCTCATTTTTAAGCTCATGTCCTAAAATGAGTTAGCAAAACAAATGGTCAGGATCGATTCCACACGATCATTACGGTGGGCCCAACCTAGCTTCTGTCCGAAGGAACTTCATGTGGTCAAGGTCGGCTCCAATCCACGTCCCACCATCCATCGAGAAGTCCATCATATCCACAGTTCACATCACTTAAAGTGGGCCCCACATGTATACAATACTATGAATCAGTGCTTATCCTTGCCGATGAATAATCATTTTGGATGAATTATGCATTGTTGTCTTCTCAAGGGAAATGATCACACACGTACGTTCTAACTGTGTGGGCCCACCCATGTTTTCCATGTGGAATGCCACATAGTCCATCCAAAACGTAGGTGGGGACACAACATAAGCAGCAATGTGCTAAACCTCATATATATATATATATATATATATATATATATATATATATATGTGTGTGTGTGTGTGTGTGTGTGTGTGGGGAAAAGGTACAATGCGACCCACCATGAGGTCGAGCTGTGTGGGCCCCACCGTGATGCTTTTCGAACATCTACCCCATCAGTCAGATGCACCATTCCATCGTGGGCCTAGGTCTCAAAAATCAAGTCAATCCGTGACTTTTTTGGGCCACACCACATACAGAAGTGGAGAGGGGCCATGCACCATTAAAACATTCATAACCATTTTTGAGGGCCCACCGAGATGTGCTTTGCAAATCCAGACCATCCATTATGTGTGTCCCACTTGAATGAGGGTTCATACCAAGTTTTAGGTGCATGAAAAACTCAGGTGGGCCCCACCAAGTGTTTTTATATGTTTTAACGGTGTCTTCACATAATTTTAGATGGTATGGCCCACCTGAGTTCCGTATACGGCTGTTTTTGGGGTATCCCATAATTTAAAGGGAACCCATCAAATGCACGGTGTTGATGGTCGAAACACATCACGGCGGGGCCCACACAGCTCGACCTCACGGGAGCTTATCGTTATCTCGAGCGCATTGTACCTCCCCCCCACACACTGTGTGTGTGTTTAGGTGGGTGGGCCACCTAAGTTTGGAATGCTTGAATTTTGCTGTGTCCCTTCCATACGGTAGTTTCCATGGTGGGTCTCTCCTCCCATATTTCTTCCATTGTTACCTTCAGTGGGGCCCACCTGAGTCATGGATCATGCTAGATTTTTGGAACTAGGTCTAACATTGTGGAGACACATCAATGTACGGGTGGGATGGCTCTCACCAATCACAGTGGGCCCCACATAGCTCAAACTTGGGACAGTTTTTGCATAACCGTACATTTGTTGACTGTGGCTCACCTAACTAATTAGGACTGACTTGATGGATGGTTGTCAATTAAAAATAAAAAATGATTTTCAATGGTTCATATTCAACCCTAAAAATCAATTAATAAGAACATCTATTAAATGCCAGTAGAATATAAGATTATTTTGATTCTAACCCACGATTCAGTGGTAGATAGAGTATGTTTTGACACTATGATCATGAATTCGAGTGCCCATGTAAAATGTAGATAACCATAAATAAATAAATAAATAATTAGAAGAAGGACCATGTCAACATGTGGGCCCGATTGTGGGCAGCCGCGATACTTCCTAAGTTAAACTCATCATACACGTGGCCCTAGCTGCATCACCATGCCTTGAAAACATGAGGCAGAGCGGGTAGTAAGGAGCTCACACCCACCTCACCCACTTAGGTCATTTCATGATGTGATTACATTTGATTAGTGGACCCTAGGTTTGTTAGAGATGGGCTAAGGTTTTTTTAAAAGTTTTTCAATAAAGCAATCATTTCAATTCCGTACTGCACCATTAATCAAATCTCCCTATGGTTTCACCACCAAGGTGGGTGATGAGCTCCTCAATATATTCACATGTAAATGAGCAAAAAACCGCTATTACTTGATCGTAAATTAGGTATTACCTCCCTTGTAGCTCCTAAGGTGGCTGGATCTATTTGTATGGTAAGAGCTCGATCTTATTTTTATGGTGGTACGTTGTCCAATCAAATTCTACTATAATAGGGCTGAGGGAATTTATAATTTTAGGTTGGGATAGTACACCAACAATGTCCTTACTACACCTAACAAGTATTTACTCAAGGGAGCCGGACTCAGTACTACCCTTACTTATATCCCGTTCGGTACAGACACAACCTGAGATTTGATTAAATAAAAAGCTAAAGTCAAAGACATGAGCCACATAGTATGTAATTAATTGAATAACTTTCAAAAATATTTTACATGGATTCAATTTTTACTAATGGCTTATTGTCTAATCAAATTCCACATGTGCTAGGCTTGGTACAAGGTAGGTCTATCAATAAGATAGGGTAAGCTTGGGATAAGTCTCACCCCAGATTTTGAACGGTTTCAGGCCAGGCCATCAAGCCAACCTTATTTAAAATTTTGATTGTTTTTTTCAGCTCATTTAAAGATGTTATCCCAAAACTTAAGTAGATCCAAATCTTAGGTGGATCACACTACAGGGAAAAATAATGACTAGTAAAAGCTTTCCATAGGCCACAAAAGTTTTGGATCAACCTAATCTTTATATTTTCCCTTCATCTAGCTTGGATTTACCTTATCTATAACTTGGATGACAAATAAACATTGTATATTTGCTTACAAAGAGATCTAGGAAGTTTTTAATGGTAAGTGTTCGATCATCATTATTTCTTATGATGTGGTTCATCTGAAATTTGGTTATGCTTAAACTTTGGGACCACATCCTAAAATGGGACAAAACAAATGGATGAAGGTACATACAACATATCATCAATGTGGGCCCCAGGACAAGGGTAACCCCCTTGTAATTCTTTATGGCCATTGGCCATGCTATATATATATATATCAAATCCACTCCATCCATCAGATGAGTTCCCCGATTATAGCCATGGAATTAAGAATAAAAAATCAGATCACAGCTCAGGTGGACCACACCACAGCTAAAAATAAAAATGGGATGCCAACCATAAGTTTGTGCTTATATGCGGAGGATGGTGTGCATATTTCATGCAGCCGCACAGCTTCTCCAGCCAATCTGTCACATGTGCAGGAAATGCAAGCCCTTCAAAAGGTGGGCCCCATCATGAAGATAGCACAATCCAGAATCAGGCCAGTTCCGTCATCGAAATCAACGGATGGCTGACAATTCCATCCAAGCTAACCACCTAACCAATATCTTATCCTGGTTTTGGCACCAGCTGATCTTAACGGTGGTTCCCACCTTTTGAATGGCTCGGATGTGCCGAACATGTGACACGTTGGCAGGAAAGAGGTGCAGATAGGTAAGCTTAGCATGCATGGGGGTGTATGTAATCGTTCCTCATAAGTTAATAAGTGTGTATCTACCACCAGCTAATTAACTAAAAGTAAACCACATGAGTTGCCACGTCATAGGTATCTTTTCGTCCCAGTTTTGAGATATTTGCTATACCCACACACGTGTAAATCACAGCCATGCCATCTACACCGTACATGCTCCTGTGGCATACAAGTGAAATATCCAGTCCATCCATCATGTAGATTTCATCATGTAGATTCTAATTCCAAAAGATGAAGATGGTACACTCAGTATATTTACTACTAAATTAAAACTAAATGGACGGATAAAGAAATTTCAACTGATTTTTTACGACCGTACATTTGTTCAGTTAAATGTGGACCATCTGACTAGTGGAAATGATGTGATTCTTGGCAGGTTGAATCTACAGAGTGGTACCCTTCTGATGGTTGGCTTGGATATAGGACATGCCTGCCACGTTGGCATTGTGGTGGTTATGCATTAGATAAATGTATACACGTGTGGGCTTAGCAAAGCCAGATTTTTAATGAGTGGTCCACACATCTAGAAGGCAACATGTCTACCTAACTGAAAAGGCAACACATGACTATCCAACCGTGTGGGTGCTTGTTTATCACATGGATAAGTGGCCCACTAAAAAGACACGTGTACCAACCAAGACCTAAATAGGAAAATGGACTGTTGCTAGTTCCACGCGCGTGTGGGAGCCCTGCCCATCCACCGTACACAAATGTGTCGATATGAAACACCTGTGGGAGATCCCAGCTTTCCATCTGGCCTCAATATCAAGCCATCTTACAAATCAGGTGGGCCACATAGCACAAACAAATGGACAGCCAGGGAAAATGGTTTTGACCGCGTGGCCCACCTGAAGATCTAATCGTTGTGTCTAACCATGTGAAAGGATCAGATATCGCACACCTGTTACATATTGGCACGTGTGCCTCGTCTAGATGGGCGGAGCTCCATGCGCGTGTGGAATTAGCCGACGTCCAAGAGTACTATTCATGTGTACATTGCATTGGCGGCTCTGTGACGCTGTCTATAGTCTGTATAGAAAGAGAAATACTTTGATACTCTGGCAGAGTGTGAGGGATGATACACAGGCACTCAGAAATTATTGATGAATTGCATACGTGTCATACAATTAATTTGAAATCAACCGTCTAAATTGGATGAAATAAAAGTTTATTATTAGGCTTCTGGACATTTATTGACCGTTAAAAATGAAAAATATCCAACGGTCTTATTTCGAGAAAGAAGTTTCCATTCAATCCAACGTCTATAGTTAGGATTGTTCATCCGACCTTATTTTTAGTGGGTAACTAAGAAATTTTTTGGTCGGTTTAATTTGAGTTTATATCTGCCACTGTACCAATTCAACGTGCCTGCGTATCAAGTGTCATATGCAACCAGAGTATAAAATCCATGGACAAAACAAAACGTTCCAAATGTTAGTAGAGAGATTGTGCTAATCCTTTTCAAAGAATGTAGACGGTTGGATATGCTCTGGGCTTGACACGTCTGATAGTTCCGCCTAGGGGAGCGGGTCAAGGTGTTACCGGGTAAGACCGTAGTGGGTGTTTCTCTGACCGTGGGGGCCACTTTGATGTATTAGATTGATATCCACGCCGTTCATCAGTTTTTCCAGCTTATTTTAACATATGGTCCAAAAAATGAAGCAGATCCAAATCTCAAATGGACCACATAATGGGGATTGAATGTCCACCATAAAAACTTCCTAGGGTTCATAAGGGTTTAATATTTGCGTTTTCTATTCATCCATGTCCGTGTGACCTTATCAATGGGTTGGATTGGAAATAAGCATTACGATGGACCCTAGAAAGCTTTAATGGTGAGCATTTAATAACACTGTTTCCGATAGTGTGGTCCACTTGAGAGTTTTATCTTCTTCGTTTTTTGTAGAATGAAATAAAATTACCTGGAAAAACGGATGGACGGAGTGGATATACAAAAAATAATCAAGGTGGGTCGTGGAAACACCCACGACGGTGTTACCCGGGTAACACCTAATCCGCTCCCGTTTAAGGGTGGTGACTCACGTTCCGTACAAGTGCATGCGTGTATGGAAATATGGACTGTCCAAATCGTGGGGCCCATCGTAGACGGAGCATACTCATGAAAACACACTGATTGAAGGATTAATATCAACATCCGATCGGTGGCTATCAAATGGACAGTTTAAAGTTATTCTCGGCTATCAGAATTCAAAGTCCTTCTGTGTATCAAAATTGCTCTGCAGAGGTGATTAGTGAAAAAAATGAGATTAATCTTTTCAAATGAATTCTTTTTTATGTTGTGATAATAGACAATTATATATAACTTTAAAGGCTTGTTTTTTTACAAATACTTTTTAGTTAATAACAAAATTTAGATGAATAAATATATTAGTTCAAATTAAATAAAGGTGAAATGTTACGGATTTCATTAAATATTATAAAACATATTGAAACGGGTATTATCAACCAAATTGAAACAAACTTGAAAAAATCATGCTTAAAATTAATTATAAATTGAAACTTGAAAAAATCACAATTTAAACCAACTGTACTCCTAAGGTACTATAACGAGAGCCGCTGCTAGATTGATGTATTTGATATAAGCCCTTGAGTTATTCCAAAATTATTCATTTTATAAATAATCAAGGCAGCGAAAACCTTATTAAGGTTTCTTGACTGCTTTAATTTGAGTACTTTTTGCTTTTCTAGATATGAGAATACATTTGACTACTCTAGCACTGGCAGTTTGAAAATTTTTTTTATTTTTATTTTTTTGTTAGCTTGTTAGTACACACCAACTGTCAGTACATGCGCTGTTAGCCACCCCCACTAGGGATCGATACCAAGACCTTAAGTGTTGAAAGGAGGTATATCCATTCGATCTACCAGTTGAGCTATGGTTTAGGGTGTCATTGGCAGTTTGAATTGAGTATATTGTCTCTAGCTAAATTTGGACCCCATGATTTCTCGAATCCTAACCTATTTTAGAGTGTTTGTTGTCTATTACGGGTCAAGCCTAGATTTGTCAAACTCCCTTTGATTAAAATAGCCAAGTCTAAGCTAGATTTAAAGTACTAAACATGACCACTTTGCTTCTTTTAATCACATCCAGCTAA
This sequence comes from Magnolia changhungtana, assembly GCA_030180095.1. Taxonomy (NCBI): domain Eukaryota; kingdom Viridiplantae; phylum Streptophyta; class Magnoliopsida; order Magnoliales; family Magnoliaceae; genus Magnolia; species Magnolia changhungtana. Next base: position 2,254,221 of record JASAUF010000547.1, on the reverse strand, counting down.
ATAAAATTAGCCAAAGTTAGCGAGAGGCATCAAATGGTGTAAATCAGGCCTCCTCTAGCATTTTCACCACTCACTCCAAGATAGCTTCGAATGCTAGGAACATTGAGCAGACAGATCCAAAACATCCTAATATATCCTTCCAAGTTCTTCTTTTTTTTTTGAAGAAAAAAAAAAAAAGAAAAAGATCTGTTAGCTTGTTAGCACAATCCTCCACTGTTAGTACACACTCCACTGTTAGCCACTCTGACTAGGGATTGATACTAAGACCTCAGTACTGAAACTAGCTAGGTCTCTTTCACTCAATCTGCCACTTGAGCTATGGATTAGGCTGTCCCCTCGCAAGTTCTTGATCCAGATACAATGCAATGGGCATCTACATCCGTCTCTTTCAATCTCTAAATTGTCAGGCGGACTAGATCTTATACCTTCTCATCATCCTCTCTTATTGCCTTTTGCCACAATCAATGGATAAGGCTCTTCTCCCAACATTGGTATGGATAGAAACAACTAAAAAATCTCTCAATTTAGAAAGAGCGCGAGACATCATGCGAGATAATCATAGCCAGAGATTTGTGATGTGACGGATTCATTTTCTCGTAAAGTAGGCGTCTTGGCAATGAGCTTCACCCTTTTAATGGCATATACAGGGGTTTATACCATCATCATGTCGAAATTAAATCGAGATATCTTTAGGTGCGAGTACACTTTTGTATATACAACCACGTGGCAATTTATTATTAGCTAAATCAGGACTCTGTAAACAACTTCCATGATACATTGATACGAGCTGCTATGCCAAAGCCATCGTCAGGTGGGCCACGCAATGTTACTTGGATGGTGATGTAGAGTAGGTTGCGGACAATTTCATGGCCAAGATGGATCAGAAAAGGCCCGTTGATGATAGAAGTGATCCAGACCGTCGGACCTTAGATCGGGCGTATTTCGCAACCCAAAATGAGTTAGCTGATGTAAAATATATAATTTTGGGGTAGAACGAGCTACTTTAGCCAACCAACCCCGCTATGCCGGGTTGCGACGCCTGGAATTGTAAAAACCTCCTGGATCGACGGTCATTTCCATGTTTTAATTTCATTTTCACTATAAATAGTAAGTTTTATTATAAATTTAATTTTGAATTTCATAGAATTTATTTCTGTTTCCTACTTTCTTTCCTCGTGGATTCGAGAAGTCTCTGTGAGGAATTCACAGAAGCTCCATGGATTAGGAGTAGTTATCCTCATCACGTTCATCCCTGCGTCATATGAATAGTTCACCACCGGAAGAACAGTAAAAATCAGACCATCTCAAGCCAGTCTGTTTTGAGACCGTGTTATGAGAAGAGACTGATGGTCCAGAATCAATGGAAGATCATGTAATGGACGCTGATTTTTAAGTTTAGACCTGCCAACGAATGGATGGTCTGGATCATGACACTGATGATCTGTAGTTGGGATACGTGGGTTTGGTAACAAAATAGGTCAAACTGGAAGCGGGGTGCTTTTGTTTTTTTGGTTAGCTTGTTAGCATCGGTTCACACATCAGTGTTAGCCACCCCCACTAAGTAATTGATACCAAGTCCCCGTGGTTGAAACGGGGTAACTTTTACCCAGTCCACCAACTTGAGCTATGGATGTGGGTGTGCCGATTGCCTGTGACCCCTAGGGATATTTATATGGACGGAGTGGATCTGTCACGTAAATCTCTGTGGACCTACAGTTTATATGAGTAGTAATAACCCTATGAGTAGTAATAACCATATGAACGGTTTGGATGGAATATAAACATCATGTTCATCTCCAGGAAGGTTTCAACGGTGGACATTTCCGTTTCTACTGTTTCATAGGTATGGACCACCTGAGATTTAGACCTGCCTTATTTTTAGAATCTAGTCCTATTTTTATCTTTTAAAACATATGGACGGAGTGGATCTGTCACGTAAATCTCTGTGGACCCCCACACAGCTCTGGGCACAGGTACATCTCTAGGCCAGGGGTCACAGACAATCCACTTCCTATTTAATGAGCTAAAAAGGCCGGAATGATTATATGCGTTCCGAGGTATGGTAATCAATATACTTTTGAGCTATATGGGTCATACTCGTGAAGTATACTTAGAATCCAAACCGTTCATCTTTTGTTTCTACTCATTTTTACGGTAAATTATGAGAATTTTACCTATTATATAATACAGGTGGGACAAAAAACGGGGAGAAATATCCAATCATGCCTAAAACGGTAAAACCCATTTATTTACTTAATGTGGTCCACCTGAATTCTAGATCAGGATGGATTTTGGGATGCTGGATAAATCTAGTGGACTGATTGGATGATACTCACAAGTCATGGCGGGCCCCACTCAACTCGAACGTACGGTAATTATCGTACGTTCCTACTCATGTGATCATTCTACATATTAGCGATTGGACCGTACGATTGGATTACCTATCCGAAATAAACAGATAAGCTTCAAGTCAGACCCGAATCTCCGAACCACTCGCAAAAGTCCAAGTGGAGTTATCCTCGTTTTGCCGGGATTAAGAGGTTTTAATCCAACGGCTGAGATTTGCAGAAGAACTCTCCAGCGAAGAGAATAAAGAAATCGCATCTACTAGATGCGCGTTTGCATTTTATGATTATAGAATTACGAAATTGCGGAGAATACGTTGCGGACGTAACTAGAAAGAATACATCACGACGTGTTGAAATAGGAAACGTCGGGTATTTATTCTTTGGATAGTTGTCCACTTCATTGAAACAAGCCGTTCATATGGTGGGCCTTACTTTGAATGAGATATTACAACAACAAAAATTTCATATTTCAAATTCTATAAAAAAAAAGCCACCGTACATATTAAAAAGGAAAGGAATAAAAATAAAATTTTCTTGAAAAATCATAAATAATAGTTTCTAATTTTTTCTGTTTCCCATATAAAGTGTGAGTTCCATCATTTAAACAGTTCAGATCCTTGAAATAAGTCTCCAAATTCAAAGAATAAAATCCCGATGTATCCTGTATTTGTTCGTCGGGATGTATTCCAGCCAACCTAACATGTTAGAACAAAGAAACACAGTACCTACTCGCTCATCGAATCGACTCTCCACACGTGTATCAAATGAAGTACGTGTATAAGTCATCCGGACCGTTTAACTTGTGCGGCCCACCACTTGTACCTTTTTTTTAGAAAATCATACCAAGCTGCTGATCAGATGGCAAGATGTGAATAAAATCAGGGACGGCTGAAAGATACAGCACAATGGTCCAGATTCAAATCAAACGTGGCCCACCTGATGAATGGACGATCCAGATTTTACTTAGGTAGTCCCACTAAGCGAAAGATGCGGATCCGTCGAGCACGTGCTATGTCGGCCACCGCCATATTGCGACGTACTGGCAAGGTGGTGGTGGGATTTGAGACGGCTACTCTCACGAGTGGAAAACACCGCTGGTCAGGAAGATTGGGAGCTTTTTGGTGGGGCCCACATCGTTCGGTCGGTCTCCTGGAGTTTTAATAAAAATCCGTTTGCCAGGTTGGGATAAAGTGGGACCGTGTACTTCATACCCCATCACTCGTTTTGTGGGGCCCACCAACTACCACTGTTCGGATAACTATCTACTGTTTCAACTCTACACGGCCCGTCAACGCCACAGGTTCTCATGGCCACGTCCTTCAATTCCTGACGGCTACGTCACCACATACGCACGCTTGCTCACGTGGCAAACCATTTATCTTTCGATCGGCATCATAAATTTGAAGGGAACCGGCGTGTCTCGTGAGCATTGCCACCAGCCCAATGGCTAGTAGTCGGTGCTCTATAAGACCCACCGTGATGAATGTGATTCATCTATTTTTTAAGATTATTTTAGGGCTTGAAATATTGAAAATTAGAGGGATGTAACTCTCGGATGGACCACACCATAGGAAAACAATAACGATTGGATATCCACCATTAAAATCCTCCAAAGGCTTATTGTACAGTTTATTCGACGTCCAATCTTTTGATTAGGTCATATAGACCAAGAAGATGAAGGGAAAAACTAAAGATTAACTTGATCCAAAACTTTTAGGGCTTGTTTAGCCTGACTGATCCCACAGTATTAAGAGAAATGGGATCACGATATCCCAAAATATGCATGACAAGCCAAACAGACCTATTAAACTTGTCCATTGGAAATAAGCAATCCAATGAATCTTAAAACAATCTATTGGCATTACCATCATTATCTTAAAATTTATCCAATCCCTTGGTTCAAGGGATTAGAAGGCAAAATCCCAAGATATGCTGGGCATGCCAATGAATTTGTCTCGGAATATAGCAATCGCATGGATCTTAAACCAATCCACTGACACCACCACCACCGTTACCACAAAATCCATTCCATCCCTCCGAATTTCGCTGAGATTCTCCAAACGGGCCCTTATCGACCCTAAAGAGTTTTTAATGGTCGAGGTTCATTCAACAGTCTCCTATAATATGGTATACTTGAGATTGGTATATACCTCATTTTTGGTATGATATGAACTACAAAAATAGATGGACCGCATGGATGAAACAAATACATCATGGTGGGTCCACAGAGCACCGACTACCACCCATTGGCTGGTTGCAGGGGGAGTAGCCAATCCCTTCCCCACACTATGCATGGCCTACGTCAAGGATCCATCTCCCACAGATATTTTCGACGGCTAAGATGTTGTGCAAACCCAACATGTCGGATTTATATAGTATGCTGGTTGGAAGGTAACTTAAACCGTAGATTGAATATTTGATGACCTGTCCATTTCCACCGAACCTATCTGTCAGTAAAAGAATAATAAGCATTCAGATGGGCCCAGATAGATGGACGGTTGAGATCATCGAAAGCCTTGGCCAGTACTACGTGTCATGAAAGGGGTACAAAAGTCCAGTTTTTCTGCGGCACAAAAGAAATAAGTCCTCATCAAAAAGGCGGTTACGTGTCGTCCTAGGAAGCAACAAGATATGGTCAGAGTTACTACCTTCCACGTCAGCAGTCAATTGCCGGCTTAGGTTTCACACCTTCCTACCGTAGAAGACCAACACCACATGAGATCGAACGGTCTATAACAATTCATCACGATCCAACTGGACACGTGGCCGACCTACTTCACACGGAGACGCTTGATGGTAGGCGTTGGCAATTAAACACGAAAAAGTCCCTCAAAACAGGCGTGTAGCCATCTGAATCCCACTCTCCACACACGCGCTAAGCGTGTTAGAGATCTGCCCGTTCCTTTGTTGGGTTAGCACATTCATGTATATTATACAAAATAGAAAAAATATAGAACGTTCATGATAAACATAAACGGTTGAAAAAATCGAATAATGGTCCATATTGATCTGACCTGTTTTCTATAAAAATCAGTTTAAATTCATAATATAGAATTTATCATGTATTTAATACATGATAAACGGTCTAGATTTCACATATAGATGCCACATTGGTACGTGTATGGAGAATAGGATGGAGATGCGTACGCTCGCGAGCAGTAACGTACTGGTCGTTGGATGGAGAAAATGTATCGTTATCTAAAAACACGGGGCCAGCTGGAGCCTATCCAGGCGCGTGACCGGGGAGCGTTTTACAGCTGTAGAGAAATCCGATTTATGACCGACACGTGGCAGTTAGACTACCGCTTCGAGCCGATTATGAGATTTAATGACGAAAACACCCACGTTTTTTTCCCTCTTGTCAAAATGACTTGCTCGTAAATCCCTTATACAGTACTTCCGGTTGTACCGTGATATTTCTATACGACAGCTCTTTTCTTCACAATATAAAAAATCCATACCTTTCAAAATATTTTAACCATTTTTATGAACTTAATTACTGAAAAATTACTATAAATTTGAAACGTGGTCGAGAAATACCCGTTGGTTTATTTTGTACGGTTTACAAATGATATTATGGTGGCGTACCTGATGAGTGCATCAGAATGAATTTCAGTTCATTGGATATAAGTATTGGGATAGACTCTTGTACGGGTGAGATTTATTACACGTATGATACATTAGCAGAAAATGGTGGAGTACCGTATGGTTCTGGTACTACTGGCAGTACTAATGTAATTACGAATCCGTAATTAAAAGGACACTAATTGGGTAGGACCGTTGTTGTAGTAAAATCGGAGAAATTTTCGCACGTGATTCATTCTATCGTTAGTGAAAATCTGTAAACATTTTATTTCCCATTTTACCCTTAAATTTCCTTTTGTGATCTGGTTTGATGGTCCTTTCATGTTTACCCAACTACAGATTGTGTCCATTAATCTATTAATTTGGACCATCCATTAGGTTGTCAATGGCCCATAAAACAGATGGTCAAGATCATTATCCATGATCATGGATTGACAAAATAGATGTCCACCATAGATGATATACCAGTTTATGAATGGATTGGATTGTCTGATGAGTATGGTCTTGCATGGTGGCCCATTAAGGTGTGTCAGACCTAACCAACGGTTCAGATTGGTCCATTCAAGGTGCAACTTGGAGTACTACTAAAATTACACCTACCAATGAAGACTGAATTATTTTTCCTTCAAAATTGCTACAAAAAGACGCGCCTGTCATTCTGCGGCTGCCACCATTTCAGTCCGAAATTCTCACATCTGATTGGAGAAACGAGATTTTGTTAAAGTAGCTGTTGGTGGGACCACCATGCTATTTAAATAGCATCCAATCCGTCAATGAGAGTTATCCTAGAAAAAAAAAGGGACTCTCCACTAATTCAGCCGATCTAATCATTTAAGTGATCCACACAATATAAAATGATAAGCAACCATCCAATGAAATCTTTCAAATTCATCTTATGGCCCATCTGATGATTAGGTGATCCTAGGAATGGTAATGGGTTGGGCTAAGGTAGGCCCAAGTTGGCCCTAAAGCCATTACCTCTGGCCCAACTCAAGATTGATGGGTTAAGAGGCTCTAATGAGGGGTTGAAGTGAATCATGATGAGGTTAGGTCAGTTGGATAAGTTGAAGATAAGTTACATATATATTGTGTATAAAATTAACTTGTGATGGATGAGGATATGCTTATGATGTAATAGGAATAGAATAATAAATGAATCATTCATGCATCAATGATAGGGTATGCAATTTGAAGTTTATGCCTAAATAATGGAGATTGCAATTTGAAATCATAATCGCGTACTTGTTTGAGAAGTTATTTCTAGCCTAACACTTTTCTCCTCTAGTCTCTAAATCGTAGATTTTTTATATTCATCTGAATAATCGTGTATAGAGACAATGATTCAAGCGTTTCACCTCAAACCTATTTGTATCGATCGTAACTATAAAAAGGCCTACGAAATTGGTTAATTTAAATAAGCCAATGGTTAAATCACAATCGATAATCATATATGATCTACCTGATAAAAGTCTCACATAAATTGATCTAGAAAAATAGATGGATGGCATGGATGAAATACATACATCATGGTGGAGCCCACAGAGCACCTACCACCAGCCATTGGCCGGTGGCAGGAGGAGTAGTCAATCCATTTCTGCAAGGAACATGATGCGATACAGAGGGATTGGATGAGATATGCATACCACGTGGGCCCTAACATTGTTGAACATCACCAATTTATTATTTTTTTAATGGAGTACCTATGATGGGAGGGGAAGTGGATTGCTTCCCACTAGATTTGTGTGGGGCCTACCGTGATGTATCTATTTGTCCCCTTTAGGCTAGCATGATCTTAGAAAAGGGATGTACGGCGTGGATAAACAGATATGATGGTGGGCCCATATAGATATGGTCGAATGCAATTAGCTTCCACCTGATTCAAGCGAAAAACAAGTACATCAAGTGCCTTGGTAATCCTAACATTGACCCAAAACAACCATTAACATTTAGATGATCATTGCCTTAACAGGAAAATATTGTTTGATCGTACCTTAGCCTTAGGAGCTTAATTGAAACATCATAAAATAGGCTATAAAGGACTCGGGCTACTGGAAAATAAATTGTTAAAACTAATAGACTCATTAGTGTGCTCGAGCGAAGCTCGATTGATCAAGTCGATCGATCGAACATGATTAAAATTGTTCAACAAGCTTTCTTAACATATCTTGTGAAATTCGAGTGCTTGAAGTACGAACTCGATCGATCAAGGAATCTTTTATTCATCTTGAGTGATCGAGCTCGATCAATCAAACGTGGCCAGAATAGTCCAGCAAGTTCACTGGACTATTTTCATCCTAGCTTTATCGATCGAGGGCCAAACCCGATCAATCAAGCCTAGCCGTTAGAGATTTGTTGAAGCTTTTTCCTTATATACATTATTATTTTGTAAGTAAATTTAACAAGTAATTGTCGATTAGTGAGTTAACATTCTCTTTTCTTATGTAGGATTGAGAGTAGGAGTTTGTAAGTTAAACTTAATGAGTTCTTGTGTAAGACATAGGCTTTTGTGTATGGTCGAATTCATCAGACACGAGTGTGTACATATTATTTTTTGTGAGAATATCTAGCGGGAGTAAATGTAGGTCTTTGAACTAGTATTGAGGTTATTAGTTAGCCGATAGAAAACCAATTAAAATCTCATGCGGGAGCCTCTAGCAAAAGTGTACGATAGATAGGTCATTGTGTAGGGCTATAAAAGTTAGAAGTAAACCTGATTTAAAACCTCCAAAAGTAAAATCTGATATACTCAAGGAAAGTGTGTTCATCGAGAGCGGAGTAGCAAAACCAAACCATTATACATGCCCATATTTGGTATTGTCATTTGAGCACTTTGCTACTTGCGCTGATATAATTTATTAATGAATTATATATATATATATATATATTTATATAATATATAATTATATATATATATATATATATACATGATTAAATGAATGATAGAAATAGAATAATTAGCATGTTCCGCACATTTGCATTATCATTTATATACTAATAACTTGATCAACACGTTTATTTGTAATATATGTAATTGCATCATTTATTAATTTAAAAGTCTCATAATTAATTATTTTACTTAGTTTAAATTGATATATTAATTTAATTAAATAATCATATATTAAAAAATATAAAATTTATTTAGCCATGACATTCATTTTCGTAGCTTTATCACACATTTATGCATAATTATTATAGTTTCGGACTCAACCTAAACTAAACTCAAGTTGGGTCAGTCACGTTCAAGGTTGAGCTAAACCTCATAAATCCACTCCTTTCATCCACTTTGAAAGCTTATTTTAGGACATGCGTTCAAAGATGATGCATGTCCAAAACTTAAGTGGTCCACACGAGAGGAAACGGTAGATATTCAGTGTATATCGTTGAAACATCATCGTGGCCATAAACTTTTTGTGTCAGGCAATTTTTCGGTATTTTCACTTAATCACAGTAGTAGTGACCTTATAAATGGTTTTGATGGCATATAAGCATCAAGCAGAGCCCAGGAAGGTTTCAACGGTAGGAATTTCTTTCCTCAAATTTCCCTCTCGTGTGACCCACTTGTCTTTTGGATCCACCTTATTTTCTGTTGCATGTCCTAAAATGATCTATCAAAACGGATGGAGCGGATGGATTTCCTACAAACATCTCGGTGGACCCCACCCAGCATCCTTCCGCTTTCGCAGAAAATCCATGTCGTTATAAATCGCTTCTCCCAAAGAAAAAGCCCATTGTAGTAATTTCCTCCTCTTACTAAATAAAAAGAAAAAGCAAAAAAGAAAACAATAAAACCGGCAATACCCGGTCATACTAAACCCCGAAACAACGTATATAGCCCCCTCCTTACCTTGCCCCACTTCCTCATCTCTCTCTCTCTCTCAAAATCTCAGAAGCCCTCCAAAATCCATCACTGTTGAAAAAAAGGCCCAAACCATTGATATGGACATCCTCTACAAAACCACCTCTTATTCCTTCCTTCACATCCAAAACCAACTCTCTCCACCATATCCATTCCCCTCATCTGCAACACCCACCGATAAATAAATAAATAAACAAAACCAAAAATACTGATATTTCACCCCCAATTTTTAACATTTAAACCCCACTTTTTTGAAATGCCGACCACAAACCTCCTCGACCTCCCATCATCCCAAGAACTCCCTTCTCTCCGCCTCCCCCGCGTCGTCACCGCTCCCGGCATCATCTCCGACTTCTCAGACCCCACCCCTCCTCTCTCCCCAGCCCGCCGCATCATCATCGTCTCTAATCATCTCCCCCTCCGGCCCCACCACGAATCCCGCTTCGAATTCGACCCTGACGCTCTCGTTCTCCAGCTCAAATCCGGCTACCCTGCCGACACCCAATTCATATTCGTCGGCTCCCTCGGCCCTCACTTCGACATCCACCCATCCGATCACGAAGATGTCGCCCGCCACCTGTTTGATAGATTTCGCTGCGTCCCAACCTTCCTCCCACCCGACATCTACCAAAGATTCTACCATGGATTCTGCAAGCACCACCTCTGGCCCTTGTTCCATTACATGCTCCCGCTCTCCCCCTCCCGAGGTGGGGCCCGCTTCGACCGCTCCCTCTGGCAGGCCTACGTCTCCGCCAACAAGATCTTCGCCGACAAGATCATGGAGGTTATCAACCCTGATGATGACTACGTGTGGGTCCACGACTACCATCTGATGGTTCTTCCGACATTCTTGAGGAAGCGGTTCAATCGGGTCAAGCTCGGGTTTTTCCTGCACAGCACCTTCCCGTCGTCGGAGATCTACCGCACGCTGCCCGTTCGAGATGAGATACTCCGGGCACTGCTGAATTCGGACCTCATCGGATTCCACACGTTTGATTATGCCCGCCATTTCCTTTCGTGTTGTAGTCGAATGCTGGGGTTGGATTACGAGTCGAAGCGTGGGTATATTGGATTGGAGTATTATGGGCGTACCGTGAGTATTAAGATCTTGCCTGCTGGAATTGACATGGGTCAGATTGAATCTTTGCTGTCGATGCCTGATACGACCCGCATGGTCCGGGAGCTGCGGGAGAGGTTTGATGGGAAGATTGTGCTTTTGGGTGTTGATGATATGGATTTGTTTAAGGGGATTAGCTTGAAGTTTCTGGCATTGGGTCGGCTTTTGGAGCAACGGCCTGATTTGAAGGGGAAGGTGGTTTTGGTGCAGATCACAAATCCAGCTAGGAGCCAGGGGACGGATGTGCAGGACGTCCAGAACGAGACCCGGGCAGTGGCGGAGAAGATCAATGGGGCATTCGGGTTCCCAGGTTATGACCCAATTGTCGTCATCGATCGGACGGTCCCAACACATGAGAAGTTCGCCTACTTCACAATCGCAGAGTGCTGCGTTGTGAATCCAGTGCGGGATGGGATGAATTTGGTGCCATACAAGTACACCGTCTGCCGCCAGGGGATCCCTGCATTGGGTGAGGATGGCCCGCCGAAGAAGAGTGTGATCGTGGTGTCGGAATTCATTGGGTGCTCTCCGTCCCTCAGCGGAGCAATCCGGGTCAACCCGTGGAACATCGATGCAGTGGCCGATGCCATGAATCTGGCTGTCACCATGCCGGACATGGAGAAGCAGATGCGCCATGACAAGCATTACAAGTATGTCAGCTCCCACGACATCGCATACTGGGCCCGCAGCTTCGATCAAGACCTGGAACGAGCTTGCAGCGACCATTTTGTGAGGCGGTGCTGGGGCATCGGGTTCGGATTGGGTTTCCGGGTTGTGGCGCTGGGGCCCAATTTCAGGAAGCTGTCCGTCGAGCACATTGTATCGCCATACAAGAAGGCGAACAGCCGTCTGATCTTGCTGGATTACGATGGGACCGTGATGCCACAGGCGTCTGTGGACAAGACACCCAGTGGCGAGGTCATATCTGTATTGAATGGATTATGCAGCGATCCGAAGAATGTGGTTTTCATAGTTAGCGGCAGAGGGAAGGATTCATTGAGCAGGTGGTTTTCGCCTTGTGAGAAGCTGGGAATTTCAGCCGAGCATGGTTACTTCACAAGGTATGCTACTTGGCTTCTCTGAATTCTACTAATTTATAATCTCTGCATGAAAAATAATTTGCAATTCTTGGGATTTCTACTTTTAATTGGATTTTCAGGATTCATGAAATGATACTCATGTCTATATGACATAGCTCTTTCTTTCCAATTTAACCCAAAAAAGGCCCCCATTTCATTATTTTTGGAATTCCTGAATCATATATTAATGCTCTCAATGCTAAAAATAAAAAAAAAAATAAAAAAATAAAAGAAGAAGAAGAAGAAGCCATGAACCAAATGCACATTGAAAATGCTAAAAATGGCATTTGTTTCGTTTCGGATAATTTATGGGCTAATTTATAATAGTTTAGGGTCTGTTTGGCAGGGGATCCCGAGAATTGGGGACTCGTGACCTCCATGTCAGATCATGGTTTGAAAAATCATCCAATACGACTCCAGTATCATCCGAATCATATCGGTTTCAGTCCCAAATAAAACGAGTCACTACAGCAATTCATAACCAAAATGGGACTGAAACCTTACTTAAATCAAGGTGTCAGATTCCAATGTGTGCTGTCCACTGCATAATTGTGATTTCGGAAGCTTTAGAAAAAAGACAGAAACTAAACACCCATAATTGCAATTTAGTAGAGGCTAGGCTAATCTGGGCCAAAATCAGGATTAGGTTTAATCCCGATTCTGCAGGATCACATCCCAATGGACCTTTGCATAAATCTTGGAAATGGCATAGGAATATTTATTGTTAGAATGTTTTCTAGAGGCTATTTTCTTAAAATGTTGATATGGTTTTTAAGACTTTATAAGTGCGCAATGGATATGGTTAGAGAATCTTTCCAAAACAAAAGAGGATATAATTAGAGAGATTTTTGAAATGAAACTCATATGAGAAATAGCACAGGAGCAAGGTATTGGTAAAGGTAATGGCCACCACCATTACCTTTACGATACAGGTTGTAACGGCTGTTATAGCCCCCTATCGACTATTACACTCTCTCTCTCTCTCTCTCTCTCTCTCTCTCTCTCTCTCTCTCTCTCTCTCTATATATATATATATATATATCCCAAAGAACCTGTAATGGACCATGAAGGCCTTCAAGGGGGGCGTAACAGGCCGTTACGTGGGTTGTGATGGCCTTTACGGGTCTTTTTTTTTTCTTTTTTCTTTTTTGTAACAGCCGTTGAGGCCTTTATGACCCTGTAATGTGTAATGGTTGCCACTGTTACCTTTACGGCACACCATGGATGGGAGAGAGGGAAATGATCAGATACAGCACCTATATGAGAAGTTTTGATAAAACTTTTCTTTTTTCCCACCAGCATGTCACGTGTAGAATATCCAATCCATGCGAAAGGTTGGCTACACCAGGGTGATCACCTAATATGTAAATCAGTCTAATCCACTTGTTGGGTGGCCCACACCAGTACACTGAGTGATACCATTGGCTGTCCGTTGATTTTGATGTTGTCGCTTTCGTGTCCAGCTAATTTTCATATTTGGTGATCATTATGATCTGGCCCACCTATTGCATTGATTGGATACTCTCCGCATGGGATTAGTCGACGAGGAAGAAAATGGCGTACCAGAACTTGGTGACATGGCTGCTCTATCTGATCATTTCTCATGAAGAGATGGTTATAAACCCAAATAAGAAAAGAGGTGTGTTAGGTTTATTATTTGTTTCTTTAATGGCGACATTTGTCATGTCATGTCAGCTCAATTTCCAATATAACAGGGCTAATCTAGATAAGGTGTATAGTATATCTTGATCGCCTAAGAAAAAAATGCTGTTTGCACCCGCTCTGACTGGTAAATGTGCCTTTCCTTTTCACCCCAATAGGGTAGCTGGGCCACTGACGCGAGTGGCATGTGACCTGTCACGCATCCATGAACAGGATAAAACTGTTCCTTCAGAAAGTTCAATAATCAATGGCCACAGACAAAAAGTTGTGCTGTTTGGTGATCCTTCCTGTTTTATTGATAGGGTTCAAATGGATAAACATAAGATGAATTGATACCGACTCACAGGTCAATGAGAAACGCTAGCATAGTACATTGAAGGCAATTGCCAATCAATGTTAGCAACCCTGGGATACATGGTTCAGGTCATCACACAACCAAAAATACAAAGGATGTGTATTTAACAGTTGAAGCGGGTGTTAACATTGGGTGTTTGATATCATGTGGGGCCAGGCTCTCACTGTCAGATGCATCTAAAGATATCATGTGATGGGGCAATCTAAACTGGTTGCCAGAGGAAACCAGCTACCCGAGCTATGCCTCCTCTTGCAACCACTGAAGATCATGGAAAACCCCATTCTCTATAATGATAATTTTGCTAAAATGCATCCCAACCTATTGCTATAGGATATGTTGGGACTTTAGTCTTTGGATCTGGGATCATCTTTCAATTATCTGAACCATTTATATCATGGCCCTCACCTTAGGGATTGGGATAACGGAGAAAATAGAAGTTCTTGCATTGGAGTATTTCAATCCTGTGATCATTTGATTCTTTTTCTTTAAATAAGAGTGGTCTCTCTAACCTTTTAGTAGAGGGTTGAAATACTTCAATATGCAAGTTTTTTTTATTTAAATTTTAATTCACATTTTTTCTTTATTCCCCACCCATTGATCATGCATTGATTGAATGGCTATGGTTAGGCCCATCATTTACATGTTGTGTTAATGAAAAGACCCTGATCCAATTGCTAATCTCCCTGGTATCCTATTGCAATACACCGCCTTGTCTTCAAGGGCCGAAAGATAGCGAACATCGTGGGCATTTGACAAGTGTGCTGGGTCTGGAAAACCCTTGTTGGGTGCAACCTACGATAGGCTCTGATAGAATGCCTGCATCATAGCTACTCTTTCCGCCATTGGGTGTCACTCATGTCAAAGATCCAGGCCATTCATCAGGTAGTGTGGACTTTGGGCCTTGCATGATATCAAAACCTGTTATAAATCATCTAAGATCAAATATAAATTATTTGAGAGATCCTCAAAATTGATGAAATGTGGTATTTAACAGAAAAGACCTCTGCCCACGGATATAAATCGTTAGGTAACTTTTGCTGTATATGTTTTTGTTTTTTGTTTGGGTTGATTGATGGATAGATGTTTCTGCTCTTATAGATGGAGTAGGGATTCTCCATGGGAGTCCTGTTCGATAGCAACAGATTTCGAATGGAAGAATATTGCTGAACCTGTGATGAAACTCTACACCGAAGCGACTGATGGCTCTTCAATAGAACACAAAGAAAGCGCAATTGTTTGGCACCATCAAGATGCAGACCCGGATTTCGGTTCGTGCCAGGCAAAGGAACTGCTCGATCACCTCGAGAACGTGCTCGCAAACGAGCCGGTCGTTGTTAAAAGGGGCCAGCATATAGTGGAAGTGAAACTGCAGGTAAAAATAATCTCCATCTTGTTGCGTTTTCTGGATTTAGATTGTGATGCAGTTTAGAAACTGATGAGTCCTTGGGCAATGTGGCAGGGAATAAGCAAGGGTCTCGTTGTGGAAAATCTCATCTCAACCATGTTGAATAATGGGAAGCCCCCAGATTTCGTCTTGTGTATTGGGGACGACCGGTCTGATGAGGACATGTTCGAGAGCATCGCGAGCACTGTCAACAGCCCGTCCTTGCCTGCAATAGCTGAGGTTTTTGCATGCACCGTTGGTCAGAAGCCAAGCAAAGCAAAATACTATCTCGACGATACCGTGGATGTCATAAAACTGCTCCAAGGCCTTGCGGTCGCATCATCCAGACCACCAAGAACAGCCCATCTTCGAGTGTCATTTGAAGGGTCTCTTTGAATTGAGTTGGAAGTCTCCACGCATATGTTCTTTTAGAGAATTACATGGCAAAATCCCGGTCTATAAGCAGGCATCCTGGTGAATTCCCAACTAGGGGTTGTTTGTTTGGAGACAACATACCATTTGCAAATTGCAATCCGCTTATTCGGTATTCTCTCTCCTGCTGGGTGCAGTGCCAACCAAGCACATGAAGCTGTTTCGACGGATATTGGATGCCATCTTGTACATGATAATATTTGCTTCCACAGATCACATGATACGTGAAAACTAAATCAGATTTTTTTTTCCCCTTCAACTCTGATATCTGTTCTTCACTTCATGTAGAGAGATAATACTGACTCAGCAACCATAATGAAATTGATCAGCGGCGGTCCTGATATAAAGAGAATAAACGGGTTGGGTCTGATGGGTCTGCAGACCTGATACACTGGGGGGGAATTGATCTTCTGGCCGTGCTTGCTCTCAGATGTACATATCTAAGCATAGTCTCTTTTATGTTATTTAAATTTCATGTGTAAAACAGGTACGAGAATTCACATATGAATAGACTACGTTTCATTTCATTTCTTTATATATGTAAATGTAGCTGTATCCTATCCAACAATGATTAGCAATGCCTGTTCAAATGCTTGTAGTTTGATTTCAGATGTATTTGTTGGATGAGAAATGTCATGGGCTATTTGTTGTATTTGTTGCATTTGAAATCTGGGCCGCTTATCAAGTGGGTTACCTTGTCTGCGCATAATGTCCCAGAAAAAACGCCAGTCCTATCCTCTGGAAGTGCTAGGTAGGCTAAAAAGGTGGATGTTGAGACCGGACTGTGTAGATAGTGGGTCCCACCTGATTACTGGCCTGGGCTGCATGCTGCATTCAGGTGTTTCAGAAGGACCTTTCAGGATATGAAGTTAACAACTGCAGGAGTGTTCCAGGTCTAAAACATGAGTTGCTGGTGGTGTTGATCTGGTATTGGCAGCTTCAATAGCAACCCATCAGTCTGATCTTGTGGGCCCTGGATATTCTGATCACCGTTGCTGATTGGAACTAATCAAAGGTGGGTCCCACCTAAATGCCGGCCTAAGTCGCAACCATGCACGTGCCCATCCAGGTGTTTTGAGTGGGAGATTTTCAGGGTTCTTGTTGCATTGATTCACCATAGCTACCTATCAACTTCAGAACTTTTGAGTTGATTCAATCACAACCCATCAATCTGATATCGTGGGCCCCACACTTTCGATCAGCGTAGCCAATAGGAAGTACACAATGGTGGGTCCCACCTGATAACGGGCCTGGTTCACACACACCCATCTACCACATTCAGGTGTTTGAGTAGGACCGATTCAGGGCTCTTGCTGTATTGTTTCACCATCACTGCCTATCTACTTGAGGACTGTTTCCTAGTCCCAAACATACATAGTAGCTGGTTGTGTTGATCCTAGATGGGCACTTTCAATCACAACCCTTCAATATTTTCCTGTGGGCCATCTGATCTTGTGGGCCCCACACATCCAATCAGCTACTTTGTAGTCGATAGAAGTACTCCCTGATACGTGCACGGCACCGGTAATAGTAGTAGATAGAACCATCATTATCATGGAAATGACCCGATATTATCTGAACCTAATTCAATTTCCAAATCCCAACTTGAATGGCTGCTGATTTGGTCTTAGTCAAAGAAATCGTGCCGTCCGCCTAACTTGGATCGATCCAATGGCTGAGAGCTGTCTCATCTTTTCTTTTCATCCAACCGTGTTGGCTGCAAGTTGTGAATTTTGATTCCTTCAACCACTGCTACCATGCATGAACAAAAACATCAACGTCAATTGCTCTTCGATTAGTTGTTATTGAGTACAAGGTAGCTCTTCTAACCTGTCATTTCTGCCAACCTACCATACGTGTCCAAGATCCGAGCCGTCCATTAGGCTAGTCTGTTGATTGGGTGGGCCATAGTGAAACAAATGGATGGAGTGGGCAGAGAACTGAACTTGGCTAATGTTTTCTCAACGGTCCATTTGTTTTGTGTGTTGTGGCCCACTTGATGAGTGGATTAGAAGAAGGGACCCCACCTGAAGTAGTGATTGCAATGTTGGTGTGTAGAGGAGCCTCATTGCAAACGTGTGGGATTAGTGAACCTCTAGCCTGGACGCAGCAAAATCTCTGTGGGGTCCACCATGATGTGGGCCATACCATAGGAAAAGGTGGAGGTTGGGACATCCACCATCTAAATTTTCTTGGGGTCCACTGAAGATTTGTACGAGGCTGATATTTTGATTTATTTTATTTTTTTTATTTTTTATTCCCTTCATCATGTATTCATGCTGGTGATATCCTGATGAATTAGCTAGATGGCATACAAAGCATCACGGTAGGCTCCAAGAAGGTTCATTGACCGTTCTCTTCTGTGTGGCCCAGTTCAGTTTTGATTGGCCTGATTTTTTGGGCTCGTGTTATAACGTGAGCTGGCATAAATGATGGATGGAGTGGATTGCATACACGCATCACGGTGGCCCCACAGAGGTTTTTTGCAGCACCGGGTCCCTACAACCGTTGTTGCAGGAAATTCGGTGTCCCTCTTCCGTATTCGTATATGTGGGTCCCAACTCATGTGGGCCCACATTTTTCATTATGAGGTTAGCATTTTTTTTTTTCTTTTGTGGAAACTAGGTGTCTTTTTCAAAAACTTTGCCACATCACCATCAGGACGCTGATGGGCGGTGAATAGCTTACCACCTAACATGACGTGGTAGGATTTGATTAGTGGGGCCGCACCGCTAACAAGAAATGAGCTGTAGTGTACTTATTAGACAAGATTTAGCAGTGATACGGTGCATGGTGAGATGTGATTGATGGGCCCATGCTATTTGAATAGCCCACTTCATACTGGGCCAAAAGCCAGGCTCAGCCCATCTCTAATAACATACAGCTCCACCAATCAGATCTTTCCACATCTCCTCACCATCTAATCCAACATTAGTAGGGAGTTTCTGTGCTAGAAAGCTAGGTGGGGCCCACCGTGATGTTTGTAAGAAATCCACCCTATCCATCCATTTTACCAACTTTCTTTTAGGACATACTACCAAAAATGAGGCTGATCCAAGACTCAAATGGGTCAGATGAGAGGAAACCGGATGGATGGGTGGATTTCTAATAAATCATGGTAGTCCTACTTAGCTTCCCAGCACAGGAATTTCCTGCTATGGGCTTTCTCAGGAAATCCGGGCCCTTTCAAGTATATATGGAAAAAACTTTAAAAGGGTCAGGCCCATCTCTGACAGCTCATAGCAAATCTCACCACATAGGTGGGTGAGCTTCTCACCACCCATCCAAATCTATATGATCAGACACTATTACCGGATATTAAGATTATGACCGTTGGATGTAGGTATGTTTTAATGATGCATCTGTTTTTATATGATGATGGGCCTCGATGTTAATGGGGTACCCAAAAATGCCCTGGGATCGAAATCTTGTCAGCCCTTTGATCACTTTACTCTTTTCTTTTCTTTGAATATGGACAGTTTTTTCAACATTTCTTTTGTGGGCCATAGGTTTAAATTTTAGGATCCCCATCTTGAAGATTTTTAAGGCAAACAACATCAACAGTGAGGCCCACCATATGAACAGCTTAGATCGCTAAAACATGCCCAAAATCCAACGGCTACATTGCATGCTGTAGAAAACATTATTTTAGTCCTTTACAATGTTCTACTGAGACCTGTGGTGTTGTGTGGCATTGAACCTGTTGAAAAGTGTGATCCAATAATGAAAGTGGGACACTCTAAAAATCAGATAAGTCTGATCATCATATCTGCAATACCAAGCGAGTTAGAGGTTTTTTCATTGGATGGTTTGTCTATATTTTTCTCTAAGGTGTGGTGCATCCATGATTGCATAGGCCTCATTTTTTGGAAATCCCATCACCATGGTGGGCATTACTTGAGGCCTAGGTTGGATAGCATAAAAACTCACATCAAATAAAACAATGGATACCCAAAAACCTTCCCATGCACATGGTGCCACACATGATGATGGTTGGATGGAGCTGATTTTTAGGTCATCTCAATTTCGTGGCAGCGGAGACTTTTTTAGGCCGATTGGGTTATGACATTAAGACCTAAGGGGTCATTTGGCACCTTAAATTTGGGGGATTTAAGTGGATTTCAAATCCTCTCAAAGAGGGGGTTTGAAATCCAAAGCAGAAGCTAGGATTACATCTAAAACCCTTCCAAGAGTTGCATGTGTAACATGTGTGTCACTAGATTACTAATTTATTGGGCACATGGCCCACAATGATATCCCAAAATAATTATATTATCAACTGCATTACTATAATTACTTTAATAGGATGATATGTGTTGTTCAAACATTGTCAACGTAAATCAATGGTTTGGTTAGTCACTTGGATGTGACCTGTGCTTGTGGCCCATTTAAGACTTGAAATTTCATCATTTTCAAGCAAAGTATATATTTCAACTTGCTTATTACAACCATTGTGTCAAACATTACATATGTATAGTAGGATGTTAAAGTTTATTTATTAATTAAATTCAAACCCTTGTAAATGTACTATGAATAGCTACTTTGGGATAACTGGGGATTATGAATCCATGGTGCCAAACACAATGAGAGGATTCCAAATCCAGGGGGTTCTAAATCCACGCTCCCAAACTGGGCCTAAAGCCCGTGCACGGCTCAGCCTAAGCCTGAATAATCAGCTGGGCCTAAGCCCAGTAAAAATTGATAAAATGAGTATATCTTACTTGAATGCTTTATATATATATATATATATATATAGAGAGAGAGAGAGAGAGAGAGAGAAAGAGAGAGAGAGAGAGAGAGAGAGAGTCATGCTCCCCTGCGCACCTACGCACGTGCGCACCTTTGCCCACGTGCCATGGGTGTCTAATCTGAACGGTACATGTGATGCAGAATCCCACGAAACTCCATGTGACAAATTTTCACCCCTATCTAAAATTCTGGTGGGGCATAGCAAAGAGAGATGCAAATCAAGGGAGGAAACTGTTTCCATTTTTCATGGCCAATCAAAGTTTTAGATCAAAGTAAAACTTGGGCCCAGGGGGTTTCACGAGGTGCTGCTTCACATGAACGGTTCGGATTTTGGACCCACATCACGTATGATGGGTTTTCAAAAAAGTTAGTACGTAGTACGTACGAACTGGTTCGCAGGTGAGCGTTTCCCCGTGTGTGTGTGTGTGTATGTGTGTGTGTGTGTGAAAGATCGTCGGAATAAGCATTTAAGGTAAGTCACCACCTTTGATTTATTTATATATATATATGGAAAAAAGTTCTATACGGTCGAGCTCATGGGAACTCCTCATGAGGTCGAGCTATGTGGGCCCCACCATGATGGGTGTCAAACAGCTACCCCATCAGTCAGATGCACCATTCCATAGTGGGCCTAGGCCTTAAAAATCAAGTTAATCCATGACTTGGGTCCTTACTCTTACCCGGGTGGTAGACTCCCTGGAGTTTCAACACCGGGTCAAGGGTTCGAGTACCCACAGTGGTAAAATCCCACGGTGTGCGTGTGGCGTGAGTGTGTGGGGGTGTGTGTGCGTGTTAAAAAAAAAAAAAGTTAATCCATGACTTGTGTGGGCCACACCACATACAAAAGTTGAGAGGGGTTACCCTCCATTAAAACATTCATAATCATTTTTTGGGCCCACCGAGATGTGGTTCACAAATCCAGCCCATCCATTATGTGTTTCCCACTTGGATGAGGGGTCAGAAGTTTCAGATGCATCCAAATTTTAGTTGGGCCCCACCAAGTGCTTTTATATGTTTTAGGCATGTCTTCACATGATTTTAGATGGTATGGCCCACTTGAGTTCCTTATACGGCTGATTTTTGGGATATCTCATAATTTAAAGGGGACTCATCAAATGCACGGTGTTGATGTTTGACCTACATCATGGTGGGGCCCATACAGCTCGACCTCATGGGGAGTTCCCCTGAGCTCAATCGAACCTTTTCCACATATATATAAACTCCCCAGAGCTCAATCGAACCTTTTCCACATATATATATATATATATATATATATATATATATATATATATATATATATATATATATATATATATATATATGGAGAATTGAAATGGCGTACTTATAGGATACAATATATAAAGTTGGGTCGATGCACCATTCCACCAGGCCTTAAAAATCAAAGAATTCTGACTTGGGCCACAAATGAGAGGGGCCATGCATAATCACAGGCCCACCGAGATGTGGCCCAACCTCATCCATTATGGGCTGTCCCTAGTAGTTTGAAGTCTGACTCTAAGCTAGGTCTTGCTTATTAGGCCAAGCGGGCTACCTAGCCTATTGCCACCCTTGGGTTGGATGTCGTCAAAACGTCATGGTGGGCCCCATGCCCAAAGGTCATAAAATAATTTTACTCTACAATCATTGCAGTATTGAATGGACATGTGGCCCAACTTGAAGTCGACTCTAAGTCTTGCTTATTAGGCCAAGCGTAACTTTGCCACCCTTTTGGATGTTGAAACGTTGGTGGGCCCTTTGCCCAAAGTTGTAATTTTACTCACAATCATTGTATTGATGGTGTGTGGATAAAGAGAGTTGGTGAATTTTGCTGGATGCCAGAAATGCGAAACCATGCCAGCTAGAGCCAGTACATGAACCGAGTTAGCTTGGTTAACTTGCTCGGCTCAACTCAAAAAAGCTTGATTCGACTCGGTTCGAAACTAAGTTCGAGCCGAGTCGAGCTGATTTTTGGCGCTCGAAAAAAATTTGAGTCGAGTTCAAACTCAAATCGAATCGGATCAAACCTCAAAAGAATCGAACTCGAATCGAACCAGTTCGGTGACTCGGTTATTTTAAAATTGATGTTGCTCACCAATCGTTTGATAAAATGACTCAATGAAGTGTTGTTTCAGGTGCATATATTCTCCACAGGATCGGCTGGAGGCGAGGAAGGCATGGATATGAAACAAATCACTAAAAAAAAAATATTACATGATAAAAATACCATTTATCTTGATTTTAATGCTGCCTACTGAGTGTTTGATGAAATTCCTGTAAACTGATGCTGTTGTTTTGCATATTGTGAGAAATTGAAGGTGTACTCGATGTGTTTGAGAAAATGCCACACAAGCTTGAACTGGCCCAACTATTGACCCATGCTGAGTCGAGCTGGCCAGTCATGCTCAAGGACCGAGTTCGAGCTAGGGTCAGCTAGTAGTCGAGCCAAGTTGAGTTGTTCCAAGCTCGACTTGTGTATAACTCTAGCAACTGCCATTGAGTTGACAAAGGATGGTGGATATGAATGCAACTAAGGCCACGGGTTAGGTTTTGAGTTGGCCCACGGGCTCAACCAAAGGTAACTAACGCAACCCTAACACAGTTGGGGTTAGGTGAGGTTTGATTTGGTAGATGTAAACATGGTTGTAAGACTATGACTCGGACCAGTTTCTCCTAAGTCATCATTCCTGTTTTCAGTTATCACCTGTGGCACACACCAAGGTTCGACGTAATCTAAGTTGACTCAGACAAGTTGCAGAGAACTATAATGGAATGCTTTACCTCATGCATGAGGCTAGATATTGGTGCCCCACCTAATCTCCACCGCACATGTGTCCTCTGTATTTGATCATAATCATTCTTATGGTTTGGAGAAATGAGGCGAAGCTGCAAATTAGACTAATCTCACTTCCGCACCTAACTCATGGTACACATGTGGACATCTGAGCAGTTCATTCGATGGGACTCACCATTGTAGTGACCATATCTATAATGCTTGTAAGTTTTTTTTGAAAAAAAAAATAATGATAATAATAAAATAATATATATTTTTTAAATTTGAAAGAGAGAGAGAGAGAGATTTCATCTTCCTCTCTCATCTATATTCTTTTCCCAAATCTCGTATATTTTCTCTCACCTGTGTCTCTCAACCTCCCAACGATTCCTCCCTCTTAAGAAACGGGTTGTAAAATGAATTCTCCTCCAATTCAAAACGTAAGATAAGCCTTGCGTACTTTGAAAAATTCCTGCACAAGAGAGAGAGAGAGAGAGAGAGAGAGAGAGAGAGATTGTGGGAATAAGCATTTAAGGTAAGTCACCACCTTTGATTTATTTCATTTAGGGCATTTTGTGGCTAGATGGGTGCGATGGACGGCCTAGATTAGCCCTCCGTCCATCATACATGTTTGGATATTAATGATCAATTCATTGCGCAATTAGCTTATGGCTTTCGGTGTAGATAATTACTTCCTACTTATGATAATGGGTATATGTATACATATATGATTGATTAATTTGGGTTATTACTTTTGGTAATTTAAGGTTAAATCTATTTGAACAAGACAATGAGCGAACCAGATCGGTCGTATGCTTATTGTGTTGTCAAATATAAAAATGTGTAACAATGAGAATCTAAATCCCTGCATGAGTAATGATATCATTTGGCGCAAAGAATTGAAATAGACCACTAGGATATGTGTAAAGAGATCCACACTATTTATCCAACTTATAGGGTCAAATCATACTCGAACCACAAATATTAGGTTGATAAGATCATTAAGTGGGCCACATCGATCTAAATCATATGTTAGATCTACTTTGCTTTATTGATCGTGTAGAATCCCAGGTTATGTCAGGTACAATCTAATTAGATCGGTCCATGAAATCATTGAGATCAAAATATATCAAAACTCCTAAATATATGATTGAACTAATCGATTGATGGGTCACACCAATTGAATTATCCTTTGTTATTCAATCTTATAATATGTATTAAGACGAAGCATGTATGGTTCAGATCAACCAATCAACCAAACAATGGACCCCCCCCCTCCGGTTGTAATCAATAAAGAGAGAACTATTAACTGGTTTGGATCTGTCTAAAAATGTTTAATTGGCTCCTATATCATTGAATAAGAAAGAACACCAATTTTTATTAGTTAAACTGTTGAAAATTGGATCGAACTATCAACTATCGATTTGACCTTTGATCGAAGTTTGATTGATCGAATGGGTCGATTTTTGTTCAGAGACTTAAAACTTAAAAATCTCAAAAAAAATTATTCAAAATCGAATCGATCAATGAGTCATCAATCGGAGTTAACCTATTGACGGATTTGATCGAATATGTCGAATTTGGTCCAGAGACCTAACTGTTCTAATTCTTATTTTCTCGATTCAATCAATTGATGGGCCATCCAACAGAGTTGATCGATCAACAACTTTGATCAACAAATTCCTTGATCAATTTGTCAAATCTCGAACCTCAATAATTGGATTAGTAAGCTCATAATACATATAGTTTACATACTTTGGATTATTTATGGATAGTTGGATTAGGTTTAGTCACCTTGGTTTAATCAAAGATGAAACCCACAGTGTGAAATAATTTGGATCTTACTGTAATATTTTCATATGGTTGTTATGGCTTTAAAACTCAAATTGATTCGATTATTTTGTGAATTCTTTAATACCAAACATAGGTGAATGATCCCAACGTGTCCCATTCCATTGCAATTAAAATAGTTTTATTTATGTTTGGTGATGTATTGTTTAATGTGTTATTTCAATATTGCTTGATTTTGTTAATATGTTCACGTGTTAAAATGCAGTGTATACTTCTATATTATAAATGGAACTTTGGTAAATCCTATATGTTGGATTCACATGCATATATAATGATTAAGACAAATATTTATGAACAACTGAGAAATTGTGATACATAACATCATCCATCGCATAATGCATTGCATTGTCGATCCTAGGGGACCTCTTGGAAGAATGTCAATCTTGATAGATTCGTTATCAGATGCGGACTATGCTAATGCCTACCGAAAGGTGAAAGCCTACACAAGGGGTGGATGTGGGTTGATGATTATGTAACCCAAGTAGATAGACGAACATTCCATATGGTGCATTCATGCATCATATGCATCCATGGCAATGTGTATTCTGTGTTGTTGTACTATTTTAATTTCAGTGCACATGAACCATGTTGGGTTTTCTCACTAGGCCTGACAACTTATATTTTCATTGATCAAAATTTTGTACAAATGGAAGAATAGTTGATGAGTTGGCACAAGAACATGAGGATGTTGTTAAACCTGAGAACGACCCACACGAGACATGACCATACTTGTCATAAGAGGAGCTGACCGCATTGGAATTTTCAATTTCTCTTGTTAGGATTAGTTTGATTAAGATACGTTCCATGTTGATATAGGTTTTAAACTTTAAGTATTGGATTGGTTAAATTTATTTATTTGCTCTAGCCTTGAAATAAGTTTACAAATTGTAAGTTGTATTGTTTGTTGTGTAATGTTTAGTTAAGGCGGTTTGATTAGTTTTCTGAATGTTGAAGATGTATCGATGAATGGTGTTACATCATGTGCGTGGACCGACTTATATGAAACTTAAAATAGACATAATCCTTGCCTCTAATTAAACTATTCAAATGATTGAGTTAAGTGCACTTAGCGTACGAGTTTGAACTAAAACTCTAGTCTGAGGGTGCACACTCTGTACTCAGATTTTGGGGCGTGACAATTTGGTTTCAGAGAGAAATTAAAACAATAGGTGACTTTAGGTTATGGACCCCACACGTGCATAATGTATAGGTTCCCGAAATTAGAAACTCACATTTAGGAATTCTCTCGTGATTGTTATGATTGATGGAGAATTTATAAATATTGGTTAAAGCTATCTTTTTATGAGTTTGGATGAAAACTAACCTTATTTAGGTTATGCCATAACTTAATAACACAATTTTTGACCTTAAATTTTTAATTTTTTAAAAGTAATTCAAATTGTGACATTCTACTAAACAATAATGGACACACAGAAATCACACAATTTGAATAATTTGTAACTATAAAAATATATCATTGATCTGTTGGTGCACTTATTTGTGCACCTTGTTTGTCAAATAATGTGAGTCCATGTATCATGGTGTCATTTGAGTCCTTATAAGTTGAAGACTGAAGACACACAAGGACATGAGCATCAAGGAGTGAAGAAACAGGTAAACATGAGGTGCTTTGGTATATCCCAATCTTTTACCCGTTTTGGTTTAAAATAGCATACCTTTTGTAACGCCCTGGAAATTAGGGGGTCATGCATACGCTCGACTCCCAAGTTCTCAGGTGTCACTTATTCCCAATTTTACTAATTTGTGTTTAATCAGGTTTAAATGCGCAATATGGAATTATTTAAAACATGAGGCACAACACAACTAGTCTACTGAAATGAAGAAGCTAAATATATACAAGCCCTAAAATAATATAAATGGGTCACACAAGGCGTTGCCCTACAAAATTACAAAAATAAGTCTAAAAAGGATGATAAGCTGAGTTCGACACCCA
The DNA here is from genome assembly GCA_030180095.1 of Magnolia changhungtana. Taxonomy (NCBI): domain Eukaryota; kingdom Viridiplantae; phylum Streptophyta; class Magnoliopsida; order Magnoliales; family Magnoliaceae; genus Magnolia; species Magnolia changhungtana. The sequence goes on along the minus strand of JASAUF010000547.1, from coordinate 2,227,079 downwards.
ACGATCTAAAATTCAACTACTAGGTCGATGGAGAACCGCCCATCATCTGGAAGTAGGACAACTCGTCCTCCTCATCAAGACTCACGCCACCAGGCTCCTCGTACTCTACGTCTCCTGCATCTACGGAAGAGTCTGGTTGGTGTTTTAAAACACCGTCCCAGAGTGGGAGTGAGTGATCAACTCAGTGGGTGCTATTAATCCTAAGTTACAACAAGCATCGATTATATTATGAATTTAATGAAAGGCAAACATTCATAAAACCTTAACTAATCTTGTTAATGCATATGCCTGATAAATGATATGATGCATGACCTCGCCACAACACTCCCTCGAGCAATTCCGTCTAACGATCGCACATGACCAACACTCCCTCATTACGACCTCAACTGCCGAGTCGCCACAACCTAGCTAATGCGATGCATGAATAATGTTAACCGAGTATTTAGTTAATTCCATTCATTCAGCAGATTGGAAAAACTGGTATATCCTACGATATCAATGCCCTTAACTAGTTACGAGGCCAAGGCCCTTCAACGTGCGAGGCCAAGGCCCTGCGATCCTTGATCCCATCGGGTTCCCCATCCCTGATTTAAAGCACATGGAGAGTACTAGGAAAGAGATCACTCGCGGTCACTACAGGAAGGCTCGTCACCCCAGCGTAGGCCGACAGCTCGGACATAGTATCCCATTCCACCATGCCCGACTCTCGAGACAGTGGATCAGTTTCAAATGGTTATCAATGAGATTTAGTGGGCAAAGGGTGCTCTAGGTTCTATTCAGGTGTGAGCAGACATGGTTAACAATCATAGTTGGTCAGTAATTGGGCTAGACCATGCGAGTCTAGGCGAGTACGTGAGGGACGACATCGGGTACAAGCGACCCACGTAATCCAATTACCGTCGCCCATTCGCAACCGCCCGAACCCGCTGGTTTAGCCATAGGATGGTCCTACCAGCAGGACCACATTCTCTCACCTCAGTTTCCTGACCAACCCAGGAGTTTGGTGATGTCCAATAACGCTTCAACAATTTAGAATTCGTCAACTAATATGAGTAATGTCATGCATTCACACTTCTAACATAATTTCATATTTCTCTATAATTACAACTACTAACAATATTATGAAATGAATATGCATGTGTGTGGTGTGGGTTAATGAGGAGGCCACGCATTACATAGAATTCATAACACAGAAATACACAAGGGTTAATGTATCCTATGTGCTACAAGGAACATTATATAAGAATTAAGTAGAAAATAAGCATGCACTCGCCAAATTCGTACCTAATCATGTTGATGAACTACAACATACCATAATCATTCCATGTAATTTAGGAGGGTAAAAAATGTAAGGTCTTACCTAGGTTTTCTCTAGATTATCTAAACATTCAAAATCATTAGATTCATAGTAAAATTGGTGCTAGCCCACATAAGAATAATAGTCTGCACATATGAATCATTGAGAGCTCTAGGAAACGATCTAGGGTTGCCAAACTCGCGGTGGATTCGTAGAAATCCTGAGTTAAAGGAATTTTGCATGTTAGGATTACATGCAACATCTAGCTCAACACAAAGGATCTCAAGAAGATGGGTGCTTACCTCTCCGATCGTTTAGAATTCGAATTTAGAGTGGTGGGTATGTGATCTCTTGAGGAAGAAGGAAGGAGTTGCAAGAATCGACTTCTCTTGGGCCCCAGCTTCAACTATGGCCGACTTTCTCTCCATTCTTCACTCTCCCTTCCTCTCTTCTTCCTTTCTTCTTTCTCTGTTTTCTCTCTTCTCTCTTTCTCTTCTCTAGGGTAAATTCGTATGGGGAGAGGGGTGCCTAAAAGAGGCCCCTTTTATAATGCGAGATTTTATGTAAATGGCCCCAAGTGTTGGGTTTTTACTATACTAGCCCTATGGGAGGGTTTTTTTTAGCCTCCGGGGCCCACTATGGGGCATACATAATGATGTACACCGTAGGATAGTTAGTCCTAACGATGATCTACATATGGACATGATAGGCTTGCCATTTGGATGCGCCGATCGACATATATGACTAGCAGTCTATTCAATGGTGACCGATGGTCGATCGGGGCCGCAGCTATATGGATATGAGTAGAAAAATATCCTTACTCCACGTGTGAAGTTTGGTAGTAAACCGACAGTTCGAAATCCTTAACTTTACATAAGAGTGGACGACCCAATTCACATAAGTTTTAGCTTATTCCTTTAGGGTATTTGCACCTCTCATGCACTCATCCTTCGGCTCAAGTTGAGCGGTTTTAGACACTACCCAGGTCCAACTCCCACGATAGACGTCAAGCCCAGTAAGACGGACATTAGTCTATAATTTTGGAACTAGTGGCCCACCAATAAGCGGTTTAGAGCTTGTTCGGAAAATCGGGGCATTTCTGTAATGAATTAGGTATTGAGATTTCTCGTGGGCAGTGATTAAGGTTTGAGTTAACTATGTTCATAGTGTGACCTATTTATAACTAGTGAAAGTGGAGATTTGGTCATGATTACTCTAAACCGTCGGTTTTAGGCAAAAATTATAACAGGGTTGATCTGGTCTATTAGTCAAGATCCGGGCCTTGTCTAATTCGGATTCGAGTAGATCTTTTAATTTAGTTACAATTGTCTTGATTAATCAGTGGTAGGTCGGTTAGATTTACGCTCTACGCGAGCAAATCATGTGGCTAAATTTGGTGTTTAAGTGATTGGGCGAATTCGTTGGCTTACTACGGTTGATTAATCGAACTTGTGCGGTTCTTTACTGGTACCACCCGTGTATAAACTAACATTGAGTGTTAATGGCACATAAGTGATAATATAAGTTAATTACATTTTTTAAAAAAACTCAAGGTTTTTTGAATTCCAAAACAGTGAAAATCCAAGATGTTACAATCTACCCCCCTTAAAAACAATTTCGTCCCCAAAATTTTCTAAGGGTAATAAGTAAAGATATTATCATTTCATTTGCTTAAGTTTTGTTGGTTTCGGGTTTATATACGTTTTATGGTATGTAAATAATACACTAGCCTAGCCCATTGTGATCTACCCCCCTTTAAAAAAATTCACCCTGATGGTTTATTATAATTTATCTATTTATTATTATTATTTTTTTAAGATTTGGATTCATGACGACGATTTCCCTTTATCCAGAGTAAAAATATTTGTTTTCAATGTTCGACCAAAACGGAGAGACGATTGTAGTGGGCTTGAGCCCGATATATCGATCATCTACCAGACTAGGGTTGAAGGCTCATTATATCCCTTCTTCGTCCTGGTGGATCCTGGTCTTCTGCTCGGTCAAAACAGTGAGTCCATTGGTAGTCGCCCAGGATTGAGAATTTGAGTCAAGCCGCGAATGTTTCGCAGGTGTATACTTCCGTAATTCCATAATCCAATCAATCAAAATGTTTAGGGAATGACCATTATTGAAAAGTTTAAATCTCCTATTTATAAGGTTGTCTTTTGGGTCTTAGTTTAAGAGAGTCCTCGTTTTAATTTATGTCCAAATTGGGAGTTAATAAATCTCTTAATATGCCTATGGTCAAAGATCATCCTAAAAAGTTTAGAAAGGCACAAAATTTTATATGAATTACCATTTCAAGCTTATGGCTAGTGGGTTATGAGCAAACTACACTTCGGTTTCATAAATTTCAAGAATGAAAGAATAGTTGAAGGTTTTAAGATATTCTGGAGGTTTGGAGTGTTAATAATGTTAATAAGGACGCAAAAAGGCAAAAATGAAGGATATCATCTTCTCGATGTTGTTTGAACCTTGAGTCCATAAGAGAAGAGGAAAACTCAATATATTTTACTGTAGTCTGCCTCTAACATGAGCTTACAGAGTATTAAACTATGAAATTCAATCCTACTTAAGGGTCCTAACTTAATTACACCAAAACAACTTAAACAAATACATATATGTAATCAAATTTAATCACAGGATGATACGTAGCACGATTATAAATAATTTATAAATAGACACCCAAGGTTAAACTTTAATATGAAAAGATATGACTAGTCTATTGGCAACTCGAAGTTGTAGAAATTTTTGTTTTCAACCCTTATATTATTTGCAACATATTTGTCACCTTTGGTTACTATATTATTCTTAAATTTTTATAGTAATCCATCATTAAGCTTACTTTTATTTCACAAAATTTCATTTCTTTTGAAGTTCCACAAAAATTATAAAAAATTCAGAAAGTGCTAGTTGTCCCAAACCAATATTTTCTGTTTGTTTCTAAAATACCTCTACTACTTGTAACGTTTTTCATACTTAAAGTAACTAAATTATTTTTTAAAATTTTTATAAGGAGTTGCCAGTAAGTTTATCCTCATATTATAAAATTTCATCTCATTTTAAGTTTTATAAATATTATTAAAATTTTAGAAGTGACGGTTGTATGAAACTAACGATTTGTTTTTTTTTTTTTTTTTTATGATTACAAAATGTCTCTATTTCTTATAAGGTTTCTTATACCTTTGGTAACTGAATTATTTTTAAAAATTTTATAATGATTTATCATTAAGTTTAAAGTTCTGCAACAAAATTTCATATCATTTGGAGTTGTAGATAAATTATTAAAATTCTAGAAGTAACTACTGTCTGAAACTGATGATTTTTTTTGGACAGTCGTCAAATCAATCTAAATTTAACTATGTTATAATTTTTATTTTATTTTTATATGAAACTAGACTTATTAAGTTCAATCTAAATTTTGAATCACCTAAATCGGAGTTGTAACGAAGGAGATATGAATTTTTGAAGTCGATCGAATTTTGCAGGAAATTCCGGCGTGGTCACACCGGCCCTCTGGACATGTAGGCATGGGCTACTCCCGCTGGAAGGTTAGGCGTGGGCTGTGGCTGCTGGGCGTGGGCTGCGCCGGTCGGGCATGGTCACACCAGGCCCCTGGATGCCCGGGCGGGGTCAACTTGCGATGACCATATATCGCAAATCAGAATGAGTTATTCGACGTGCCATATATGATTTTAGGGTAAGAGAAGCTGATCTACACAATGAATTTATTTATTTCATGAAATTCCTCCAGTTAGAGGCCAAAAATCTGATTTTCCTGCATTTCTATTATTTTCGGTAAATTTTCATTCGCCCCTACGTATTTATCTCTGAATGGGTCAGAACTCTCAAGTTTGGCCCGGTATTAGCTCATTTGGTCTAAGACGACGGGTTTATCCGCCCAAATCTTTCGATTTCTGGCTCGCTCCTAACAATGTACTGGGGGGAGGGAGGGAATTAAGGAACAAAGTGATGGCCGGTGAAGATTCTAAAGAGATAGACGGGAGAGAGGAAATTTAGACTTAGGCCCATTTGGCTAGTGACATTAAGCGGTACTAAATGGGATTGCAATGCTAATCCCAACTCAAAATTGGGAATGACATGTCTGGAATGAGCGTAGGATGAGATTTAAAATTAATTTCATAGGCTTTACAAAGTGAGCCTTGTGTTGGAAGATGTAATATGGGATTTCTAAATCCCATGATGATGAATTTTTAATTATAATCTAAAAGGAAATCCCGGGATTTACCCTCAATTGAATTCATTCCAACAGGGTATTGCAAAACATGGGATACCCTCATTCCAGAGACAATATCTTACACATGCATTTATTGTTACTCTTATAATTCCATTCACCCTAATCCCACATATTTCAGTTGGCCTAATGGACCCTTAAGAATTAAGTGGAGTGGAATAGCTAAACTTCCTGGTTAGTCAAATTGAGTCTTGTCGTCAAGTTCCCAATTTCTTGTCTGGGAATGGACTGAGGCACTGTAAGACTCTCGGAACCCCTTCTCTAGCATTACTACTCTCTGTCGCTACCAAACCCTAACACCTTAGAAGTCTCACCTTTTGCTTAAGACTGGCGGTTCAGGGACTGGGGTGGTTCTGTAACACCCCGTATCTTTGATACTCGGGTGTTACCTTTTAAAAACCACATATGTTAAAACTCGAGACCCATCAATCTAATGACTTAACTTGGCACGCACAGGGCGGGATTTTCCAAGCAGCATTGAGACAATCCGCCACAACTCTGGAGGCTTTGCTTACACTCCATACCAATCAAAGAGGTAAGCGGGACCGAACCACTTAAGCTCAACCAGTTTCTAAGGCCGTATGGTTTAGCAGTACTCTGAAAACTCAATCCACGGAAGTCAAAGGAAAACCAATGAAGCACCCCTGTGTCTTAGACATGTATTTAACCGTTAGAAACAAATACCGAAACCACCTGACCGACAGGTCAAATCATGCAGACCAAATTCGGCTCCAAAAGATACATAACGCCCCACTTGGGCCTCAAAATGCACCTCAAACTAGGCTGGGGCCCCTATGCAGGGACCCCTAAATAATTGGTCGGAGTAGATTTGTCACAGGTGTCACAAGGGACCTCACACTCAATGCATGTATACCATACATAACTATGCATGAAGTGTACCACACCAACCTGATCAGTCAAAACTGCCTTGACCGATCCATAACACAAAAAAAAATTGGAAGAAGTTCTCCCGCCGTTTTCAATTTGAAAATGAAAATTTCCAAACCCTTAAGTGTGCCACCCCGACCGCTTTCGGGGTGATCCGGACCGTCCATTCTGTCGGTGGGGTCCACCCCAACAAAACCGTCTAAGGGTGGGGCCCCCTGAAAACAATCAAGAGAAATCACTGCTAGTCGTCCATTCTCCTTGACATGGACAACTGGATCCGTGAGGCGTGTTCGGACCGTTGGCGTGAAGAGTTGAACTGCGCCGTTTTTCCTGGGAGGTTACAGGCATGCGCACGCCATCCCAGAAGACCTCCTCTCTCAAACCAAACATGGTCAGGCAAGAAGAATTGCACGCCGAATTTGCCATTCCAGGAAATCATGGCCTGACAACGGCGGTCATGGCGTGGGATTCGCAGAACCCATCCCAGCCACTGGATCTTCCCCCTCCTTGCCTATAAACCCAGCTCTCACAGACTCCACAAGATAAGAGAGGGAGAAAACTGAGGGGAAAGAGTCACGGCGTTGGTGAGCTTGGAGCGCACTGCCTCCACTCAGCCCTTGAAAACCGGACTAAACTGAGTCAGTGAGTTTACACAACACCACCATCAGAGAGGAAGAAAAGAAGGAGAAGGAGTGAGTGAGGTCGGTGGGTGTGTGCTTGACAAACCGAAACCAGGGTGGACCCGACTGCACCAGGTAAAACTTCCTTCTCTAGGAACTCTGAAATGAACTAAGACTAAAGCTCCACCACCTGGATCAAACCCAAACAAGCCCTGTTCATAACTGAAAAACACCTGCAGCTGGAACAAAACGCCGGACCAAGAACGGGCCCTGTTTTGGTGTCAATGGTGGCCTGCGTTCAGGCACTGTTTTGGACCAAAACCGGCCCGAGTATGGCCCTGTTTTTGGGCCAAGCAGTGACGTATAAATGGCCTCAGGAAGTAGTTAAGACTGAGTTCTAGGACAGCCTAAAAATCGGGCTCTGTTGAGCTGTTGCACACCTCAAAAATCGGACTGAGAAACGACCATTTTTCGGCATGAAAACAGCCCTGATCGGACCGTTCTTTGGTTGAGAGAAGTGGCAGTCACCAAGCCACCATTTGGGGCGTCGACGTAGGCGTGAAACGGCCGGGAAAAGAGCTGAGGTAGAGCAAAAAATCAGGGATGAAAATGGTCTCCAGAACGGATGAAGACAAGACCCATTTTCATGTCAAAAGGAGGGTACTGTGCAAGTTGAAATCAAGGTGGGCTGCAACTGGGCCTTGCCAAATGCAAGTGGGCCTTGCCAAAGACTAAGGGACTGCCTTGGTTTTTAGCCTTGCACACATGCAGGTGGGCCGCCCCCTACATCAATAGGTGGCCCTCACCCTACAATGGTGGTGTGCCATGCAGCTGGGCCCCACCTTGGCAGTGACCCATCTGGGCCGTCCGTCAGTGGACATGAGTCCCTGGACGATTTCAAAAAAAAAAAAGAAAAAAGAAAAGCAAGGAAAGGAGATATATAATATAATATAATATATATATATATATATATGTAACACCTTTAAGTACATATGCATGCACTTGTACGTGCATGGGGTTTTTCTTTTTTTTACCTCTAATGGATGAAGCATGGTGTAGGTGGATTTCATCCGGACCGTCCCCCATCGGCCATGGAACTCCATGATTCATCCAAGCCGTCCATCTGTTTAAACGGCAGATGGGGCCCCACCTCTGATGAAAATATATATATATATATATATATATATATATATATATATATATATATATATATATATATATATATATATATACACATACATTATAATAATAGTAATGTAATATGATAAAGCACCCCTGAAGAATGTGTCCTTTCATACAAGGTAAGGCACATAGATTATATCCAAACTGTCCATCCATTTCAAAAGCACATGGACCCCACTTATTTCACCATGACCGTCCATTCCAGCTCACCCATCCATGGAGCCCTGTAATGGACGTTTGAATGTGTGTGTGTGTATATATATATATATATATAGAGAGAGAGAGAGAGAGGGGTAAGGGTATATGTATGGTTGCATGTACACCTGTACATGCATGCAAACTTTAATTTATACTATATGACGTACCTCTGGAATATGAGACCATCAAGCAGCGTGAGGTGCATGGATTTCATCCTGACCATCCATCATGCATGGTCTCCAACGCTGGGCCTTTCATAACATGTGAGACCCACGTTAATATCGTGCTCAATAAGCATCAGATGCATGTGATACATATATAATATCTAAATGTCAGAAGTATGTGATGTATATGTAATATTTAAAAATCAAAGGCATGATACAATATTTTAACCTGTCTTAAATACACGAGACGCTAAAAAATTCGTATATTAGATACATGCGGTTGACCCCATGTGGGACCCACCTGATGCTATGTTGAATCCAGACCGTCCACTGGCAAATGCCCGGCTCTGGGCATGGTCACTCAGATCCATAACTCAATTGGCAAACTGAGTGGAGATACCTCACTTCAACGCCGGTGGTCTTGATATCGATCCCTAGTGAGGGTGGCTAGCAGAGGAACGGGTTGGCCACTCCTCGGCACTCCATGGACCCCACCCTAACGTATGTGCTCCATCCAAACCATCCATCCATTTGGTGAACTTGTCCTAAGCATTGAGGAGGAAGATAAAGGACCCCTGTCAAATAGACCATAGCCTATTAAAATCCCTCGGGACCACCTGGACTGAATAAATACTAGGCGGGCCTAACACAAACATAAAGAGCCTTCTTGTTGAGTTCCTTTGAACTTCTGCCATAGAATCACCTGACCAATACAAGATATAATTTTTAGAAAATCTTTTGAGTGAACCCGGACCTCAAGAAGCTCAGGTCGAATTCAAGAACACTACCATACAGGTGATGACTTTCCCCTTGGACTTTCCATTTCTAAATTAGCTAAACCTAGTTGTACCGGATCACCATTATTGTTATACTTGCCCACATGCTAGTTAATCCTTGATCTCTATTCACATGACTTGTTAATATATCTTCGTTAGTTATTAATTCATGATGCTTCCTTTCATGCATTATTTGAAGTCATATATTGTCACATGTTAACATGATTTGCTTCTGTACATAACCTTTTTATGCTACACATGGAGGATACCATGATTATATGCAAGCCACACTTGGAATGTAATTAGACAAATGTGTGAGAAATAGGGACCTTGAACTGGTGTCATTTTGATCAAGGTATTCTATTAAGACATCCCAAGGTGGAGGACCTCATGAGCCAGGGCTGGTGGTAATGGGACACTATGCCCGAGCTGTCGGCCTACGCTCGGCTCTGAGTTGTTTAAATTGGCTATTATAATTGGATTAATAACGGCCGGCTAATCATGCATTCATAGCATATTGGCGATAACAGATGGCTAATTCTGGATGCTGTAGCATATGCCAAGAGTTGTTGGGGTATCGTTTCGTTAGCTCCCAGACCATCGACTATCGACCCCTGTCCGACTAGATGATCACTCCCAGGTCGATGATTGCACGGGCAACAAGCCCAAGTCCGGCTGGATGTGCATCCCTAGGCCGATGTGCATTCATGCATCCATGCATCTAATAAGACTGCATGTTGCCCGTTTTGGATTATTGCTTTATTTTTCTTTAAACTATGTTTGCTAAGGCGGCAATGTGTAATCTTGAGGGGAATTCACACTGAGCTGGCCACTCATCCATCAATATCCAACCGTACAGAGTATGCAGGGACAGATGTAGAGGACGCCGGTGCCTGCCATGATGGTGCGACTGTAGAGCCTGAAGAGGAATATTACGAGGACGAGCCGCAATAAGAAGTAGCGACATACTTTTGAATTAATCAGTAGTCAAACATTTTAATTTTAGTAGTTAGAATTTTTGAAAACTTTTGGAATTTTGTTTCTAAGACCCCCAGCTGAGCGGGTCAAATATTTGTGCTCTCATGAAAATACATGCTTCTTTTGGCTATCGCATTCTGAGTTTATATTCCGTTGTTTCTCTGATTTATTAACTCCCGGATTTCTGAAAGCGAGTCTCGTACTCGGGTCTTAAAAATCGGGGCGTTACAGGTTCCTAGCATTCCGCGTTTGCTATTGCGTATCTTTTCAAGTCAGCGAACGCATTAATGAGTTCATGATGCATGACCCCACTGATTCCAAACTATTGCTCTGATACCATCTTGTAACACCCTGTAAATTGGGGGATCATGCATACACTCGAATCCCAAGTTCCCAGGTGTCACTTATACCCAATTTTACTAATTTGCGTTTAATCAGGTTTAAATGCGCAGTATGAAATTACTTAAAACATGAGGTACAACCACAACTAGTTTACTGAAATGAATAGGCTAAATATATACAAGTCCCAAAATCATATAAATGAGTCGCATAAGGCGTTGCCCAACAAAATTACAAAAATATGTCCAAAAAGGATAATAAGCTGAGTCCGACACCCAGCGATCTAAAATCTGACTACTAGATCGATGGAGAACTGCCCATCAGCTGGAAGTAGGACAACTCGTCCTCCTTATTAAGACTCACGCCGCCATGCTCCTCGTACTTTGCGTCTCCTACATTTACGGGAGAGTCTGGTTGGTGTTTTAAAACACCGTCCCAAAGTGGGAGTGAGTGATCAACTCAGTGGGTGTTATTAATCCAAAGTTACAATAGTCATCAATTATATTATGAATTTAATGAAATGCAAACATTCTTAAAAACCTTAACTAATCTTGTTAATGCATATGCCTAATAAATAATATGATGCATGACCTCGCCACGACACTCCCTCGAGCGACTCCGTCTAATGATCGCACATGATTAACATTCCCTCATTGCGACCTCAACTATCGAGTCACCACAACCTAGCTAATGCGATACATGAATAATGTTAACTTAGTATTTAGTTAATTCCGTTCATCCAGCAGATTGGGGAAACTGGTACACCCCACGATATCAATGCCCTTAACTAGTTGCGAGGCCAAAGCCCCTCAATGCACGAGGCCAAGACCCCACGATCCTTGATCTCATCGGGTTCCCCATCCCCGATTTCAAGCACATGGGGGAGTGGTGGGAAAGGGATCGCTCGCGGTCACTACGGGGAGGCTCGTCACCCCAGTGTAGGCCGACAGCTCGGACACTGTGTCCCATTTCACCATGCCCGGCTCTAGAGACGGTGGATTAGTTTCAAATGGTTATCAATGGGCTTCAGTGGGCGAAGGGTGCTCTAGGTTCTATTCAAGCGTGAGTAGACATGGTTAACAATCATAGTTAGTCAGTAATTGGACTAGACCGTACGAGTCCAGGCGAGTACGTGACGAATGACATCGGGTACAAACGACCCACATAGTCCAACTACCGTCGCCCATTCGCATCCGCCCGAACCCGCTGGTTTAGCCATAGGATGGTCCTACCAGTGGGACTACATTCTCTCACCTCAGTTTCCTGACCAACCCAAGGGTTTGGTGATGTCCAATAACGCTTCAACAATTCAGAATTCATCAACTAATATGAGTAATGTCATGCATTCACACTTCTAACATAATTTCAGATTTCTCTATAATTACAACTACTAACAATATTATGAAATAAATGTGCATGTGTGTGGTGTGGGTTAATGAGGAGGCCACACATTACATATAATTCACAACACAAAAATACACGAGGGTTAATATATCTTATGTGCTATAAGGAACATTGCATAAGAATCAAGTAGGAAATAAGCATGCACTCACCGAATTTGTACTTAATCATGTTGATGAACTACAACATATCATAATCATTCCATGTAATTTAGGAGGGTAAAAAATGTAAGGCCTTATCTAGGTTTTCTCTAGATCATTCAAATGCATCATCCAAACATTCAAAATCATTAGATTCATAGTAAAATTGGTGCTAGACTACATAAGAATAATAGTCCACACCTATGAATCGTTGAGAGCTCTAGGAAACGATCTAGGGTTGCCAAACTCACGGTGGATTCGTAGAGATCCTGAGTCAAAGGAACTTTGCATGTTAGGATTATATGCAACATCTAGCTCAACACAAAGGATCTCGAGAAAATGGGTGCTTACCTCTCCGATCGTTTGGAATTCGAATTTAGAGTGGTGGGTGTGTGATCTCTTGAGGAAGAAGGAAGGAGTTGCAAGGATTGACTTCTCTTGAGCCCCACCTTCAACTATGGCCTACTTTCTCTCCCTTCTTCACTCTCCATTCCTCTTTTCTTCTTTTCTTCTTTCTCCCTTTTCTCTCTTCTCTCTTTCCCTTCTTTAGGGTAAATTCATATGGGGAGAGGGGTGCCCAAAAGAAGCCCCTTTTATAATGCCAGATTTGGTGCAAATGGCCCCAAGTGTTGGGTTTTTACTATACTAGCAATATAAGAGGATTTTTCTAACCTCTGGGGCCCACTATGGGGCGTACATAATGATGTACACCGTAGGATAGTTAGTCCTAACGATGATCTACGTATGGACATGATCGGCCCGCCATTTGGATGCGTCGATCGACAGATATAACTAGAAGTCTATTCAACGATCATCGATGGTCGATCGGGGCTCCGGCTATACGGATATGAGCAGGGAAATATCCTTACTCCACGTGTGAAGTTTGGTCGTAAATCGACGGTTCAAAATCCTCAACTTTACATAAGAGTGGACGACCTAATTCACTTAAGTTTCAACTTCTTCCTTTAGGGTATTTGCACTTCTCATGCACTTATCCTTCGGCTCAAGTTGAGTGATTCTGGACACTACTCAGGTCCGACTCCCTCGATGGACGTTCAGCCCAGTAAGACAGACATTACTTTATAATTTTAGAACTAGTGGCCCACTAATGAGCGGTCTAGAGCTTGTTCGGAAAATTGGGTCATTTCTGTAATGAATTAGGTATTGAGATTTCTCGTGGGCAGTGATTAGGGTTTGAGTTAACTATGTTCATAATGTGACCTATTTATAACTAGTGAAAGTGGAGATTTGGTCATGATTACTCTAAACCGTCAGTTTTAGGATAAAATAGTAACAGGGTTGATCTGGTCTATTAGTTAAGATCCGGGCCCTATCTAACTCAACTTTGAGTAGATCTTTTAATTTAGTTACAATTGTTTTGATTAATCAGTGGTAGGTTGGTTAGATTTAAGCTTTGTGTGAGCAAATTATGTAGTTAAATTTGGTGTTTAAGTGATCGGGCGGATTCGTTGACTTCCTACGGTTAATTAATTAGACTTGTGCGGTTCTTTACTGGTACCACCCGTGTATAAACTAACATTGAGTGTTAATGGCCCGTAAGTGATAATATAAGTTAATTACGTTTAAAAAAAAAAAAAACTCATGGCTTTTTGAAAATCTAAAACAGTGAAAATCCAGGATGTTACACCTTTGAATTATCCATTTATAATAAAAAAAACCTTATTTGATCATCCAAAATCTTATAAATTCATTTAAACATATTCAGCTAGGCTTTAGAGGAATTTCATACTACCTTCGGTCCCACTGAAAGTGCTCAAAATATGACAGCAGCAAAGCCCTGAAATTCGTGTAATTTGGCTCCAACCAAAAAATTGTTCGGCTGGCTTCGGTGCGACCAAACCTAAACTTTGGTCCACCCTAAGCTGAAACTTACAGTTTTCAGAAATGATCATTCCTGACAGTTTTGGTCGAATTGACCCTGCACTAAAAGTTTTAGACTAACCCTATTTTCAGCTTGACCACATACTAGTTGTTAGAGATCTATTAAAGCCTTTTGTTATAAATAGTGCATTTAGATCTTTGGAAAAATGATAGATTTTGTCATTTTAGAGACCTTAGTGCATCCCAAGCTTTACCAAATCTCCTAGGTTCTAACCTAATGAGATTCATGTTATCTTATTAGTGATTATTCACTTTAATGAGCATTTCAAGCTCTTTTACAATAACATCATGATCTCAAGCCCTCTCTAGAGTTTAGACGCCAATTTTATTAGTAAATCATAGTGTCTATTGTAACGTCCCGTCCAACCAGCACAGTATCCTGGGGTGTCCACGTAGGATTTGCCGCAGGACCATCCGTTTAAACTACTTAGGGTGAGGTACCACCAGTTAATCAACCTGGGATTATCCCACTAAAATAGACCAGACAGGTCATGATGGGACCTGGCGTGGCCCGCCAAGCCTGATGGCTGTTTGCACTTGACAACAGCCCGTATGGGCCACCCAGTGACCGAGAAGGGTCAGAAAAATCTAAAACTTTAGAAAATCATAGATCTCACTGGGCTTGTGGTCCATCGTGGACTACGGACCCAGTGGACACCCATAACTAGGATCTGACACTAGCCGAATGCACCCCACCAATGTCAGAATTGGAATCTGACACTTACAAATGAAACAAAGATACCAGGCGTTTCAGCCGTCGAATTTCTTCCAATTTTGTGGCGAAGGTTTGATATATTTTTCAACGCCCGTTCACCAAATCTGGGACCCGATCGTGGCACGGTGACAATTGATCACGAATCGGACCCGTACGTCCAAACCCCATATCCGATCATTCCCAAATTTTGCGTGGCCTTTCATCGGGCCACGGTGCACCTACCCTATAAATTTTATGGCCAGAGGGCTACTAGAGATGCCCCATCAATCAGAATGGGCTCCCACAAGGCCATTTAAGGGTCAGAAACGCCTTCTCAGATCATATATCCGTTCATCCGTTCGTCCTCAATTTTTGCATGGACCTTAGTCGGGCCATATGGCACCTACACGCCGAATTTGGTGGCCAGAGGGGTGTTAGGGCCACCCCAACACCAATAGGAGTCCCATAAGTCTATTTTAAAAATTGTGGAAGCTTGGGGCCAAAGGGGCCAAGTCTAGAGAATAAAGCCCTAAGGCCCTCTTTCTCATAACCCTTCTCCATTCTCCAACAACAAGTTCTCCATCCCTCATAACTTTCTCCAACCTCCAACAACCAAATCTCTCTTCCTCATAACTCCTCCATTTTCCAACAACCAAGCTCTTCCTCATAATTTCTTACAATCTCCAATAACCCATCTCTCTCCCTCATAACTCCCACCATCTCCAACGACCAAGTGAGTAAAGAGAGGGTGAAGGTAAGTTGGTGGACCCTAAATCAAGGTGGGGCCTAAGGAAATCAATCCCACAACCTCTTACATCTTGTAACACCCCGTACTTTCCAGTACTCGAGTGTTACCATGTAGATTAATTTAATATAAATATATAAATAATGCAACGTAAATATATACATTATGAAATGTATATACTTGGTAAAGATTTAAAATTTCATGCTAAAACAATATGTATGTATTTAATGTTTATAAACATTATGAAAATAATATTATATTAAATAAACATAATGAATAACAATTTCGCAACATAAGATCAAATTTTAAATAATAATGTAGCATTGAATATTTTTCTTTATATATATATATATATATATATATATATATATATATATATACGTATGCATTCAAAAGTCATTAGATAATTTAATGGAATTGTATATTATTTAACAAAACTATCTAATACAAATATAATTTTAATCAAATATGATACCGTGTAATCTTCAATTCATTTCTACATATAATATGATGTTGTATATTATGAATTATGTATATTAATGAAAGCGTGAACAACAACCTGAAATTAATAGTATGTTAATATTAAAATTTTACTTATAAATATGTATGAGATTTTAAACATTTTGATTATAAATAATATACAAAAATAATAAAATTCTTATCAGCATTAGTATCGGTTAGTAACAAGTGACAAAAGCCTTACAAATGGCCCAGTAGGACCTTTCAACCGTTGACGTTCAATCTCAGGAAGATCCGACCACTAGATTGGCAGGAAATCCATAAAGAGGGCCCGAATCGAGTCGTGGGCCCCACCTGGACCTTAGATCTACCCCGTCTTCGGTAAAAGACTATGTCAGGACCCAAGAAATAGGATGGACGGTGTGGATTCATCACAAACATCATGGTGGACCCCACACGCGAGATTGGAGTACACAAATTGTGTACTCCCGCGACACACTGCAACAGCCGAATCGGTCAGCACGGGCTGACCGCATTTTACCTGAAAAAGAGAGGAATCTCTCTCTCTCTGCGTTTTGGCAGCGAACGGACATCGTCCATTTGTGACGATCTGTGGCCCACCACGAGGAACCATCAAGGTGATCCAAACCGTCCATCTTGTGCGCAGCAAGGTCCTGAACAAAACCTAACTTCTCCCGCACGCGGAAACACGTGTGCATGCACACCATCTTTGACCCAAACAGGCCTACGCACACAAAAAATTCTAAAAATAGAAATTGTTTTTCTTCTTGCCAGCTCCACGATCCGTGTGAAACGTCCTCTCTCAATCCTGACCGTCCCTTGGAGGGTTATCTCAGCCGTCCATACTATTTGCAAAAGCTAGGGTGTTGGGTTTGGTTGCTACCGGGTCAACTGGGCTCGGCTCGGTTTGAACCACAACTCGACCAGTTGGTCTTCCTACTGGAGTTCTCCAGCAGCATGTAAGAAAGAAAGTAGTAGAAGAAGGAAGGAGAAAGGAAGAGAAGAGAGAAAGGAGGGGAGAAGAAGAAGGGGAGAGAATGTGGGGGTGATGGGCTTGTTGAGCCGAGTCAACTCAACTCGAATTGAGTCGACTCGGTTCGAACTCAAACCGAGTTTGGTCAAGTCTAGATTGAGTCCAATGGCATCCGGGGTGGTTGGACGTCACTGTTAATGAGTCCTAATAGTTGAGAGAGGAGAAAAGATGAGGAAAAGAGAGGGAGCTTAGGCCAGGGGTTGTTGTCGGGTCACGTAGACTCAACACATTGAGTCTAAGATGGGTTTAGGTCACCAACTAGGTAGCCGGTCGGTTTGAGAAGAAGAGAGAATTGATGGGTGGTTGTGATTGAGCCGAGTTAACTCAATTGGGACCAAGCCTCCTTATTCGTTCAACTCAGGTATGTCCATCTCTCATCTTTATACTTTTGAATTGTCAAAGTTAAATTATCATTATTGTCAGGAATTATTAATGGACGTTACTAATCCCACTACGAGGTTGTTAATGCTAGATATTCACACTATTATTAATAATATTTTCCTTATGTGGTCATTAGTAGATTATCTAATATAAGATTAGTATTGACAGTATTAACTGATAATCATTATTTATCATTACTCCACTTTTAATATTATTTTAAATTAATTATAGGAATTTAATTTTTTAAACTCTAAGCCAATGCCCTAAACGTAGATAGTACGTTAGGTTTGGACCTAATTGTAGAAATTCATGATTCATGGTGGATCATTGTATTTATCATCAAGACTAGGTTCATTATGGGTAGTTATGAATTAGGAAACACCATCGTCCTCTTTATGGGTTAGTATAATTCTTGTTAATATAATTGTTAGTATTGGTCCTCGTCATTGTTAGTGGAAATCGTAGTATCATTACTTGTATTACTTAGTAGGTCATTCGTAATTACAAGAAATATTAAATAATGTTGGAATATTTAAATATGAATTTGAGAATCATCATTATCAATATTGATTGATAAATACTCCCATTACGAATATTATTTGATCCATTGTACAATAATAAAAATAAAAATAATTTAAGACGTAAATCCTAACATTTAAATGTTTAACTAAACCTTAGGGTGAAACCCTAAAACCCTAACCCTAAATAATGTGTAAGCTTGGACCTAACTGGATAACTTTACGATTTATGGTAGGGTTTGATTCTAAGGAAACACGCATTCTCTAACAACACTGGTAGGCAGTTCAAAGTATAAGGTGATGATTCTTCCCCTTAAGCTTTCCATCTTCTCATTAGCTTAAGTTATAGTTTTTATTCAAATTCATAATTGATATCTCCCTTTATAATCACATGTGTTAGCTGATGAAAATTGAATTGTTGTATTACATGCTTTATGATTATTCTGTATAATTATTCATGCTTGTGGATTGCTTATGAAACTTAAACTAGTGCATTAGTGGGAAATTTTCACATATGAATGTACACCCATACTTGAGATGTAACTTAACTAGTTGTGATCGCAATGGACCTTCGACTTGGTGGTTATTGAGTGGTGGTCTAGATGGATCATTGATGTGGGCCTACCATCCAGGGTTGTTGTGTCTAATGGTTTTTAAGGATGATCTTTATCGTATGGTTTTGATATTCGCCCTATGTGGCATATTTTGATACTCGTCCTATGTGGTTTTATTTGATATTTTTCCTACATGGGTTCGATATTTTATACTGTGCAACCATGTGATGGTAAGCCCCATATACGGTAATATGATTGGCCACTAGTCGATTAGTTTCCATTAAACATCCTAAGGTGGTAGTCTCATGAGCCGGGGATGGTGGTATGAGACACTATGCTGGAGCTGTCGGCCTACGTTGGGCTCTGAGCTCCCCGTAGTGACCTTGAGCTTACCTAAATTGGCTGATTGTAACTGGACTAATAACGGTTTACTAATCATGCATCCATAGCATGCTGGCGATGACGGGTGGCTAATCTGGATGTTGTAGCACGTGCCCTTAGGATCTTCGGGGTATCGTTTCGCTAGCTCCCAGACCACCGACTATCGACCCCTGTTCCAACTGGATGATTTTCCCAGGTTGATGATTTATATGGGCGACGAGCCTAAGTCCGACTAGATGCGCATCCCCAGGTCGATGTGCATTCACGCATACATGCATTTAAAAAGACTGCATCATGTATTGTTTTGATTGCTCTGTTTGTTTTATAACTATGCTTACCTAATATGGCGGTGTGTAATCTTGAGGGAAATTCACACTGAGTTGGCCACTCATCCATCAAATATACAACTGTACAAGTAGTACAGGTGGCTTTATTGATATGCAGTTCAGACTTGATGAGGAGCAGGGTACGATCACCAGGGATGCATGGCTGTATTTACCTGGAGGAGCTGCGTGGTCTTACGGCTTATATTTATATGCTATCTTTTATTCTCCATGTATGAAATTCTTATAAATCTTGTACTTGTTAAATTCAGAGACATTGGTTTGTATAAGTCATTATGGGCTGCTTCTTGTATATTTGAATGATAATGAAATTCTCCTTTACATCGATTGTCCACACTACGCTCATTTGCTTACTCTGATAAAAGAAAAAAAAAATGTATGTACACTCGAATTTGACCATCCTTTAATGTTAACACTCGGGTTTTTGGGAAACGGGTCGTGTACTCGGGACCTGAAGATTCGGGTCGTTACACATCTTCTCCAAAAAGAATCCCTCATCCACGGCCACTCTTTCGTCCCATCGAGCATCTAGGTAAGATCCATCACCAAATCTCCTTGAAACCCTTGTGATGAAGGGGATTTGCATGGGAATCTAACATGTAATGGTTACTTCTAGGATTCCGGCCGTTCTGCACCAAGATCCACATCTCCTAGGTTGTTCCTAAGCCTTCAACAAATCCGAAGGTGCAGACTATTGTTCTTAGGTGGCCTAGCACCAATTTTAGTGTGGGTTTAATGATTTTAAATGCTTGGATGTCATATTAGAAATTCTAGAGAAACCCTAGGGATTACATGTTTGTTGGAATTGTTTGGATGTGCATGCTTAGCTCTCAAATGTGATATAGATCTTGCCTTTCACATGATATTATGTTTGGATGATAATATGCTCGTGGTTGTTCGATTCATTTCCCTCATATGTGGTGTTTCATTGTGTGTATGATTATTTACACTTGTACTCATGATTTCTCGAGATGGAGGAAGTGTTTAACTTCCTCACACGACCCATACACTCACATGCACCTTGTTTTCGTAATAACATTTGCTTGCTTGATAGAAGTATTCGCTTTGTATGCTGGAGATGTATGAGAATATGATATTGATATACTAGTTGATAATATGGATAGTGGGCATGTTGTAGATTCCCTTCACTCCCTTTGGTTGGTCATGAACATGATGAGAGATGGTAGTCCCATCGGTAGGACTATGCTAGGGCTATATCCGTGGGTTTGGGTGGGAGTGTTCAGGTGGTTGTAGTTCGACTACATGGGTCCCTTGTGCCTGTTCACACCCCAAGTGCAAGGTTGTGATGTAGTAATAAACTCGGTGAGACCGAGGTCGAATTCACAGGGACTGAAACCTGTACTTAATCTGAAACTAACTAGAACTAGAACTAGAATGAGATGAAATCTAAATCGAGTGTGATTTGAGGAATAACGGTGAAATATTTATCTAAAATTTAGAGAATTAAAGGAAAGGAAGTTAGGGATTCAGAGGATCCACTTGTAGAGATCAGGGAGATCTTATGCCTGTATCAAGAAATCAACTAGACTTAGAGTCCCATCTTCATCCAGTTGAAGAATGTAATCATAGAAATCAAACTGAACTTACTTGATATAGTTTTCAAAGAGATGAAAGGTATATGAATTAGAATGGATTCCATCACCAAACCATGCCCAAGAGGCAAAGCAAACAACAGAATTAAACTAATTACCAACCAATCAACATGTTATGAGAGTTAGGAAGGGTACCGTCATCCGACCATGCCCAGGAGGCGATAGTGAACAACAGGGCTTCCTGACGTCATAAACATAAAAGGAAAGGAACATGCTCAAAGCGATTGCAGAGCTATTGTAATTTTAGTCACAACAGACCATTAAAAACTAAAAATATTCCCTTAATTAAAATAAAAAATCAACATCAGTTCATAAATTAAAATCAAGGGCATAAAATAGAGTCTCCCATCTCACTATAAGCTTCACCTCTTAGCCCTAGCAGCTAAGAGGTTTAGCCCAACATGATTGGACTAGATCTCTTAAAAAAACGAATAAGAAAAATAGTAATAAAAAAAACAAAAACTCTAAAATACTCTTCTTTGTGCCTCCACGGCTGCTCCACACCAAGCCAAGGTTGAAGCTCCCCGCTCGTCGATGATGCCTCCATTCGATCTTCCTTTTCTTTTATTTTTATAGGCAGCAGGGAGGAGTGAAATTCGTGCTGGAGTCGGCTTACATAGCAAAGAACCTATGCGTAAGGATGTTTACGCAGTCAAAAACTATCCGAAAAAGCGCCACTTTTCACTCTTCCTTTCCAAAAGCTTAACATCACTTGGTGTAGACACCCCACCCAGGCTAATATCTTGATTTTGTTAAGACAATCCGAGAACCATGATCATATCCCTAACCCCAACCTGAGCCATTATTCAATCCAGACCATGTCCAAAATCGATCTATTTCTCGAATCATTTTCGGGTGACAATCGAGTCGATTTCAAGCCATTTTGAGCCGAATATCCAAAACGAATTTTGTTTCACTCTAAGGACCCAAAAAAGGACCCACCGGATGAATTTCGAGGAAAGTTGTACCGAAGCGGTAGTTTGACTACCGCCGGCGGTAGTCAAACTACCGCCTTCTCTCAAAAAGTATGCGCTGAGTCAGCTACACGAGTTTCGGACTCAGCCAGGTCCGGGCGGTAGTCGGACTACCGCCGGCGGTACTCGGAGTACCGCCGCGTGATGTCTGAGCAGAGACAGCTGTCCCAGCGTCCAAAGTCAACTCTCTCATACATTTACCCTCCTCATTCTCACTATTTACCGTTTTACCGGCCCTTTTAACCAATGAGAGCGCGCCATGTGGCGTCTCTCTTTCTCCAACCAATCACTTATTGCCACATCAGCATTTACCCCTCCCAAAGCCTAAAATTACCACAATGCCATTGGAGAAGGCTATAAATAGCCCTCTCCTCTTCTCATTTCAACACCAAACCAAGGGAGGGAGAGAGAGAAAGAGAGAGTGAGAGAAAAAGAGTGAGTGAGGAAGAAAGTGAGGGAAAGGGAAGGAGCTCCCAAACCCTCAAAGTTTTGATTTTTCCAGCCACCCCCTAGCCCTCCTCTCAACTCTTCCAACCCATAAGCCTAGCCCAGAATGATCATGGTTTAACCTACATCCTAGCCTATTCAAGAATCAAGTCAAAGATCCATTTACATACAAGCATTCATCATGACATCTACTCTCTTCTCAACCCCCCTGCTTCTCTAGATCTCTAGTGGACGTATGCTCTGTGACTTGCCGTACATCGGATCCTGTCACATCAGAAATTCCTAGTGATCTAGTCCACTTTTCTTATCTCTTTGCATAAGCATCATCACATCCGCCTTCTAGACACATTGTTGGACGTATGCTCTGTGGCCTGCCGAAATCTCGGATCTTACTACATCAGAAATCCACGTGTGACTAGTCCCATCATGACCGTAGCATCATCATCATCCCTTGAGATTATTTTACCATACTAAGTTGAGACCATACATTTGTACGGGCAGAGAGGGTGCCTAACACCTTCCCTCTTTGTAACCGAGGTCCCTTACCCGGAATCCCAGATCGTAGACCAGGAGTCAACCTAAGGTAGGAGAGTCTTCGGATTTCTCCAACCTTACATATTCCGTGAGTTCTAGCCGACCGCGGGATTCTGAGTAATATTGGCTAGTGGCGACTCCAACAATCACAAATCAGCTTAATCACCCCCAACATCATCACCACAACGCCACATTTTTCACAACAGCGTGGACGCCGATTTTTCAGTGTCTACAGAATGGCGACTCCACTGGGGATTTGCTAGCTCGCACTAGTTGAGACCCGACTCGAAAGAGTGTGGTACTATAATCTCAAGGGACATCATCACTGCATTCACAAAAAAAAAAAAAAAAACATCTTTGGCTTACACTTGTTTGGGCATCAATCCTAGCCACGACCACTCAATCCCATGCAGTTATGGCTACCCATGAAAAAGAGCCACAGCTCTGCCCGGCTCTGGCAAGCACCGACACCGTACCGCCACCGTCACCGAGCACCTCCAAAGCAGACTCCAAACCCACGGGCCAATACAACCACGCAAGAGTTGCTACTTCGAGCAATGCAAGAACTATTGCTTCGCCTAGTGCCAAGCGCCATACCGGACATACAGGCAACACAACATAGTGCTGAAAATAGTTTAACCCCACAACCTCCTTTTGCTTCCTTCCTTCCTCCAGCAAATCTCATTCTACCATTCCCTACAGAATCAACACAAGATCACCAACATCCTCTTCCTAGTAGGAGATCTGGTCAATTTCAAGGAGAAAAACCCCTCTCATATGATCCTTCTGAACTCACAGAACTCCGAGAGCAATTGTGCGATGTATAGAGGAAACTACAAAGGCAGCAAGGAGTGGATCATCCATCCACCAAATTCAGGGACTTATGTCCCTTTCCCGATGCTGAAGGTACCTCAAAACTTTGAGGTTCCAAAATTCAAAAGGTATGATGGTACGGGGTGTCCTATGGACCATTTAAGAGCATTCTGTGGAGAGCTTAATACTCTGGCAGGTAATAATGGAGCGTTGATTCGTTTGTTTCAAAAATCCTTAAAAGGCGATGCGTTAGATTGGTACACGTCATTAGACTACCATCGAATTAAGACTTGGGAACAACTTTCTCAAGCTTTCCTTGATCGTTTCGTGTACAATCTTAATGCAGCACTCAAAAGGGCGGATCTTGTTGCCTTAAGGCAGAGGGACGATGAGTCATTATCAGCTTACGTTGGACGATGGCGGGCTATGGTTGCCAGAATGAAAACACCCATTGATGACGAGGAGCAAATGTACATGATCATCCACTCGGCAAACCCAAGTATCTCTGGATACCTCGTCTCATATCCATATGCCAATTTTACCCAACTCATCCGCGCTGGGGAATAAGTTGAAGACGGAATAAGGGTTGGGACAATCTCTCCCTGGTGGCCTCATCAGGCCTCCTCAGTACAACAGAATGTGGAAAGAAGGCCTACTGGATATGGGAATGGTAACAGAAGTGTTCCTGACCTCCATCCAACAGAAGAAGACAATCTTGTCGCCTCCACCCAAGGTGCTCAATTCGCTCCTCAAGAAGGACAATGGCGACAACAACAGCAGAGAGAGATTCCTCAGTACCCCAATCATGGTCAGTAGATGAGGATGACCCGGGAACCTACGAAGTTTACACCGATAGCCCAAACGTACAGTGAGGTACTAGCCACGCTAGTCCAAAGGTAAATACTTACACCGCTACTGCCTAGGCTCCCACCAAACCCTCTGCCACCAAACTATAATGAGAATGAGTACTGTGCATACCACCAATCCCGAGGCCACACAACGGACCGTTGTTTCGCCCTGAAACATGTAGTCCAAGATTTGATTGACAACCAAACGATTGTGGTTACCTCTCCTGTTGTTGCCACCACCACACCCCTAGAATCCCTGCCCATTTTGTATCAAGCAAGCCCCACCTCATTGGGCACCCTTGCCACTAATATCATTCAGGGAGAATCACCTTGCCATCCAGTCCAATGCATCCATTCAATCACTGCCAGCCCAACAACAATACCCCCAAGTCTACAAGGGGGACACCCTGCCAATCCAATCTCTTCGCTCTCAAATAAGCAAGGGGCATCTCCAGCTGGTCTAGTCTCCATTCCCCCAAATATGCAAGGGGCATGCTCATCCAATCCAATCTTTGCTCCCTTAAATATGCAAGGGGCATCTCCAGCCGGTCCAATCTCCATACCCTAGGAGCCACCCTCAATCAATTCAATCCATACATCCTCCGTCTCGCAAGGGGCACCATCTGCTTATCCGATCCTTGCTCCAACCCTCGTGCTCCAAGAAAATGCTCCTTCTTTGGTCAACATACCGCATGCCCTAGTAAAATCAGGGCCCAACTTCAATCATGTGGTAACTTTTCAAGAAGGACATTCTGCTACTCAAAGGGATTTGTCTAGCTCGCTCAGTCTTGAACCTTCAAGAGAAGAGTCCGGGACAAGTAGTTCCCTCCTCTAGGAGAAAGGTCGAGGAAGAGATTAATGTCGAGATCTTGATTAGCCCCAAAACATCAACCATCACTTTTCAGGTCTTTGACATCACAGCTTCATTTCATCTCCTCCCTGATCGGTCTTGGATCCATAGAGTCAAGGCTCTCTCTTCGACTCTTCATCAAAAGGCCAAATACATTTTCGGAGACAAGGCGCTGACCGTTTTGGACGATCCCGAACAAATCTTTCCGATAGAAGCAGTCAACCATCAAGAGCTAGATATTCCGATCATAGATATATAATGCTCCGAGGAGGACATACCATACCATAATCTTGAGTTTAAAACAGCGAATTGCATACCTCTTGCATGTCCCATCGGATCAAACTATGTCTTCCCTTCAGTCGAGCACCAACATTTTTATTATCAGCTCGAATATCAAGAAAATGCAGGCATGATAGGACTGGGAGATCAGCCTCCTAAGGATGAGATAGCAAAGCACAAATGTATCGGAGGAGAACAAACTCGGCAAGAGGAATTGATCCCTTCATCCACACATCAATCAGATCCATTAGAGAAGGGATCATTCATCTGACTGGTAGACGGAGATCCATCGTGGAGGATCAAATGAGCGAAATGAGTCTAACTGAGCAATTTGAAAATGACTCGGGCAAGGGGCAAGAATTGCCCCTAATTGACTGGACCACAATCTGGGTCCCGCTTGAGCAGAAAGAATGCAAAGACTCACAATGCATTGAGGATGAACTGAGGAAAGGGACATCCAACACCAACTCAGAGCCCAATCTCAAACTCATCATGACATTTGGGTACAACAATGAGGGCCCACCTACTGATCTGTTTGGCCCTGCCTCATGAGGGGAGGGAGTGTAGGGCAATAGGCGTTCACAATCCCAGACAAATAAGCAATAAAAAAAATAATGTTTGATTCCTCGAATGTAATCGAGCAATCCCGATTCACATCGCCATCTTTCTTTTAAAAGAAAAAGAAAAAAAAAAATCGAAAATTCTCGAAAAGCCAAAAACATTGGATATTTCCAAAACACCAAAAAAAAAAAAAAAAATCATATACTTGTCAAAATCCAAAAAAAAAAAAAAAAAAAAAAAAATAAAAAATCGAAAAAATTTCAAAAGGCCAAAAACATTAGATATTTTCAAAATGCCAAAAATTCGGATACTTGTTAAAATCCAAAAACAACAGAAATTTCTCAAAACAATAGAAAATCTTTCAAAACTCACAAGCAAGAATGTGCCAAATGTGTCTGTTACAACACCCAAGTTTAAAGTCGACTCATATCATTTCGATCTAGAGTTGAACTTCAAACTTATGGGTTTGAACGAAGCCCAGGATGTGGGAAAATGATGATTCAACTCTCGAGCTTGAGGATTCCCTCAGAAAGTTCGAAACAAAGGTCAATGTCGTGACGGATGATTTTGAAATTGTAAGCTTGGGATCCCCTGAGCTCCCTAGAAAAGTACGCATCAAAAGATCCTCGCCTCATGAATACAAGTAGAGGATCACAGAGTTCTTAAGGCCAAGGCTATCCAACCTTTCGTTCTCCTATAAAGCCTTACCCAAATCAAATGAAGAACCAATCATACACCATCTCTTATGAAGCCAGAAGTCAAGCCCATCAAGCAAAGCGGTCAAGATCATGTCTGAAGTCCACAATGGAGTCCTACTGATGAACGATGGAGATAAGCTATTGCAGCATGTCAGGAAGTGCTTCAAGTATCAAAGCTTGCATAACGGATCCATGTGCATGCTTCGAGTCTTTATAACCTGTCAACACTCTAGCCCTTCTTCATTATGGGGTGTGGACATCATCGAAAGAATGAACCCAAAGGCATCCAATGGTCATGAGTATATTCTCGTATTTGGCAAAAGTGGGCGGTGACAACATCCTACATCATCAGTACGAATGAAAAAGAAGTCAACGATTGGTGGTATGCTCGATGCAACCAACTACATCTCGCAAACATAACGATCGCCATGACCGACGACAAACAAGTCTGAAAGAAAGGTTAGCAACATGGTAACATGTACATCTTATCATTAGCCTACTAGATCCAGGGGCAACTCCAGGCCATCTTGAGACGATCCGCTGATCATCAGCGAAGTTCTTCCGAGAGGTTCCCTTCATCTCAACATCATTAGGGGCAAAAATCTTCCAGAGCCCATCAACTCCGACATCGTGAATATCTATCATGGGTAATCCTACCTAACTATGTCAACAACCACAATCGTAAAGCTAAAGTTAAAAGGTTAGCATCCTGAGGTACATTCCATCATCATTCATTCCCTCCAATAAGCGTTCCAAAAAAAAAAATAATAAGGTTCAAAAAAAAAAAAAAGGAGAAGGACAAAAAAAAAAGAGAGATAAAGAAATGGACGAATAAAGCGCACAGTCCAAAAAAAAAGAGAAGAAAAAGAAAAAAAAAAAGAAGGAAAAGAAAGAGTCGAACCCAATGAGTGAGAACACAATTCACCAACCCATTTTCCTCAAGATAGTTTAACCCAATGTCAATGACTTCATGATCGTGATTGAAAATAAAGTCAGTACCACTCACTAGTCGGCCAAGAATGAATGGAGTCTAGCCTCACGCCTCATGTACAAGAAAAGAGAAATCAAAAGAAAAGTAACATGCCTAAGCAAAACAGGCGAGGTGAAAATCCGAAAGGGCGCCTCGAGTAAAAACAGCGAGCATGTAGCGGACTTGGTGAAAACCTGAAAAGGCACCAAGGGTAAAAAGAGCACAGCTGCCAAGGGGCAGCAAGAGCAAAAACTCTAGACATGGTGAAAATCTGAAAGGACGCCATGGGCAAAATGACGAGAAAGCCGGTCGTGGTGAAAACCTGAAAAGGCGCTACGGGCAAAAATGGCTAGAGAAAAAAATAAAAAGTGCAGGAATAGGAGAAGCCAAAGCAATAAGCAAAGTGAAGAAGTACAAGGAAAAGATAGGTCCCGGATCAGAATTTGTTGGACTCTACCCAAAACCAAGGGGCATGATCCTAGTATGTGCTACTCTCAGGGAATCAGGATACCTTGTAAATGACTCAGAATACCGGATTCGACGTGGGCTAAGTTCAAGATTCTGATCCCAATCATCCAAAGCATAAATCCAAAAGCAAACACTGGTCAATTTGGCACAAACAAAATTTTATTTTCTGTGAAAATCTTTTTACAAGTACTTTGTTTTCTTTCTTCATAAAAACAAAAACAAAATAAAATTTTCTCATGCATACGGGACAAGCAGATGATCAACATCGGGAACTACAGGTAAGCCCCAACCTCTCATGTAGCGATAATCTCTGCCTGAGCCCCTCTACCTTCATGCGCAGGTAGAAGATCTCATCCTTCTCCAGACGGTGTGCCGCGAACATGCTATCATCATACCGCCGTCCCATTACTAGGCGACGAGCCATATCCTCACAAGTATGGCAAAGGACAGTGATCTTGGAGATCAGGTGACCATGTGTGGTCAGCAAGAAGGATGGATCGACGAAAGGGCGCTCTCAAAAGCCTCAAAAGAATCGATAACACAAGAGGAAGACGAAGCAGTGCCAACCACCCAAATTTGATCCATAGCCATCCCACATCCATAGCCATCCTCCCATCCATCAAGCCATCCACACCATCCATAGCCATCCTCCCATCCATCAAGTCATCCACGCCATCCATAGCCATCCTCCCATCCATCAAGGCATCCACACCGCACATAGCCATCCTCCCATCCATCAAGGCATCCACACCGTCCATAGCCATCCTCCCATCCATCAAGCCATCCACATCATCCATAGCCATCCTCCCATCCATCAAAGCATCCACACCATCCATAGCCCATCCATAGCCATCCTCCCATCCATCAAAGCATCCACACCATCCATAGCCATCCTCCCATCCATCAAGCCATCCACACCACCTATGGCCATCCTCCCATCAATCAAGCCATCCCCACCATCCATAGCCATCCCTCCATCAATCAAACCATCCAATCCCATCAGCCTATTAGTAAGAAAAGGATCCAAGCTATAAATGGTGTTCATTCCTTCAAGAGGGCCCATCACTTCTCCATCTACCCCCATCAATCCACCCATAAATCCCTCATCATTTATGGAGCTACCCACCTTTTCACCATCAATAGACCCACCTAACCCATCATCATGATTAGCCATGATGAATCAGAAAGGGAGAAAGGAACAAGGGATGGATGAGACAAAGAAGAAAGGACAAAATAGAGACAAAAGGGACGATCAGAGAGCGGACGGACGAGAACATCGGAGGAAGGGACAAAGGGAATGAACAGAGAAGAACAGGGCTTGCTGGAAGAAAAGATGGACGGGGGCGGTAATCCGATTACCGCTAGCGGTACTTTCTGAGTACCGGATTTTCGAATGAGGTGTCATCACCGAATCATCGCGCACTGACGTAAGGAGCGAGATGGGCAAATGTCAACGGGCGGTAGTCGGACTACCGCCCGGGCCCACTTTCAGGCAAAATTCGGACAGGACCCACTTCAGAAAGCTGGGACTACAGAACGTACCTCCATATACCAGAATGGGATCGCATAAATGATCAAAAGATGGTCCAAGAAGGCAACAGCCCGGACCCATCTTCCAAGGCCCATTTCCCAAGCTCACTTCAAAAAACCCATCTCAAGGCCTAAGCCCATTTCAAAAGTCCAGGCCCATCTTCCAAGGCCCATTTCCAAAAATTCTAAAAAATCCCAAAATCTAAAAAAAATCCCAAAATTCCAAAAATCCCCAAAATCCCAAAAATTCCAAAAATCCCAAAAAAACCCAAAATCCCCAAAATCCCAAAAAATCCCAAAATTCTAAAAATTCCCAAAAAATCCCAAAAATCTCAAAATTAAAAAATCCCCAAAATCCCAAAAATCCCAAAAGTTTTCAAAAAAAAAAAATTTTCCACAAAACATCTGAATTTTTCAAAAATCTCAAAATCTTCAAAAAATATAAAAAATACCAAGTAACTCTAAAATAAATCCCCAGTAAGTATAGGCCCAAAAGGTTTGCTTCTTCTAAAAATCATTAGCCCCATTAATTTATTAGTGGAGGCCATCTGACTTTCAAATAAAAACCGTTAGCCCCGCCAACTCATTAGTGGAGGCAACGCGTCTGTTTACTTAACTTGCAAAAATAAAAACCGAACGACGACGCCCACCCGCGAGATCGAACGGATATTTTTTCAAAAAAAAATCTATAAAAAAAAAAGTTTCAAATAAAATCCTCAAAGAGCTTAGCTCCAAAGAGGATAGTTTTCCAAAACGCACGCGACGCGCAGTACACTGAGGAATATTCCATATTCTCTAGTTGCGGTCAGTGCAAACAGTTAAATAAGACCCGATCTCTTCCGGTCTCCTCGAAGGACGATCGAGTCCGTACATGATACATGTACGATTGGCCAGATCTCTATAACTGGGCAGTCGTACAAATGCTAGTAAGATGAGTGGATCTATCTCTGGAAAGAATAATCAAACTCGAAGTGAAGACAATCCATTGTAATCAAGTGTCGACTCATGGGTTGCATGGCTAATGATTAGGCGCACATACCTAGTCCGGAATGTTCGTAAAATTTGATAGAGTCCAAGTCAGCGTAGTGAGTTCCCCATAAGGCCGCACCAACGCTCAGGGCAGCTAACCACTTTGACGATCAAATGGAACGAACATTCCTAGGGTGATTACATAGCAAAGGAACGACAGACCTAATGCAGACTCAAATCCTCGTAAAGCGCGACAAATGCTCGGAGGCCCTTACTTTTCAGACTTACCCTCCAATGCTGTAAACAATCCGATGTGAAGAGGTTGTGATTGGTGATCCGTAAAGCCGCGACAAATGCGCAGGAGACAATCACAACGTTTTCCTCAACCCTCGTGATATGTGCAAGTCATCTTTTTCCAAACAGTCAATTGACAATGATACAATGGTAGGCAATAGATTTGAATCGCTACCCTTCATTCTGACCAGAAGGGTGGGGTGTCCACTTGCTTTGACCTTCGGTTGCTCGCAACCTCGGTCAAAGAGGGGCATCTGTAGACACCCCACCCAGGCTAATATCTTGATTTTGTTAAGACAATCCGAGAACCATGATCATGTCCCTAACCCTAACTTGAACCATTATTCAATCCAGACCATGTCCAAAACCGATCTATTTCTCGAATCATTCTCGGGCAACGATCGAGCCAATTTCGAGCCATTTTGAGCCAAACATCCAAAACGGACTTTGTTTCGTCCTAAGGACCTAAAAAAGGACCCATCGGATGAATTTCAAAGGAAGCTGTACCGAAGCGGTAGTTTGACTATTGCCAGAGGTAGTCAAATTACCACTTCCCCTAAAAAAGCGAGCACTGAGTCAACCACAGGAGTTTCGGACTCAGCCAGATCTGGGCGGCAGTCGGACTACTACGCCACGGCCGGTAGGGCCCGCTGCCTCGGCAGACTCCGAGTACCGCCGCGTCTGTCTCGAATGGGACACCGTCTCCCAGGCGTCCAAAGTCAACTCTCCCATACATTTACCCTCCTCATTCTCACTATTTACTATTTTACCAGCCCTTTTAGCCAATGAGAGTACGCCACGTGGCATCTCTCTCCTCTCCACCAATCACCCATTGCCACATCAGCATTTACCCCTCCCAAAGCCCAAAATTACCACAATGCCATTGGAGAAGGCTATAAATAGCCCTCTCCTCTTCTCATTTCAACACATCAAGCCACCAAGGGAGGGAGAGAGAGAAAGAGAGAGTGAGTGAGAAAGAGTAAGTGAGGAAGAGAGTGAGGGAAGGGAAGGGGTTTCCAAGCTTTTAAGCCCAAATTTTCCAGCCACCTCCTATCCTTCATCTCAACCCTTTCAACCTACAAGCCTAGCCCAAAATGATCATGGTTCAATCTACATCCTAGCCTATTCAAGAATCAAGTCAAAGATCTATACAAGCATTCATCATGACATCTACTCTCTTCTCAACCCCCCTGCTTCTCTAGATCTCTAGTGGACGTATGCTCTGTGACTTGCCGTACATCGGATCCTGTCACATTAGAAATTCCTAGTGATCTAGTCCACTTTTCTTATCTCTTTGCATAAGCATCATCACATCCGCCTTCTAGACACATTGTTGGACGTATGCTCGTGGCCTGTAGAAATCTCGGATCTTGCTACATCAGAAATCCACATGTGACTAGTCCCATCATGACCATAGCATCATCATCATCCCTTGAGATTATTTTATCATACTAAGTCGAGACCGTACACTTGTACGGGCAGAGAGGGTGCTTAGCACCTTCCCTCTTTGTAACCGAGGTCCCTTACCTGGAATCTCAGATCGTAAACCAGGAGTCAATCTAAGGTAGGAGAGTCTTCGGATTTCTCCAACCTTATGTATTCCGTGGGTTCTAGCCGACCGCGGGATTCTGAGTAATATTGGCTAGTGGTGACTCCAACAATCACAAATCAGCTTAACCACCCCCAACATCATCACCACAATAATAACATTTTTCACAACAACGTGGACGCCGATTTTTCAGTGTCTACACTTGGGTAATTTCTGAACTAGCTACACGATGGACGGTTTAGATCATCCATCTGATCAAAGATAGCGGGCTACAACTGCTCAGAAATTCCGGTTTTCGCGGACGCCTGCGAAACAGAGATTATTCACTTTCGCTGACGAAGCTGGTGGGGTCCACTTCGATGTATTTTGGAGAAATCCAAGCCGTCCATTGGATTGGTCTCATGAAACTGGTCAGACATGATGAGTTTGGAGTGATCTCGGTGTGGACCACCAGATTTCTCACTTTACCGGTTGTTCAGTGTCTGAGACTTCATGTACATGCAGTGTTTGAGAAACTCGGGCTTCATGTTAAGGTACGGTCGGTTTGAACTCCCGCATTTGATGAACGGTGTGGATCATCAAAATATATGATGATAGTGGCCCACCAGGAATCGAATGCAACCCGTCATTGCGGCGCAGTCAACACACGTCGACGCCAGTGATGGTGGTGTCCCACTAATCGACGCAGACAGAAATCCACACCGTCCATTGAAATGCCCTCGAAAACCGTTTGTCAAGGGTTTGTTTGGCTTGATTAGATGTGGTTCATCGATCTTTCTGCTCTGCCGTCCATCCTACGTTTAACAGAAAGAATCTTCCGATCGCTCGCATGGGAGAAAAAGGACTCCTAGGCATGAGTTACACCCGCCCTATGAATGCAATTAACGGTCCAGATCTGGCCATTGGATAACAGGGGCCCCACTAGGCAAAAACCACGTCGGACGGCCGAAAACGTTGTTGCCTTTTTTAAGTTTTTAAAGAAATTCTCGGTCAGCCAGCGCTGACCGAGTTCTTGAAGGCCGGTGTGCGGCCGGTGAAAATATACCATGTACACGCATGTGTACATGTGGGATCCATTGTGACATTCTTGAGAAATCCGTTTCATCCATCCTTTTCCCCATCTACTTTAAGGCATTGAAAATGATATTAAAGTATATCCAGATATCAAGCGGGCCCCACTTAAGGATTTAAGGGGCTGATCTGTCCGATGGGCCACTTCCAGAAGGATCCATTAGCTAAAATTCGACGTGTACGGTCAATTTATGGTCCTCAGGCCATGTATGAATTTTCAAGCTGAACGGATAGTGGGAACCCTATGATCTTGCGTTCTGGACGACTTTTAGACCACCTGAGTCTTCAGTTTCTCGATTTTCTCGAATCTCTGGTGTGTAAATTCGTCGATCTTGGTTCCCTGAAGTCCGTCCCTTGCTTTGGTGAATTTTGAGTGTTAAATCTTATCTTTTAACATCTTATTTCGATCCAGGCTCGTAAATACGCTCTGCATCACAAACATGGTTAAATCAGACCATTAAACAGTATCATGTACGTAAATACAGGCCATAACAGGGGTCTAGTATGCAGTATTTGACCCTCAACAGTGCCCGAGGTCACTCGTCTCACGCTCGCCTGACTCGTGCGGTCTAGCCTACTGTCTGACCAACCTTGTTTGTCAACCCTGTTTGCTCACCTATGTATGGAACCTGAAATACCTTACAACTATCGGGGCCCATTGATACCTAGACTGTAACGGGTCCACAGTCTCGTGAGCCGGGCATGGTGGAATGAGACACTGTGTCCAAGCTGTCGGCCTACGCTGGGGTACTGCGCCTCCCCGTAGTGACCGCGAGTGATCCCTTTCTCTCGGCACTCCTCATGTGCTTGAAGTCGGGGATGAGGACCCCGACGGGATCATGGACCGCGGGGACTCACCCTCACGCGTTGATGGGGTCTTGGCCTCGCAACCAGCTTAGGGCAGTGATACGTAGGGTGAATCAGGATCCCCAATCTGTTGGATGAATGGACTTAACTAATAACTCGGCTAATACGATCGTATTGCATCGCATTAGTTAGGGTGGCGACTCGTCAGTCGAGGTCGTTCTGAGGGAGTGTAGCCATATCGATCTTTAGATGGAGTCGCTCGAGGGAGCGTTGTGGCGAGGGCATGCATCATATCACCACATTGCATGTGCATTTAATAAGAGTTGTAGGTGTTGCTGATTGACTGCTTTTCATTAAATTCATATTATAATTGATGCTTGTTAAAACTTAAGATTAATAGTTCACACTGAGTTGATCACTGTCTCCCACTCTGGGACGGTGTTTTAAAACACCAACCAGACCCAATCATAGATGCAGGTGACTCAGGGCTGGAGGAGCCTGGTGAGGTGAGCTTCGAGGAAGAGGACGAGCTGTCCTACTTCCAGATGATGGATGGTTTCCCGCCAGCTGGAGAGGCGGGATCGGATCGCTGAGCTTGGGCTCGGCTCTATTTATTTTGGACTCACCATTCTTTTGACATTTTGTTGGGTGAGGCTATGTGTGCTCCCTTATTCTTTTGGACATGGATGTATGTATATATTTGATCTATTTCATTTCAGTAGATTGGTGTGATTGTGCCTCATGCTCTAGGTGGTTCTAAATTGCGCAATTAATTTGACTAATCATAAAACCAAAGAAATGTATGATAAGTGACCCCAGAAACTCGAAAGTTGAGTATATACACGACCCCTGATTTTCAGGGTATTACATCTATCAACTTATAAAGTGTCTATCTGTCAATGTAAATTCCATAGGAGTTCAACTTTTTATTAGCTGTAGGAGATTCTACCCAAACTCTTATCACCTTAGTCACTTTAATGGAACATCGCATGTAAGGTGTTTGATCTTGGAGCTAAAGCATTAGCAAAGCATCCTCATCAACGATCGATGGAGCAAAAGGGGAGTTGAATGAAGCACAAGAGAGCATTAATTAAGTAACCAGAGACGACACATCAAAGGGGCTCAATTCGATAAGTGTCAATTAATGAATCTATATTCTCTTTTCCTTGCATGGAATTGATGTTAAGAGTTTGTAACTCAAACTTGATAGGTTCTTGTGTAAAACTTAGATTATTGTGTATGGTTGAATTCACCGGACATGGGTGCGTATTTGTTAGTCTCCATTGGAGCCTATGGTGGGAGCAAACATATGTCCTTAAAGTATGACCAAGGTTGTTGGTTACTCGATAAAAAGCCAACTAAGGTATATTTTGGGAGCCTCTAGCGGGAGTGTACACTAGGTAAGTCCTTTTGCAGGCCACCGACATGAGTGAGTACGTGATAAGTCGTTGTTTAGGCCACCGACACAGGTGAGTACGTGATAGGTCCTTGTTTAGGGTTGTAATAGTTAGAGGTGAATCAGATTTAAAACCTCTGATAGTGAAATCTGGTACACTCGGAGAAAGTGCATCACCAAGAGTGGAGTAGGGAAACTGAACCACTATGGATGCTTGTGTTTTAGATTATCATTTGAGCACTTTTATAATGATATTTAATGTGATTGTTCTGTTGAGTTATATGTATGCATAAATGCAATGATTTGAATAGTTAGCGCATCCCACACATATACACTATCAATTATAGATTAGTTGCATAATTGACATATGTGATTGGACCATCTATTGGCTTGGAAGCCATAGAGTTAATTATCTTTCTTAGCTTAATTGGCACATTAGTTTAAGTAGACAATTGTGTGTTAAAATGCATAAATTTAATTTGGTCCTAATCACCCCCACTAAAGCATAACCACCATTTTATAGCTCCTCTAAGCTTCTGCATGTTGTAATAGATTATTCCACGCAATTTTACGATCGAAGCAATTCAAAAGTCTGATTGTAACTAGACAAGTCTGATTAAAGAACAAAAATTAGAAAATCTGAATCTAAAAGTTAATGTTATGATTAAGGGAATTAGTACAAACTAGTTAGAAATCATTTGTTTATGGGCAGGCCTAACTGCATGAATTTTATAATTTTTTGTGACTGGAGGTAGAGCTGAGCATCGAGTCAAGTCGGATCGGATTGGGTCCAGCTCGACTCGGTCCGAAATTTACATGGCCTGACTCGAACTCGATTCGATCAGGGACTAAGTCCGGGTCATCTGACTCGATCCGATCTGGACCACTGCTGGCTTGATCTGAACCGAGTTCGACTCGGTTAGGGAAACTAAGTCGGATCAGATTGGGTACGATTGGAATCGGTCCTGAGTTTTTTTTTTTTATTTTAAATAAAAATGGTGGGCCACCGCTCCAAAATAGTCCAAAATACGGGCTAAAATTATATATATACATATAAATAAAAACGAAACCTACGTACCTACCTGATGAATGGAGATGATGAATAGTGATGATGAGTGGGCCAGGCTGCTGAGTGGCCGGATCAAGATGACCGGGTGCCACGCTTGTTCGGGTAGAGACAGATGAAAGAGGGAGGGATTTTAGGGATGAACGGTGATGATGACTGATAAGTGGGCTGGGATGCTGAGTGGAGTGGTCGGATCGAGATGGCTGCTTGTTCGGGTAAAGAAAGAGAGAAGGAGGGATTTTAGGGATTTTAGAAATTTTAGGGATTTTGAGGATTTGAGGGATTTTGGGTTCGTTGCTGGTTCGGGTGCGAGTGGATAGGGTAAAGAGTAAAAGAGTAATATATATATATGTGTGTGTGTGTGTGTGCGCGCGTGCTTATTAATAGACCCGATCCGGATCGGATCGGATCGGTCCGGATTAACATTGATCCGAAGTCGATCTAATGAATGGTCGGATCTGACTGGGCCAACTCAATTTGGCTTGATCCCGGCCTTCGGTTCGGATCAGATCGGTTCGAATACGTCGGATCGTTCCGGATTCTGCCTAGCTCTAAATGGAGGATTGAACTAAAAATTTGCAACGACATTTTATGCTCAAATAAAGAACCCATAAAAGTTTTGTGCTAAAATATGAAGACTTTAAGTATGTAAAATGGCGACTGGATTGCCGACGACAGCGAGTTGGTCTATTCACTATCATACCCTGTCGATTTGTTTGACATAGTAACTTTTTTTTTAAAAAATTCATTGTATTAGAGCTAAAGTATCTTCATTATATTAAATGTGATTACAAGTAAAATATTTTATAATGCCCACCAAATATTAATAATTTTCTCATAGGAAACTATGGCCCCTAAGAAGACATGTTGCATGCGGGGACTTGATACCTTTCGTAAGTGCGCCTTTACCGGATACTCCTTTATCAAATCTTCCTATACCTGAAGAATCCAGGACAACTCCTAGTAAGCAGGATGAGAATGAGATAGAAGAGGAAGGACAAGCTCCTCCACCTCCGCCTCCTCCAGTTGACATGGCTGGTGTGGGACCAGGCACATAACTTCCATTATCCTTGACCACCAAGCGGGTTAACTTCATCGAACCTAATGTTCAACACTGATATGTAGCTTTTGGGTTGGTAACACATATTGCGGCAATGATGAAGCATCAACAGGACTAGTTCACGACTTGGCGAAACATGTTAGCTAACCTGAACTAGGTATCTCAGCACCAACGGAATGTTTCGCTACTCAAACCCCGAGCAACCATATGAGGTGGACCTACTCAAAAAGTTTACAAAGTTGCGGCCGCTAGTATTCAAGGGCACTTCTGACCCATCCATAGTAGAATGCTGGTTAAAATAGATTGTGATGATTTTAGAAGTAATGAACGACCTTGATAATCAGATGGTTGGCATCACTTGTCCTTCGGGGCGAAGTTGATATATGGTAGAGTGTAACCAAGAGGATGGTTCCAGTTGACCATGTGTGGACCTGGAATGAATTACAGGGTACATTCCATGAGAAGCATTTAACGAATGTATACCATATTCCAAAGATGACAAAATTTATGAGACTAGAATAAGACTCCATGACTGTAGCCTAGTACGAGGTGAAGTTCCTTGAGTTGTCAAGATGTGTATTGAAGATACTGAAATATGAAGATTACAAGATAACAAGGTTCGAAGAGTGACTTACGCATGATATCATAACAAAATGTTACTATGTAGATGCGAAGAATTACTCAGAGGTAGTAGATAAAGCCCTACAAGCACAACAAGATACATAGCGTTTCCTTAAGACTCGATTACATTTAAAAAGTAAAGGCAAACGAGTAGGCCGACACCTAGTAAGCAACAACTGCCAGAGAAGAGGCAAAGAACATAAATCCAACAACCAGTACTAGAAAACTAGGAGTGACTTTTTTCAGGCAATTGTGCTTATTACAGGAAGTATGGCCACATGACTCATATGTAGAACCAAGCTGAGAAATATGGGTGTAATGCCTTTGCATCATATATCACCTTGAATGCAATTTTCGACACCATCTCAGCAATCAGGACAGACATCTCAGGCATCGCCCACTTCACCTCTTATGCTGTAGCAAAATTAACAGAATCAACCTTCTCAGTCAGTACCTCAAGGTCAAGGAAGTCAGCATATTAGGCAGCAATTGTTGCGTACACAGGTTTATTCTATTACATTAAAGGAGAATCTAAAAGAAAACAATAACGTTGTTGAATGTGTGATTAAAACACATGACACTACAATTTTTGTATATATCTGATCAGAGAGCTACATTATCCTTTATTGCATCATCAATAATAACTTGATTAAGATTGAAGTCTAAAGTCCTGCATCTAATAATATATCATACTTGGTGTGAGCCAACATCCGCAAAAAAAAAAAAAAAAGAACCAACCTTGGCCTAGAGATTGAATGGTTGTGATCTTTCATTCTCAGCAAGTTTTGGTTAGCGGTCCATCTCATGGGCCCACCTTCAAAACACAACAGTGCATAGATATCCTAGGGAAGACCATGATATCTCCTCAACTGCATAAAATGGAGTAGCCATTGTTTATGCAATAAAGGCTTTACGGGGCTCGCATTGCTGACTATGTGATGTTTATTCTATGAATATGCCAGTATGGATCATATTAGGATGGCATCACATAAAAAAGGTAGATCCATATTAGAGTGGACCAAGGCAAAGATGAATTGTCTCTCACTGTAATCATTTAGAACAACTTCTTTTTCTTTATATCTCTCTCTTTAAAAAAAAAGTACTTTGACTGATTGTGATTAATGATACCTAAAGAATAAATGTCACATGCAGATGATAAATAAACAATGCAAATGATGAGAATGACTATGGATGTATTGCTAACAAAAAAAAAATATATACACTTATTCTATAATCAAAGCATCTGATTGGTGGACATTCATTGACATTTGAAGACAATAAATATCCAACCATCCTACTTTAAAAATAGGAGTCAATGACTCACAAGTTAAGATCATTCCAAAAAATTGATTTTAGGAC
This sequence comes from Magnolia changhungtana, assembly GCA_030180095.1. Taxonomy (NCBI): domain Eukaryota; kingdom Viridiplantae; phylum Streptophyta; class Magnoliopsida; order Magnoliales; family Magnoliaceae; genus Magnolia; species Magnolia changhungtana. Next base: position 2,187,032 of record JASAUF010000547.1, on the reverse strand, counting down.
CATATGCAGTGGTTTCCACAAATTGCTTAGTTTAATTTGAGTTAATATATAGCATGTGTATTTCAAAATGCCTGCATATAAGGAGTGCTTGCATATCTCTGTGGGTGGATCTTTCACATGATCCTTGCATATCTCTGTGGGTGGATCTTTCACATGATCCACCCCATCCATCGGTACCTTACCTCAGTCCACCTTAGAATCCTAAAAAATCGTAACCATCGAAACTTAGGTAGCACACTTAAGGGGAAAAATTTTGAGATTGAATAATCACCACTATTTTCATAGGGTCCACCTTGGTGGTTATATACCATTCAATTCATTCATCTAACATGTCTCATGAAGATGAAATGATTAACTAAAAGTCCAATTATTCCGAAAGTCAAGTGGCCCATAACATATGAGTTTATAGGTGTAAATTTATTAGGTGGCTCACATGAGTGCTGAATTAGTCTCATTTTTTGTATCTACTTTAGGCAATTTTTTTTTTTTTTTAGAGAATCTTAGATAAAAACTATTTAATATAGAAAATACATTCCAATTTTTTTAAAGAAAAACTTTTGATTAAGCTTCCCTATTAAATTAAGTAAATCATTGGATGCCTTACCAACATTTCTTTGTTGAAAATTGGAGTTTCACTATGAAAATGGGTTCGGTGTGATGTTTATATGAAATCTATCCGGACCACTAGGCATGTCACTTTATGTCAAGTCAAAGGAATCAAAAAATCAACCAAGGTGGATCGTAGGATTAAAAATATTATACAAGCAAACACTTACCTTTTAAATTGTTTCGCTCTCAATATGACCTGTCTTAATCATAGATTAGCTTATTTTTGTGCTTAGGGCCTTTATTGTGGCTACTAATGTTCGAAGCATGCACATGTCATGGTGGCCTCATTTTTGATTTTCTAGCGCCCACCTTGATGTACATGCCAAATCTATTATGACCATTAGATGTGCAATATCATGTTAAGTATATGGCAAAATAATCAGGCTAGCATGTGATTTATGTGTGTCACATGGAAGGAAATGTTTGAAATGGAGAAGTCCACCCTTGAATTTTATGAGGCTCGCCATAATGATTAAACGAAATCCACTCCAACCATTAGATGTCATATTAAAATTTAAGAAGAATAAAAAAGATGCCAATACATTATTTAGGTGGGCTATATTAAGGGAAAAAGTTCCAAAAGACCATGCTACCTTGCATATTATTTATAATTATATGGTCTATATGAGTCACAAATGGGGCTAAAGTCGGACCTTGAGGTTAAAATATGATGATGCGGTGGGGATGAATTTCACATAGACTTTGGGGCGGGCTCACCTAAGCCTCAGACTTCATTAATCGCCGATAAACAAACTTGGTTGCAATGATTATTACCTAAAAATTAATTATGTATCAAACCTTAAAAACTTATAGAAAGAGGGACACGGTTTGCGTCCTACTTCTGCCGATCTCCCGCCACCAATGGGCAGATCAGTGCAAGGTCTACTGTAATGCATTTTTTTTTTTATCCACGCCGTCTATCCCTTTTCTTATATAAATTTAAAATATAAGCCAAAAAATGAGGCAAATCCAATGCTCAAGTAGACCACACCACATATGACTTCACATATGTTTCAACTTGCCTTTAAGGTCTTATGCATTTAATGCAACCAAGCTTATCATTTGGTGTGGTCTACTTGAGATTATAATGTAATTGGAATTATTAACCGAGGTAATAACTACATCTTCCCCGTTAAAGATGTGACAACTTACCTTCTTAACACTTAAATTGAGAAATTTACAAAAATCAATATGGGGCTCTTGATAGATGTGACTTATCAACACCGCTCATTTGTTATGCCAGCTGAATTTAGGACATGAGTAAAAAATTAGGGCAGATCCAAAGCTTAAGCAGATCACATTACAAGAACACAGTAGGAATCAAACTCCCACCATTAAAAACTTCTTGGGGCCTTAAAAGTTTTGGATCAAGCTGATATTTGTGTTTTCCCCTTATCTATATCGGTGTGACCCTATGAATGGGTTAGATGATGAAAAAACCTCACCGTGGGCATGTGAAGGGGATAACTTTCAACAGTAGATGAATTAATGCCACTGTTTCTTTTTGTGTGTGCCATTTGAGTGTTAGATCTACCTTATTTTTTGGCTCCTGTCCCAAAATATTCTAAAAAAATAGATGCACGGTGTGGATATATCATATATATTACGGTGGGGTCCATAAATTTGAGTCAACACACTTGTATCCATTTTCGAGCTAGAATTACTGTCACCTTTTCAAATAAGGTGAAAAAGTAAAATTACTTATTTACATTATTTACAGTATTTACATGTACCGTGGAAAATCAAACTGGCCCCATGTTTTGGACCATCTATTGAAATTATATGCGAAAAGGGATGGACGGTATTGATACACAGATGCATCCAGGTGGCCCCCACAGAGATCGGCCCGTCCGTGGCTAGAGACGGGAGGCGTAGGACGCAATCTGCCTTCTAGTAAAAGCTACCGGAATGTAAATTCTATATTTCTAGGTAGTTTTCCGTAAGATTGCCTATAAATATCAAAGGCCGCTAGGGTTTCGTTGCTCCTGAAATTTCCCCCTTTTCGCCTCCTGTCTTCAACCGAAGGATCTCTTTTCTCCGATCTCTCAGGGCCTGGTACATCTCTCTCTCTCTCTCTCTCTCTCTCTCTCTCTCTCCCCCCGATCGTCAGAGCCAGATCTATAAATCTCCGTTTCGTCAAAACCTTTCCGTCATTCAGATGTAGATCGATCTCGGATACACCTCTTCGACAAGCATCTATGATGCACTCTTTGGCGAAATTTCTAGGGTTTTGGTTCTGGATCTTAATTTTTCTGAAAAAAAATCAAGATCTCATCTTGTAGTTTTGTAGATGCATGGAATTGATATTGACACCCTCTTTGATTGATAAATACACCTCCTTTTTAACTTTTGGTAATAAGGCAGTACAAGTGGTTCTGTTGCTGTTGGGTCCTTGGATTCATAGATTCTATCAATTTTCTTTTGATTTATCGAATTTAGTAGATTGGATCTATTGTTTGGAAGCCATTGTTTTTGGATTTGAATGAGGGCTTCTGCTCATGTTGCTTTCTACGTGCGTTTGGATAGTCTGCCGTGTAATTTGTTTCCAAGAAAATGAATTTAAACTTGTTTCTGATGAAAGAAAGACCCACAGATCCAAGCTTACTGTTTTTTTTTTTTTTTTTTTTTTTTTTTGGAATTTTGAGATAATGCATCCTCCCTTTTGGCCCAAAGTCAAACACCACCCTCCCTTTTCAGTATCCCCGATGAATTCTTTCTGTTTTCCATTTTCAGTAAGATCCACCATGTGATTAGCATCTGCTGGCAAAACGTGATGGGCGTAAAGGCCGTTGCATCACGGTAATGGTGCCAACAGTAGCATGTTATGGGGTCATAATTGCCTTTGCAGAAAAAAACCTGTATTGGCCCTGTAACAGAACGACCCTGTAACAGTCTGTTATGGAGCTGATACAGGTTTCTTTTTCCTCAAAAATAAAATAAAATAAAGGAGGCCATAACGGCCGTTGTGGCCCGTATCATAACAGTAATGGTGGTGGCCGTTACAGCCATTGTTACGGTTACCATCCCATGTCTGTTAGTTTACTGCTGATGACGGGAAAAAAACCTTTTTACCTTGTTTTAGGTTTAGGTCTAGGGTTTGTGAGAAGAGAGAAGAGAGAGTTTATGATACATGCCATGTAATTAGAAATTGGTCATGGGTTGTAGGGTTAGTTATGTAGTAATGGGTAGTAGGGTTAGTTTAGTAGGGTTAGTTATCTAGTAGTGAGAAGTGTAATTACCTATTAGTGGGGAGAATGGTCCTTGTAAGTAATTATGGTGATGTGGCCTATGGGCTACAGATTTGTACTTAAATAAACATTGTTAATGAAAGTAGACAGAATTTTCTTCCCAAAAGAATTCTCTTTTGAGATTTAGGAGGCATGATCTCCCTTGAAGTGGATCAACCCCAACGTCTTCTTTGATCTTCTGAAAAATTGGTTGAAGAAGGAAAGGTAGACGGAGTCACGTAACATTCTGGTATCAGAGTTGTCGACTCAGGAAATGGTTGACAGTACGAGAGCAACAAAAATGAAGGAAGCGGTGAAGCAGTTTCAAGATACCATTGAGCAACATGGGCAACGGCTTGGGGAGATCCTTCAATTGCTCACAACAATCGATCTCAAGTATGACCAAATATCTCAAAACCTGATGCAAGATCAGGTAGAGGATTGGTGGGCAATTGGTTGATCGTCACCCTTGGAGTGAAGTTGTGGCCATTAGTGGTGCAGGCTGGGCTATACAAACATGAGTTGTAGGTCTTGATTTCCCCCGATTTGACGGAACCAATCTGTCCGGTTGGGTATATTGTATAAAATAGTTCCGTGCCTACCATAACACCGCTATGGAACAAAGACTTGCCATTACCTCCATCCACATGGAGGGGGAGGCTCTGCAATGGTTATGCCGGCATGAAAAGTTCCAACCTCATTTGGTGTGGGCGGAGTTTGTCATAACGCTCAACACGAGGTTTGGGTCTACGGAGTACGAGGATTATGCGGGATCCCTTGCTAAGCTACGTCAGATGGGCACAGTTTGAGATTATCAAAATCAGTTTGAAAGGCTTGCTAACCATACAGATGGATTCAATGAGGTCTTTCTAGTGAGCTATTTCTTTTGTGGATTGAAGGATGAGATAGCCTTGGCATTCAAATGTTCCATCCTATGTTGTTGTCTGCTGCCATAAGATTGGCTCGACTCCAGGAGGAGAACATGGCGGCGTGATGTAGGCAAACCTGGTTTGAAGCAAGTCTAGGCCAACTAATCAAGCTAGTGCTTTTAAACCATTTCTGCCGCCCATTAAGCGTCTGTCACCCATTGAAGTAAAGGAGAGAGAAGGGACTTTGCTACAACTGTGACGAAAAGTTTCACCCCGGCCACAAGTGCATAGATTAAAAGTTATTTTCGATAGAAGGGTCATGGCCGGAAGGGGGAATCGATGGAGACTACTGAATTGATCAAAGATAATCCAAGTTAGAGGAGGACTCTCCATAGATATCACTTCATGCATCTTTGGTCCGACTGCTCTGGAAACAATGCGGGTTGGAGGACTTCTACAATGGCAACCAATTATGGTTCTAATCGATATCGGAAACACACAATTTCATAGATCCCAGACATTTGTGAGGCCCATGTATCTGTACAAAGTGGCGCTTCATTTGAGGTAATGGTAGTCAACAGAAATCGACTCGCTAGTAAGGGGAGGTGTGTCGGTCTAACCATCTAAGTTCAAGGTGTTATGATCACAACATATTTCTTCTTCCTCAACCTGAGCAATTGCGATGCGGTTTTGGAGGCTCAATGGTTAAGGACCCTCGAACTGTCGTTTGTGATTTTTCTCAACTCACCATGACTTACACGAATGTCAATCAACCACGTAAGCTGAAGGGGCTGCAACTCTCACACATAGAAGGCACCGATCAAGGGGCGTTCGAGAGGGAGGTTTGTAAAGGGTGAATGGCTATGGTTCTACAACTATACAACATCACGCCACCCCCATTAGCCATGATCGAAGATGGAATTTATTGGTTAAATTCCAGGATGTGTTTAGTGAACCATCTGGCTTGCCCCCCATCACGATCTCATGATCACCACATACCCCTCATTGAAGGAAACAAGCCCGCGAGCGTCTGCCTATACAGGTACCCGTTTTATAAAAAAATGAGATAGAGCGAATAGTAAAATATATCTTGTCTTCGGGGATTATAAGGCCAAGCATGAGTCCATACCTGTCAATCATACTCTTGGTTCGTAAATGGGATGGAAGTCGGTGCTTTTGCATTGACTATCGTTCTCTTAACAAAGTCACAATTATGGATAAATTTCCAATTCCAATTATAGATGAGCTATTAGATGAGTTGTACAGGTCCATGTTTTACTCAAAGATAAGACTTGTGGTCCAGGTACCACTAAATCCGAGTCCATGAAGAAGATATTTCCAAAACAAAAATTCGCACTCACAAGGGCCATTATGAATTATTGGTGATACTATTTGGGCTGACCAATGCCCCAATTGACTTTCCAAAGTCTAATGAGTGAGGTGTTCAAGCCATATTTTCAACACTTTGTTTTAGTCTTTTTTGACGACATTCTAGTATATAATGGGACTTGAGAAAGAGCATCTCCACCATCTTTGTTTGACATTGGAGGTTTTAAGGTAGCACCGACTCTATGCTAAGGAGGCAAAATGTAAGTTTTGTTGTCAAGATGTAGATTATTTTGGTCATAGAATTTTTGACAAAGGGGTTTCGGTGGACCCCACAAAAATTACGAGCATGTTGGAATGGCCACGACCACGGACCCAAAAGGTTCTGTGTGGGTTTCTAGGCCCGACGGGATATTATTGTAAATTCATCAAGGACTATGGCAAAATCGCATCCCCTTTATCCTCATTGCTAAAAAAGAATGCTTGGGGGTGGTCCGATGAAGTTGCTCGAGCCTTCAACATACTTAAGCAAGCTATGACACAAGCTTCCGTGCTTGTACTACCTAACTTCTCTTAACCATTTAGTGTCGAGTGTGATGCATCATGTACAGGGATAGGTGGTGTATTAATGCAGGATGGGTGTCTAATAGCATTTATGAGTCAAGCATTACATGGTCGGAACCTAGTGTTGTCAATGTATGGAAAGGAGCTGCTCACACTTATAACCTCCATTCAAACATGGAGGCCGTATCTCTTGGGTCGGAGATTCATAGTACAGAGTGATCGAAAGAGTAGTAAGTTCTTGTTGTAACAATGAATTACTACCTTGGGCCCTGGCACAACATAAGTGGCTGGTTAAACTGCTGGGTTATGATTTTATAACCAAATTAAAGAAGGGGCATGAAATCAAGCTGCTGATCCCTTATCTTGACGTGATGAGGAAGCTGAGATCATGGCCATCTCCATGTCGGTGTCTACATGGCTAGATAAGGTGCGATTAGAGACTTCAAATAATCCTTATTTACAAGCCCGAATCAAGGAGTTATAAGGCGGAAATCTTACCCGACAAAGGTATGTATTCATGGAAGGATTCCTCTTTAAAAAAGGGAGAGTGGTAGTAGGGCCCACCTCACCACTACAGAATCCTATTCCCATATAGATGCATGAAACCCCCTCCTCAGGTCACTACAAAACCCTTAAAAGGATCATGGATACGTTCTATTGGCTAGGGATGTGTAAGGACGTGCAAGGGTTCATGAAAGAACGGGACACCTGTCAAGGGCACAAGGCTGAAAATGTGGCTGCACCTGGTCTTCTTCAATCGTTACTAGTCCTAGAGCAAGTATGGATTGAAATCGCCATGCACTTCATTGATGGGTTGCGTTCATCCCATGGCAAGGCTGTCATCTTTGTAGTTGTAGACCGATTATCTAAGTATACACATTTCATCGCTTTGACTCACCTACATAACACTTACAATAGCAAGAGTCTTTGTTGAAAGCATGTTTAAGCTCCATGGAATGCTGATCTCTATTGTTAGTGATCGGGATTTGGTGTTCACTAATCACTTTTGGAAGAAATTGTTTCGCTTATGGGGAACCTGACTTTAAATGAGTTCATCCTATCATCCCAATCTGATGGCCAAACAGAAGTCCTGAACTAGTGTCTTAAGAACAACCTTCGATGCTTCACAAGCGCGAGACCCAAGGAGTGGGTCAGGTGGTTTCCTAGGGCCGAATGGTGGTACAACACCACCTATCATTCAACGACACAAATGACTCCTTACGAGGTAGTGTATGGTGTTCCCCCAGCAAGCTTGGTCACATACGTTGCCAAAACCACAAAGGTACAGGCTGTAGAGTCAAAGTTATTAAACGGGTATCAAGTTTTAAAACTACTCAAGGAGCATTTGGAATTAGCACAAGAATGGATGAAGAAATACGTTGATCGCCATCGGATAGTGCGAGAATTCTCAGTTGTAGATTTGGTCTACCTCAGATTACAACCTTATTGGCAAACTTCCTTAGCGGTAAGATGCTCTCTCAAGATATTAGCATGTTATTATGGACCGTATCGGGTTTCGCAATGAATTGGACTAGTTGCATACAAACTCGACCTTCCCCTTGGCTCCAAGATCCATTCAATATTCCACATTTCGTCACTTAAGAAAAAGTTAGGGGAGCATATTTAGTTGTCTGATATGTTGTCACCCTTTACTGAAGAAGGCATCTTACAACCCTTGCTGCAAGCAATGATTGATCATAGGATGGTTAAGCGCGGAACCAAGCTATTACCGAAGTCTCGATTCAATGGCATTGGCAGGGTGCGCACCCATAGAAGATATAATGTGGGAGAAGTACTAGTCCATCATTGATCGTTTCTTGGACCTTCACCTTGAGGATGGGGTGGGTGTAAGTGGGGAGGAGTGATATGTGCCATGTGATTGGGGATTGGTCATGGGTTGTGGTGTTAGTTATCTAGTAGTGGGGAGAATGGTCCTTGTGGGTAGGTATGGTGATGTGGCCTATGGGTTGTACTTTAATAAACATTGTTAATGAAAGCGGGCAATTTTCTTCCCAAAACAATTCTCTTTTGAGGTTTAGGAGGCACGATCCCCCTCAAAATGAATTAATCCCAATTCCCAACGTCTTCTTTGATCTTCCGAAAAATTGGTAGAAGAAGTAAAGGTAGACGTAGCGGTTTAAGGTTAGGGTTGGGTTTTGGGAATTTGGAGAGGTTTAATATTTAGAGCTGTACACGAGTCGAGCTTGGCCCAGCTCGGCTTGGTTAGTAGCTAACCCCAGCTCGAACTCGGCTCGGCTTGATCCTCAAGCTTGACTGGCCAGCTCGGCTCGACTTGATCAGTAGCTCGGGCCGGTTTGAGCCTATGCGACGTTTACTCAAACACGTAGAGGGCATCTTCAAATTTTCATAGAATGCAAAACAGTACCAGCAGCTCACAGGTATTTCATCAAACATTGGGCGGGCAACATCAAAATCATGATTTGTGTGTAGTTTTATAATGCGATTATTATTATTATTATTATTTTTTTGTAGTGATTTGTTTCATATCCATTCCTTCTTTGCCACTAGCCGATCCCGTGGAGAATGTATGCACCCGAAACAACACTTCATTGAGTCATTTCATCAAACACTTGGTGAGCAACATCAATATCAACATAACCGAGTCACCGAACCGAGTCGATTCAAGTCAATTCGAGTTGAGGTTCGATCCAAGTCGAGTCGAGCTTGGGCAAGCTCGAACTCGGCTCAAAATTTTTTCGAGCTCAAAAAATCAGCTCGACTCAGCTCGAACTCAGTTTTGAACTGAGTCGAATCGAGCTTTTTCGAGTCGAGTTGAGCCAGTTAACCGAGCTAACTCGGTTCGTGTACAGCTCTAATAATATTGTCATTTTTAAAAATATTTTGGAAACCTAACCATGGTTAGTTTTTTCTGTCCAAAAATTTAACAACAGTTTTTTTTTTTTTTTTGGTTACCATATTTTGAAACCAGAGTGTTGTTTGGGAAAATGCATTGGGGAGGGTGTTATTTGTCTTTGGGCCCAAAGGCAGGTTGCTATATGCCAAAACCTCTTTTATTTATTTATTATTATTTTTTTCTTTTATTACTTGGGTTGATTTTCTATGCAACAAGCAAAATGCATGTGGGTGCTGTTTCTCATACCTGTATGTAATTTGCAGGCTCACTGACTTGCTAGTAATTCATTAATAACCTTTGTTACACTAGTCTGGATGTCTTGTTGTGCCTTACATTTATCTAATATGCATTCACCCTGGGACTAAAGGAAAAAAACTCCATCACGCATTTGAAAATCAGCCAGTTACCCAACTTGATCGAGGTTCAGGTTGAAAGGGTTGCTTGGTTTTCTTCGAGAATAACTGACTCAATTGCTTAGGTTTGGATGTTGCCCAAAATTGGCTCGTTTGTCATTTCATCTCTGCCTGCATGGCTGTCATGCCAAGGCTTTCCTGCTGTTTTTTTGCTAAAATCATTTTTGCGGAAGTGGTAAATAACACGTGTCGCACATACTGGTTCCAATCCTTCTGCATGAAGTGCCATCAATGAAAAAGGCCATCACTGATCAGGCCCATCAGTTAAATGGATGGTCCACAACTCTGGACATAATTCAAACCATGAGTAGAAAATCTGACAGGCGTTGACACCATTTATTGTCCTATCGTGTCGATCGGCCTCACTGAAATGATTTCGGGGTGTCACCCAAATACACCTTTAGAGAACTTGCCTTCATGAATGCCGAATTTTTACTCTCCATCTGGTAATCAAGTACCTTGTATTCTACTAAAAAAAATCTAAAAATTTTCTGTGGGCGTTGCTTGGTTGAGTTTCAAGTCAACACAAACTTGTTATCCTCTCAAGTTTGAGTCAAGGTTGAAGTTTGAGTTTTTAAGCTTTGAGGCACACACGCATACACTAGATATCATACATTGTTCAAAATATTGGCTGGATAAATATTTTATCTGACACGTATTATTTTTTTTGGAAAACTGCTACAGCCGACATGACTGATATGTCAACTGATACCACCAATACATTGGCTGATATGGTGAATATGTATATGCATCTGTACTGGTATTTTGAACCGTGTATGTTGATTACCTGATGTGGTATTAGACATTGTCTGAAATATCGGCTGGACACATTTTATCTGACATGTATTAGTTTTTTAAGTTTTGGAAAACTGCTACAGCTGACATGACTGACCAACCAACCGATATGACTAATAAATACATTGGCTGATATGGCGAATATGTATCTGCAACTTTACTGGTATCTTGAACCCTGTATGATTGAGTACCTCATGATTCTTTAATATGTGGGGATGTCTTTTATGAAATATTTGCCTTTAGGGCCATCAGTTTGTAGCAGGGAATTTCTTATTTCCTTGTGATGCAATACCAGGCTCTTGTGGTTGGTTCATGACGATGTTCCATTACTGATAGTTTTGGAGTTCACAGAATATCCATATTTTAGTTGACCCTAAGTAATTGGGACGAGGTTTAGATGATGATGATGACAGAATATTGATATTTTCCAAATGGCTTAAAAGGGTTTCTTATCATCTTCCTTGCTCTGTTTGTTAGGTATCTTTACTAGCCATGTCTCGTGTCTACGTCGGGAATTTGGATCCTAGAGTAACTGAACGAGAACTCGAAGATGAGTTTCGTGTTTATGGGGTTTTGCGAAGGTAAGATGCATGACAAACTCAGAAATGGTTTTCTTGAATGTTATCTTATGTAATTTATGTGTTGCGCATGCATCTCAGCCATGTTGATGTAGCCATTAGCATAAAACCTTATTGCGTTTATGCATGTGTGTGTTTCTCAGTTTCTGCTATACTTATATAGTATCATTCTTGTTCACCTCTGCACATGTTTGTGACATTATATTTTGTGATCTAGTATTTATGAGAAGTAGGGATTTATCCAGAAAAATGTTGAAACACATTCGTGTTTGGCTTTACGGTTGCCTTGTTTTACTCCTATCTGTGCTTTGTTAGATCATTGTTTCTAAATATCTAATATCCAATACTGCACATGGATATTGTCACTCGGTTGTTTTGTGCTTCTATCAATCATGCTAGTTAATGTCTTCTGGTAGGGGTACAACTCAAGCAGGTCGGGTTGGTTCGTGTTGAGGGTCAACCTGAGCCCAACCCGACCTCAGGAGGACCCAACTAGGGGTGTCAATGGGCTGGGTAAGGGCCGGGCCAAGCTCTCTCCAAGCCCGGCTCGCATTGTTCAACGTAAGTCCAAACTTGGGTTGGGCCTGTGACCGGCCAAAACAGTCCAGCCCGAAATGTTTGTGCTTGGGCCCAAGCCTGAACCTGAGAGAGAGCCCGCCCTAGACCCAACCCACAACCTGACCCGAATTCTGAGGTGCCCAAAGTCCTCTATACTCGACAAACTTGACCCAACCTGACCCGAATACATGTGATTGTTCCCAACCCAAATTCTAATCAGGTTGGCATTTTTCAACCTGAACGCAACCCGAGGACCTTGACAACTTGACCCAACCTGTCCTAAACTTGTGTTGGGCCAGTCAGGTTTGAGTTGACCTGAAACCAAGTTGCAGCCCTATTTCTAAGAGAAGCGAGCTTGAGCCATGCTGCATTTTATTCATTTGTATCTTGTGCATATTTGTTAACTTGCTGCATGTCTTTGATGCAGTGTATGGGTTGCTCGGAAACCACCAGGCTATGCCTTCATTGACTTTGATGACCGCAGAGATGCTCTAGATGCAATTCGTGAATTGGATGGTATGTTGGAAGCTTACCTATATTTTCCCATTTAAAATGCGATGTAGCATGGTCACCTTACAATATATTTCTCTCGTTAGAATTAAATAATCAGAATTTTTTAGTTTGTTTTAATCCAAATATTGAAATTTAATTTTGTTTCTTATGTACCGATTTCTGAGTTGATAACTTTCAAAAAAAAAAAAAGAAGAAGTAAAAAACAGATTTTTGAGTTGATGGTTTGAATGTACCCAATTGAATTGTAAATTGATTCCAACTTGTGTGATTCTTTAATCCATTTATGAACTGTTGCCTATGCATGTGTGTGTGTGTGTGTGTGTGTGTGTATAAATGTTTGCTCATCATCTTTGTGGATCATTTTACCAACATATTTTGAATTTGGTGGAGAAATGTTTCTGGTATGTACAAAAAGTGCAATGGGTTGATAATAGCTGTGATCCAATCATGAAAAGGAGAAAATAGACAAAGTACTCGGGGAGAGTGGGAACTTAATGGGTGCAGCAAATTTCCTGTGTGGGGCCCTCTTTGGGGACCCCACAGAGGCCAGCCATACAAACTCTGCACCATAGGGACGTCTGTACGTGCATACCACATTAGGGGAGAGGGAAGCAAAGCCCCTTTCCTATTTTTTTTTTAATATCCACTTTCCTCTTTTCTCTCTCCATCTTATGTTACGAGTTTTTCACCATTTTTCAAATTTGGAAACTCTATTTTCTTGCCAAGTCATCTAGTGGGAGGACTTTGGGAATTTCTAAATCTGGAAATTCTGTGGAAAATTGGTCCAATGTGATATCTTTGATTGATCATGTTCATTCCATATATAAATAGCTTATACTGAATCTAATTAGGAAAGTGTGCATTGGCTTGGACGTCCACATGTGTAGGCTGTGGTGCCCATTGACGCCATCTGAAGGTATGGGCAGGACACATCTAGCCCACTATGATGATGTATGGGGCCCAAGAGTACGTGTTATCAACATGATCATGCAAACAAACTTGGCCAAGCCACATGGATCTGATGTGATATACATGATTGGCCAATTTGTATATGTGGATGCCTTTGTAGGATTTTAACGAAAATTTTGGACGGTTAAGATTGATTGAAACTTGATCGGGCCATATCTCATCCATCGGGGGTTGGATTAACTTGAAGTTTGAAGTGGGGATTCCCTTCAACATGCTCTCTAAGATGGATGGATTAGATTTGACAGAGGTTGGCTGAATTTGGATTGGATGTGACCATAGTCGGTCATCTTGTCTTCAACGGATTTCATTTGTTTGTGGTCAGGTTGAGCTAAATCTTTTATCATAGCTCAATGTTCATGTGCTGAAGACGTCTAACGACTTGGATCGACTGTCTGATTGCCTGATGTAGGGGATATCATTAGATCAGTTTATTGTTGTTGTATGGCAAAATGCAAGCAGCACATTGATTCTTAATTGTTTTGGACATGTTTGTGCATGATTTTGATGCTTTGTTTATGTGGTGATTGCTATGCTGTGATTTGAATGGTGCTGTGATCTCTTGTGGTCATGAGATATGGTCTCTCTTTCTCGCTCTCTATCAAATGCACATGATGCATGACACTTTTGTTCATGTTGAGTCTTAACTCGGATATCTGTGCTTGTATGGTCATTACTTCCAATGCATGCAAGAGGGACATCGCAATCTCGGTTGTGCTTTGGATGTGTGGGTACTCAACCATCATGTGAAGATGGGACACCATAGTTCCTGACATGCCCTGGGTTGAGTGAGCTTGTCATGTAGATCATACCATATGCACATGTAATGCTCGTGTTGTGGGACATTACATGTGCATGATAAGCATGAATAATTGTAATACCCCAAATTTCCCGGTAGCTGTTAGTGTGACCATGCGCCTATATCGACTATCTGTGCGTAGGAGACCCTTGCCTGCTTTAGAACACTGGTAACCCACATTTTGTTCCGCCCATGAGAACGCATTGTCTGACACCTTTGGCGGGACCTAGATGGTCCGCTCGCCACGCGCACCTGTGTGACTTGACTGAGCAAATGTCGAAACCCCCGTCATGTTGAACGCGCCGCCACCTCAGTTGCTGAGGTGCCACTCGTGCGTCAATGCGATGCATCGTCAACGCGCTATGGCGCGAAGAACTCGATACCCATGTGCACATGTTGCTTATGAGAAAAGTAACCTTAGTAGGCTTGAGCCCATATTCATGTGTTAGTATCCCATGGAGTTAGAATCCAAGTACAAGAGTTCATTCACAAAAATCCAAAATAGGATTTCTATACCTATGTGAAGATAAATTTTCATGCTTCTTACACCCCATCATAGTCATGTCACATCACCCCCTACCACATCACTTCTAACCAATACATGTCAAGCTTTTGTTCACTTCTCCATCCACCTCATCATTCATCATCTCTCCACCAATGAAAATACATTATCTTGCCAACTAGACATTCCACTCCACATTCTCTCAAACTAATAATGAGTTTTTAAGCACGCGTAGCCACTTCATCATCCATGTGGGCTAATGCATGCCCATTCTTCTTCCACATCATCCCATTCTAGCCAATGCATGGCCTCTTGCATCTACATCACCTTCTGCGTAAGTATTACCTCTTTTCAACCCATTGCATGCTCTCTTCCAAGGTGTTCCATATATGTTACGATACACCTATAAAGGCTGATACGCATAAGTAACGATTGTAACCATTACGCGATATGGGGGTAAAACGGGGCAGTTGGTTTTTTCGAATCGTATCAGCTGTTACGGTGGTTGTAAAGGCCGTTACAGGCATAATGACCGTTAGCTCAGTAACGGTCGAAAAATAGCCACCTTTTTTCTATTTAAATTCAGTTTTCTGTATTTTTCACTTTTCTCATTTCAAAAACTCTCCTAGGTCATTTTATAATAGATTTCAACCACTCTTACTATAGTTTTAAGATTAAAACCATAGATTGAAGTCATTTGAGCGAATATAAGCTCTGATGACTTTTTTATTTCAAAAAAATTGAAAATGTGGTATTCATGCCTTTTTTTTTCTAGTTCTAATGCTTGATTGTGATGTATGAACATTAGAGGCATATAATCATGTTCATAAATTCACTAGACAACCCCATACAACACTCTCACCAAAGAGTGGACCGTTACACTACCATAAACTTGTTCAAAACAAAAAATAAATACATATTTGGAATATTTACATTCTAGATATTTTTTCATAATATTTTGGGCAAAAGAAAATTTTCAACCATTACAGGGGTCGTAACGGTCGTTATGCCCCCGTATCGGTAATGGTGGGACCGTTAGGGCCACCGTTACTGATACAAAATATCTTGCTCTAATCTTGCCATGCACCTTTCCTCTACCTACCATTCTATACGTAAGTCATTTCTCTTAAGAACTCTCTTATTTTCTTTGCTAGAGAAAATCTAGAGAGAGAGAGAGAGAGAGAGAGAGAGAGGCGGACAACTTGGAGCAATATCCAAGCCATCCAAATGTTAACTAGGTGGGTCTTCATTCTCATCCTCGACCTTCTTTCTTTTTCATGTGTTGCATAACAAATGTCAATCTATTTTACTAGCTCATTTAGTTAGATTTGTGGGGTTCACAAATATGTAATTGGTTTTAAATTTTGCTTGATAATAATAGACTTGATAGAGCATGTATGTATCAAATTTGGGAGTAATTTGATCTGTCTAACCCTTTCATCCGA
Source organism: Magnolia changhungtana (assembly GCA_030180095.1). NCBI lineage: Eukaryota > Viridiplantae > Streptophyta > Magnoliopsida > Magnoliales > Magnoliaceae > Magnolia > Magnolia changhungtana. The sequence continues at coordinate 2,170,993 of JASAUF010000547.1, read as the reverse complement.
TTAATGCAATTCAGACAATGTTTGTTGTCCAGTGCAGTGGTCAGCACTTACACCCTTCTGAACGACTCATATTTGTATGGCCCACATATGAGCTATTGGTCTCAAATTTTGTGTGATAATAATAGACTTGATAGAGTATGTATGTACCAAATTTGAGGTCAATCTGATCTGTTAACCGCTTCATCCAATTAATGCAATATAGACTAGGTTTGCCGTCTAGTGCAATGGTTAGCATTGACACCTTCTGAAGGACCCATATTTATGGGGTTCACTGATATGTAATTGGTCTCAATTTTTGTGTGATCATAATAGACTTGATAGAGTATGTATGTACTAAATTTGGGGTCAATCCGATTTGTCTAATCCCTTCATTCGTTTAATACAAATTGGATCGAGTTTGTTGTCGAGTGTAGTGGTCAGAATTGACACCCTTCTGAACTGCCTAGATTTGTGGGGTTCACCGATATATAATTGGTACCAAATTTTGTATGATGATATTAGACTCGATAGAGCGTGTATGTACCAAATTTTGGGTCAATCCAATCTGTCTAATTCCTTTATCCGATTTTTGCAATTCGGACCATGTTTGTTGTCCAATGCAGTGGTTAATGCTGACATCCTTTCGAATGACCCATATTTGTGGGGTCTACAGATATATGTAATCGGTCCCAAATTTTGTATGATGATAATAAACTTGATAGAAAATGCATGCAGTAAATTTGGAGTCAATCTGATCTTTCTAACCCCTTCATTCGATTAATGCAATTTGAACTAATGTTGCTGTCCAGTGCAATGGTCAGCATTGTCACCCACAATGATGCATATCTAGAGGGTAGACCGCACAACAGAAAACAATGAGGGATAACGGCATCCACCGTGAAACCTTCTTAGGCCCCACCAAGTGGGATCCACTATGGGACCCACCATAGTGTATGTGTTTTATCTACGCCATCCATTTTTATGCTGGCCACGCTATAGGGAGCAGTGGGATTGATGCTTATCATTAAAAACTTTCCAAGGCCGACCATGATGTTTGTGAAAGTCCTTGTCCATCGTTTTGCCCAATCATGTCAAGACATGATTCCAAAAATGTGGTTGACCCATTTATGATGTTTATGCGTCATTTAGATCGTTCTTAAGGTCGCTAGGACCTGGGTGAAGGGTTAGACAGATTGGATTGACTTAAAATTTGGTATATACGTGCTCTACATAGTCTAATAACATCACGCACAATTTTAAACCAATTACATATCTGTGGACCCCTTAAATCTGGGCAGTTCAGAATAGTGCTAGTGCCGACCATTGCACTGGATGACAAACTTGGTCCAAATTGCAATAATTAGATGAAGGGGTTAGACAGATCGGATTGAACCCAAATTTGGTACATACATGCTCTATCAAGCTTATTATTAGCACACAAAATTTGGGACTAATTACATATCCGTGGACCCCTCAAATATGGGCCGTTCAGAAGGGTGTCAGTGCTGACCATTGCATTGGAGAACAAACCTGGTCCAAATTGATTAAGGGGTTAGACAGATTGGATTGACCCCAAATTTGCTACACATATACTCTATCAAGTCTATTATTATCACAGAAAATTTGGGACCAATTACCTATCTGTGGACTCCACAAATCCGGGCCCTTTAGAAGGGTGTCAGTGCTGACCACTGCACTGGATAACAAACTTGGTCCGAATTGTATTAATCAGATGAATGGGATAGATAGATTGGATTGACCTCAAATTTGCTACATACATGCTCTATTAAGTTTATTATCATCGCACAAAATTTGGGACCAATTATATATCCGTGGACCCCACAAATTTGGGATGTTCACAAGGGTGTCAGTGCTAATCACTGCACTGGACAACAAACCTAGTCCGAATTGCATTAATCGGATGAAGGGGTTAGACTGACTGGATTGTCCCCAAATTTGGTACATACATGCTCTATAAAGTCTATTATCATCACACAAAGTTAGAGACCAATTAAATATCTTTGAACCTCACAAATCTAACAAAAAGGGCTAATAAAATAGATGAACAGATTTGTGATGCAACACATTTCATTAAGACGGCCCGTGGATAGTTTTCAACGGTGGGTCCATTCCCATTGTTTCCTTAAAGGGGTGGCCCACTTATTTGTGGTTATTGGGCAACCTAAACACCACCATATTTGCATGGTGAGGCCCACTTTAATGCCCACTCAAAAAAGAAGATCAAGGAGGAGGAGGACTCACTTGAGACTTTGGATGGCTTGGCTCATTTGGATTCCTCCACTAAGATGATGGCCCACCTAGAGGGCACCGACTCTATTTCCTACCAAGATTAAGTCCCATTTTACGGTTCATTAAAGAAAAAGAAATAAGATCAAGGAAGAGAAGGCCCACATAGTGCTTGGATGGCTTGGATCTTGCTCGTCCACCTCTTTGAGTCCCTCTCTCTCCTTAGGTTTTTTTTCTAGCAAAGGAAAATAAGAGAGTTCTCTAGTGAAATGGTTCAAGTATAGAATGGTAGGTAGTGGAAAGGTGACATGGCAAGATGGGAGGTATGCATTGGGTGAAAAAGAGGTGTTACTTAGGTGGAAGGTGATGTGGATGCAAGGGGCCATGCATTGGCTAGAATGGGATGATGTGGAAGAAGAATGTGCGTGCATTGGCCCACATGGATTATGAGGTGGCTAGGCATGCTTAGAAACTCATGATTAGTTTAGGAGAAGGTATAATAGTGGAGTGTCTAGTTGGCAATATGATGGATTTTCATTGGTGGAGAGATGATGAGTTGTACAAAAGCTTGACAAATATTGGTTAAAGGTGAGGTGGTAGGGGGTGATGTGGCATGACTATGATAGTTAAAGGTGAGGTGGTAGGGGGTGATATGGCATGACTATGATGCGGTGTAAGAAGCATGAGAAATTGTCTTCAAATGGGTGTAGAGATTTTATTTTGAATTTTTGTGAATGGAGTCTTATATTTGGATTCTAGCTCCATGGGATCCCAACACAAATGGGTACGGGCTCAAGCCTTTTGGGTATGGGCCCAAGCTCACTAAGGTAACTTCTCTTACATGCAACAAGCGCACATGGGTCTCGGGTTCTTTGCGCCATAGCATGCTACGGTGCATCGCATTGATGCACGGGTGGCACCACAGTGACCAGGGCATCGGCCAATCAACATGATGGAGGGTTTTGACATTTGCTAGGTTGAGTCACATGGGTGCGCGCTGTGCATGGTTCGTCTAGGTCTCACCGGAGGTGCCGGATGATGTGTTCTCACGTATGGAACAAAACGTGGGGTACTAGTGTTCTCCAAAAGGCGTGAGGGTCTCCTATGAGTAGGTAGTTGGGGCGGGTGCATGGTAGCACTGCCGGCTATTGAGGAATCTAGGGTAGTACAATAATCTTATACATATGGTTTGAGGTACTATGGCTTACAAATTCGGAGAGTTTGTACTTATGTTTGCATAACTCAATACATGAGTTTGTGATACTACGTCCTTCAAGTGTCCTGGATTATGCATTTGATTATGAATACATCCTATAAATCTATATGGAACACGTGAATGATACATAATTAGATACGAAATGTTATGAGGCGGATGTTTGTGGTCACATGATTGCATGCGGGCGCTTGGCGCTCCAACTCGTGTAATTGTATTGATTGTGCGATCATATGGAAGAAGGGGAATTATGTGCTAGTATTGGCACCATTGAACGACCTTCACAATGTTGGACTTGGTTACCTTGGACTACTCCGTACATTGATAGTTGTTGAGCCGTCAGCAGGCACGACTCGACTGTGTCAATTTCTGTGTGCCTAAAATATATTTCCCTAGCGGAAGGCACATGATACGCTTGTAGATTATGATTTATGACATCGTTTATATGGTCATGCAAAGGAAAATGACATAACTTAATGCACTTTCTTAGATCATTACCACCAAGAAGTAGTCGAGAAAAACTTCGTTAGTTTGTCTTAATGATGTGGTGTGTGCTTTTTGTTATTTGCGAGCGCCCCTACTAACGAGGATGATGATGATGAACCCCTGTTGAGTGAGCACGTTGTCCCAGAATGATGTATTCAATGTGCCTCATTGAATTTAATCATAAGCAAGGTTTGAATTATATAAGGTTGCTCCTCGAATCTCTAAAGAAACCATTCTTCCCATATGTCTTGAAATGTGTAGTATGTGCGTATGCCATGGCATCATGCCCATTTTATGAGGATGGGGTTGGAGATGTTGATCACATTGGATGTGATGTGGGTTGTATTCTTGGTAGGTCCTACCTTCCTCCCACAAGATATAAGATGGTTTCGAGGTGTTACTCAATAATGCCATCTGGCTTTCTCAACAGTTCTAGGGAACGATGCCTTTAGGCAGGCTTTGTCCGCCAATATTAATCACCAAGTGAAGATGAGAAAGAGTAGTTCCCACCCTTGTGATAAAAGAAACATAATGTACATTATATATTGGTTAATATGAGATATAGAGATATTCAGTGGGAGACAGTAAGGACATCACATAATCACCTGCTTATTGATAACCTGTAGGAGATCATTCCTGTTAGATAAACCTCGGTATGTATATGACTTTGTAGTCTGCTCATGTGGATCTTGTTTCTCCTCTCTTGGGTAGTATCTCAGTCACGCAGTGTATGACACTCATGTGGATGTTGTTTTTCCTCTCTTGGGTAGTATCTCAGTCAGGCAGTGAATGCCGCTCGTGTGAAAATGCCCCTACATTATAAATGGTGTCTCATTATTCTCAGTTGTGTTACTCATGTATGCTATCCAGACCGTCCAAATTTTGCAGTACACTGGATGTATCATTCGTCTAAAATCATACTGATGAAGTCCAATGATCCAATTGATGGCTGCTAGAGGGAAAAATTTCCTAAATGGGTAACTTTGTGGAAGTAAACACCGTTAGAGAGAAAATAAGAAAGTGGAGAGAGTAAGGAGTAGCTGCTCGCCCAAAACGTTCATGTTGACCAAAGAAGTGCGTAGCTGCTTGCTTGCTGCTTGCTGTGAATGATGAAGAAACTCAGAAAACTGTGTTAGTCAGGTTTGAGGTGTCGCATGGATGGTTTAGAAATGGTCAATTATTGCAAGTTTTTTCTAACTGGTTAAAGGTAGCCTATATATTTGCAATAGCTTCTGATAGGTAATGCTGAGAACAATATTACATGAATGATGCTGCTTTGGCCAGCCAATTATAGGCCAGATTCACATACGCTTTATAAAAAATTGTGTTGGTCCTCAGCCTGGCATGGAGTCTCCCTGGGCAAAGATAAATCTACGGTTTGGAGAATGTCCCTGTTAGCCGTCTGGTGGGCAGTTTGGGAAGAAAGAAATAGTAGATGTTTCAGAGATGTTTCCAACTTGGTGGAATTCATAGTCAAGAGAGTGCATCAGTTTGTCATTGAATGGGGCTGTATTGTGATCAATCTGTCGGTTTGTAATTTCTCTCTTTTTAGAGAGTGATTGGCCCGCCATCTCAGCAGGCCCTTCCTTTCCTTGTATTCCTTTTCTCTTTCAATGAATGTTTCATAACTTCTCAAAAAAATAAATAAATTGTGTTGGTCAATGGAGCCCTGGATTTAAAGCATTATTTCCAGAATGCAATTTTCTTGCACGTGCAACTGTTGTCCCTTTTTTTCACCTCTGGCTTGTAAGGTGTAACCTTAATCCTGTTGGACTGTTTGATGTAAAGTCTATACCTAGCACTGGGTGGTTTCTTTCTTTAAAAATCTAATGCAACTGTCTCTGATGCAATAGGTAAAAATGGGTGGAGAGTGGAGCTCTCTCATAACTCTAAAGGTGGGGGTGGTGGCCGGGGTGGTGGCCGTGGTGGAGGCCGTGATCGTTCGGGAGGAGGCTCTGATATGAAATGTTACGAGTGTGGTGAGCCAGGTCATTTTGCCCGAGAATGCCGCCTGCGAATTGGTTCTGGTGGATTGGGCAGTGGAAGACGCCGTAGCCGCACCCCTCCAAGTAGATATCGCAGAAGTCCAAGCTATGGTCGAAGGTAAGGAAGGCAACAATCATAAACATGCTTACAAGTTACAGCATAACTTCTCACTTCCATTTCCAAGGTTATAGAACCTGTTCTTCACATGCTGCTATTAGGTTGCTACTTGCTAGTGGCTTTGACCTCTGTTTTCTGTTATTACTACATGGGCGTACCTCGTATTTAACAAATCGAACTGTTTACGAAGTTTTGGTTTTGCAAAGTGGCTATTATTTTGCACTCTGCATGCACCTCTTTTGTATTTCGGGTACTTGAGTTGTGGAGCGGATGGGTGGTTTGGATCATTGAAAACACTCTAGGTTCTGGCTGAGGTTGTGAGAGGATGATAGGGAAGGGGGGCAGAGGACACTGAGTATATAATATTGGTTGCAATTTGCATAGATGAGTGAAGAAGAGGCCATGTTTGCTGTTTTATATATATATATATAAACTGTCTTCAAAGCTTCTAGTTGTTTGATTTATTATTGCGTTGTGAAACTTAATTGCTTTGAACAGGAGTTACAGTCCTCGTGATCGTTCTCCACGGCGCCGAAGCGTGTCACCAGCTCCTCGTGGTCGCAGCTATAGCAAGTCGCCTTCATATCACCGTGGGCGCGAGGAATCGCCATATGCTAATGGGTAAGCTGTGTGTCAGTTGGGTTCCTGGTGGTCTGAGATATTATATAATTCTCAGCCTGAATTACTGTTTTTATCTTAAAAAACTGTTGTTGTTATTCAGACCAAGCATTGCATAGGCGGGAGCACATTTCAGTTATCCTGATTGCTGGACCCTGCAGCAGATGGTGCTGGACCAAAATTCACTTCCATCAAGCATCCTAGTCATCCAATTTGTTGACTTTCCGTCATTGCAGGCCGCTGATCAAACGGCTTTGATGGTCTGATGGGTGAAATTAATGCCCTGTCACCTATGCATGCTGTGGTCCACCAGATGAATGATCTAAATCACATACCATTGGGTGCTGTACTGAGTGCTGGATAGATGAAACTGTGCTTCCAATTTAGACAGCTGAGTGCTAATTATTTCCTCTTGTTCCTTACCATTGGATGAAATGACTTACTCTGCTTCTGATCTATACGCAGAAATCCTGCTGCTGCTGCTGCTGTTAGAGACCGCCGCAGGAGCAGGAGCTGAACAATGGCAGTGCTGGAGACTAGTCTGTATTGAGAGTAACATGGTTTAGAAATCTGGAGTCAGTAACACGGGCTTCGTTGGAACAGTGTGTTTTAATTTGCGACACGCACAGCCTCGACTGCTCAGATTTGGATAAGTTTCTTTCCTGCTTTTTATTACATTTGATCTTTTAGTTTCTATCGATACATTTCAAATTGCAGTTTCTTTATATAGAAGGGTCTTAAGGAAAATGATGAGGGTAGAATATTCACTGAGATATGTACCTTTTTTTTGTGTGTTTGAGGAGGCGTGGTTCTGCTTAAACGACTCGGTAGAGAACTTTGCTGCTTCAATCTCGTACGTACACTGCTTTTGTGAATCTACACTCACCTCGCGGTTTCGTACTCCGCTCGCCCCACCCACGCCCGTCATCTTCAAATGATTGATGAGCCTTGGTTGACCACGCCTCACTCCATTAGACTCTTCGCTGCTTTGACTTGACTCCCTTTGGCTGCGAAGATGCCTCGTGGTTTCTCGTCCTTTCGCCTCGCCCCTCCTGTCATGGTCATCTTCAAACGATTGAGTCTTGCTTGGATGCTTCCAGTGCTCGACTCTCTCCGGCTGCGAGTGCGCCTCTTCATGGAAACTTCTAAATGGCGTTTTTGTCTTTTGAAGTATATGGGTCGAGGAGCTGCTCAAGGGCATGCTGGTATTCAATCTTTTCTTTTTCAAAATTCAAAATACCAAGTCCTATTTGTTTGCCACAAAAAAAGAAGAAGAAAAGTTCATTTAATTTTAGTTAACAGTAATTATGCATTAGAGATGTGGCTGTCAATGGGCCAGGCCTGGGGTTGTCTTCAGCCCATATTTTGAACTATTCGGGCCAGGCCTATTCAAAAATTTGATTTTGCCAGGCCCGAGCCTGTACCATTGACAGCCATATTTACAGATTTTTGTAAGGATTAAAAATTATCTTTGATAATCCGTAATTTATATGAGCCACGATCTCTGTTCTATAATTAAATTAGATGAAACCATTTTTAAGTGGCAACCAAACAGGTTCCAGGGGATTATTTGGGTTACATTTTTAAAAATATACTTCTTTTTCTTTTTAAAAAATTTTCACGGAGATATTACATCTGCAACCACTGCATATGCTCACTCGTTTTACTTTTGGTAATACAATAGTACAAATTTGTACCATTCTATTACCAGAATGAAAAAAGAGGGATTGTTTTCTTATCTTTTTAAACTTCTTCTGCGTGTATACACCCCACCCTTTCTACTTTCAGTAATACAATGGTATGAACTTACATAATATTCTAGTACAGCAAAGTAAGAGGGGTGATTTAAAAAGGAGAAAAGAGGTTAAATCAATGTGGTTTTGGAGATCGGGTTTTATCTTTTATTTGAAATTTTGGACACAACATCCCCTCTTTTGGCCCAAAGACATAACATTCTCCCTCATGCCATTCCCAAATATTACTCTTCTATTTTCCAAATATGGTAAAAAACCACCCTGCTGCTGTTGATTTTTTGGATGGAAAACCTAATTAGGTTAGCAAAATCGTTTTAGAAAATGAATATATCTGCTCTACGAAATCTCCAAAATCCTAATCCTAACCTCATGTAAGGGTAAGGTTCGGATTAGGTTGTTAATTGTCTAAAGACAAAAAAAAAGGGTGCCATATGTCAAAGCCCCTTTCTATTTTACCAACTAGCTTCACCGTCTCTTCGGTCTTTAAGATGAAAAGAGTGTAAAAACTGTCATGGAAGGGTGGCTCAGCAACTTGTGTGTTTTGCTGCATTGCTGATTTCATAAAGAGAGGAAGCCATGGTTCTGTTTGAATAAATGGGGAAGAAGAATCTCAGCATATGTGTGGAAGCTTTGGTTTACAGCATGTTATCAGCCCCGTACAACCCAGTCTTCTGTACTACGACATGTGGCATTGCACTGTGCCAGTGGTCATGAGCACGCCTCCTGCAACATAGATGAGAGGGGGCTTTCTTGACAGCTCCACCATGTGTTCTCATGTGAAAGTTACTTTTACAGTGGGAACTACCATCCGTGGTATTATTTATATGGTTCTTAAAACACATGAAATTCGTTCACCAGTGCATTGAGAATGACCCTTTTCGGGAAACCCATGTTTCAGTGATCCAGCCTCATCTTCTTCTGGATTTCTCCTACTAAGGGTGAGCTGTTTACCAAAAATCCATTGGTCCCAGTCGCTGTGGTTGAGCTGTTGGTCCAGGTTTGACACGAACAACCCACTGTTTTATATGGTTGCGGTTTCCTGTTGGAGAAGGTTTTGTTCACTGGTCATGGTTGGTCACTGAAAGGTGGGGTCTCATGTTCAATCGTTGCTGCTCGTTTTCCTTGCCAGGCCATTGCAGTGTTGCTCATTGGAGATTTTGATTTTTAGACAAAAATCCGTTGTAGACAGCAGCAGCTTAAAACTCAATTTGAGAATGAAGTCATATGGAGGAGAATACTGGCTCCTTATTATAATGGATCCACTGTTGCTAATGCACTCTTTTTTCTCAACTAAATGTTGGTGCATTTTTCCCTGCTTCTGCTTTGCTACCATACATGGCCCACCGCTTGCAGCGCGTTTCAATCATGCTATAATCAATAATCTTGTGTGGTGCTGTATTCGTGAAAGACCTGTGTCTTTTTTTTTTTTTTTTTTTTTTTTTTTTTTTTTAATGGTAAATCATTTCCTTGAATCAGCTAAGGCGTGGTGGTGGTTGCATGTCCTACAGACAATGGATTGATCGTTTGCTGTTACACTTGCATACATCTCATTTTTGCTGTTAGACCAGGAATAAATCTTAAGTGGACACAGGATTGAAGATCTAAACGCTGCCCCTTCATTACGGTTTTGAATGTTTCTTGTCCGAGCATTGGAATGGTGTCTTGGTCTGGCTAGTGGACCGAGCAAATCTATTCTCCACGTTATAGAATTTTAGCGCTCGTGTTGACAGAAAAAAGGGTTCCAACTTCAATCGGATCTGTTTGGACACTAAAAAAGGGAAGGGATTTCTGGGAAAAGGGGGTTTTGGAGTCCTGTTTTTTGACACATTGCCAATGAGACATTTTGTTGAATAGGAGACGGCCAAACGTGCAACCGCCATTTGGATCAAAGCGGTGTTATGGCCTCAAAAGCTCCTTTGGCGAGTGAGTCCAAATAGGCGAAGTATGACAAAGGATCTGGTTTTTAAAATCAACTTCTAGGATTTATCATTTGCATTTGCCAACAATGTTGAAGAATGGTTGGTTTTTTGCTTCTGTCAAGTGGGCCCATTATTCAGTAATCTAGGGGAGAGGGGTAACAGCTTAGTGGCCCACCTTGATGTATTTCTTTTTGTGTGTCCAAGATGCCCACATGTTTTTCCATCTCATTTTAGGTCAAGATCCCAAAATCATAAGAAGATCCAAATCTCAGGTGGACCATACTAATAGAAACAGTGATGAATAACCATTAAAAGCTTTCTGTGGGGCCACAATTTTTGGATCAATCTTATATTTCTATTTTTCTGTCGTCCAAATTTTCTTGACATTATCAACAGGTTGGATTTCAAATAAACATTACCAAAACCTGAGATTTGGAAAATTTAATGATGCACTCAACGACTGTTTCCTGTGGTGTGGTCCACCTGAGATTTGGATATGTAGACACGGATGGGATGCGTGGATATACAACAAATCATCAAGGTGGGCCCTACGGTAGTGGTGTTACCCGTAATCTAGACGTTTGGTTGTAGTGACACCACCCAATCAGAGATAGGCAACAGATGGTTTGTGGGGAGCAACCTATATAGCGATTGTTTGGGTTTGCTCGTTGTTACATATTGTAAGTCCTCGGTGGACCCCATCCACTGATCGGTGGACCACTCTCAAGAAATCAGGCCTTCGGTCCCTAACGAGGAATTGTAACAGCATCTCTGCTTTTATTTATTTATTTATTTATTTTTTGTCCGCATCCCTTTTGGTTTAAAAAAATGAAGGTGGACGATTCGGATTTTGGTTGGGTCCACCACTTTGATTGAGGAGAAGAAATATGGGATCGCACTGAGCACTCGGGAAAGTGCTTTTATTGCACGTCTCCTTCAGAAATGCGTTTCCACAGTTCCTCCTCCGATTTGGCACCAGCTTCCCTTACTGGTTACAAATATCTCGCGATTACTTCCTAAATATCATATATGTTTATATTGTCGTGAGATTTTGAAAATATCTCTAGATTTTTAAGCATTCCGTTTTTTTCAACATTTTAGAAATATTCCCTGTTTGCCTGTGTTTGATCGACACCGACTATCCATTCTACTGGCCCATTTTAGGGCATGAGCCAAGTATAGAAGCGTATCCAAAACTCTAGTAGACCACACCAGAGGAAAAAGTTGGAATTGAATGCCTACCATTGAAAGCTTCTTGGGACCACAAGTTTTAGATCAAGCTGATATTTGGGTTTTACTTTCATCTATGGCTGTTTGACCTTGTGAACCAGTTGGATGATAAACAAACACAACTGAGCCCTAGGAAGGTTTAAACAATGGACGTGGTTATCCCATTGTTTCATGTGGTGTGGTCCACTTCATTTTTGGGCTCTTGCATTAAAATTATTTGAAAAAATAAATAGACAATGTGGATAAGATATATACTTGAGTTGAAGGTGAGTCCCACTGTGTTTATGTAGTATAGTCTACTAATAAACTCTAGGAGTCTTCCCATTATAATGTATGTGTCTTCTACACACCATCCATCTATTTTTGAATTATTTTATGGCATAAGCCCAAAATTAAAACATATCCAAAGCTCAAGTGAACTATATCACAAGCAACATTCAAAATTGAATTACTATAAAAACAAAACCTTTTGAGACTGCGCGTGCTTTGGATCAAGATGATTTTTGTGTTTCCTCTTCGCACACATCGGTTTAACCTTCTAAAATATGTTAGATGACAAATAAACATCATCATGGGTCATATGAAGGTTTCAATGGTGGACATTATTATGTCCATTAATTCCTGTGGTGTGGTCCACTTGAACTTTGGATATGTTTCAATTTTGGAATAATGCCCATACATGATCTAAAATTTTGATTTATTTATTTATTTTCTACCATAAATAGTTGTAGACATTTACATTGCGTGATATTTTCCCGATAAAATCCCCCCGAGAAATTGGCGAGAAAGTGGCCTTGGCATAGACGTTCAATATCAATCATTGCATATTCAGTCCAATTTCATCTTGATATGAGATACTCTGGCGGAACATAATGCTCCATACTCTTTCACAGGTAAAAGGTCGACGTTGAATGCATGTACCTCAAATTAAATCAACTGGTGGGACCCACCGTAGATGGGTCATTGCCCTGGAACCAGACTCAGTAGAAGATCCTCACCTCAGATTAACAGAGATTTCATTGTTCACTCTGGACCGTTGAATTGCCTATTTTAACCTCATTTGGTGTCTACCAATGTGCCAATCCGATCACACCTTCAGTTGATTTTTGGGTGCAACCTTATTCTGTAGTGGGGTCCAATTTCTTTGTGCACGAGCATGGTGCATCATACTCGGGCAGAATATGGAACTTTTATCCTGTAAATAGATAAAGTGCTCTTCTCCGAGTTAAAAGGGGAGCGGATTGCGACCTGTCGCCACCTCTACGTTAATTGGTCCAGTCAGGGCTCTGTGGGTCCCACCGTAATGTATGTATTTTATCCACGCCGTCTATCCATTTTGAAACATAATTTTTATGTATAATCTCAAAAAAAGAGGCAGATCCAAATCTCATGTGGACCGCACTGTAAGAATTAAACACCTACCATTACAAAGTTCTTACGGAGCCGCATAAGTTTTGAATCAAGCTTATATTTGTGTTTTCCCTTCATGACCTTACGAACAGATTGGATAGAAAATAAACATTATGGTGGGCCTTAAAAAGGTTTCAACGGTGGATATCATTATCACCGCTACTTCTTCATATGGTGTAGTCCACATGAGCCTTAAATCTGTCTCATTTTTGGGATCATATCCTCAAATGATCTAAAAATAAAATAAAATGGATAAACAGTTGATAAAACAAACTCAGGCACAAAACACCCGTCTGGACCGCTTACCGTCCAGGCTGGGGGCAGGGGTCCAGGTAAGGCTGTCAACGGGTCTGGCCTGGGTTCTTCTCCTTTCAGGTTTTGAGCTGTGTAGGGCTGGCACAAATTAAAATTTTAATTTTGACAGGCATGACCCAGGCTCATTTACAGCACTTAGTCGGTAAGGGTCCGGATCCGGATTCGTCAGAGTTAAAGCCGCGTGTTTGGTCCTTGGTCCGTACAATTAAATGGCATTGAATTGTATTATAAACGGTATTAACATCGGTATTGCACAATTGCATGTATGGCAATAAAATGGTATTTTAGCCATCCAATTCCATATTTGGGATAAAATTCTTGCCATGGGAAAACACGCAATTAAGTAAAATCTTATTTGGTTGGCTCTATGGAATTGTAATTAATGGACCAAATTCACAGCAGATGTCATTCACTTATACACACATTTAACTGGACGTGGATTAGCTAATGACAGGTTGAGCAGGGAGAATCGTTACGCACACTGTCGAAACCTTTCTAAGGTCCACCATGATGTTTATTTGAGATCCAAGTTGCTCATAAGGTAACACACATTAAAGAAGGGAAAACACAAATATCAGCTTCATCGAAAACTTTTGCGGCCCTTATAAGTTTTTAATGGTGGATGTCACTCTCTCCACCATTTTCTAGATGGGTCCATGCGAGATTTGGATCCGATTCATTCTTTGGGTCATGCCCTAAAATGGTCTCTCCAAATGGATGGACGGGATGGATACAAAACATACATCATGGTGGGACCCACCGAACTTGGTGACATTACTTCAGTAGCAACCAGTCTTGCTACTCAACCTGTCAGTAGCTAATCCACCCAGATGCAATTCCATTGGGCCAAACACAATTCCCTCCTATCTAATCCCAACCTTTCTCATCCTTCCCAAATGCTGGATGAAGTTTGCACACGACCGCGTGCAATTTTATCCCATCTAATACACCACGGAGGAAGCAGAAAGCTTTTAACTTTTGAGAATGGAAGTTATTTGATACTCCGGCAGCGTATGATGCTTTATACGCATGCGCTCTTAACACACGTGGCATACATCGTCAGAGTCCCAGGGTAAGATTGTTCTGATTCACAGATTTACAGTTATTTGTTGAAATGGGACCCTTCGCTCTATTTTTCATTCTTAACCGTCCAAACAAATATCCACCAATCCTATATTCGGCATTATTTTTGAAATACAATACATCTAAACTGGGAGAATAATTTAGACGGTTTAGCTTGAATTTCTTGTATGCCATGCATGCAGTTTCCTATTAATTTCTAAATGCACGTGTATCAACGGTCACACTCTGCCAGAGTATCAAAGTTTTTCCTATTAAAAAACAAGGCCCATTAAAGAAGGGTTTTGATGAATACGAAGAAAATGCTGCAGAGACTGGAAATCCATCACATGATACGTTGGGGAAGTTATTTATTTTTGTCACATGAGTCTGACTAGACCACCATCGTTCTTTATTCTAGTGGGTTCGCCCCCTACTTATAAATGCATGCCAATCTAGACCGTCCAAATCGAGGGCCATTTAGGATGGTAGTGGTATGAAAGGATCAGGACAGTCCATTGGATCTTCAACCTTTGTCCTTTAAGGACCGGGCTCGGGCCTAGCCTTGTAGGCCCTCGGGGCTGTAAAGTCTGAATGGGCTGGGCCAATCGGATATAGCCAACAAGATGGACCGTTCGGATTATCCAAAAAAATGCTATAAATGTGAGATCTATCCTTCAAAACATGCTCGATGGGTGAATCGCTCTTGGGCCATCTCAGTGAACTTGGACTTCTGTTGGTGGATACGGAACTAGTTGAAAACAAGTGGGTCCTACTATTTATACCAATTCACATGAGAACTACATGAATCCGTGTTCCGGAGGTGTATCATACCGGAGATTAAAGCAAAAGACTTGAGTCAACAGCAGTGGGAGAGGTTTTTTTTTTTTAAAAGGGATTTTTCCATATGATCGCCTACCTTTTCCGCTATGGACCAAAAACCTCCCGCTTTTAAAATATTTATCGAAACCTGCCCATAATTTTTACTGTTAGACATTAAACCACTCACTGTCAGTTTTAACTGTACAAATGGTATCCTTTAATTTGATATTGACAAAACTACCATCACTTAATCGCACCTACGCACTACCCCAACCCGACCATACGTGGGGCCTACTTTATTTATAAGAAATCCACGCCGTTCATATGTTTTTCCCGCTAACTTTAAGTTCGGACTAAAAAAGAAGCAGATTCAAATCACAAAGTGGACCCTCGATGGCCTCAGGAATTTTCAATGGTGGTGCTTATTCCTAGTGTTTATTGTCAATTTGGTCACTGGAGCTTGGTATTTGTCTCATTTTTGGGTCCAATCCATAAAATAACATAGAAAAACAAATAGACAATGTGTATTTCTTAAAAACATCTTATGTTTCAACAATAGGCATTCAATTCCCAATGTTTCATGTTAGTTTGGCCAGCTTGTGCTCATGATTAGCCTTTTTTTGTTTTTTTTTTCCGCATACATTAAAATGAGGTGGCAAAATAGATGGAGGGAGTGTATTTGTTACAAACATCATTATGGCCCACCAATGATCTAGCAACTCTCAAACCTAACCCTGACGGTACATGCGATGTACTTTTATATTATTAGAAATTCATCCCATACATCTGCCTTCTCAACTCATTTTAGGGTATGGGTCTAAAACTAAGTAGATCAAAAGCTAAAAGCGGTGCTAGGATGGTCTGAAGATGTTTCAATGTTGGTCCTTCCATCTTACTCTTTCCTGTCATATAGCCCATTTGAGCTTCTTATTGATTTCATTTTTGAGTACATGTCATAAAATGATTTGGAAAAAGCAGATGGATGGTTAGACTTGTAAAAAACATAACGTGGCTTCATGAATGTTTCAAGGGTGAGTATTTAATTCCCACTTTTTCATATTCGTTTGGCTCACTTGAGATTTATATCAGCGGAATTTTTGGGCCTATGACATAAAATGAGGTGGTAAAACAAATGGACATAATGGATATGTCACAATCATCATGGTGGTCATGTATATGAGTTACTAGAATATTGTATATATGGGTTGATGGTTGTAAAATACCATGTATAGAGAAGCTCTAAATAAGCTTACTTATATAATTTTGTAATGTGGTTATTTAAATCTATCTTTGGATTGAAGAAAGTAAGAAATATGAATTAGGTGGGCTCCAGCTAAATTAAGCAGCAATTGTCCTCTAGACTTAAATGTCCACCAAACCTCTTGAGTCTCAATATAAGTATCATTAATTGCTGTGACAACATAATTCCTACCACGCGTGGGTCACAGTTGATGGTTTTTGTAAATCCACCCAGTTCATCTATTTTTCCAACTCATTTTAGGACATGAACTCAAAACACCATAAAAGAAAAAGAGCCTCAAAATGGCCTCAAGGTATCTCGACAACATCAGTCAATCTCACTTTTTTCCATGATGTGGCTTACTTTATATTAAGGTCTGCCTCATTTATAGGCCCATTCTCTAAGATGCCTCATTTGTGGCCCCATGTACCGTTGGACCTACATTCATGTTTTTAATGCCATGGCCGCACCGTACCATGGGGTGCACCTTGATGTATATATTCTATATCAATGCAGTCTATCCATTTGTCCACATTATTTGAGAGCATTATATAAAAAAATTGAAGTGGATCCAATTCATATATAGGAAACAATGTTGATTTAACCCCTTGTCAATAAAAACTTCTTAGGATCCATTGTAATGTTTTAATGATGTTTATTTTCCATCCAACCTATATATATATATATATATATATTGGGTTAGCTTGTTAGTACACACCCATGTCAGTACACACACTCCATGTTAGCCAACCCCACTAGAGATCGATACCAAGACCTTAACTGTTGAAAGGAGGTATCTCCAGTGTAACCTGTTGATCAGTTGATATAAATGTTGATGAATTAAAACTGTTCCGATGGGCTGTACTTTATCTACGTGCAGAGACATTCATGTGTAACTCACCTATCCTCATGTGTCAACGTGCAATGATATTCATACGATGAAGGGGCTAAAACATGGGTGGAGGGCATTACTGTCATTTGGAAAAGGTCAGGTCAAACATTAATATCTACAGTCAACGAAGGGTAAAACGGACTTTTATGTATCATTATTGTAATCGGATGCAAAGGCAGGCGGATCAATGGAAAAATCACTTAAAAAAAAAAAAAAACCCCTGTATTTGCCGGGAATTAAAAATACCTACCATAGCTTCTCGTATTTATCCGGGGCGTGCTCCCGTGCTACCTGTACCACCGTAGGCTACGGTAGTACCGAGCAGGAGGGCCCACATGATACTTGCATGAAATCCAATGCGTCCATTGGATGCGCCACCTTATATTACTACCAGCATCCTAAAATTATTTTGATCCATGAATCAGGTGGGCCACACCACAGGAACAAGAAGTGATGAAATTTCCTCCTTTGATTTGTGGAGGGTCCACCATGTTCTGTATGCGAGATCCAGTCCTTTCAAACGCTTCATTCAGTTAGGTAAAAAAAACAAGCTGTTTTGAAATTCAGGTGTGTCCATTTATAAATCAAGGGTGGGTGTCCCCTATCGCATTTTCCGTGCATTTTGATCCACTCCAGTGTTCGAACCCGCTGATTTTTTGCACTTGGAGGTATTATGAGATGACCCATCTGATGAACGGTTCGATGACCTTCATAAATCACGTGGGCCCCACATCTGTCCACTGATACAACTAGAGTGCACCCCTACTTATATGTTAGGCTGTTTATTTATTTATTATTATTTTTTTAATTTTTATATTGGGACTTGGGATTTGTTGGGCTTGGCCCACTTTCATCTTTTTTAGGGTTTTATTATTTAAATAAAGCGGTGGGGAGAATAAGCTCTCTTGATCGCATTGTAATGGAAAAGACTTAAATGCACTTCACCTTCACCATATACCTCACTTGACCGATGCAATTTTCAGACATCCTTTTTCGTCATTTTCTTTTACATCGAGAGCATTTTTGTCATTTCCTAACAAATTCTAAACTATGAAATGAAAAAGATAGAAGTTTACATATTAGTACGTGGGATGGTGTTTAAAAATATCACTGAATATTACTTGGTATTTATAATATCAGAAACTATAGGGGATATTTATAAATATGAGAAACGGTCATGGTAATGGAAATGACTAAAATGCCCTCGACCTTCCTGATGTACCCCACTCGACGGATGGCTGAGAAATTTTACATGTCCTTTTCTTTTACAGTGAGGCATTTGTCATTTCCTAACAAATTCTAAACCATGTAACCAAAATGATACGAGTTTTCGTATTAGCACATGGGAAGGTGTTTTAAAATATTACCATACGTTACTAAGTATTTATACTATCAAAAACTATAGGCGATATTTATAAATATGAGAAGCTATTATTATAGTGAAAATAACTAAAATACCCTCCACCTTCATCATGTAACCCACCTGATAGATGGCTGAGATCTTTCACACATCCATCTTTATTGTGAGGGCATTTTTGTTATTTCCTAGGGTTGTATATCAAGTCGAACCCTGGCCTCAGCTTGAATCGGCTCAGTTCGGTCCAGCTCGGGCTAGTTCGAGCCAAGTTTGAGCTGAGTTCGCCTATGTAGCATTTTCACAAACACATGAACTGCAGCTTCAAAATCTCACTATATGTAAAATAGCAGCAGTGGTTTTATAGGTATTTTATCAAACACTTTCTAAGTAATATAAAAATCAATAAAAAAGAGAGTATTTGTTTCATATACATACCTTCTTTGCCACCAGCCACACTTTGTTGAGTCATTTCATTAAACACTTGGTGAGCAACATCAATATCAAAGTAATCGAGTAACCGAATTGGTTCGATCCGAGTTTGATTCGAGTTGATGGGGTTTTCCTCCTTAGTTCAGAGGAGAGGCAGTGCAACATGGTGTAAATCGGATGCCTTTTACCGCACTGCTCGACTGGTCGGGTGGGCTCCTCGATCGGTCGAAGGAAACTGCTCGACCAGTCAAGTCTCGCTCGACTCAAAGTCCAGCAAGATAGATTTTTTAGGCTCGACTAGTCGAGGGTCAGGCTCGATTGGTCGAAGGGGTCCTTCGACTAGTCAAGGATCCGGCTGAACTAGTCGAGGGTTACGCAGATTCTATGCGGATTTTGTGCGGATTGCGTAAATTTAAGACGATTTTGTAGAGGTGCGGAAGGAGAGTTGCCTAAACTATAAATAGGGGTCTCTAAGGTTATTCTAAGGCAATGAGAAAGCTTTGTAAAGCTATTGTGCTAAGGCGTTTTCATGGCCAAGGTGTGAGAAAGAGAGAGAAAAAAGAGAGAGGAAGCTTGTAGAAGGGAGGATTCTGCTTGTAGAAGTGATTTACTGTGCAGTCGACGTCTCAGCGCTTTTACGTCCTCGTGATCATTGAGATCTATTCATTTCCTTTATTCTCTTATTGTTTATCCACTCATGCATGAGTGAAGAAGGTTTGATCCAAGCGGTGTGTGCTTGTGTTCGGTTGTAACGTTCTACTTCATAGTGAATTGTTGCTCTAGACTAGGTCCCGTGGTTTTTACCTTTTCGAGGGTTTTTCATGTAAAATCTCGTGTCATGTGATTTATGCTTTGATTTATTTCATTGCTTTATTATATCCTATAATTCTGGTATTTTGGGAGGCGAGATCCTAAGGTTTTTGTGCAACGCTTCCAACAAAGTAGTATCAGAGAGTTCAGGTTGGTTGAACGGAGTGAGATCAGTTTTGAATTATGAAAGGTGGCTCATCATGGATGATCAGTCTCAATGGTTCTAACTAGACCAAGACGGAGGACTTGCTTTATTGCAAGAACTTGTATGCTCCAATTTTAGGCATATCAGCAAAGACAAATGATATGTCAGATGATGATTGGAAGAAGTTGGACCGGAAGGCGGTGGGGTTTATTAGACAATGGTTGGACGATTCAGTATTTCACCATGTGTCTAAGGAGACCTCAACCGCTAGCCTATAACTAAAAGTGCAAGGGTTGTATAAGATGAAGACAGCCGGCAATAAGATTTTTCTGATAAGATGACTCATGAATCTCAAGTTCAAAGATGGTGGTTCTATGGCTGAGCACATGAATGAGGTCAGTAACATATTGAATTAGCTCGGCGCTAGGAAGATGGTCCTGGACGATGAATTACAGGCTTTACTATTACTTAGCTCATTGCCTAACAGTTAAGAGACATTGGTGGTGTCTCTAAGTAACTCCGCTCAAGAAGGAAAGGTGTTCATGGAACGGGTAACTAGTTGTCTCTTCAATGAGGAGACAAGGAGGAAGTCTCAGGGGTTTATTCAACAAGAGGCCCTTGTGACACAATATCGGGGGAGAGGAAAGAACAAAAAGGGCGGGAAGGCACCAGATAAATCAAGAGGTAAGTCGAGTATTAGGAAGGATGTTGAATGCTAGAATTGTGGCAAGAAGAGCTACTATAAGCATGAATGTCATAAGAAGAAGAATAACAAGAAATGAAAAGGAAAGGAGAAGGAGGATGAATCAGATTCCACTGCGGTCGCTTTAGATGACGACGTTGTAGTTATTCTTTTGGTAGATCATGATGTTTGTCTCACGACTACGAGTCAAGACACTGACTGGGTGATAGATTCGGGAGCCTCATTTCATGCGACTCTATGCGGGGATTTCTTCATAAGCTACAAGTCGGGTGACTTTGGGATCGTGAAGATGGAAAATTCTGGCATATCGAAGGTCGTAGGGGTCAGTGATATTTGTGTGAAGACCGATGTGGGCTGTACATTGGTTCTTAAGGATGTGAGGCACATTTCAGACCTTCGCCTTAACTTGATGTCGACGGGAAGGTTGGATGATGATGGCTATGAAAGCCGATTTGTTTGTGGGCGCTAGAAGTTCATCAACGGTTCGTTGATCGCAGCTAGAGGGATGAAGTGTTTCACCCTTTACAAGGCAAGTGTCAGTGTGTACAAGGGTGGGTTGAACATAGCGAAAGATTCAGCCATTGACATGTGGCACAGGCGTCTAGGCCACATGAGTGAAAAATGACTTCAGCTACTAGTAAAGAGACGGCTCCTTTCCAGACGTGACATGTATACCTCTCAAAACCTGTATTGACTGTTTATGAGAGAAATAACATAGAGTTTCATTTGTTAAATCTGCTTTCCATGTTAATAAAATGCATGTATCAGATTTAGTTTATTCTGATGTTTGTGGTACTATGAGGACAAAAACCTTGGGTGAAGCGTTATATTTTGTCACTATTATAGATGATGCATGCATTTAGGAGGGTTTGGGTTTATGCTTTGAAATCCAAAGACGAGGTCTTTGGTGTGTTTAAAATGTTTCATGCTATGGTCAAGAGAGAGACATGTAGATTATTAAAGTGCATCCGTATTGACAATGGTGGTGAATACATTGGTGACTTCCATGAGTATTGTAAGTCCCTGAGTATACAACATGAACAGAAGGTTCGCAAGACCCCCAGTATAATGGTGTGACTGAGTGAATGAATCGCACCATTGTTGAGAGAATCAGATGCATGTTATCCCATGCAAAGTTGCCCAAGATGTTCTGGGGAGAAGCAATGCATACGACAGTATTTGATAAACAGGTCTCCATCAGCCCTATTGAATGGAGAAGTACCTAAGAAGGTGTGGACAAGACAAGATCCATCGTACAGTCATCTCAGGGTATTTGGATGTAGGGCATCCGTTCACATATCAAAGGATGAGAGATCCAAACTCGATACGAAGATCAGGTAATGTGTGTTCTTGGGGTATAATGATGAAAGTTCGGCTACAGATTGTGGGATCTGACCGAGAAGAAGCTCGTCAGGAGCAAAGATGTGGTCTTCTTTAAAGATCAATGTATAGAAGACATTTGTATGCCAGAGAAGACCCAGCCTAGTTCAGATAAGCTAGAGGACATAGATCTGGTTATTCCTCCTGTGGTGCCTAATGACGAGAGAATACAACAAGGTATAGAGGACGAGGGAGTTCCTATGGAAGATGGACCGGAGGAGCAACCCCCACTTGATCCACCTGTTGAGCCACAGGTGAGGAGGTCATCTAGGGACAGACATTCGTCCAAGAAGTACTCGCCGTATGAATACATTATGCTCACTGATGGGGGAGAGCCAGAAAATTATTCTGAGGCCCTAGCTGACGAGCATAAAGGGAAGTGGTTGAAAGCTATGCAAGAGAAAATGAAATCATTACATAAGAACCACACCTATGATATTGTGAAATTGCCTAAGGGCAAGAAAGCTCTGAGCAACAAGTGAGTGTTTAGAAAGAAGGTTAAGAAGAAGAATTCACAAACGAGGTTCAAGGTCCGACGTGTGGTGAAAGGGTTTGGTCAGAGGAAAGGTATAGACTTCGACGAGATATTCTCACCAGTGGTGAAGATGACATCTATACGGGTGTTGCTTGGGTTGGCGGCTAGCATGGATCTAGAGATAGAGTAGTTAGATGTTAAAACTGCCTTTCTCCATGGTGACCTGGAAAAAGAGATCTACATGGAACAATTAGAGGGGTTCGAAGTCAAGGGCAAAAAGCATATGGTGTGTAGGCTGAGGAAGAGCTTGTATGGGCTGAAACAAGCTTCAAGGCAATAATACAAGAAGTTCGACTTGTTCATGTTAAAGCATGGATATGACAGAACGTAGTCGGACCACTGTGTGTTCATACGCAAGTTCTCAGATGATGATTTATTAGTTTTGCTGTTATACGTTGATGACATGCTCGTTATGGGTAAAGACATTAAGAAGATTGACAGGCTAAAACAAGAGTTGAGCAAGTCTTTTGTGATGAAAGACTTGTGCCCGGCTAAACAGATCCTAGGAATGGAGATAACCCGTGATAAAAGTAGCAGAAAGCTTTGGTTGTCACAAGCGCGGTATATTGAGAAAGTCCTAGAGCAGTTCAATATGAATGCAGCAAAGCCGGTCAATACTCCATTGGATGATCACTTCAAATTGAGCGACAAGCAGTGTTCAAAGACGAAGGCAAAGGTGGATGAGATGAGGAAGATACTCTACGCATCAGCGGTAGGAAGTTTGATGTATGCTATGGTGTGTACGCGCCCAGACATAACATATGCGGTTGGTGTTGTCAGCCGGTATCTTGCCAATCCTGACAAAAAACATTGGGCAGCGGTGAAATGGATATTGCAGTATTTAAGATGCTCATCCAAGTTGAGCCTACGTTATGGTGACGAAAAACCTCTGTTAGAAGGCTACACAGATGCAGATATGATAGGTGACATAGACTCTAGGAAGTTTACATCGAGGTTCATGTTTATGTTTGCAGGGGGAGTGGTCTCTTGGCAGAGTAAGCTACAGAAGGTCGTACCATTGTCGACGAGAGAGGCCGATTACATTGCGGTCACAGAGGCATGTAAAGAGATGCTTTGGATAAAGATGTTCCTACAGGAACTTAGCCTGAAGCAGGAACAACACATGGTCTATTGCGATAGTCAAAGTGCTATACACTTGAGCAAGAATCCAAGTCAGCACTCTAAGTCGAAGCACATAGAGATTCGGTATCACTGGATCATGGATACTTTGGAACAGAAGGTGTTACAGCTTGAGAAGGTCCACACGGACGATAATGGGTTAGATATGATGACCAAGGCATTGCTTAAGGGCAAGTTTGAGATTTGTAGAAACCTGACTAGCTTGAAGAAGACGAATTCCTCCTGAGTTGAAAATGGAGAGATTTGATGGGATTTTACTCCTCAGTTCAGAAGAGAGGTAGTGCAGCATGTTGTAAATCATATGCCTTTCACCATGCTGCTCGATCGGTCGAGTGGGCTCCTCGACCAGTCGAAGAGAGTTACTCGACCAGTCTATGCTCGCTCGACTCAAAGTCCAGCAGGCTAGATTTTTTGGGCTCGACCAATCGAGGGTCAGGCTGGACTGGTCGAAGGGGTCCTTCGACCAGTCGAGGACCCAGCTCGACTAGTCGAGGGTTACGCAAATTCTGTGCGGATTTTGTGCGGACTGCGTAAATTTGAGGCGGTTTCGCAGAGGTGCGGAATGTGAGTTGCCTAAACTATAAATAGGGGTCCCTATGACTATTTTAGGGCAACGAGAAAGCTTTCTAAAGCTATTGTGCTAAGGCGTTTTCACGGCCAAGGTGTGAGAGAGAGAGAAAAGAAAGAGAAGAAGCTTGTGAAAGGGAGGATTCTGCTCGTAGAGGTGATCTATTGCGCAATCGATGTCTCAGCGCTTCTATGTTCTCATGATCGGTGAGATCTCTCCGTTTTCTTTATTCTCTTATTGTTCATCTACTCTTGCGTGAGTGAAGAAGGTTTGATCCAAGCGGTGTGTGCTTGTGATCGGTTGTAACGTTCTACTTCATAGTGAATTGTTGCTCTGACTAGGTCCCATGGTTTTTACCTCTTTGAGGGTTTTCCATGTAAAATCTCTTATGTCGTGTGGTTTATGCTTTGATTTATTTCATTGCTTTATTATATTCCATAATTCTGGTGTTTTGGGAGGCAAGATCCTAAGGTTTTTGTGCAATGCTCTCAACACGAGTTGGGTTCGATCCGAGTCAAGTCGAGCTGGGGCCAACTCGAACTTGGCTTGAACTCATTTTTGAGCTAAAAAAATCAGCTCGACTCGGCTCGAACTCGACTTCGAACTGAATCGAATCGAGCGAGCTAACTGAAGTTGCTCGGTTCGTGTACACCCCTATTATTTCCTAACAAATTCTAAACCCTAGAAAATGATATGAGTTCACTTATTGCACTAGGACGACTTTATAATATCAAAATCTATAAGAGATATTTAAAAATATGAGAAATCATTGATGAAATGAAAATGAATGAAATGCCCTCCACCTTCTCAATGTACTCCACTTGATGGATGGCTGAGAACTTGTACGTGTCATTTTCTTTTACAATGAGGGCATTTTTGTCATTTCCTAACAAAATTTAAACCAGGGAAGGAAAAGGATATGAATTCACAAATTAGCACATGGGAGGATGTTTAAAAATTTCACCTAACGTTAATTACTAAGTATTTATAATACCAAAAACCACAGGGAATATGAGAAATCATCATTGTAATGGAAATGACTAAAATGTCCTCCACCTTCACGACATACCCTACCTGACGACTGTTGTAATAGACTAAGGGTATTTTCTGTCATTTCCTAACAAGATCTAAACCGTGGAACGAAAATGATACGATTTCACGTGGGAAGGGGTTTTTAAAAAATCACCGTACGGTATTATAACATCAGAAACTATAGGGTGATATTATAAATATGAGAAACTGTAGCGACATTTCATTAAAAATCATTGTCTCTGTACGAACGCAGCTTGGTGCGTCTCAATTACCCAGCGCTGGCCGGTAACACGTGCCGGTGTGGAACATGTATTTAAGATGTACAACATTCATCAGAAGGTATCCATCTGTATTTTTCCTGGCCCACTATTAGGATAGTCTGCTACTTTCTCACTAGGTGGGCCATTCTTGTATTTAAAATGGATGGTTGAAGAATATTTACTAAAGGTGCATCTTCAAAGGGCAGATATGGCCTTCCAAGTGGAATTAATTTTTTTTCAAAGAGAATACACACGGAAATATCTGATAAACGGATGTGATCTATCACACATGTGTCATGTTGTCATATTTTTCTGCGATAGGATTGTATACGTACGCGCGCGAGTCGTCCAGTCTGTTTCAAGTTCCGTCAACTCCAGTCTCCGCACAAGGAGACAGGAGACTGCATTCTGCATATACGACGTGGCATAAGGAGTTGGATTCGGTGGTAACGCCTACAGTACCAAGCTCGGTACTGGCCTATGCTGGAAAAGCTCTGTGGGACCCACCATGATGTATGTGTCTTATCCACGCCGTGCATTCATTTTTTCATATCATTAAAGTGAATTAGACCACAAACGAGGTAAATAAAAATATCAAGTGGACCACACCAGAAGAAACGGTGGTGGTTGAACGACCACCGTTAAAAACTTCCTAAGGGTCACTGTAATATTTATTTTCCATCCAACCCGTTGATTAGGTAAGAATGACCGTACTCGGTTCGACTCAGGTCTCCATTGACAGAAAATAGTTTCGATTGAATCCCCACCATTGAAAACTTCATGGGGCCAACAGAATGTTTATTTTCCATCCAACCCGTTGATAAATTAACAAATACCTGGATGAAGAGACCACACAAATATCATATTGATACAGAAATTTTTTGGCCCACGAGAAGTTTTTAATGATCAATTACCAATGTTTCCTGTATTATGGTCCACCTGAGATTTGGATCTGCTTCATTTTTTGGATCATATCCTAAAATGAGTTTTAAAATCGGATGGACGGTGTAGATATAAGGAAAATGCATCAAGGTGGGCCCCACGGTCAGGGATCCTACCCTCCTCGGTGGCCACCTCCTTTCCACTCGCTTTGCATTCAACAGAAAGTGTCATTTGTCCTTTGACGCCAGAATTTTTAAGATTCCCACACGCAATCCTACACGCAGTCCACACGTTCCTAAATAGCACGTGTATGAAATCCAATCCATCCATCATGTCAGGCCCACACTGAATTCGCAAATCCAATCCAACTAACTATAATTTTATCCACACGTGCGTGAAATAAAGACAATCTATTAAAAAGTCACAAGTCGTTTCAGACCGTCCATTCATTTCAATCATATCTTCCTTACCAGTGAATTGACCATATTCATCTCTCCTTCAGATTAACTGAGCGGCTCCATCATATAAACGGATCAGATTCTCATTCTATAAACACATGATAAATTGGCACGTGTGGTCGCGTGTAGGGATTGCAAAAACATCTACACGCAAGAGTCAGCCGACCGAGAGATTCGCGTGGAAAGCATAAACTCCAGAAGAGTGTACATCTCCAAATCCAATGCATAGGACACAGATCCAAACCTTAGCTATTGTCTGCTGTCCCAAATCCAGATGCAAAAAAAAATCAGATTTTGAACTCCACACAGAAATCATAAAATTCAAACATCTGTTGTATCAAAACAAAATCAGATTTGGATGAAAACCAAACATCCATTCCAAGTCTGTTAAGCTACTACATTCTTTGAATTTCCATTCATTAGTATGGAATTCAAAACAGAGAAGCTTGTAAGGTAACCAACCAACTTCTCGTTTTTTTTTTTTTTTTTGCTCTGTTTTCTCTGAAAATCTTCCCTAGAAATGTTCAATTGCGAAATATTGGATCATGGTTTTTTTCTTTTTCCCTTTTTCGATCGAGCCATTTGTAACTGTCGAGTTTGAATTATTGATATTTGGGTTTTGTTATGCGTTGGAGTTTCAAGTGATTGTTGAATTTGAGTGCTAGATTCTGGTTGTGTTTGGATGCATTATCTATTCCAAGTCCTATAACTATTTTAGTGCTTTGAATTGCCACTAATTAGTATGGAAATCTAGACAGAGAAGCTCATAAGGTAACCACCCAACTTCTGGTTTTTCTTTTTTTGATCTCGTCTCTGAAAATCTTTCCTAGAAATGAGCTCTGATGGGTTGAAAGTAGGGAAGTGTGTGGATTATAGCGGCTCTTCGGTCATTTGGACTCCTCCATGTAGGAGGCCACTCTCGGAGAGTGAAACCGAGGACTTGTTATCTCTCTTGGGCCGTCTTCATTTCATGGTCCCTCCAGGGGGTGAGGACTCCATGGTGTGGACTATGCATAGTTCTGGAAGTTTCTCAGTCAAATCCTTCTACAATATGCTCTTGCCGGAGCCTTCGTACCCTCGCCGGACTTTTGCCTATCAATTTTGGTTCCAAGGTGCTCTCCCCAAAGTGGCTGCTTTCACTTGGCTTGTGGGAAGGAAGAAGGTGTTGACGATTGATAATCTCCAAAAGCGAGACATGGTCATTCCGAATATGTGTTGCCTTTGCATGAGAGATTCAGAATCAATCAACCACCTGTTCTTGACTTGCCCATTCTCTACCAAGATTTGGGAGCATTTTCTGTCCAAATTTCAGAAGGTGTGGGTAATGCCACAATCAGTTTCGACCCTCCTTTGGGCTTGGCAAAGTGGAGGTGTGGTAAAGAAGGCGCGGCCCATTTAGAACCTTCTTTTGCCGGCAATCTCCTGGGTAATTTGGGGCGAGCGTAATGGATGTCGTTTCCGGGATCTTGTGTGTTCTCTCGACGCTACGCTGTTATCTATTAAAGTCAATGTTCTTGAATGGGCTTCTATCTTGAAAGTTGATTTAGTTTTTGTTAAGTCGCTCGTTGGGCTGTAGATTGCTAGTTGCCCTCTTTCCATTGTATTCTTTCCCTGCTTGTTTGTAAGTGGGTCTTTAATAAAATTTCCATTAATCCTCAAAAAAACATTTCTTTAATCCAGTTGTCATTTAATTGAAGTGCAATTCAACTCAACTGAGCATCCAAACACAGCTTATGGATTTGTTTCTGATTGAATTCTCAGTATTTCTTGAATTCGAATTCTTGATTATGGTTCTTGTTTTGGATTGGATTCTCAGGTTCTACCCAGATGGGAAACAACATCCACAATTGGAAAAACCTGCTGGTTCACAGCATGTGAGAAAGCCATCACACTCATACAACATTCCCTCTCCTTTGCTGAGAAACCCTGATAGCGATGGTAGAATCTTCGGTACATCAAAGTTCAACAAGTCTAAGATCTTCCCAGAAGACCATGAGCCATGGCGGAAGCGGATACTCGATCCAGGAAGCGAGCTAGTTTTGAAATGGAACCGGGTTTTTCTTATCTCGTGTTTGGTTGCGCTTTTCATCGACCCCTTGTATTTATACTTGCCTTCGGTTGGGCGGTCTGCGTGTATGAAGATGGACTTGAATTTGAGCATCGCAGTTACATGTTTCCGGGTAGTCACTGATTTGTTCTATCTGTCAAACATGTTCTTGAAATTCCGGTTGGCATATGTGGCCCCCTGCTCACGGGTGTTTGGGAGGGGAGAGCTTGTTATGGATTCTAAGAAGATTGCTTCGAGGTATTTACGGTCGGATTTCTTCCTTGACTTGTTTGCAATGCTGCCTCTTCCACAGGTAATTTCTTGGGTTTTATTCAAGAAAGAAACCTTTCATATTCAAATTCAAAATGACAACTGGATCTGCCTAAATCCTGATTTGGGTGGATGCCCAAACACGGCCTTATTTCATAATGGAAATCATAACAAGTTGTTAATGCTCCAAATTTGAGTTCATGTCAGCATTTCGAATAAACTGGTGTGAACTGACTGCTCACGAATCTTTGTGCAGATTCTCATTTGGTTTATCATACCCGCGCTTAAAAACTCCCAAGATTATACCAATAACGCGATTGCTCTGATTGTTCTGTTCCAATACATTCCAAGATTATATCTAATTTTTCCGTTAAGTTCTCGAATAATCAAAGCTAATGGTGTTGTCACGAAGACTGCTTGGGCGGGAGCTGCCTATAATCTGCTACTTTACATGTTAGCTAGCCATGTATGTAATTTTCCATTTCATTGGATATTTGAACTACTCAAGCGGAAATTGATTACTGTGTTTATATGATTCCCTGATAATCTTTTGAGTATAGGTCTTGGGAGCATCATGGTATCTGCTGTCTATTGAACGACAAACTACATGCTGGAAATCCGAGTGCCAAAAGGAAATTGAGTTTCCAAATGGAACAAAATGCGATTTTGATTTCTTCGACTGTGACACTTTGAATAAGCCCAACCGCATGAATTGGGCAAACAACACGCAAGTGTTCTGGAACTGTAATCCTGGTAATAACATTGATTTCAAATTCGGCATATTTGCAGACGCATTGACTAAGAACATTGTCTCCTCGGACTTCATTGACAAATACTTCTATTGTCTGTGGTGGGGTTTGCGGAACTTAAGGTAGATTTCATGAACAATGAGAGCTCATTATGTGTGCATGTCTTCCTTTAGGGCGCGTTTGGATGCTCAATTGAAATGAACTGTGGTTCTTTGAATTCATTACAGATGAACATTTCAAGTGGTATTGCTATTCTGTGTGTTTGAATTTGGACTCCAGATGATAGCGGGATTTGGGGGCTAGTACCATGTTGAGCATGAAATGGGACACTCTTTATTGAATTGAATTATTACAATCCAAGTCCATTGAACATCCAAACACACCCTTTATATCGTTAATTCAAATCCGTTAACCATCTATTTTGCTCGTTTGTTTTCTCAGCTCATATGGGCAAAGCCCGTCAACTAGCACATTCATTGGAGAGACATTGTTCGCCATACTCATTGCCATTGTGGGTCTGATTTTATTTGCTCATCTGATTGGAAACATGCAGGTATTTAGCATTGCTTCTTTATTAATTTCCGTCTTGATTTTCAAATGATTATCCAGCTTAACAAAATTTAGAAAGGAAAAAGCTGTATCTTTGAAATGTGAATCTTGGACGTAAACTGTATTAGAAAAGCATTAGATTGAAGATATATTGATTCTCTTTCACTTTATCCACGGGTTCCTCACCCCCGTAAATAGAACGGTTGTGATGATATGGAGAAACTCTGCTCTGGGTGTTGTTACAGAGGGGTAGGGTGTCTTCCATGATGTTCATGGTTTGTTACTTTAGTTTGCTATGATCTACAATGTGTGAAATGGTTTAGCGTGTGCGTTTGGATGCTCAATGAAATTGAATCGTGATAAATCATTTCAATAAAGAGGCATGTCCAAAGTGGAGTGGCACGATTTTGATTAATAATGATAACCAAACACCCTTAACTGTGATTCAATGTGTTTAAAGCTTGACATGAAATGATCAAATGTTAATTGGGGGATAGTTCATCCAAAGTGAATGGAGTGGAGTTAGTTCCACATTGGCTCTTTATTATTATTATTTTTGGGGTAATTGCAATTCATTTTGATTGAGCATCCAAACAACACCCTTCATGCTTAAGTATGAAGCTGTTAAATGGGTTTCTGGTTTTACCTCTTCTTATCACCTCCAAGAAATCTCTTCATTAAAGGTGATGATGTTAATATGAAAAGAGTGGTGAACAAGTTGTCCGTCTGGTCCAAGGAAAAAGGGGTTTGGATCCTTTTAATGATTTTTCATTGGAAATATGCACGTTATGTTAGAGATTGATGTCTTCGCATCAGCATTTCGATGATACTATATATAATTTTATGTATTTGATATGATAAATTGAGAGTATTTTTCTGCAAGCTTCATCCTTAAGGCCGTGTTTGGATGCCTGAGTGAATTGAATTGTGAAAATTTAGCTTAATCGATATGGAATGACAAGAAACAGAAAGTTTTCTTGTATACGGAAAGAGGAACCTGCCTATCGTAATGGCGATTTTTGAGAGACACACGAACTGCAAAGGAAATTTCAATACCTCGTTGACCATTTTAATACATTGATCTCTTCTAGAAACGCATTTCACCCCCCTCATCGGCCGATGTTGTGCACGTGGGCCCACTCCATTATGCCAATGAAAAGTATTAACTGATGCTGTGAGCTTGGTGCCTACTCAGTACTGCTGAAGTTCTTGTCATCATTGTTTTAGTCATTGGGAAGTTCTATCCTTTTTTTTTTCTTTCTAAAATTTAACAAAAGATATAGTAAACCTGATTAAAATTTATTAGACTAGGCCAAGTCACCGTGCTGACTTGTTTGAGCCTTGACTCATCGGTGTACCGAGCCAAGTACAAGTTCCTGGTTTACGAACAACAATATATAGTGATGAACTAAAAGGAAATTACTATTGGCTATTTCAACCTTTCTAGATTAGTGATTTCAGTTCAATTCCTTACTGCATCCAAATGCACCCTAAAACTTCCATGATATATTACGCATCGTCGATATTTCTAGTGCAGACAGTAATGAGTATACTTCTTGTGTCATCAAATACAGTAGGAATTCACCTTTGTATCAACAAGTGTTGGGTATCAGCTATTTTTGGTTCTTTTTAAAACATTTTTTTTCCCATACATACGAAGTAAATTTCTCGCTATCTCGTGTTTGATTCAGGTTAGGCACATTTGTTCCATAGCTTACTTGAACATTTTCTTGTTTTGTGTAGACCTACTTGCAATCCATCACCGTGAGGCTAGAAGAATGGAGGCTTAAGCGAAGGGACACCGAAGAGTGGATGAAACACCGCCAGCTGCCCCAAAATTTGCGGGAGCGTGTCCGGCGGTTCGTTCAATACAAGTGGCTTGCGACAAGAGGAGTAGATGAAGAATCTATCCTGCGTGCCTTACCTACCGATCTCCGTCGAGATATCCAACGGCATCTATGCTTGGATCTTGTTCGACGTGTATGCATTTTCCCCAATCTATTATCTAGTTGTCTAAATTCTAAAAGCACTGCTAATAAATTGCGTTTGGAAGCACGCTTGAATGGGCATTTTGTGCAGTTTTTGCTGTTTTGATATGGTTCTTGCTGACAAATGCAGAAAGCGCATTTAGCATTAGGCAGAATGGATTTGTTTTCCATCGAACAGGCCTAAAACGATAGGCAATCATGTTTTGTGTGGTAAAAGAAAAAAGCACAATGACCACAATGGAAATTCTATCCAATCATAATTTGGTTTCCCAAACACCAACAACTTTTAGCCCTGGATTTGTAGATATGATTCTTTCAAGTCCAACATGAAAGGAAGGCAATTGCAATCTGAAGCCCAAACACCCACTATGGTTAATTCTGCTTTATTAGACCCAGAATTGCAATTTGATTTGAGAGTATTTCCAATCACACCCTTAGTTACTAATCCGCTTACATTGTCCAAATTTCAGGTTCCTTTCTTCTCACAGATGGATGATCTGCTTCTCGACGCAATATGCGAGCGCTTAGTATCGTCCTTAAGCACCGAAGGCACCTTCATTGTTCGAGAGGGTGACCCAATAACGGAAATGCTCTTTATCATCCGAGGGCGATTAGAGAGTTCTACTACTAATGGGGGTCGAACCGGCTTCTTCAATTCAATTACTCTCCGGCCGGGTGATTTCTGTGGCGAGGAGCTTCTCGCATGGGCATTGCTTCCAAGGTCCTCTCTCAACCTACCATCTTCAACTAGGACAGTAAGAGCCCTCGTCGAAGTGGAGGCTTTTGCATTACGAGCGGAAGATCTCAAGTATGTTGCGAATCAGTTCAGACGTCTACACAGCAAGAAGCTGCAGCACACGTTCCGTTTTTACTCCCACCATTGGCGTACATGGGCCGCTTGTTTCATACAGGCAGCATGGAGACGGTTCAAGAGAAGACAGTCGGCGAAGGATCTGACCCTGCAGGAGTCATTCTTTTTCATGCTGGATGAGAGTGAGGGTGACGGAACTGCGGCGCAGGAGGAAGAGGACTACGACAGTGAGCCAGACAGTCCTACTCAGGCCAGACAGAATATCGGGGTGAGTATATTGGAATCGAGGCTCGCAGCAAGCATGAGGAGAGGAGCTCAGAAGATCAAAGGCATGGAAATCTCTAAATTACAAAAACCAGATGAGCCAGACTTCTCTGCCGTGGCTGATGATGATTAGCAGCCCAGCCACCGGTGGTGTATGACATCACCAATGAGGAATGCTACTATGCTGTGAGCATCAAGACATCTCTATTTTACATGGGCACTGGTATGAGGTCCATATCCCAGAATGCAAGGGGATTGCCTGTAGTTGCTAACAGATCAGTGGCCTAAAAAAGAGATGGTTGCTCAAACAGGCTAACAGTCTACATTCAATGGGCAAAATCACTAAAGATACAACAATATCAGTGTAACGTTTGGCCTATGGCCCACCATTTTTGTGCCCCATTAATCAGCAGTTCTGATCATTATACATGTTTTCCATGTGTGGGGAAGACAGGACAATATAGCTATGAAGATTTTAATCCTATGCAAGAAAGCTGAATGGGTTTTTGTTGAGATTATGAGTTTACAATGTATGAATGTTGGTGGAAATGCATTGGTTTTTTTGGGTGCTTATCTGATCTATCTACCTGAATGTATTACTGCTAAGACATGAATGGGGTGGGCCAGCAGAAGTTGCTTCATCCATGCATTTGAAAGATGGAGTACTTGAGTAAGGCCTACCTATCAATTAATAAGAACATGACTAACTGTTTATTCGCCAGGAGATGCTTACTAAGAAAAGGGTGGCCCTCTGATTGAAGGCCTTCAAACAGACGGTTCACATGTCAATGGATGAATAGTCTACATTTGGAGGGGAAAAGTTCATTGATTGGATGGTCAGGATTTCCCAATTAATGAGATTTTGCGTCATGACTCATCTAAGTTAAGGCCCTATCAGGGTGCAAGTGTTTGAGAGATCTGGAACCTGTCGACTGTGCCTAAGGGGCTTTATGCCACCAAAATCTTAAAATGAGATTTCAGCCGCTGAATATGCTATTTTGGGTGTTTGTCTAACACACTTTTAAAAAGTCCTTAAAGGAAATTAATCACGGAATTAATTAAGAGGTGGATTGGACCACAAAAATCACAAGGGAAGCATGATTATAGCCACTGATTGCAGATGCCTAATGACTAAAATGGGTACTTGAGAAACGTCGAACCATGCAAGGATCCACATTCAACTAGCAAAAATCCTCATTAATAGCTAAGATCACCCACATAGGGGCTGTTTGGATCATAAGTTATTTAAGCTACTTATGCCTCAAGTAGTTTATCTTAGTTTCTACTTATTAAGCAGTAATAAGTATGTTTAGTAAACAACATACTTATTAGCTTCTTCTCTCTTTCGTCTCTTTTGATTCTCTCTTTAACAACTTCTGAAAAGTAGAAAAGCTTAAAAAATTAGCTGAAGTGATTAACTTTAAGTAAAAAAGTCATTTATAATTAATCATAAACTAAACTTATTTATCTGAAATAAGTTACTTTTTTTTCACTCACACACCCCCACACACGCACACACTCACTCCCTACACCTGGGGAATTTCACCCCCCTATGGATACTCGAACCCTGGAATGGGAGTTGAAACTCCCAGGAGTCTACCATCCGTCCAAGAGTAAGGATCCTCTGAAATAAGTTACTTATTTACTGCTATAAGTAGAAAAAGTAACTTATTTGGTGGTATCCAAACCGGCCCTTAGTATGAACTTTGGCATATAGCTATCCATGGTAGGATAGTGTTTTAAATAGCTATGCTAGTAGCATGCAGCTTATGCTACATAGTGTAGCTTACCCTTAACACTATGTAACTCATAAAAATAGCTTAAGTTGTGTGTAGCTTATGCTACATGATAATTTGCATATACTAAAGGCTTATTTGGTTTTCAAATTACAATCATAATTGGCTAGGAATGGGTAACGATTACTTACATTGTAATTGTATGGTGACGTTACGTACATTTGACTGCAATAATTTCATTGTAACATTGTTTGTTTTGCCAGGATTCACCATAAAAATGGGCATTTTGATATGTAAAAAAGTAATGATTACAAATTTTTTTAACTCATGTGTATTTGACTTGTTTTTTGTGGCGTAATTATCTTTTAACCAAACACCCTGAAAAGATAACGATGGCCCTAAACACTACAAATACTATAGGACATGCTACCTAGCTCACATTACATGTTATTTCTCACTACAACATTTAAATTAATTAATATTTTTAATGATTTGATATATATATATATATATATATATATATATATATATATATATATATATATATATATATATAGGAATGCTCACCTGCGCACCTTCTTACGTGAGCACCCATGAGCACCTTCGCACGCATGTCATGGATGCGGAATCTGAACAGTCCACGTGATGCGGCACCCTTTGAAACTCCATTGGCCCAATTTCCAGCCTGATCCAAAACTCTAGTAGGCCATAGCAAAGAGAAATGCAAATCAAGGGAGCAAATTGTTTCCTTTTGCCATGGTCCATCATAGTTTTGTATCGGCCTGGGCCTTAGAGGTTTCAAGGGGTGCCGCATCACATGAACCATTCAGATTCCGTGTCCATGACATGTGTGCAAAAGTGCTCACCTGTGTGTGTGTGTGTGTGTGTGTGTGTGTGTGTGTAGAAGCTAATTTTTTCAATGCTTTTAAGGTCTATTTAGTTTTCCAATTACAACGGTAAATGGCCATAAATTGGTAATGATGATTTACTCTTGTAATTTTGTGGTGACATCACTTACATTCGATTGCAAAGATAATTTTGCTACATTGACTGTTTCACCAACAATTCATGGTAAAGATGGTATTTTTATAATGTGAAAATATAATAATTACAGTTTACTTTACCTACTTTACAAGTGTATTTGACTCTCGATTTAAGAATCATAATTCATGTTTAAACAATGAGAATGATGATGATGACCTATTTACTTTGCATTTCATAGGAAATTGGAAAACCAAGCAAGCCATTAGTAAAAATAATATAAATAACATAATTAAATCAGTTTTGTTGCTCTTTCTTTACCTTATTAACTAATCACTGCCCTTTTCTATTACTTCAGGTTGTATTTGGTAACAGCAAATATCATGAAATTTTGTTAAATTTTATTATTAATTAGTCTAATTTGGTGTAGAATATCATGAAATTGGTGCAACTAAGCACAACCTTAATTAAAAATCTAGAAGAAACATATAGCATTGCTTACGCCTCACGCTATCCGTTATTTACAACACCGGGTAGGATAAAATAGCTGGACAGTCTAGATGTCTTCCACATGTCATGTGTATGGAAATCAAGTACCTGCTTAGATAGTTTTTTTTTTTTCAATAAAATCTCAATAAAATCACCATTGCTTTGATAGTTTACCATTGGATACTTCTCAACATTGATGTTTCATGAAAGTCATCAATGTCATTGTTATTAATATTGGACATCTAAAAACACGGATTACTCAGATGGATTAAATTACTAAAAACATGGATTACTCAGATGGATCAAATTACAGTGATTGAATAATAGGTGGGCGGCGCATAAATTTTCGATACCCTTCATCATTGGGACCTGGACATGCTTACAATGTTATGTACACAGCACGTAATGTCAAAGATACAGATTCCATTGATCAAGAGAAAATTACAATCCGCAGCTGCACAGCTTACTGCTACTTGGGTGTACAGAAGAAGAAAATGGCTTGCTGCATCAAATGAATACAAACGACATAGCGAGCCTATGTCATGTACTCAGAGAGACTCACAACCGCCTGATCACTCAGTTTTCAAGGGCCATACTGGTCAATAATCAATATCATAGAACTCAATGTTCTTGTACTTTTGGGATATGATTTCTGCTTGAACTTTCCTTGCAGTGTCAGTTGCGCACCCAACAAGAATGAGAACGGATGTGCCAGCAAATCCACGAAATGCAGTCAGGTGTGTGATCTGTTCAACCACGGCAGGACCGGCAGCCAACACTGCCAAGAAGGCAGAACCCAGAACAGATATCCGACTAAGAACCTGGATTCAACCAAAACCAATTCCACTAGATGAGGAATGGGAAAACCACAAGATTATGTGTATATATCTGTATGTGACAATAAGCCAATCCGGTTGCAATTTGATGCTGCTAGTTTGCTTGGTAATGGATGACACTGTCATCTTCCTGTTTGGAAGTCCGCCAAAATCAAGATTGGTTCCACTTTTTCAGCAGAGAATCCTCACATTTGGAGTGGAGCAGGCAATGGGAACCTGTTTAGGTGGGCCCCTATTTCCCTACCTTTTCTTGCTTCCAATTTTGATTCAGGTGGAATGCATACGAGTTTTGCTAAAATTCGGTAAACTTCCTTTTTGGCTTCTTAATTCACTTCCGTTAGCTACAATGATCTGTTTCGTGTTTGAGGGGAAGTAAAGGAGAGAATAATGCAAATATTTTCATATTCTCATGAAGGGCTTGACTAATACATTAGTTTAGCACTGTTTAAAAAATGGTGGTGACTCTTCAACCGTACATATGGAATTCCAAATTGCAGACCAAACTGTGGATGGAGTATAACAGAAAATTACACTGACTAGATATTAACCATCAGACTTCTCCCTTTGAATTTGAACCACTCACTATTTCACTTTTAACCAACCAGTTGGTAGACACTAAAGGCATGGTCAGGATTGCTTGATCAATATGATTCAGAGATATCCTCCATCCACAATGGGACCCACAAATTGGTTGGTCTGGAAGGATGTATATTAGTGCCATGTCTGAGGAGGATGAGCCACCATCAATTTTCAGGATGGTGCTAAACTAACTCAGGAGTCTAGCACTCAAATGAAAGGAGGAAGGACTTACTGTTTTAATGAATGCAGCTGTGCTTTTGCCAGGCCGGACAAGTGGGATTGACGCACCTTGGCGTTTCAATTGCTCACTTACATCATCGGGGTCCAATTGTAGAAAAGTATAGTAGTAATTAAAGAAGGCTATTAATAGGATGTTTGTAGGGAGATACAGAGTACCTACAAGAAAAAGAAAATCATGTTATGGGTATATGATAGTTAGGAAATTTTATTTACTAGAAATCACAACTGCAGTGGAATGCTAAGCAAGTGAACAGAATACTTGAGCATAACATTCAAAAGAGAAATCCGCCTCATAATGTCTATACATCCGAATAATTTGCTAGTTTTACCATTCATTGAAGTTTGCAGCAATTGCTAAAATAAACAAAACACTAATCATAAGAGGGGTTCTTACGATAAGGAGATCAACAGCTTGTTTGGATTGGAGGGTGAGTTACTGACTTGTTTAGATTTTGTTATTGGAAAGGATTTGAATTGGAACAGGAGCATTTGGTTTATCCAAAAGAAACTGACTGAAGAGGAAACACGTTGAATGGGCACCCTTTCTTAATCATTTCTTTTGGTCTCCTGCTCGAAATGAAATTGATAGGCTGTCCCATTTGATTTGTTTGGTGCCACCCAGCACTAATCATGACCAAAACTAGTGATGCAAACCTGCTCTTCAAAAATAAAAGGGAGAATAATGTAACTAGTCGTATCAACCTGGGAAGTTTCAAGGCATTGTATCGATCCATGTATTTAGTGCATGACCATCCGATCATCCAATGCAAGATCATGGGCAGTCCCATTGCTGATTGACTGATGATCAAGCCAATCCAAGTGTCTTGATTAAAAATCTGGCACATCCAACTGTCTAGATTGAAGATACAGACCATATCAAGCATCCAAATTGAGTTGATGAATGATCAGGAGCCTATCAATGATCCTGTTGAATGATCTGGACACGATTGCCTGATTGACCTATGAGACTCACAAAGCCAATCGAATGGCTAAAATATACTTATTGGTTGATCTGTGGGGTCCAGATGTCCAACCGGATGTCAGTTTTACACTTTAAATACAAGTGTATAGAGTTTTGGGAGGGGTTCTATACATCACCATACAGTTGGCATGTATAGAGATGTGAGATTCGAACTCTTTATTTGGTTTTCCTTAGTGCATCTCCTATTTAGTGCAAGTTTGAGACAATTTATAACATTTTTATATGTGAAACAATAGAGTTTAAGTATTCCATAGAAAAAAAGGGTTTAAGCATTGGTTTCTTTAGGGGTCGTTTGGCACCATGGATTTGGGGGGATTTCAAATCCCCTGGTTGTTTGGCACCATAAAGTACCTGGGGGTTTCAAATCCACTAAAAGAGGGGGTTTGAAATCGTTGGTGAGAGCTTCGATTACATCTAAAATGTTTCCAAGAGTTGCATGTGTAATATGTGTGTCACTGGACTATTAAACTATTGGGCACATGGCCCACTAATCATATCCCAAAACAACTAGACTATCAATTGCATCACTATAATTACTTTAATATGATGATCAGCGCCGTCCAAACATTATCCATGTAAATCAATGGTTAAAAATCGTTTGTTAGTCACTCGGACATGATCTTATGCTTGTGACCCATCCGATACTTGGAATTTCACCATTTTCGAGCAAAGTATATATTTCAATGGGCCTATTACAATCATTGTGTCAAACATTACATACATTCACTAATTAGAGATATTAAAGTTGATTTAGTAATTAAATTCAAACCCCTGTAAATATACCATGCATAGCTACTTTTGGATTAAAGTTGATTCCCAATCCAGGGTGCCAAACACAATAGGAGGATTTCAAATCCAGGGGGTTCCAAATCCACGCTCCCAAACGGGCCCTTAATTTTATGAAGGATTTGTAAGAAATAGCCATACCTGTGGATGAGATAGACATGATTCATTTTATTTTATTTTTCTTTTTGATTGAAAGAAAAAGGGAATTTTACAAAGAACTGCCTATTAATATAGAATTTATATTCCGATGGCTTTTTCAAAAAAGTTTTCAAACAGCTACCACATTAATCAATATTATTATCATTTCACCACCTTCCGTTACACCTTTTTTAATGGCCAGTTGGGTGGGTATGTGAGTAATCAGCTGATTGGGGGGGCCACACAATGTTGTTTATGTAAAATCCATCCTGACCACTAGGTAAGTCATCTCATTTTTTATTTTTATTTTTTATTTTTTGAAGACACAAGGTGTCCCCACCTCTTTTTTGAAGTGAGACTAATCCCTGCGGATACATGCAATCACCAGGTAAGTCATCTCATGTTAAGCCAAGGGACCAAAAATCAACCGCATCCATGATTTAGGTGGACCACATGATTGGAAATAGTGTACATGCAACAATCACGCTCCAAAATATTTCCCTTGGTATGGCCCACCTAAATCACAAATTAGCCTGAATTTTAGGCCCTACACCTAAAATTCTGTGGCATCGAATGATTGAAGTGGATTTCATATAATCATCACGTTGGGCTTTTTGAAAATCAAGGGTCGACATCTCTCTCCTAACTGTTTTCATTGGTGTGTCCCACCTAAATCACAAGTCAACCTGATTTTTTGGCCTAAGTCCTAAACTAGGATTATGCATCTAATGGTTGGAGCGGGGCTTACATAAACATCACGGTGGACCCTGCCAAAAATCATGTACCGGCATCCCTCTCTCCAGATATACAGAGAGTATTCAAAGGAAACTCAATAAAGGTTATCTTTCACGAAAATAAAAAATATAACATAAAAATAATAAATAAATAAATAAATAACCTTGGAAAAATGAATAGGAAACTCAGCCTCTATACTATGTATATCTCATCTACCACACTTCTTAACACTTCTTTTAGAGCAAAATATTTGGATATGGCCAAGGCATATCTGACATGGACACTTGACCACCACCCCATATTAAAGTCATTTTGTGTCTGATGTGGGTACTTCATGGTTCTGAAGGATCATTGCATAATAGCCTGAAACTAAAGTGGGAAACGCTCACTGCTAAATGGCATCCAATGTTTTAAATATGAACGATATCGGCTGACATATCCCACGATATATCTTGTATCCCACCAGTGTGATACGAAATGCACATGTAGTGCGATATATCCCACATGTTTGATCTGGTGAGCATTCTCGAATTTCAATCCTTTTATTTTCCGTAAATCGTGTTTAATTGGTATCAAATTGTTACAAATCCATGATTTTTCATGTTTTGCATGAAAATCATGGATTGGGAGCTTTGATTTCAAGATTTGGAGGAGATGGGCCGAGTTGCGGAAAATGGAAAAAAATCAAAATTTTCCAATTTCTTGCAAATCATTTGCAATCTTTATGTCCAAACATCAAATCAAACACATACGTAACATAATCTAGTGATCCTTCTTTTGCTTTTGAATGTATTACTTGTGTTTCCACACGTCTTTTTACATTTATAAATTATATGAACATACATTGAATATACTTGCATCAATTAAGTTAGACAACGCATAGATTAGGACCCTAATACAAAGAAAACCTATTGTGTGTACTTGTTCTTTGTAATGTTTTGATTTATAAATGTGTATTGATGTCTTTTTTAACAATCACCGAAGCTTCATTGAAAAATTAGACCAATTTCCCAATGTTTCCCCATGTTTCCAACAACAACGATACATTACACGATACAATCGATATATCCCATGCAATAACTGATACGTATCTGTATCCCAAGAATGCAATACGTAACATGATACCAATATTTCGAACACCGATGGCATCCACCATTAAATACAAAGAAAATGTTTCCCTTACCTCCTGGGTTTAAAGCAATTGCGGCCTGTTTCAAAGCAGCTGCACCAGTGAATCGAGCTAAAGTGCCAGGAAGAGCCAATGATGATGTTGAAAATATGATAGGCATCACTCCTGAACTATTCACCTGCTTAACTAAAAATCTTAGACCATGCTTTAAAAAAAAAATCATGTTTATTCACGCAACAAGACAAGAATTCTTCACATGAAGCCCCAAAATATAATGTGCAAACCCATCCATGTGTGCATATATACATACATCAACCAGGTAAAAAAGATTTCAACAAAGCTTTTCGTATCTCGTTCAGCGAAAAGTTGACACTCAAAGGCATCGTTGTGTGATTTGAAAGTGGGTTTAGTAACTTAAATAGCATGGACAAAAATGGGAACTTTCAACTTAATGTACCGATGAGTGAGGAAAGCCCATCTAACTAGAGGCCCTCCCTCTAGTATTTAGGTAATGAGGTCACTATATCCATTTTAAGTCCCACTACTGAGTACGAGCAGTTAGTGTTTGAGACAATGTAACCAAAGCTGTACATGTGCAGAACTTGAATCATGTCGGTGTTAAGTGGTCAACCAGCTTATTTCTCTGATCCTCAGAAAACATACATTTTGAAGATGCTTTTGATTCCATACCATTGGTGCCCATAGTATCCAAATCATTCATCTGATGGGCACATTGGGAATAGGGGGTGCCCCAAAAATCTCTCAATTTGCAGTATCATTACTTTGGCCTTCTTCTCATTTAATGTATAATGTTGCATCTCTTTACTCAACAATATATTTGTAGGCTACCAATCAAAGGGCTAGGATCTTCCAATTTGGGAGGATTTTGGGGCAGCCAATTCATAACAGAGCCCATCTGATCGACGGACTGGATCACCAAACTGTGGGTCTCCACGTGGAATTGAAACCTGTAGAGAGAGACAACTGTTGTCATGTGCACATCATTTCTTCTTTCCTTTAGTCAGCTTATGTAATCACAAGGACTACCATATGGGTTTACATTTATCAACAGCATTGGTGTGTTAGTCTCTTCTCTTTATTTTCTTCACTTCTATGTCTGAACTTCTGTTTTCTTCATCCCTGAGAAATCAAGTAAACAACTTGCCTTAAATGTTTGTTATAGGTCATATCCTTTGATTTTGTTTTGTTTGTTTTTTCTTGGCATAAAAAAGTAGAAGGTTCAAGAGGATCTTGCACTTCTTGAAACTAAAGACTAGTCCTGAATCTGACTGCCCAACCCAAAATTCTGGTCCGGTCACGTTGGATTGGGTTGCAGTCGCGTTGGGGTTGGGCTGGAAATCCACAATGGGCTTGAGTTGAGGCTTTGCATTAGCTAACCCAACCCTAACCCTATATTACATTCTTTTTGGGAATAGCCTACATTTTTATCTAGTAACATGTTTAGTAAAATATGAAAATATTACGGTCCCATTTCAACAAACAAAGTGTCCGAGCAATCTGATTT
Source organism: Magnolia changhungtana (assembly GCA_030180095.1). Taxonomy (NCBI): domain Eukaryota; kingdom Viridiplantae; phylum Streptophyta; class Magnoliopsida; order Magnoliales; family Magnoliaceae; genus Magnolia; species Magnolia changhungtana. The sequence continues at coordinate 2,127,173 of JASAUF010000547.1, read as the reverse complement.
TGGAACTAGTTTAGTGATAGTGTGTCCCACAGTTTAGTTGGTTCAATGTGAGCTAATGCACACCTCATGTACAAATTCTAAGTGTGTGCATATCATGCATCATATGCAGCCGGAGTACCAAATAATTCCCCAGCTTAATTTACACAATTTTCAACTAGATGTTAAGTAGTTCAGTGGGTGTTGCATGAGAGTGGAGAGATCGAGAAAATGTTGCACATAGAATTCAAGCTGCGTGGAAGAAATGGAGAGGTGCCTCTGGAGTTTTATGTAATTATCGTGTACCACTCAAGCTGAAAGGGAAATTTTGTAGGATAGCTATGAGACCAACCTTGTTTTATGGGGAAGAATGTCAGGCAATTAAGGAAAAACGTGGTCATAGGATTTGTAGATGAAATTAGGAGTTGAGATGGATGAGTAGCAAGTCGAGGAAGTATAGAATTAAAAATGAATGCTCTCAAGGGAACTTAGGAGTAGCACCAATAGATAATAAGACGAAGGAAAGTAGACTAAGATGGTTTGGTCACATGCAACGGAGATGAAGTGGGCAAGGGAATGTCTAAAAGGACGTGGATGGAGGTAGTAAGAAAAGACTCGATAACCTATGGTTTAACTGAAGATATGGCCTTTGATAGAGTGGAATGGTGGAACAAGATTCATGTAGCCAATCCAATTAATTAGGAAATGAGAAAAACTTTGACACTTTGGCAGAGTGCGATGGATGACATGCAGGCACTTTAAAATAACTTAGAAACTGCATGCGTGGCAGACAACTAATTTAAATGAACTGTAATGATCTAGATATAAAAAGTAATTTGATAGCCACTTCGAGGGGGCCGAGTCCTCCTATTACGAATAATGAATAAACTTCTGGGATAGATTTTCATTAGTAACAACAACTTAAATAACATAACAATAACTAACAGCCCACTACTTGCTGACATGGCAAATAACCAACAGCCACTACTTGCTTACATGACAATAACTACATGGCAAATAACCAACAGCTACTACTTGCTTACATGACAATAACTACATGGTAACCAACAACCACTACTTGCTTACATGACAATAACTAACATCCCACTACTTGCTGACATGACAAATAACCAACAGCACTTAACCAACTGGCCCATGACAATCCTTCCCCCATCAGAAGACCTTGCCCTCAAGGTCAGGGAAGTCTTTTTGCAGCTGTTGGAAGTCAACCCAGGAGGCATTATCGAGCCCAAGTCCTTTCCATTTGACAAGCAATTCACTCACAGCTCGCCCTTGCTTCTTCTTCATGCGTCGCTGCAAAATTTCTTCAGGCTCAGCTTGCGGCCCACCATCAACAGCCACCGGAGGAATTGTAGAGACCAGCACATTCCGAGTACCCAGCTTCCGTTTCAAACACGATACATGAAATACGGGATGAAGGAGGGAGGTTGATGGAAGATCCAAACGGTAAGCGACACTCCCAATCCTCTCTAGGATCTGATAAGGACCATAAAATCGGGGAGAAAGCTTCAGATTGCGGCGCTGCACAACCGAATGTTGTTTGTATGGTTGGAGACGCAGGAAGACCCAGTCGCCTACTTCACTGAACTGCCGTTCAGTACGTTTTAAATCAGCAAAACGCTTCATCCTTTCTTGAGACATGTGTAGGTTCCCCGCAAGAGGCGTAAAATCTCGTTCCGACGCAGCAGTGTGTCTTCCACAGACTGAACCGCCGCTGTTCCCGGCGAATGAGCCAACAATGGTGGCGGTGGGTATCCGTAAACTACCTCGAATGGTGTAATTTTAGTAGAAGAATGAACATTCGTATTATACCACCACTCTGCAATAGGCAACCACCGAGACCAATCTCTTGGTTTATCTCCGGAAAAACACCGTAAATAGTGCTCCACACACTTGTTAACAATCTCCGTTTGACCATCTGTTTGTGGATGATAAGCGGAAGAAAATTTTAGCTCAGTCCCCTGCAATTTGAACAATTCTTTCCAAAATAGGCTAGTGAAGACGGGATCCCTCATCACTAACAATAGAACTTCGGCATGCCATGGAGTTTGAAAATATTGGCAATAAAAATCGAGCAATTTTAAGTCAGTGTAAGGGTGCGCAATTGGAAGGAAATGCGCATACTTACTAAGCTTTGTCCACCACAACCAAAATCACACCGAAACCGTTAGAAAGAGGCGACCCTTCAATGAAGTCTAAGGAAATATCCGACCATACTTTTGAAGGAATAGGTAAAGGTTGGAGGAGTCCCACGGGATGAAGATTTTCTGTTTTGTTACTTGTTGGCAAACATCACACTCTCGAATGAACGTTTGACATCCTCTTTCATACCCTTCCGGTAATAATTGGCCCTAGCTCGATGAAGAGTTTTATGAAGCCCCGAGTGACACAGCTTGAGGGCTCCCATGAACCAAATTAAGCAAGCTTGCTCACGATAGCGATAGAGTCACTAATATCTGACTTTGCCCTTGTAAAACAACAAGCCATCCTTTAATTGATATTTAGAGACATCAAGGAGATGGTTTGAAAAATCCGAGATAAGTTTCATTAATTTTGGATCCAAGGAGTAGGATACACGCAAATCTGAAAGCCAACTAGGAGAAGGAAAGGACAATGCAGCCAGCTGGCTTGGTGCATCTTCAAATTTCCTGGATAGAGCATCTGCCACCAAATTGTCTTTTCCCTTTCGGTATTCAACCACAAAATCAAATCTCAACAACTTAGTAAGCCATTTTTGTTGCATTGGAGTACCCACCTTCTGCTCCAGTAAGTACTTAAGGCTTTGATGGTCTGTTTGTATTCTGAAAGTCTGCCCCAACACATAACACCGCCATTTCTTCACTGCTAGTACTAAAGCCAGCAACTCCTTTTCATATGTGGAAAGGTGCAATGCTTTACCATGAATGGCCTGACTCATAAAGGCAATGGGCCTGTCCTGTTGCATTAATACAAAGACCTACACCATAACCAGAAGCATCACACTGAATAGTAAAGGGTTTAGTGAAGTCGGGAAGAATTAAAACAGGGGGTTAGTCACAACTTCTTTAAGGGCAGTGAAAGCATTTTTGGCGACAAGATTCCATTCAAAGGAATTTTTTTAAGTAGAGAAGTCAAGGGGCGACAATAGATCCATATCCTTTTATGAATTTCCTATAATACCCAATAAGACCTAAGAAACCCCTTAAGGACTTAAGAGTGGAAGGAAAAGGCCAGTTTAACATGGATTCAATTTTTTAGGGTCAGCCGGACCCCATCTTTTGAGATTAAGTGACCCAAATATTCAATCTCAAGACACCCAAAAGCACACTTGGATTTGTTTGCAAAAGATGATGTTGGTGTAAAATCTCCAGCACCGTGGCTAAATGGTGTCGATGTTCTTCCAAGTTGGTGCTATAGATAAGAATGTCATCAAAGAAAACTAAGATGAATTTTCTCAAGAAGGGTTTAAAAATATGATTCATGAGAGATTGAAAAGTAGCCGGGGCATTTGTCAACCCAAAGGGCATTACGAGAAACTCATAATGTCCTTCATGTGTACGAAAAGCCGTTTTTGGGACATCCTCAGGATTAACACGAATTTGATGATACCCGGAACGTAAATCCAACTTGCTAAAAATAGTTGCCCCATGCAATTCATCTAGGAGTTCATCAACAATAGGAATAGGAAATTTGGCCTTAATGGTTTCTTTATTTAAAGCACGATAGTCAACACAAAGACGCCAACTACCATCTTGTTTACGAACTAAAAGAACCGGAGAAGAAAAAGGACTATGGCTAGGACGAATAATACACTGAGGCAAGCATGTCATTAACAAGTTTTTCAATTTCAGATTTTTGAAAATAGGGATACCGATATGGACCAACACACACGGGTTTGGAATGAGGATGAAGGACAATATTGTGGTTGTGAACACGGTTTGGTGGAAGTCCAGTAGGTTCACGAAAAACATCCTGAAATTGTTCAAGTAAACTTGTAAGAAGATGGTCAGTTTCAAGAGTAGATTGCTGAATGGAGTAGGATTGAGAAGCTGAATTACCAAACCCCGCCTGTCTTGTTTCATAGCCTTACCAAACTGTGCCCCATCCATCATGGATACCTCGGTAGGAGTAATGCCCTGTAAAACATGCTTAAAATTCAAGAGAGTGAATTCCATTCGTAACAGGACAAAATCCCATAAAATAGGCCCCAAGGTACGGAGCCATTGAACTCCTAATACAATATCACAGCCACCCAATGTTAAAACATAAAAATCTGTGCAAAAAGTGTTTCCCTGCATTTGAAATTGAAGATCCGCACATTTGCCGTATTGAATAAAGTGTCACCATTTGCCACCCTAACCAAGAGTCTGCTTGTGGATTGTGATTGCCAGATGCGCCCGGTGTTGAATGGAGGGGTCCAGAAAATTATGTGTACTCCCAGTATCAATGAGAATCACTACTGCACAACCGTTGATATGGCCCAGAATGCGCATGGTTTTTGGGCTTGGGGAACCAGCCAGAGCATGGATGGAAATCTCAGGAGCAGGTTCTGTATCATCTTCTACCCTTCCCAAGGGAACTTCTACTCCTTCTAGAAGTGGTGGCTGCTGAACGGATTGTGGCTCGTCCTCCTCTGAGTCAGCCCATTCCATGATAAACAAACGGGCTGATTTGCATTTATGGCCCGGCCCCCATTTGTCATCACAATTGTAACAAAGTCCTTTTGCCCGTCGCTCCTTCATTTGTAATGGGGACAAACGTTGGACCGGAACAATAGCCTTTGTATCCGAGGTGGTGTTGGTAATAAATGGGCGTGTGGGAAGAGAGCTCACCTTTGAACCCCTGGGAAGGCGCTACATTTCCTCCTGCATTTTCGCCATACCAAAAGCCATTGTGAGGTTAGAGGGATTTAGCATACGAACCATGAACCGAATATCCTCCCGTAAGCCGCTCAAAAAACAACTGAGCTTAAATGGTTCTGCCAACCCTTTAAGCCGATTAGATAAGACCTCAAATTGTGACTTATAAGCCTCCACGGTTGTAGTTTGTCGGAGTCGTGTAAGGGCCTCCATCGGATCGTCCAAAAGAGAAGGACCAAATCTGGTGAGTAAGGATTGAGAGAAGCCATCCCAACTAGTGATCCCACCTGAAGCCTCCAAATCCAGAAACCAAGTGAGAGCTTTTCCTCCATATGAAAGGAAGCTAAAAGGACCCGATGATGAGGGTTAGTTTGATGATAATTAAAAAATTGAGTAGCGCGATAAATCCAACCATTAGGGTCGTCGCCATCGAATTTAGGAAAGTTGAGACGAATAGCCCTTGTTTGAATTCCACCATGCTCTTCAAATAAAGGATTTCCCTGCTGAGAGGATGACCCAATGTGAGAATCTTCCTTATTTTTTTCTTTGAATGACCAAGGTCTCCACATTAGTCACCACCAGTTGTAATTGCGCTGACAAGTTTTCCACGGCCTGTTGCAAAGCTTCTTGATTTTGGTGTTGAATTTCCTGTGTGTGCCGAACTGCAGCCAACGATTCAGCAAGGTGGGATAAGCGAGTATTGTGCCCTTCAGCCATGGACCGAACGGCTCTGATACCACTTGTAATGATCTAGATATAAAAAGTAAGTTGATAGCCACTTCGAGGGGGCCGAGTCCTCCTATTACGAATAATGAATAAACTTCTGGGATAGATTTTCATTAGTAACAACAACTTAAATAACATAACAATAACTAACAGCCCACTACTTGCTGACATGGCAAATAACCAACAGCCACTACTTGCTTACATGACAATAACTACATGGCAAATAACCAACAGCCACTACTTGCTTACATGACAATAACTACATGGTAACCAACAGCCACTACTTGCTTACATGACAATAACTAACATCCCACTACTTGCTGACATGACAAATAACCAACAGCACTTAACCAACTGGCCCATGACATGAACTGTCCAAATTATGTCATGGACCAAAAATTACGCTATTGTTATCTGATTATCAGAATGGTACACTTTTATTGGATGGTCAAAAATGTAAAACATACTATGATCCTATTTTAACAAACAAGTGTCCATGAATCAGACGTTAGGATTGTTCAACCAATCTGATTTTGGGACTGAATTCGTGCTCTGAAGTTACACCTGCAAGAAGAAAACAAAGAACCAAACCCACCCAACCCAACTGACTCGAACTGATCCAACCTAAGATGGGTTAGGGATGAAGAAATGGCAAATTAGGTTGGATTCTGTTGGGTTTGGGCCTTTGGGGCGGGGTGCGGTCACGTGTTGACCCACTTTGATGTTGGGTTGGGCTTGGGTTGACCCTCAACATGACCTGACCTGCCCGAGTTGCACATCTAGTCCCATGTATCTAGGGTGAACTTCATGAATCCTATTTTACCAATCAATCCTATCTTAGGCCCTATCCTTGATAACTGACCAGGCCTTGATATCCCTTCCAACCACCTTGCTCCAAAATTGACTAGACAATTATAATTGATTTTTCACAATGGCTTTCATGAACATATAAGCTAAAAATGAAATACATACATCTTTAAGCCATTGGAAGACTTTAGTTTGTCAATTTTAAGCATGAAACTTACATAAAACACGTGCCCCTAATCGCCCATGAGATTTCCTTGACAAATGAATGTCCAAATATTTCTCAACAATTGATCAGCCATGATACATAGCTAAATCTGTGTAAGACTAAGACAATTCAGTTTCAACAGTAGCGCCACGAGTTCAGCATAATCTTCAAGAAACATCAAGCACAGAACTCTAAAATATGGGGAAAAAAGAATATGAATTCCATGTACAAACCTTGAAAGGAAGGTAGGCAGATTTTTGAAGCCCCCCACTCTTACTGGTGTATCTTGAAGCATAGTTAAGTGGGATCTTCCTCTCAGCTTCCTGAAATCCTTTGTTGAGACACACATTAGCACATGATAATGGAAGAATCAACCAACTCGAATGAAGAACTTCAAAGTGTTTTTGGAAGCCCCCCACTTCATTTTTGAAGTCCGACACCCTTGAAAAGAAGGTTGTGAAGAGATCGCTTCATTGCATTGGGAAGTCATTTCCTTCATATGTAATTTTAATGATTTTCATCATTTATCTAACATGAAGAATTTGAAATTACCTGGACGTATACAATTCCAAGAACTAATAGGAAGAATGAAACAACAATAGTGGCAAGTCCAACATAGTTTCCATCCTGAAATGCTTCTGCAGCTGTTCTCCCAAATGATGCAGGTAAGTAGGAGATAATGCTTGTGAAAATCAGGAGAGATGTTCCATTTCCAAGTTTCAGGTCAGATATCCTTTCGCCAATGTAAGTTGTAAACACTGACCCAAGTGTCAACAGTGTCACTGATGACAACACCCATTCTGTACTGAAGTCATTGACATACGGACGGAGAAAAAGTACTTGCCCAATAGCCTGTCATACAAATTATAAAAGGATTATCAAGAAAACCCATAGAGAGATATCTGACCACATAGAAGGAAGCCACGTCAGCAATTGCAGAATGGTCACTGCTCTTAGAGGTAGGAGTGGGAGTGAAATGGAGGAAGCAAACTAGTAAAAAGGAAAAGCTTATATGTACCCAAGCACTAATGCTGTGAGTGTGCCTCTCTCTTTTTACCAGTCTGCTTCCTTTTCATGGGCCATCATGATCTGGACTGTCCATTAGATTCCGCTCACTTTTATTGGGCCATCATGAAAAGCTCACATTGATCGGAGGATGAAGATGTTCGCAACATCAGCCTCTCTTATTATAACCATCAGTATCCCAAGCCATTGATGGATGACTATAGACATAAGATCAAAATGATTCCTTGGAGACATATTCAACATGGTCTATCAAATGGACTGTTCATATTGATTACTGAGGGGCTTCTTTGGCCCAAGCCATTTGTTTTTGTTTAACATTGATCAGATCAAAACTAATACGTATGAAGTTCTCATTGTGGCCAGTGGAAAGTGGGGTGAACCTAACGGATGGTCCAGATTGATGATTTGACCATCCACATGCCTGAAAGCACAGGGCACACTACGAGCATCACGTTTGATAGAAACGATCCACATACCAATTTTATTTTTATTTTTTGCATAAGACCACCAATGTGCAGAATGAATTTACACTCATGAAACATGTTTGAAAGATTTATGACTGCCCCCCTTTCTACCATACCCCCACAGGAACAAAAGCATCTTAGCAATATTTTCTCTTACTAGTCCATATGTATGGCTATACATCATATTGATAGAGTTGACTACAATAGCTTCCCTTCTTGGACTAAACTATCTTTCCTAATAACATGTAAACATGATCCTTCTAAAAAAACTAAAGTAACAACTGCTTAGAGAGTTCTAAAACTACTTTGCTTGCCATAATATCATGGGTATGGTCTAGAGGGGCTGTATACACACCACATAACTGTGTATATAATGCCATATGCACAAATCACATGGCCGTCTTCTGCAAATGTATACCATCCAATGCTATTTTTGGCATACAATGCCACATACGCGATCAAGTTTGGCCCACTTTGGGTCACCTCACATATTTTGAGAGAAGGCTAAGATGATGATGGTGACCTTTTTTTTTTCATGTACGTTGAATGATCCAATACAAGGTCTCTTACCATTGGGTTTAGCAGGAGGTGAGAAAATTGAATTTGAAATCCTACTCTATAAAGATTTCCTCATCAATAGTTGTAAGAGCCAGTGAATGGTAATTACCATACAATGCCTTTAAATGCACCATTCCCCATTTTATGTCTCTTGGGTTTTACATAGGGAAATTAATTTAACTCTCTCACAGTTCTTCAAATCTTTTTTGAAGATAATCTTTTATCTTTCTTTAGATACTTGCATAATTAAGCCATCACTGATGGAGATAGTGTTTTCTGCCAACCTGGCTCCATTTCTAACGAGGGCATCCTTAACAAGACTCTGTAACTCGGACCGACTTGTCTGGTCTTGAGTTGAGTTGCGACTCGGCAGACTCGGGTGGAGTTGGTCAATCAGCCAGACTCAGCCAAGTCGAGGGTGACTCATGGTGTTGAACCAGATCAGATCCAAATGAGTCTCAGTCGACTAGATTAATTACAAGGCACTCGTCCAAATCTTAAAACCATGCCACAACATGCCAAATGCTTGTCGCAAATGTAGAGAATTTACAATGCAATTTGGTCACAGTATAGACACCATGATATGTGCAAATTATCAAATTCTTTCAGCAAAACAGCTACAAGATTTGAGTCATTACCTGTACTACTGCAAACCCAACAGAAGCGTAGCGAGTGTATTGAAGAACTTTCTTCCTGCCTGCTTCACCCTCTCTCTTTTGAAGGTCTTGCAGCTTGGGATATATCTGTGTAAGTAGCTGAAATACAATCTGTGCATTGATAAAGGGAACAATACCAAGAGAGCATATTCCCAGGCGGCCGATGCCTCCACCAGAAAAAGAATCCAAAGTGCTCAACAGACTGTTCTGATCCAAATTGCCAACAAAAGCATCCCGGTTGACGCCACCTAAAGGTATGTATATTCCAAGTCGAGATAACGCTAAATACCCTAACAGCTTTAGAAACTTCCCAGGTAGTGGGCCTTTGAAAAAGTCACCAATGTCAATGGAACTATCTTCAATTGCAGCTGTCAAATATCAAAGTATGCAATCAGGTGAGATGCTAGAGTATCAAATTAGAGTACTTCAGCAGTTTTTCTACTTGGATTTAAAATATCATACTCTGTACGATGTTACATGATCTAGTAAACAGTAAATAGTTACATGCTAATTTTTTTAAAAAAATAAACTATAAAATAATTTTTGCTAAGTTGACATGCATCTAGAGCCCTGAGAATCTGCACACAAGCACACAGATAAAAGTGGATGCGATTCAAGCATTCCATCAGGTGGGAGACGGTATGTTTAGATACTTTGGCCTATAAATCAAGCCGGTTAGCAAAGCAGGTGTGCATAGTGTACAAAACAAATGGATGGCTGGAAGAAAGCATTCTAGCTGTCTTTGTTTTGTACACTATGCCCACCTATGGAGTGAAAAGGTCTGATTTTAGGTCTCAAGATCCAGACAGTGGCGGCCACCTAATGGAGAGTTCAGATCTGAACATGTGCTTGCATGTGGATGGGCAGAGCTCCACATGCATGTAAGCTTAGCAAACCTCATGACATAAATACGTTAAGATGAAAGTCATAGAGTGCCCATCAACCTATTAATCTTTCACTTCATTTAATTGTTCAATACCATGTGCCCCTTTTGACTTATCATTGGGAATATAGAGGTAGGGAGCAGACTTTTAATGAGAATTTCCTTTACTAGTTTGTCAACTTCATGGATAACTGAAACTTTTCTCAAATCCATAGTTTTTATTTTTATTTTCTTTATTTGTTCTAAGTTTGGACTCCCTGGTTTTTGAGATAGAGATTGTATATAGGTTGGATCCTGTTTGCAACATAATATTCTTGTTAGATGGGCTTACCACCTTTCAGTACTTTGGTGCAGAAATATGTTGTGAAGCAGGTTAAAGCTTGCTAGATTCTATTTAAGTTTTGGTGTTTTGGTACACAATACCTTTCGAGGTTATAAATCTAGCAATAATGCCTACCTTGATAAACAGGATTTCATATGGAAATTGTTGCTTTCTCAATCAACGCATGCTGCCATACGAAATTGCATAATATTTCCTCCAAAACCATAAATATGGGTGAGTTTGAATGCTATATTTCATGTGAGGTTTACAAACCAGATGATTGGAGAAATGAGAGAGATGTAGGAGCTCTTTCATTCCCCCGCACCAGGAAGACAAGGGATTTTAAGACCTTACTTAGGATATAACTTCCCTCTCATGTCATTGATGAAGAAGAAAGAGAATAATATCCATAAACAATGATAGGCAAAACATAATCCTTGAAGCCGACCAGGGGACCACAAATAGATGATGATGGTGATGCTAATGACGAAGACGAGGACTGTTTGTAAAGATAGGGAACATTGTATCTGTTGTTTGCATATTATGTCTGCGGTATTTATGCGACAACAAAATGTCACAGTGTAAACACATTTCAACATGAATGAAATACACAGATTTACATATTCCTTTCTCTTTGGAGTGAAGGATTTGGGGCAGGGATTTGTCAAATCCACCAAATTCAAATCTCCCATTGTTTGTTTGCTTGTTTTTGGGGGGGACTAAAGACTTGGCAAATCCTCAAAATGGGACTTTGTAAAAGAAAGAAAAAAGAATAGAATAAATGATCTACCACTGCAATAAATGCTCCACAAATCCATGATTTTGTAGCTTGATTCCCAAACAGTGGACTTTGGAATTGCCAAATCCAAATTCACGAATTTACCAAATTCACATTCTCATTTCCCTGATAACAAAAGCAAGATGAAAGAACCCATACTGTAACATAATGGTAGGCTAAGAATCAAACCTGCCACTCCCCGAGCGGAAGCTTTCTCCTTCCTTGTACTTGATGTGCTTTCAAATGTTTGGGAAAATAAATTCATAATAGTTTCCCAGGCAGCACTAAGACCTGGAGATGTTCCCACATCCAAACCCAAAGGATCAAAACCCGAGCCATCAGTCTGTTTAATACATCTGCAAAGAACTACAATTAACAAGATAACACCACCACCAGCAATGCAGAAGTTGCAAATTCTGGGCCATCATTCTAGACAAAAAGAAAAGAAGAAGAAGAGGAAGACTAACTACTAATATCAGACGAGGAAAAGTGAAAATATCCACAAGAAAATGTAATAGTGCAAAGCTAAGAGACAATAGTAGGGAGCTTGACAGCCTTAAAATAAAGCCAGGAATAGATTTTTATCATGCTGGCGAAACTAAGGGTCCGTTTGATAAGGAAGAAAAGAATCCATTTCCACTGAAAAGACATTTTCCATTGTTTGGCATGCAAAGAAATGGTAGGATTCCAACTAAACTTTTCCAATCTTATCTCCCAATGCATATCCTGTATGAGGCAGCTAAAGAGAATCCACTTATTTTTCTCTGGTGGTGGAAATCAGCATTAAAAATTCCATGTTTTTGGTTTCTTTTCCTTTCTTTTTCTCGTTATCAAACATGTCCTAAACACAATCCACATTTGATATTGATACTTGAAACTCAAATTATATCAACGTTTGCAAGTAACCCAGATGCATAAAGACAAATTCAATTAGTATATGAAGAGAAAAAAAGGAAGGAAATCACGGTTAGCAGGTGAGCAATTATAGCATTCATCACATATCAAATGGTAATTTGCAAGCTCAAAAGATATAGAATATTGATTGCAACCGGGATGCATTGGCTGTCATTAGGATGGCTGACCTTCATTTTTATTTTTTTGAAACATGACAACAATTTTATTATGAAGAAGCACACAAAAGCCAAAAAAACAAACAAATCAAAAAGAAAAACAACCTAAAAAGGGGGAAAAAAAATCACTCAACCCATTTATACAAGAGGCCCACTTTGTAACAAAACCCCTCTCCCTACTCAAAACCACATCCACACTATTGCTGACATCTCCCTTCTTTATAGCTGAGATGACTCAATAGACTGCAAGCAAGCTAAGCCTCCACAAAGTGTTGATCTGCATATGAAGACCTACCCCATTCCAAGCCAAAAGAAGATCCCCGACATCTTTTGGCATAGTCCAAACAACCTAAGCCTGACCAAATCTGACTTGCAAAACTAATAATGAATAAAAAATTATTCACCGATTCCACATCTTCTATACGCATAAGACAGATGATCGGCATGATCATAGACCACTTCTAGAGATTATCCATAGTCAGCACCTCCTTTCCAACTAGCGACCTGAAATGCTGCGACCTTCGAGGGAGCTCCATATTTCCACATGTGCCGAGTTTTCACATCACTGCTTTCCCCACTAGGGTCAATCAAATTATAATATGACCAAACTGAGAAGCCTTCGGACTTGTCCCCACTCCAAAACAGCTTATCATGGTTCGTAACTATGGGGAAGCTTAATTGGAGGTGAATTAACAACCTCACAAACTCTTCCGTTTCCACAAAGGATAGGAGTCTATGATACAGAGGTGACCAAACAACAAGATCACCACCAAAGAGAAACAGCTAGAAACCAATGTGCTACTAGTCGGAGACAACAAAGCTATCCTTGGAAACAAATCATTCAACAGGAGGTCGCCAATCCATACATCTCCCCAAATCAGATCATTTCACCATTCCCAAGATAGAAACCAACCCCCTCGTTTAACTTTCGTTTCATAGTCACCACTTCTTTCCAAATGGCTGAAGCTCTATATAAAGATGAGTCTTTAGTGCACCACCCATCCAGCCATCCTCATTACACCCATACTTGCTTGTAATATACCTCCTCCAAATAGCATCTTCCTCCATCCCGAACCTCCACAACCATTTTCCAAAAAGAGCTTGGTTCATAAGCCCCAAATCCTTATACACACACCACCCCTACCAAATGGCTTAGATACCTCCGCCCAAGATAAAAGACGAAACTTCTTCTTCTTTTCCCTTCCCTGCCATAGGAAGTCCCACCTTAATCTCTCTAACCTATCCAACACCACCTTTGGGCGTTTAAACAAAGACAAAATATAATGGAAGATTAAAGAGGGCCAAGGTGTTCCATAACGGTAACGGCAGCCATAACAGCCACTGCCGTTACTGTTACCATACGTGTTGTTACAGCCCCTGTAACGGCCATTACAATCTTTTTTTTTTTTTTTTGAAAAACTATGTCTAGACTATTATAGGGCCGTTACGATCTGTTTTTTTGTAACAGTTGTTACGCCCGTTTCAGCCCCGTAACGTGTGACGGTTACGACTATTACCACTACAAAATAGCCGTTATGGTAGTAATGTAACTGATTTTGTATACCATGGAGAGGGCAGCTTTTATAAGAGTGATTTGACCACCGGATGGCTCTTCCAATTGACAAGCTTACGGTAAAAAAATTTCCACTACAACATTCCATAGGTGCTTAGCCGGTTTTCCCACACAGAGTGGGAGACCAAGATCAATAGATAAGAAATCCACCCTACATCCAAAAATCAAAGCTAGTAGATTAACCTCCTTGGGCGGTAAACGAATTCCCAACATGATACTCTTAGCAATATTAACTTTTAAATTGAAAACGGCTTCAAAACAATAAATCACCAAACACAATCTTTCCGCCATGTCCAACTTGTCCTGCTAACATTGAAACCACGATATAACCCAATATCTTGACCACGTACCAACATTCTCCCCAAGGTGTTTGCTACTACCAAAAATAAAAGCGGGGAAAGCGAGTCCCTTGCTTCAATCCCGTTGAACTTTTAAAGAAACCCTTCAGAGACCCATTTATCAACATCAAGAATCTAGCTGAGTTGATACATTCCATCATCCAACCCTTCCATTTACTACCACATCCAATATAGTCAAGCATACAATCTAAAAGTGAGCCTTCTCAACATCCAACTTACACATATCCTTTTGCCCCCCTCCTTGTGTCTTGAATCTAAACCTTCATGAGGCAACAAGGAACTATCAAATATCCACCACTCTTCAACAAAGGCTCCTCGGTTTTTGGAAATAATCCCATAGAGAACTGCCCGAAATTTAAAAGCCAGGACCTTAGCGAGAATCTTATAAGGACTACCGGTCAAACTAATTGAATGTTGATCTTTTAGGCCATGTTCGGATCATGTTAAATCATAGTAATGTAGTGTAATGTGTAGTAGAGAAGTAATAATGAGCTTTACTACTGTATTTGAAAGTAAAACTAAGTACTGACCATATGCAGTACTCCTCTTCCATATTCACAACCGACGTGTAAAGTATTTTCAATGGTTAGATACGCTTGGATGTAATTTCATCCGTATGTATTATATCCACACCATCCATCCATTTTGCAATATCGTTCTAGGGCCTGTCCCCAAAAATGAAGAAGATCCAACACTTCTGTGGACCTCAAGAAGTTTTCAATGGCATACGTCCAATCCCTACAGCTAGTTGTGGTGTGGTCCATTTTGGATTTGTATCTACCTTATTTTTTGTCTCATTGCGTAAAACGATCACACAAGATGGGTGGACCGTGTGGATATAACACATACATCATGGTGGGGCCCACGAAATTGTCACATCAACCCACCTCCACTTATTCATGCCATGAGGTGATTCCAAAGGATTCCAGTGATTTGATAGTTGGCAATATCCAATCGGAGGAAAGAAGTAATGATGTGAGTTTTACTCCACATTACTGTGGTTTCCAGTAAATCCAAACACACCCTTAAACTTTCATACCATGACACCTCTAGAATTATGGTGATAAACTAAGCCACATTTCAAGTGAGAACCACCCCCTTTCATGAAACTCCTCAAAGAACAACAGAACATCCTTTTTTACCACATCCCAAAAAACTTGAAAGAACACCAAGGGGAATCCAACCAGTCCCAAGGTTTTATCCCTTCCCAACGAATCAACTGCTGCCTTGATTTCCAACTTAGAGAACGGCTTCTCAAGCGCTGCCTATGCTTCATTGGGCTTACCTTCATTTCTCCCACTGATCTCCCTAAGAACCACTCTAATCGAGAACTACACATCATGCACTTGCTTGCAAGAAAGCGTCCATTGCAATGATATTTTATTTTTAAGGATGAGATGAACATATTATTCAGAAAACAGATAGCAAATTACAATATAGGGAGGGAATCTCCAATGAAAAGTAATTGGAGATTCTTGCCCATTTTAGTATGTTCGTCCGCTACCTCGTTGATTTTCCTAAGGATACGGTTTGAAGTTACCAAGAGAGCTCCCCTCAACTCTCCCTTACTTCATCCACCTTAGTAAACTTCAAGATGTTCCCCGTCACTGTGTTGAAATGCTCAATTGAAATGAATTCTAGTAATCCAATTCCACGAAGTGGAAATGACCTTAGCGAGCCAGTCCATCCATAACAAAGGACTAGCTCCCAAATCAAAATTGTGATCATTTCAACTCCAACTTCAAATACATGGAATTGCAATTTGGGGTTTGGTTGTTATTGTGAACAGAAACAGTGCCACCCCCAACATGGTCATTTCATTCGTATTCAATAAGATATTGCAATTTGGTCCAATTGGTATCTGAATGCATCCCACAACCAATTAAGGAACGCCTACAACATATCAATATAAGAATTCCCAATGCAAAATCTTCCAACCATTCATTGGAACTAGAAACCAGTGACAGTCATTCGAATAACTCTAAAGGCCTAAAATGGCTCGCTTGAACACGCCATCGAAGTGAACTGCAAATTACTATTCTACCCAAGTCGATACAAACGAATTGAATTTGCATAGCACACATAAAACGCGGTCAAAGCTCCAAAACTGCTATTACGTTACTTCCAATTCAATACTTTTTCATTCACTCAAACTGAAGGTTTACAATTCGATTCAATTGCGCATCCAAACGCAGCCTAAAAGAAAACCCAAATTGGGAGAAGTGAGAATTGACAGTACCTGTTGTTATTCTGGAAAGGGAGATTGAATTTTTTCCAGCTGGGACTTTGGGGTTTTGAAGGGATTGTGAGGGTAGCTTTGCAAATACTGCTTGGAGGTTTTGGAGAGAAGTTTTTGGGATTTGAAGAGATTACAATCCAAGAAGCGTCTCTTACCGTTAGCAACATTATCCTGTCTCTCTCTCTCCCTCTCTCTCTCTCTCTCTCTCTACACCTCGTCTTCTCCCTTACATCGTCTGGACTCCTGTAATAGTTCACCACCATTTTGAAGATAGGGGTTTGGGTTGTGTGCTGTCGGATTCGGTTCGGATCCTGTAGTACCCGTCCCGGGCCTAACGGTGTTCGGGTCCTTTGGAGGTCGCTCTTGAAGACCCGGCCTTGGAGTCGGGTCTTTTAGAGAAGCATGGTATGTAAATGAACTCTTTTACGTGCAGGTTTTATGAAACCTCATTTATTTGCGAGAATAATCCGTATATGTTTAATATCATACGAATGGCCCCAAAAAAAAAAATTTACAACGAAGAAAAATCAAATCTAAGCAAATAATAAAGGAGATTATTCTTAATTAAATATTTCATAATACTCTCCTCAAGTTGGTGCATGAAAATTTGTTGTTGAACCTGTCTACCGAAAGATGAAATTGGTGTCAAACAAGAGGTCTAGTGAAGATGTTTGCAAGTTGTTGATTGAAAGACACGTACGGAGTGCAGAAAACTTCAAATGATATCTTTTATTATTATTTTTTTTTTAATAAGGTGACCATCAATATCTATCTGTTTAGTCCGTTCATGAAAAATGGAATTGTTAGTGTTGGAAATTATACAGATTAATGTATTTTCTGTATAATATGGAAACCGAAAAATTACGATAAACAGAAATAAGGACAGGCTGAAGCACGTCTGAAAACGTTGTCCTTAAAGCGTTATTTGCCTCTACTCAAGTAAATTGAGTATACCGATAGGTTACAGGCAAATAGCTTCTAGGATACGACGAGCCTGGTGTGGGTCTGCGTTCAGCAAACACGAAGACCCACCTATTGGAACTCAATTACACAATTTCTGGCAGTATTACAACATAGAGAAAAATTCCAAAACAAAGAAAAAGAAAGAGAAAAAAGTTTCTTTGGATTAAGACCACTGCACTGGTCAGTACTTCAGCCACTGGTTCAATTGAACCGTTCTAGACCACACCTTTGGTCTATTCTTCTAGTAAAGGTTTAACCCTTACTGTCTTGCTGGAACTACTGGAGTATAGAAGAGGAGTAGTAGGCTGTCTCAGTTCGTATGGGTCTGCTGGAGTGGGTTTTTGAGATGGATTGGAAACCCATCCAGGTCCTCTTTTTATAGGCTATGGTGGTTGGGAGTTATAGTCCAGGAAAATAAATCCCATGACCGTTTTCTAGCTGTTGGAAAAAACTAGCTGTTTTATGGCCGTTTTCTGACTGTTGTGCATGAGCCATTAAGCTGTTGCATGCTGACTGTTGTGAGACAGCAGCTAGCCATTTTCTAGCTATTGGGCTAGCCATGCAGCAGTTACAGTTGGACCCTACACTAATTGTACAGCTGTTACAGATCTGCTGCAACAGCTCTATTTTCTAGCTCTCTATACAATCAGAGGGACTCTCATTCAGTCCTTTAAATTTTCATCCAGCCAACCAGCTGCCTTAGCCACTAGTCGCACCACGACTCGCACACGTCTCGCTTCGGTTCGCGAAGGGAGCAACCCTCTGCGACACGATGTGCACGTGTGAAGTGCGCCACTAGCGCCTCTACAGCCACACTGCCTCACATGCCCACGCCCTCGCACCGAGCCCGTGCCCGAGACCGAGACCGAGACCGTGCCCGTGCCCGAGCCCGAGCCCGAACCCGAGCGCGAGCGCGAGGTCCATAGTCCACGGACTAGGTAGGCAAATATTATAGTACTCCACTATTATCATTTAAACCAAAGATTTTTCTCTTCCCTTTCCCATGTGGGACTATTCCCAAAAAATCTGCAAAACGGTGCTTTTTCAAAACAACTTTTTATATATTTTATATTATTATTTAATATATTTTATTAAAATCAATATTTTGCAACAGTTAGCAATGTGAAGAGTTGATTAATTGGCACAATGAAGTTGAATATATAGGTTGAGAATGTCGAATACTGAGGTTTCAAACAAGATTTTATTACCTAGGTGAGTTCACAAGCAACATTTGTTAGAGTTGAGGTGAAAAGTTATAAAAACTAATCATTTAAAGATAGGCTCAACGCACATTATGATGTCGCTATCTTTAAGGCAATATTTTGCACCCTACTAGTGATTAAATCAATTTACAGGAGGTTACAACAAATCTGTCTCCAGGATATAATAAGCATCTTATTCAAGATTGAAGAAATATAGGTTTCGGCTTGCAAAATAAAAAATTGTACTCCGAACACATTTTTACAGCATACACTCTTGACTTTTGTGTTGTTACAGTTTAACCCCTAAAAATTATTTGTAATTTATTATTTGAAAAATTATTTA
Organism: Magnolia changhungtana; assembly: GCA_030180095.1. NCBI lineage: Eukaryota > Viridiplantae > Streptophyta > Magnoliopsida > Magnoliales > Magnoliaceae > Magnolia > Magnolia changhungtana. Next base: position 2,108,164 of record JASAUF010000547.1, on the reverse strand, counting down.
CAGTTTAGTGCCTGAAAACTACAATTTTTTCAAAAAACATTCAAAACCAAAAATAGAGAAGAAGAAAAAGATAGAGAAGATTTTATTTGAATAATTGTTTTCGGATTGACCTAAAGATGGGTTTATATAGAGTCATAAGAGATGCTTTAAGATTCTTTTCATGGAAAGACATCTTCTTCCATGGTGTCTTTTCAACAATGGCATCCCTCCACCATTAATGGCATATTTTCATCACCATTTCGAATCCAAATGATGCTTCATTTACCAAGAGTCGCTACCATTCACAAATGAATTGTCACCAACAATCACGAAAAACTATAATAATTTTTCTAAATTATTTTTTATAAGTTTTAATTATTATTATTTTTTAATTTTGAAAAAATCCAATAGCATTGGCCATAGTACCATATTGAGTCAAAGCAGACGATCGTGAAAACAATGGATTTTTTCTCTTTAAGAGATAGAGCTTCGTCCAAGCATCGTAAAGTAACCCATAGTGGATTGTTTGGTACTGAGGCAATTAGCTTGAATCACGATAAGCTGATAATTGGAAAAAGCTACAGGCAAGTAGAATAACATCTTTACTGGGATAAGATTTGAGATATCGAAATACTTGAATAGCTGCATCATAACAAGGTTGGTGAGAATTGTGCATGAATTGACTAAGACTTTTGACCCCATAAATAATGTCGAGGCCAGTGACATCTAAGTAGATTCGGTTTCCAACGAGTCATTGACAAACAGTGGGGTTTGGAAGAGTGGTACCTTCATCAGTCAAATGTAGATTTGTTCTATAGAAAAAATGGTGGGCTGAGCACCTCGATGACCACTGTTCTTGAGAATGTTGAGATTATATTTACATTGACTGAGGAAAATTTTTATAAGCGAATGAGCCACCTCAATACCTAAAATATATTTCAGTCGGCTAAAATATTTTATGTAAATTAAACTTGGTGTAATGACGGTTGGATCATTTCCTACAAAGATTATCTTAGTGCCCTTGTTACATACTGTTGGAAATTATACAGATTATTGTAATTTCTGTATAATATGGAAACCGAAAATTTCACGATAATCAGAAATAAGGACAGGCTGAAGCACGTCTGAAAAATGCTGTCCTTAAAACGTTATTTGTCCCTACTCAAGTAAATTGAGTATGCCGATAGGTTACAAGCAAATAGCTTCTAGGATACGACGAGCCTGATGTGGGTCTGTGTTCAGCAAACACGAAGGCCCACCAAATGGAACTCTATTACACACTTTCTGGCAGTATTACAATATAGAGAAAAATCCTAAAAGAAAAAAAAAAAAAAGAGAAAAGTGGTTTTGACCACTGCACTGGTCAGTTCAATTCTTCAGCTACTGGTTCAGTTGAACCGTCCTATACCACACTGTTGGTCTGTTCTTCAAGCTAAGGTTCAAGCCTTGTTATGTTGCTGGACACACTAGAATTTGTATGGGTTTTGCTAGAGTGAGTTGAGATGGTTTGGAAACCCATCCAAGCCCTCCTTTTATAGGCTATGGCGGCTGGGGGTTATGGTCCAGGGAAATAAATCCCATGACCGTTTTCTAGCTGTTGGAGAAAACTAGCCGTTATATGGCTATTGGAAACTAACCGTTATATGGCTGTTGTGAGAGAGCTGGCTAGCGGTTTTATAGCTGTTAGCAACAGTTTCTTGTAATTAAGTCCATAGCTGTTACACATTTGTGCAACAGCTATATTTTCAGCCTCTATATAATCAGAGGGACTCTCATTCAGTCATCTAGATTTTCGTCCAACCAACCATCTGCCTTACCACTAGTTGTACCGCGACTTGCACATGTCTCGCTCTGGTTCGCGAAAGGAGCGACCCTCAGCGACACGATGCGCACGTGCGAAGTGCAAAGTGCGCCACTAACGCCTCACATGCCCACGCCCTCGCACCGAGCCTGAGCCCGAGACCAAGACCGAGACCGAGACCGTGCCCGAGCCCGAGCCTGAGCCAGAGCGCGAGTGTTCCTGTGCGTAAAGGTCCATAGTCCACGGATTAGGTAGGTAAATATTATAATACTCCACCATTATCATTTAAACCACAGATTTTTCTCTTCTCTTTCCCATGTGGGACTATTCCCAAAAACCCACAAAAGTGCGTTTTTTCAAAACAACATAATATATATTATATATTATTTTTTATTATTAAAATATATTTTATTTAAAAATCAATATTTTACAACAATCCCCCACTTGATTTTTAAAAAATATATATTTTCTCGGTTAAACAATTCTGCCAGAATAATCAGCTTATATGCATAAAGAAATATATCTTTCGATTTTAATCTTTTCTTAGTGTAAGTATCTCAAAACTCTGTCAAAATGACTGGTAGCCGCAGCTTTGAACCAGTTATTCTGAGATAACAAAGTTGGAGAAATCACACACATATTCGCTATGTGTTTGTTAGAGTTTCCACAATATTGCTCAGCACATTTAATGGTCATGTGCTTATCCTAATTCGTGAACGATTCCGAGAGAAAACTCCTAACTCTCATAAAAGACGACACCATCTCTACGTTCATATAGGTGAAATCCTTTCAGTGTCTCCGTTACTATAAGACACTTGTCCTATAGACTGGACTTCATTAAGAGTTCTCAGACTCAACCCTCTTTCGTAACGCTCATCACTTATCTATTATGGATGAGGTTTTATAATTTAGTGCTGAAAAACTTTCCACATATCAGTGACTTGTTTTTACCTATTAAACCCAAATTTAGAGATTTTCTAACTTCAGGTTGGGTTACCATCACTGGCGGAACTTTGGTTGAGTTTCAACCACATCCCTCTAGATATAGCCTTTACTACCTCTTTTGGTAGAGGTTTAGTGAAAGGATCTACCAGGTTGTTGCTTAATTTCACATAGGAAATAGCAATGATTCCATTTCAAATCAATTGTCTGACATAATCATGTCGAAGACTTATATGTCTAGATTTACCATTATAAGTACCGTTATAGGCTCTAGCTAATGTGGCTTCACTGTCACAATATAGTGACACAGCCGATATAGGCTATCCACATAAAGGAATTTCTAATAGAAGATCCCTTAGCCACTCAGCCTCTTTGCCTGTTGCAGCCAGGGCTATAAATTCAGACTCCATGGTTGAGTGCGTTATGCAAGTCTGTTTCTTGGATTCCCAAGATATAGCCACACCTCCTAGGGTGAATACCCACCCTGTAGTAGACTTGTTGTCCTCTCACTTGATATCTAGCTCGCATCAGTATATCCTTCCAATACGACATGAAATTCTAAATAAAATAGTCCTAAGTCTTTGGTTGCTTTTAAGTAACCAAGGACTCTACTGATTGCATTTCAGTGTTCAGTACTGGGGTTACTAGTAAACCTACTAAGTTTACTCACAACATATGCGATATCTGGTCTAGTGCATTGCATAGCATATATAAGACTCCCTGTAGCACTCGTATATTCTAATTGTGCAACGGTTCTTCTAGTATTTTCTTTTAGCTTGATACTTGGATTAAATGAGGTCTTTATTTTTTTTTATATTAAAATGGTTAAAGTTATTTAGTATCTTCTTAATATAATGAGATTGACACAAAGCATAACCCCCACAATGTTGTTAAACTTTGATACCTAAGATGGTATCAACTAATCCAAGATCCTTCATTTTAAATACTGAAGATAGAAACCTCTTTGTTTCAGTCACGCCTTCCATTTTATTACTTATTATTAACATGTCATCAACATATAGACAAATAATAACGATACAACTACCATCTACTTTAGAATATATGCATTTATCAGCTACATTATGCATGAATCCATGAGATAGTATTTTGAAATCAAACTTCTCATGCCATTGTTTTGGTGCATGTTTTAATCCATACAATGATTTGACTAATCCACATACTTTGTTTTCATTTCCTGGTAGAATGAACCTTCAGGCTGTTCCATGTATACCTCCTCATTGAGGTCACCATTCAGGAAAGTGATCTTTACATCCATTTGGTGGATGTGAAGATGATGTATCAAAGCTAGTGCAAATAATATCCTAATGGATGTTATTTTAGCTATAGGAGAGTATGTGTCAAAATAATATATCCCTTTTTTTTTTTGTCTAAAATCTCAAGCTACTAGTCGAGCTTTAAAAGTTTGGTTAGTTCCATTAGTGTGATATTTCTTCCTAAATACCCACTTACATCCTATGAGTCTAGAACCTGGAGGTAAGTTTACTAGTTCTCATATTTGATTTGACAGTATGGATTCCATTTCATCGTTTATAGCTTCTTTCCGGAAAGCTGCGTCTCTAGAGGATATAACTTCTTTATATAATTTAGGATCATCTTCTATAGTCATCACTATATGTATTTGTCTTATAACATTTTCTCTATCTGCTTCTAAAAGATGGAAAATGTTACGTTGTGAGTTTATGTAGTCATCTCGTAGACTCTTCTCTATTCTTGTTCTTTGACTCCTACGAGGTTCAATAGGAGCTTCTACTATCTGTGGAGCTGTGCTATCTGGTTCTCTATTAGGAGTTTGGATTTCATTATCCTTTGACTCTAAGGATAGTGAGTTCTCAAAGAACTCAACGTCTCTTAATTCTATTATTGTATTAGACTCTATGTCTAGAAGTCTATAAGCTTTACTATTTTGTGCATACCCTATGAAGCCGCACTTAATAGCTCTTGGTCCTAACTTAGTTCTTTTTGGATCAGGGGTTCTACAGTATGCAAGACACCCCCATATTTTAAGATATCCTAGGTTAGGTTTTCTGCCTCTCCATGTTTCATATGGAGATATTTTATATTTTTTAGACAGTATTCTATTTAGAATATGGCATGCTGCAAGCAGTGCCTCACCCCATAGACTTAGTGACAACTTTGCTCTTATCAGCATTGAGTTGACCATTTCTACTAATGTTCTATTCTTCCTTTCAGCTATTCCATTTTATTGAGGTGTGTATGGCGCTGTACATTGATATATCAGTCCATGTTATTCACAGAAGCTATCGAATTCATTGAAAAAATATTCTCCTCATCTATCGCTACGAAGAATTTTTATCTTTTTATTTAGTTGATTCTCTACTTCTGCTTTATATATCTTAAACATGTTCAATGCTTCATCTTTACTCTTTAATAGGTACACATACACATATCTAGAGCAATTATCTATAAAGGTTATGAAGTACCGTTTACTTCCATGAGTAAGAATGCCGTTTAACTCACAGATATCACTGTGCACAAGATCCAATACTTGAGATGATCTTTCAACACTTGGAAAAGGTTTCTTTGTCATTTTGGATCGTATGCATACTTCACATTTACTAGTTTCATTATCTGTGTATGAGATTAAACCATTCTTAGCCATGAACTTCAAGGTACTATACCCTATATGGGCTAGTCTATCATGCCACAGTCCAGCGGATTCAACCATATACGCAGAAGTGCTACTTTCATTTAGAGAAAATTTAACCATTCCGTTACAAGCATATCCCTTTCCGAAAAAATTCTCATTCTTAGACAGAATCAGTTTATCTGACTCGTACACCACCCTTATACCTGGTTTTCCCAGAAGATCCCCAGAAACTAAGTTTCGCCTCATGTCTGGAATGTGCAGTACATTGGTTAGAATCACTTTCTTTCCAGAGGTGAATATCAGTTCGATAGTTCCTTTGCTGACGACTTTCGATCGGACTTCATTACCCATTTGGACTTCTTGACCATCAGTCAATTCCTCATAGGCTTTGAAAGCTGATATGTCGTAGCACACACGTATTGTAGCGACAGTATTATACCACCATCCTAGAACTTTGCCTTGGATGGTATTCACCTTAGTGATCATGGCCACAATATCGCCTTCTTCTACTGCACTTGCCTCTTGTTTAGATTTACGATATCGGCATACTCGAGCATAGTGCCCGGTTTTCCCACAGACATGGCATGGGCCTTTGAACTTTCCGTTTTTCTTTTGGACGTTTTTTTTGAATTTTCCTTTATTGGGTTTCAGAGAATTGTCCTTCTCGAGATGTTTGTTACTAAAGTTCTCTACTGCATGTACTTTGGACGAGGTATCGCCGTTATCATTCTTTTTATCGCGGTTACGGGATTCTTCCTCAATTCTGAGGTATTTTTGGATTTGTTCCAGTGTGTAGTCCTCAGTTTTATGCAGCAATTTCTTTCTATAGTCTTTCCACATCAGTAGCAATTTGGCGATTATAGCCCCGACTTGGAATGACTCAGGAAGATCTATTTTGATGGCTTTGGTTTTGTTTACTATTAGCTGCAGTTCTTGGATTTAGGACAACAGCGGTTTGTTATCTACCATGTTGAAGTCAAAATACCTGGCGATGAGAAACTTGTTGGTACCTTCTTCTTCAGCCTTGTATTTGAACTCCAGAGCGGTCCAGATCTCCTTTGCTGATGACGTCTGTTGGTATAGATCGTACAAACTGTCGAAGAGAGCATTCAGAATATGTCCTCGACACAAGAGTTCGTCTTCGGCTCATTTGGTGCGTGCTGCCACCTGTTCAGGTGTGTCGTCATCGGTTGTTTCAGGTAGCACTTGCAGATTTGGATCTAATATGTACTAGATCTTCAATGCCGTTAGGAGAAATTTCATCTTGTGTTACCATCTCGTAAAATTGGTTCCATCGAACCGATCAAGACGTATCAAGTCCTGATTCATCAGCTTGATGGATGAAATACTGTCGGCTTCCATTATCTAAATAACGCTTTAAGATTGTTGGAAATTATACAGATTATTGTAATTTCTGTATAATATGGAAACCGAAAATTTCACGATAATCAGAAATAAGGACAGGCTGAAGCACGTCTGAAAAACGCTGTCCTTAAAGCGTTATTTGCCCCTACTCAAGTAAATTGAGTATGCTGATAGGTTACAGGCAAATAACTTCTAGGATACGACGAGCCTGATGTGGGTCTGCGTTCAGCAAACACGAAGGCCCACCAAATGGAACTCTATTACACACTTTCTGGCAGTATTACAATATAGAGAAAAATCCCAAAAGAAAGAAAAAAAGAAAAAAAAAGAAAAGTGGTTTTGACTACTACACTGGTCAGTTCAATTCTTCAGCTACTGGTTCAGTTGAACCGTCCTAGACCACACCGTTGGTCTATTCTTCAAGCTAAGGTTCAAGCCTTGCTATGTTGCTGGAAACACTAGAATTCGTATGGGTTTTGCTGGAGTGAATTAAGATGGTTTGGAAACCCATCCAGACCCTCCTTTTATAGGCTATGGTGGTTGGGGGTTATGGTCCAGGGAAATAAATCCCATGACCGTTTTCTAGCTGTTGGAGAAAACTAGCCGTTATATGGCTATTATGAGAGAGCTGGCTAGCCGTTTTATAGCTGTTAGCAACAATTTCTTACAATTAAGTCCATAGCTGTTACACATTTGTGCAATAGCTATATTTCCAGCCTCTATATAATCAGAGAGACTCTCATTCAGTCCTCTAGATTTTCGTTCAGCCAACCATCTGCCTTAGCCACTAGTCGCACACGTCTCGCTTCGGTTCGCGAAGGGAGCGACCCTTTGTGACACGATGCGCACGTGCGAAGTGCAAAGTGTGCCACTAGCGCCTCTACAGCCACATTGCCTCACATGCCCACGCCCTCGCATCGAGCCCGAGCGCGAGCCCGTGCCCGTGCTCGAGCGCGAGCGAGCGCGCGATTCTAGTGCTACGCACTGGAATACGCAAGGTCCATAGTCCACGGATTAGGTAGGTAAATATTATAATATTCCACTATTATCATTTAAACCACAGATTTCTCTTCCCTTTCCCATGTGAGACTATTCCCAAAAACCCACAAAATGGCGTTTTTTCAAAACAACGTAATATATATTATATATTATTTTTTATTATTAAAATATATTTTATTTAAAAATCAATATTTTGCAACACATACAAGGAGTCTCTGGGATTGACAATAAACAAGTGATGGCCCAAAATATCTTAGATTAGAAAATCCTAATCCTTTGATACCATGAAGCAACAATCAATGTACAACTAAAAACAAAGGAATGGATGGCTAGGATAACTCAAATTTGGTAGATTTTCATGGCAAGGTCCATGTCTCATTTAAGAAGCCAAAGGCCACATAACATTGATTGGATGGATGGAGGTATGGTCCATCCATGTCTAGGGAAATATTTTTAGGTATGGTCCATCCATGTGGCTTGTGAAATCAAGACAACAAACATTACACCATTCTCACTCATGACTTGAGTCAACTTGGACTCAATTAGACCCGATCCAGTTTGACACCACCAGTCACCCAGACTAGTCACACCCGACTCAGTGGGCCAATTCACCCAGCTTCTCCAAGTCATGACTCGACTCGAGATCGAATGAGTTGGGTTTACATTGTATGGTTGTAGTGTCTCCATCATGACAGCCTCATCTTTGATTGATCATAACTCTTAGCACTCATATTGATTATTAGAGAATTGTAACTTTTGATTAATGAAGATAAATGCTTGGTCATGATTGTCATATTAGTAGAGCTATACACGGACTACGTTAGCTCAACTCGACTCAACTCAAAAAAGCCTGATTTGATTCGGTTCGAAACTAAGTTCGAGCCGAGTCAAGCTGATTTTTCGAGCTTGAAAACATTTCGAGCTGGTTCGAGCTTGTCCAACCTTAAATCGACTCGGATCAAACCAAGCCGGTGACTCAATTATTTTGATATTGATGTTGCTCACCAAGTGTTCGATAAAATGACTCAACAAAGTATTTGGTGGTGGCGAGGAAAGTATGGATATTAAACAAATACCCTTGTATCTTGATTTTGATGTTGCCTATTGAATGTTTGATGAAATACTTGTGAACTATTGCTGCTATTTTACATAATGTGAGAATTTGAAGGTGCACACCATACGATTTGAGAAAATGCCACATAGGCTCAATCTTAGCGCGAACTCGGCTCAAACTGGCCTAAGCTGTTGACCGAACCGAGCCGAGTTGACTAGTCAGGCGTGAAGACTGAGCTGAGCTGAGTTCAAGCTTGGGTCAGCTAGTGGCCAAGTCAAGTCAAGCTGTGCTAAGCTCAACTTGGTTTAACTCGTGTACATCTCTACATATTAGTAACATTTTGAATCATTGATATGAACTTTCCATAATGTGTCCCACCTTTGATAGTATATGTCTCTTGAAAATCACTTTGATGAGATGATTGTAATTGTCAATTCAATTACTAGGAAAATGAGGAAGCAGATTGGCTGGTGTACCACACACCACCATGTGGCTAGTGCGTTGACGTCACCAAGTTATGCGGGTACCATCATGAGGTATGAGTTACATCTAATCCACCTGTCCACTTCGTGAGCTCGTCATAGGGCTTGAACCAAAAAATAAAACAGATCCAAAAATTAAGTGGACCACACTGTAAAAAGCACCGGGGAATTGGCCCTTTTGGATCAATATGATATTTGTTTTTTCTCTTAACCTTCTGAACAGATTAGATGGAAAGTAAACGTTACAGTGGCCCCTACAAATGTTTTAAAGGTAAGAATCATTGTCCCCACTGCTAGTTGTGGTGTGGTCCACCTGAGCCTTGGAAATTACTCATTTTTAGGGTCAAGATCTAAAATGTTCTGGCCAAATGGATGAACCGTGTAGACATGATAAATACATCATTCTCCTTTTAACCGTTCGTACAACTCAGAGCTTGAGGAGCCTCAACGCTCATCTTCGCACGACACGTACCACACCAACTAGATTGGTGGTGTGTGGTACACCAGCCAATCCGCTTCCGGAAAATGAATAGTCTAAATTTCAATACTATAGAATGTCCAATCATTAGTATGACCATCCATTTATGGGGTGCATTTCTAATTCGGGGGAAATATCATTACAGCGGAGGTAGTATGGACAAAGCATATCTATCAAACGTCCCTTTGTTCACATGATATGGCTAATTGATCAAGGATGCGTATTGCCTACTGATGCATGTGGGCCCCACCATGATATATGTGTTTTATCCAGGCTGTCCATCCAATTTTCCAATCATTTCAGGGCATGAGCTCAAAAATAATGCAACCCAAATCTCATGTGGACCACACAACACGAAACAGTAGTGATAGGCCGTTCACGTTTAAAAACTTCTTGGGATCCACAAAAGTTTTAGATGAAGCTGATATTTGTGTTTTTACTTCATCTAGGTCCATGTGACCTAATCACCAGGTTGAGTGGAAAATAAATATTACACTACGTCATTGTCTATTATGTTATGATCTGCTTGAGATTTTAATCTATCTTATTTTTTAGCTCATGCGATCGAATGACATCGTAAAATAAATGTCCGTTGTGGATAAAATATATGTTATGGGGAAAATAGGCTGACCAATAATTCAAAGTCGGGTTGAGCTGTAAGACCCGTATCCTTGACCGTACCGTTACATAGACTTTCGCGGTCTTTCCGGTCGAATTCCGGAAACCTTCGACCCTCAACCGGCGTTGCGCGCGACCTTGATTCACACGTCGTTAATCTGATTTGACTCAACCCAAGACTTGTACCATTTCGACCGCACCGTCGCCGCGGTTCCGATGCAGCGACTCGCGCGCCGAGGTGATACTCTGGCTAGGAGATGTGGGTCAACGTTCGGTGCGAGGAAAACGCCGCTCGTGCGAAACCCAAGAGAATCTCTACGAGATGTAACATCAATCATCCATCAATCAATCCCATCAAGGGTCAAGTACACATCACTTTTCATCCATTTCCAAGCAACCACAAAAGTCAAAAAGTTCTTACAGGCCCATAACTTTCTTACACAAAATGCCTCAAAAGTCAAAAAAGTATCTTACACACCCATCACCACCACATCCATCACTCCATCACCCATCACTCGTCTCTCTTTACAACTCTCTTTCTCATTTTTTTCAAAACATTCACAAGCAAGAAAGAAATCCACACGTCCCAAGCCTCTCCACCTCTTCCAAGAGAACCACAAGTGTGGCCCACCTTTCCATCCCAAGATCTCCCATCCTAGCCATCCATTTCTCATCTTCCTCCATCAAAGAGAAGCACAAGGAGACCGATAAGCCAAGGGAGCAAGAAGATCAAGTGGTGGGTGCCTTGGTAGAGTAGTTTTCATTTTCTTTTAAGATGGGCCAAGTGAGGCCAACCGATCAATGGTTTGGATCTCACTTGGGACCCTAAGATGTAGCCGATGGCCCGCTTTGATCATCATGATCATTCCATGATGAGGCCATTCTCCATGAGCCCCATCATGATGTTTATTTTCCTTACTTTTGATAGGTCATCTAGACCGTTCATATTGGTGGGTGATCTTAGATAGTTGTTCTTCATCCATTTTATTTAATTAATGGTCCATATATGTGGGGCCCACCTTGATGTATGTTTGTATGAGGGGCCCATAGTGGCGGGGTCCCTCCATCCTCCCCGATCTCTCTTTCTCTCTCTCTCTCACTTTCTCCTTTCTTTTGGTGATGTTGATGATGAGGGTGGCCCGCTTATGAGGTATATATTACATCCATATCGTCCGCCTTGGGACGTATGGACCCGCTGTGATGAACGGATTAGATCCACACCGTCCATCTGAAAAACCATGTATAAGTGGAGCCACCTCTATATATATTATACATATATGTAATATATACATTGAGGTGGGCCACATGTGTGGACCCACCATGTCATATGCGATCCGATCCGCACCGTCCAGAACGTCCAGAGAGTCTGGACGGTGGGTATCCACTCATGATTATATTTTATAATATATCTGATGTTATTATATATATATATATATATATATATATATATATATATATATATATATATATATATATATAGCAGGAGTGAGAAAGGTGGTTGGCCCATGTACGTGGGGCCCCTGAGATGTACGGGTCTTACCCACACCGTCCATCCACTCCTCTGGAGAGCACCGTCCATCCACTGATCCGCACGTGGAGCTCACCTTGATGCATGTTGCATCCCACGCCGTCCATTCATCTGTCATGCCGAGTAAGGCCCCACCCTAATACACGTGGTGCCTGCACCGTCCGTGCAGTGCCCACTTTGATGTTTATATCTGGCCGATGGACAGGCCAGCGGCCTCACCATGACGGTTATTTTCCATCCCAACCGTATATTCACTTGGTGGACAGCCACGTACGTGGACCCCACTTTGATATTTGTGAGTCATCCAACCGTCCATACCTTTGGTGAGCTCGTACTCGGGCTGGAGAAGAAAAATAAGGCAGATCCAGTATCAAGTGGGCCACACTACAGAAAGCAGTGGGGTTGAACGCCTGACATTTGAACCCCTTTTAGGTGCAAGGCCCTGGACCAATGTGATATTTGTTTTCCCTCTATATCCAGGTCCTTGAGACCTTATGTACAGACTGGATGGAAAATAAATACTACGGTGGGCCCCATAGAGAGTTAACCGTGGAAATCATTATCATCACTGGTAGGTGTGGTATGGTCCAGATGATCTTTGGATATGATTCATTTTTTTTTTATATAAAATAAATAAATAAAATAATGCTATAATATGATCTCTAACGGTAGATGAAGGGTGTAGTTGGTATGGCCCATTTAATGTATTAGGGGCCCACTTGATGAGGCTTGATTCGATGTATTTGGGGGCTCATATGACTCGGCCCATTCGACTCGGCCCATATGACTCGGCCCATTTGACTCAGCCCGATTGACTCGGCCTATTTGATCGGACCATATGTTTAGGCCTATCTTGATGTAGTTATGGTCTATCCGTTGAGGGCCGCCTTGATATATATGAAGCCCATGTTAAGAGGCCCATTTGATGTAACTAAGGCCCATGGGTCGAGGCCCAATTAAATGTACACAAGTCCATTAAGATGTATGACCCTACCATGGTTTGTGTAACGATGTTACGACAGCTGTGCCTTGGGATCAATGTTGGTTTGACGTCCACATTGTGGAATAATGTTGGTTAAATGTCCGCATTATGATTCTCCCTAGGGCCCATTGTTAGGCCCGTACTTGTAGGCCGTCTAGGCCCATCTTCGTTATGAACAACATCTATTCCATATAACATGTGTAGTATAGTTCCATGATTCATAATCATATGCATCATATGTATGCTTGATATGAGAAGTGGCTGATCATAACATATGCCTTCAGGCAAACTGTTTAGGGGCTCCCGGATAGGCGGTGTTGCCCCGCATGAGCGCACGATACGCGCAGGATTGCTGCATGACTGGATAGTGTGATTCATGCATTTCGCATTGTGTGACATGGTTACCGTACGCCCTAACAACATTAGGGTTGTAGCCTCCATAGGTGTATCGTGGCTGGCAGGATTGGATACCGGAAATCTTTCTCTACATGGGGTGCTATAGATATCCTTGGGTGAAAGTCCCTAAACCCTTATAGTACCAAGAGGTTACTCCAACGTCTAAACTGATTGGGTGTATGAGCGCCGATGACCGATTACTAGGAGGCTGCGCTTTCCACTATGTCGTGGTCGGTTGGAAGGGGGTACGGCCTTACCCGCCCGAGAGGAGGGGGCAATGCTAGGCTGAGTCTGACCAGCTCGAGGAATGGGTCCGCTATCGACGAATCGAGCCCGATATTGGCAGGCGGGTAGTGAGGTCTCTTTCACTTACCTTATTGCGCGCGATAGGGCAACAATCTGGTTTAGAGTGTACTAGACCCCGGTGATATCCCAGATTTTGAGCTGTACTGATATGTGGACTTAGATGAGGATTTGTATGCTTGAGTTGCATTTCGTATCGCATGGCCTTGGTATGGCCGACATCATTCATATCTTGCATCACATAGCCTCGGTACGGCTAACGGTATTCATGGATTCACTAGCATGTTCCGCATTACTCTGATACTGTATATCTGCATTACTACCTTGCGCACACACTTTCACTACCTTCTAAGCTTTCTATAAGCTTATGCACGACTGTTGCGTGCAGGTGACGCGAGGATGCAGCAACGCTGAGGCAGGAGGGCAGAGCAAATCTTTTTGGAGTTTTTTGTCCATTCTCATTGTATTTCCCTTCATGCTCATTGTACTTGTAAAGTTTTTGATCATAGTGGAAATGTGATGGAGTTTTTGGTTGTTGTTTGTGGGTTATGCCTTTGGTTATGCTTATTACGAATTAAACCGATGTTGAAAATCCTCCTTGTAGCATCCTAGGATCGGAACCTAGCGTATGGGCGCTGGGAGTCGAGAATGAGGTTCTACGGAGGCTGTCGGCACCGGATTCGGTGATCGGGAATTTTGTGAGCCCGGTTTCCGAGTTTGGGGCGTGACATGGACCCTCGTGCAGTTAACTAGGTTAGGCAGCAACGAACCTAAATGAGAAATCTGCCACTCGGCTCTGAACCGAGCAGCAACTAGGCTCAAGCTCGGCCTCTCATCAGCAGGTGGAGAAATAGGCTGACCTACACAACATTAAAGGAAGTCGAAGCATATGCTGATGGGATCAGGTCAGACCCCAGCTCAAGTCCGTCAAGACCACATTGGCCTTCTACCGCATGCCTCCAGTGATTCTGAACAATCAAAGATCCACTCGAGATCTTCTTCGAATAATTCAAAGAATATTCGCAACATGCTCGGGATCTCGAGATTTCGCCAAGGATCTCGGGAAATTCTCTCACTCATTCAGGATCCAAATCCCTCTACAATACACACCTACTAAATAGGGAGGTCTCCTCTACATGATCGCATCTCCTCAACTATAAATATGGGCATCCTTAATAGCGAAAGGTACACACAATTTTAAGCCTAAAACCCTACTCTCGACTAGACACAGATTCTTTAACCTGACTTTGGCATCAGAGGGTTCGCTGCTCTAGCTAGGGTCTCCTTTGTTCGTTCTTATACAGGTATTCAAAGGTCTAGAAAAGGCTAACCAATTTTTCGCATCAACAATACATATATCCCTATCCAATACTAGCTTGATATGACAATGTCAATAGTTGATCCGCGTCCATTGATCAATGGCCATAAAATTGGATGCTGGTAAATAATTTAGGTCCAATCCTTTTTTGAAATCACTTTGATTGTATGGTCCAGACAATCCATATTATTATACCAAAATTGTTCAATTATTGATTTGAATTATACATAGGTGGGTACATCTTTAATTGCCTGTCCTTCGAAACATCACTTTGATAAGATTGTCCAATCCATTTGATCAATGGGCAATGGCTAGACATCCATATTTATTATACTAGAAAAGGTCTTATCATTGTCCTTCTTGTGGGGCCCACCTTTGACTGTGCGTCCCTAGAAAATTTATTTTACCTGATGATACTAACGGTCCATGAAATGGGTTGGAAAATGGATAATTTGTATTGATAACACTAGAAATGGTTGTGAATTCGGACATTCCAACGTATAAGATCCACCTTTAGTTATCTGTCCCACTCGGACGATCATAGCCATTTTCCACCGTTGAATGCTTAGAAAATGGACACTTTCATGTTAGGTTCTAAACCGTGGTCTAATCATTTAGATGAGTCGCATCAAACTCGTTTGAGTCGGGCATCCAGCACTGACTTGGATGAGTTGACTCAGGACCAAACCAGTCGGTTCGAGGCAACTAAGATAGCCAGCCAGATAGCTGATGTCAAAGCTCTGTGGCCTCATCATGATATATGTATTTTATTTACACCGTCCATCCATTTTGCCAGCTCATTTTAGGGTATCGGTCCAAAAATGAGGCAGATTCAAATCTCAGGTGGATAATGCAACAGGAAGCAGTGGGATTTGAATTCTTACAGTTGAAAACTTCATTGGGCCATGAAAGGTTTTGGATCAAGCTGATATTTGTGTTTTCCCTTCATCCAGGTCCGTGTGATCTTATCAACAGGTTGGATGGCAAATAAACATCACGGTGGGCCTAGGATGTTTTTAATGGTGGACGTTCAATCAACACTGTTTTCATATGATGTAGTCCACCTGAGATTTGGATATGCCTCATTATTGGACCCATGCCCTAAAATAAGCTGTTAAAATGTATGGACGGGGTGGATAAAACACATACATCATGGTGGGGCCCACAGCTTTGACACGAACTATCTAGCTGGTGTAAACGCCACCATATGTGCCGTGAAATATCCAAGCCGTCCATCTGATAGGTCCAGATGTTCTGGTCCAAAAATAGAACTGGTCCACTGATACTCATCAGGTGTGCAATGATCTTAGAAACAAGTGGACTGGTCAAAGAACTTCAACAAGATTTTCTTTTCATCAAAACATTTTTTTCCAGAGACTGTGGCCCACCTGACTACTGGAATACATGATTCATGGGACGGCATCTGATGTGTGGATTAGATCACGCATCAGTGTACGGTGCTAGCCTGATTGAGGCGTGTACATGAGCTGGCTTGCACAATCGCGGGCAAGACTCCTATTTGTTTTGCACATTTAGAAACTGCACACGTGGCATAGTTGTACGGCAATCCAGACCGTCCAGATCGTAGACACAACAATGGATGGTGTAAACTAAAAGTTGCACTGAGAAGATACATCAACCATCTGATTTTTTATTTTTATTTTTAAACTTCCAATTTGGACAACTCAGGATTTTACTTCTGACCATTCATTTAAGAGACATTAGTTGGATGGCTAGGATAGCTTGATAGTGTTATTTTAGAAATGTGATCCGTACACGACATGACCCACAATTTGGACGGTCTGGATAGCTGCACATCAGTGCCAAATGTGAGGAGAATGAGTCACCGTCTTTTTCTCAACCAATCAACCCCGTTTAAGCAAAATCTAGCAAAGAAACGGCATCATGCGCTGGCATACGAGAGAGAGAGATGGACCGGAAACTTCTACAGCACCTGTTGTACAATAGCTGGTAAAACACCAGATCTCCGTGGGCCCACTGTGTTGTTTTTTTCAAATCCAATCCGTCCACAAGGTACGTCCCTTGATGTTAAATCCTGGAGTAAAAAATCATCTCGAATTACAACTCATGTGGGCTACAACACAGGAAACAACGGGAAGGGGACACAAACCATTCTATGTATGGGGCCCACAAGGGTGTTTATTTTCCATCCAAACCATTCACCAGGATGAACAGATACTCAAACTGATATTAAACTCAGTCATGCAAAATACGTGCACTTGGATGTTTTAATCGTGATTTTACATTGTTTCCTGTGGTGTGGCCCATTAGATCTTTGGATAGGAATAATTTCGAGGATGTACGGTGAAATATAGAAAGTATACACGATGGACAGAGTAAGATGTCACGTGTACATCACGGTTGGCCCCAAAGAGCTTTCATGTTTCACCCCAAAAGAGGTGTTGTATTCGTAACTTCGCCAATCGCACGCGCGTGTGCGTAAAGCTCATGCACACGCCATAGATGTGCCAGCATGGCACCCAGGTGAAAGATCCAATTCATCCATCAGGTTGGTCCGACCTTTCTACATGTTTTCCCAAAAATAAATCTGGTCCATTCAGCATGTAGGCCCCAACATTGAAAACAGGTGAATGAATTAGAAAAATTCATTCAGTTTTTTTGAGCCGTACATTTATTCTGAAAACTGTGGCCCACATGATTAATGGATTCTTGATCTATGGCATCAATATAATGATTCCTTTCTGATGGATGGATGGATGAGAGAGAGAGAGAGAGAGAGAGAGAGAGAGAGAGAGAGAGAGAGAGAGATGTGGTACCAAGCTAGCCATGTGGGTGCACCAACGGTACAAAACGAGCCATGCTTCTGTTTCACCAAACGCAGTATCAGTATCAATAAAAGCCAAACTGCTAGCTTGCAACATCTCTCTCTCTCTCTCTCTCTCTCTCTCTCTCTCTCTCTCTCTCTCATCCACTAAAGCAGCTAAAAGATCTCACCGTTTGACAGGTGGGCCATGCACATGTGCGCCAGTGCACAGACTCTCTGCCCTACAACCGACACTACCAACATGAAGGGCTCGAACAGCAAGGACACAACGTGAAATACCCATACTTATCTTATAGAATTCTACACCCAACGACCACTAACTGTTATCCAGACAGTTCATCTACTGGACCCCACCTTGGTTGGACCATGACCCAAAAATCTTCTCAATTGGATAATTGTAAGACCCTTCAGTTTGTGGCCTGCAAATGGGGAAGGTGAAGATGAGAAAAGCAACGGTCCACATTAACTGTTGAAGGCTAGTTTTAGTGATCCAAACCATCAATCTGCTGGGACTTGCATTCCATGTCCGATGAGATGGAAATTTCTAAAATGAATGGATGCCAACCCTTTGATATAGTGACCCACAAACAGACGCCTAAGAAAAAAGATGCAGAAACGGTCCACATCCAACAAGAAAAGGTAAAAAAATTGAAGGTTTAGGGCCATCTACCGGATTTTATTTATTTATTTATTTATTTTTTTTAAAGAAGCCTACCAGATCAACGGTATGGATCACCCAACCATGGGCTATATATGGATGTGAAAAATGCTGACGTGGGTGGTCCTGATTTTCACAACAGGTGATCATCATGGGGTGACCCACCGTGTGGACGGATTAGATATTGTACAGATGTGACATGATGGGGGGAAAAAAAGGGTCGTATCAGAACTTGTATTTTTTTTCCTTTATTAGTGAGGGGTACTTTTGACAATTCACAAGGCTTACGTGGGCCACCTTTTAAAAGCCCAACACAAAAGGATGGCTGGTGGGCCCCACGTGCATGAGAGGCAGATCTCTTTCCAATCTCATTACTCTACGAACTTATGATACTCCCAAGAGTGATGGTTTATACTCATCCATTCGGAAATTTTACACGTGGAATGCATGTAACTTAATCTAAGCCGTTCAAATCCAGAGTCCCACCTTAGATGGGTCATAAAAAGAATATATGCACAGAAATGATGATGTCCCAAACGGCCAAATGGTGGACGGTTAATTTTAAATTTAATCAACGGTCTGAATTCAACCATCAACATCCCATCCAACCAACCGTATTTTAGAGATATGAACTATCTAAAGTGGCCCCTATGATTTGGGCGATTTGATTTGATTCACTTGTTTCCATGTGCACAATTTCTGAGAGCATGCGTATGAACTATCCCCATCCGCCAGAGTATCAAAGCCTCCGGTATTATATCATTTAATCATAAATAAGGACAGGTGGTCTGGTAGGTCAGTGGGAGTACCAAAAAAACTTCTTACATTGACACCTCACGAGGTTGGCTAATTCCACGTGCGTGTGGAAACACTTCATACCTACAAGTAGGCACATGTGACATTAGGAAACACGTGTGCATGAGTAGATCTTTCCATCTGGCTCGAACATGAGGTTATCTCAAACCTCAGGTGGGTCAAAGAAAACCCAAAAATAGGACGGCTAGAAAAAGATATTTTAACCGTCAGTTTGACTTTTCACATTGTGGCCCACCCAACGACTTAAACTACCTGATTTTTGGAGGCAGACGACATACAAATTATTTGCAACCAGATGTAAAGCTCAGATCTCACACACGTTCCTACATTCGCACGAGTATCTGCGTGTGGATGTGGGATTTGCAGACATCCTCTCACCCCCTAATCCCTATTATAGTAATTTCATTCTCTCACGGCCTGCCGACAGTTTGTTTTACACACACAACAGCAAAAGAAACAAAAAGAAAAGGGAGACACTACAACGTGCGTCCACCACTGTTCAATGTATACTCTTTTCATAAGTGCAAGCTAATCTAGACCGTCCAAATCATGGGGCCCATCTTGGATGGAACATCACTTGAAAATCTGAACCGCTCGGCGATCGGAACGGCACGATCGTGACCACCCAATGGAAACAGCAAAAATCAGATGGGCTACCACAGTTGCCCGCTCAAACTGCTTCTGAGGGGGTCTCACACCAACCAGGGCCACGATCTGAACGGTCTGGATTAACCCACATTGGAATCTAGAAATCACACCGCTCGGATGACCACAAATGTAGAAATGGGAGAGATCTGACGGCCTGCCATTGCCCAATTACATTGGTCTTCGGGATATGTTCCATCCACAAATGGCCTCATGATTTCAACGGTCTAGATTTAGGCACATTGCAATATAATCTATAGAGGTACAAAAAGGAAAGTAGAGAGAGAGCATCAGATATCACCATTCACTAACTTCAAATAGAACTGAATTGATTCAAATATACAGAGATAGCTGTTATACAACTTAGTATAAATGGATTGGAAAAACAAGAAAAAACCCATCTCCCTCACCTGAAATTCACTGTTTGATCTGTTCTTTTTTCTGTTTTTCTCATTCCGGCTTACTTCAAATACAATATGGGCTGAATCTGACTACCAATCCAAACACACCCAAACAAGAATAAAGGACTCTTGACTCACCTATTACACCAATTCAAGAGAAGAATGTTTATATGACAGATAGAATGTTAAAAAACTGAAAGAAAAAAAGAAGAAGAAGAAGAAGAAGAAGCTCAAATGAGGAAGAGATTGATAGAAATATTATCTGGGTACTTTGGAATATATTACCATAGTTTTAATTTATTCGGATAGGGGGAGTCCTCTTCATTGATCTTGGATGTGATGAATTGAACTTCAATCGCAATAAAATGTTGGAAACTTCCTTCTGTTGGTTGAATCGGAACATGAATTCGATAGGGATTTGCCAATGCCAAGATGAGTTCCGGTATCGGATTGCAGATTGGATTGGCGAGAAAAAAAAAAAAAAAACAGATGGGTGATTTTTTTTTTTTCTTTTTTTTCTTGATTTAGCTCATTTGCTCACCGATTAGATCAAGGCCTACTAGCAGGAATGTCACTCCTTGGAAGAGGAGGAAGTAGAAGTGGACCCCTTGAGCAGATAACAGGCTACGGATCGATGCAGTGAGGAGGAGAAATGCAAGAGCGAGCTCTTTTCTGTAGATACGGTTAATCTTCTTAATCTTCTTGACAGGCGGAAGAGATTCTGGCTGCTCTTTCAGTCTGTTCAGCTCGGAGAGCTCACTTTCCGAAGATCCTCTATGAAGTTGTGGATGGTTCAAGGGCTTTGAGTCCCTCTCTGCTGCGGCTATCAAGTCAGATTCCGATGACCGGCCCGCCTTCTTTGTGACGACCCACTCATATGAGCTCCCCAACTGGAACAATCCAGATACCATGGCATTGAACTTGGTTACTGACATGGTGTTTTCAAAGAGAAGGTAGGGGACGATGAAGGGGAACAATTTGGGGGCGGGAAGGATGTTGAGTAATGACATGAAAACGGGTATGTAGCAGATGACCCACATAGGTAGCTCGGCCTCAGGCACGAACATGGTGAGAGGGAGGATAATGCAAAACAGTGTGAAAGAATAGAACGGAAGAATCAGCTTCCGCAGAAGAAAAAATAGCAGTACTAGATTCGCCTTCTTCCAGACTGGTATCTGCAATAATACCCACAAAATGGCATCCCTCAGAAATATTATAATTGAAAGCGACAACATAGAAAAACAAAGACACCCTAAATCAGCAGGAGGAAAATGAGACCGTGTTTGGATGTGGGATCAAACTGAATTGCAATAATTCAATAAGAATTAACACGTAAAAGGCAAAAAATCCAACTTCCAGCTTGATGCAGGCAGCATTCCAATTAGGGGTTAGGTTGTTATTTGAATCCAAATGATTTGAATTCAGTTCAATTAGTCATCCAAACGCGCCATCAAAGAAAGGTAAAGCTGCGATTCAAGAGAGATGACAAACCTTGGAAGTTATAATAGCAGGAAGACATATACGAAAAAGTTGCATTGGACCAGAATGCCATCGATGTTGCTGTTTCCGATAAGCCTCATATGACTCTGGAACTTCGCAAAGGACCTGAGAAGCAATCTCACTCATCAGCCTCAATCGATAGTGCTTAAAGAAAACAGAATGCAAATTTCCGCGTTAGACCCAACAGACATCAGTACCTTGACATCATTGAGGAATATGAATTTCCACCCATTAAGATGGGCACGGACGGCAATGTCCATATCCTCTACCGTTGTTCTCTCGAGCCAACCTCCAGACTCCTCTAGAGCTTTGATTCTCCAAACACCAGCAGTCCCATTAAAACCAAAAAAGTTCAAGAAAACACCATTAACCTGCTGCTCCACCTCAAAATGGAAGCAAAGATTGATGTTTTGTAGGCGAGTCAGCAAGTTTTCATCCTTGTTTACAAAGGCCCACCGAGCCTGAACCAAACCCAACTCGGGATTGTCCTGCATACAACATGGTATAGAGGAATCGGCACATTGAAAAAGCTGCTGAAGTTAGTGGAGTTCGATAGAGGGGCTTTGAACGGAATTTACCTTAAAATGCGGAACTGTCTGCTTAAGGAAATCCGGATTTGGTTGGAAATCAGCATCAAAGATTGCGACAAATTCATATCCTTTGACATAGTCACAACTCATGGCGGACTTGAGATTCCCAGCCTTATAACCAGTCCTAACCAAGCGATGCCGATAGATGATGTTGATGCCCCTTTGACTCCACTTGGAGACCTCAGCTTTGATTAGCCATTGGATGCTCTCATTATCAGAGTCATCGAGTACTTGAATCAACAAACGTTCTTTTGGCCAATCAATCTGGCAGACGGCGGAAATGGACTGCTCGTATACCTGATCCATTGCCATCACAGCTGTCAATATTCAGAAGATATTCTTCCAGGAAGGACAATGAAATGGAGGATCGTGGGATTGTATGAACCCCAATTTGCAATGGATTCTTTCGATGCACTATCGAATTGAATTGCAATTGTTAGTCTAAAGAAAAAAGATTGTAATTTCCTTAGGATGGCTACTTGTTATGAATATAGGAGCTCTATCTTTGGAATTTTTTTCCCCCTTGACTAACCATATTTTTGCAATTCAATTCACTCGTGCAATCGATCACGGCTTAAGTAAATGTACTAATATGATTAATTCTTAAAGAAATTAGGGAATTGAATGAGGGCAATATAGTATAAAAAAATCACTTAGAGATTTAGTGTAACAATTTGATTCTTGGACTGAAATACTATACATGAGCTTAACAGATCTAATGGAAATTATGAGAAATTCAAATACAAATGGAGAAAAGGGGTGGTTGAGTTTTTACCTCTCTTTCATTGCACATTGGAATTTGAATGAGAACCATGGGGTAACTGTACCCAGAGCCCTCCAAATCATCAGATTTGAATGGATCCCCTTCAATCCTCGGCTTGATCTTCTTGTACTTGATCCAGAAGCAACCAATGCACAAGATCATCCGGTCCAACGACTGGATGAGGAAAAGGACCACACAGAAGTTCGACAAGGCCTGTATCGGCACGGCAATGTAGTCAGCCCGGAATGACAGCCACATGAGATAAACCATGTGCACCCACCCTTCGATCTCGGCCTTCTGTGGGATGTGCAAATCGGGTCTCTGGAAATGCCAGCCATTCAGGTGGGCCACCACTTCAAACACAAGGGTAGCCAAGGAAATCACCAGAAACCCCCTGATGAACCTGAACAGCAGCCTTCCCTTCCCCGACTTCTCCGATTCCATTACCACACCCTGGCGGAAAATCAACCGCTTGTTGACAGCCCCGAGCAATGCCCACAGCACGCCGGCGACCCACGCAAGGCATCCGACGGCCCGGTGAGCCCTGAGGAGCAGAACCCAAGTAAACTGCTTGGCGTTCTTCCCCCGGTCCTTATCGACCTGCCGGAATGCGGCGTCTGGGCTGTTGATTTCCACAACCGAGTAGTTGGGATTCTCCATCGTAACGATAACTGGAGTCCCCTTTTGTGTTTCCTTCACCCACCAATCTGAAATATCCAAGCTTGGAGCCATTTTCCCCACCCAAACAAAACACAAATTCCCCAAAAACTGCAAAATCCACTACAATGTCTCAAAATCTTCAATACCTAGATCTCAAAATCAAGAAACAAACACAACCCATTTCAGCTCCAACCATCAAAAACAAGATCCCCACCACACCAACTTCCCAAACAGCAACCCAAACCAAAACAAAGCAACAAAACCTAGATTTCTATTCAATCTACAACCATAAAAAACAAGAACCCTACCACAACAACTCAAAAACCAACTACTGAAACACAATTCAAACCAAAAGAAAAACTCAAAAAACCCAGATTTGTATTCAATCCAATCTGCTCCTTCCCACACTGCTCTACAAAGCTAACAGTGGGAGAGAAGCAGCATTATGAGGAAAGGTATCTGCAGTTGTATAAAGCTCAAGACCATGTGGGCATTATTCAATAATACCAAAACTATATAAAAAAAACCCCACCTTTTTGCAACTTCACTACATGTTATTTACCATGGATGGGGTTGATTTCAAGGCCCCAAAATGGAAAAGGGACAGTTAGGAAACTACCATTACAGGGCCGTTTCATCTGTTTGGAGAAAGACCCAGTTGAGATATTGATGTTTGGAGAAAAACCCAGATAGGATTTTTACAGAATATGAATAGGACCATCACATGTGTAGTGGAAGTATAAAAAATGTGACATGTGTATGAATGCGACAGAAAATGGGTGCAGAGAAGTTACATGGAGTGTAGATCTTGCTTTGTTCTTGATTTTCTCCCCAAATCTTTGATCACATGGTGGGGCAATGGCCCTCAATTTCAGATCTTTTCAATATCACATGGATGGCATCAACGGTTTTTTCTTTTTGAAAAAAAAAAAAAAAAAGAGTTAATCCTCACCGTTAAAAAAGGGGTATTTTGGGAATTTAAAAGACGGCTGACCTCACTGGCACAAGGTCATTTTAGAATTTATATTGTCACCCTCTTTTTTGATAGATACACCCACCCTCCAACTTTTGGTAATATAATCGTATCCAGTGGGTGGGACGCGGATTAGCCACTGGCAGGTTGAATAGCGAGACTCGCCGCTGAAATGACGTCACCAAGTTACGTGGGTCCCACCATAATGTATGTATTTTATTAACACTGTCCATCCATTTAGAGAGATCATTTAATGACATGATTCAAGAATGAGGCAGATCTAAAGCTTTAGTTGACCCCACCACAGAAAACACAGTGAAGAGAGTGATGCCCGCAGTTGAAACCTTCCTAAGATCTAACCTAATGTTTATTTGAGATCCAACGGTGGAAGAATATCTAATCGAGGGTTCGAGTACCCATAGGCGGTGAAATCCCACCATGGCGTGAGTGTGTGGTGGTGTGTGTGCGTGTGTAAAAAGAAAAAATAAGAAATAAAATAAAATAAAATAAAAAAAAGTTAACACATACATTAACGAAGGGAAAACACGAATATCAGCTTCATTGAAAACCTTCGTGCCCCTTACAAGTTTTTAATGGTGGGCGTCACTCTCTCCACTATTTTCTGTCGTGTGGTCCATTAGAGATTTGGATCCGAATCATTCTTTAGCTCATGATATAAAATGATCTCTCAAAATGGATGGACGGTGTGGATACAAAAAATACATCATGGTAGGACCCACCGAACTTGGTGACGTCACTTGATAGCGAGTCTCGCTACTCAACCCGTCAGTAGCTAATCCGCGCCCGGATGGGCGGGGGTAAACTGTAGTAAGCGACAATGTCGGCTCTTCTCTACACCGTGTGTAGATTTGAGTTTTCCATACAATTGCGTGTTTAGAACCTATTGTAATTTATGAATGAAATCCACTCCGTCCATCATGTGATTCCCCATTGTATCTCATTACAAGAGAAAAATCTATCTGATCCAAGATTCACGTGGGCCACCTTATGTAAAATCATGCTGAAACCATTAAATCACGTGGTGTGGCCTAGATGAATTTTGAGGCCTGGTTCTTTAAAAGTCCAGTCATCCTGGTGGGAATCATCTAATTAATGAATTGGATGGCATATACAGAACATTGTGGGCCCCACTCTATCTGGAAAGTTTTAATGGTGGTTGTCCCATCGACCTATTCCCTGTAGTGTGACCCACCTGTATGGACGGAGTGGATGTGGACCTATGTTACGGTGGGCCCCACAAGCGTACTTGTAGAAGAAAGAGTACCGTAATAGTTCACCGCCATTTTCAGACCGGTGGTGACTCACTCGTAGGTGGCATGTATGGAAATCCGGACCGTCCAAGGATACTGTGGGGAGCAGATCCTTAAAATCAAACAAATAGAATGATCTTAATCGTCTGATTTTGCCTCATGAAATTTGGTTATTGAGAATTATATGTCAACCGTCTAGTTAGTAGTGAGGAATTGGATGGTTAAGATCACTTGATCAATACAATTTCTAGTTACATTCTATTGAAAGTGGGCCCAACAATTTGGACAGTTCGGATTTCAGTAAATGTGATTCCAAACTGTACAGTGGATGAATCACCGCCATGGAAATTGTGGTAAACTATCATCAAAACAAGAGGAGCCTCCTTTTCTTGAAAAAAGGAAATGATTTTTTGGAAAATTGATATTCACACTCTTCTATTCTCTTACAAAAACCTTTTATTTTTAAAGCAAAATAGTACATTTTTGGTGCACGCGAGGCATTTTTGGTGCACGCGAGGCCTAAAAAGGAGAGGAGAGAGACTAAGAATTCTAAAAAAAAGGGTCTAAATATAGTTGATTTTTTATCTTTCTTTATGTTTAATACTTTCTATAATAGAGTAAGAATTAGTGGGGCCCACATCCAGCTATATTAACCATGATCTGTGCATGCTTATACGAGTAGCCATGCATGCATCCATTCGTGTAAGAAAAGGTACATGTAACGGCAAAGGTTGTAATCATGTGGACAATTGAAATGTCTCAACTATCCTTTTTTATTGAGGGAAAATAGTCTGGCGACTCGGTCCAACTGGTCCAGCCTCGACTCAGTCGCGACTCACCCATGATGGGAGACCTGCAAACAAAGTTTGAAATGGGTGTGTTGCATATGCATCATTCTTATGTATTTTGCATATTGCTCGGTTTGGGCCGCCACACATTTGTCATTCATGGGTAATATAGTGCTATATCAGATGATATTTTAAGCTATTGAGTTTGAGTGAGTTCGAGTGTGTTATGCTCTATGGACCTTCGTAATCAAATGTTTACTGTTCATGTAGCCAGCACTCCTGTATGTCTAAAGAATAATTTTAGCATTTCACATGGAGTTTTTTTAAATGTAAATTATAATTTATTTAAGATGATATATATTTTATTGTAAGAGAAAAAAAGAAAAGAAAAAAAGTTACCTTTGTACTGAAAGCTGCTTCTTCATTTTTATTTATAAGTACGATAGATTGGCATAAATAAGTAAAGATACCAAAAAGAACCATATAAATATTTATGGTGTGGTTTGCTTTCTTTATTTCTTTTTTTACTTTTTTTTTTTTAATTCCAATATTATTGTGTATGTGGTTGAAAATTAATCTTTTTCCTAACAAAATCAATTTAAGGAGTTGCATGAAATCACTTAGGGCTTGTTTGGGAGCATGGATTTGAAGGTTCCCGGATTCAAAACGCCCTAGATTTGAAATCCTCCTATTGTGTTTGGCGCTCTCGATTGGGATTCAACTTTAATCCAAAAGTAGCTATGCATGGTATATTCACAAGGGTTTGAATTTTATTACTAAATCAACTTTAATATCTCTAATTAGTGACATATGTAATGTTTGACACAATGGTTGCAATAAGACTGCTGAAATATATGCTTTGCCCGAAAATGATGATTTCAAGTCTCGGATGGATCACAAGCATGGGATCATATCACACTGACTAACCAACGATTTTTAACCGTTGATTTACATAAACAATGTTTGGATGATGTTGGTAATCATATTAAATTAATTAATAGTGATGCAGTTGATAATTTACTTATTTTTGGATATCGTTAGTGGGCCATGTGCCCAATAGAATAATAGTATAATGACACACATGTTACACATGCAACTATTGAAATGATTTAGGGTGTAATCCAAGCTCTTATCGTGGATTTTGAAACCCTCAGTTACTTTATGTTGCCAAACAACTAGTGCATGGATTTGAAATCCCCTCGAATCCCCCGAAATCCATGGTGCCCAACAACCTCTTTAAGTTTTAATGTCGTGTTGTTGTTTTCATTAAAGGTGTAAATGCAGCTTCGAAATAACAATGAGCATGCATTTATTTGCAAGGAGGGGGTGCAATTAGCCATTAGTATCATTTGTTGGAATATATATTAAATTAGGCATGGTCCAGAGTTTCAACCCATGAGGCAGTTTGAGCTCAAGTTCGATCTATTTATTAGTGGGTTGGGTGTGAAAACTCTAAAAAATTAGTGTAACCTGACTTGGACTCAATTTTTAAAATGGTTCAATTGACCCAACTTAGCCTAGAGTCCACTCACGCTTGGGAAATTAATAAGTTAGTAGAAGTCTATGAAAATGGAAATTTAAAAAATATCTATAATTACTATGTTTAATTAGAAAAATGGAAATTAAAAAATTATAATTAGTAAATTAGTAGAGCGGATGTGAATGAACTGGATTGAGGTTCATTAAAATAAATCCAAATTATATTCGGGTAAGATCCAAATTCAGTGGTGAGATCTAATAGGATCCCCACTGTTGCATGCTTTAAGCTATGAACCATTTCGACTTGCATAGTAGTAACATCTGTGTGGTGGCTGTTTGATTTGTAATCTTTAGACTTTAACACCCTTACATGATTTTAATTGAAAATATTCAAATTGTACTATTTTATTACCAAATTAAATATATTATTTTATATATTTTTATATTTGTTATGTGGTGGATTCGGATCTGGTCCAACCTGAATTTGATAGCTATATGAAATTTTGGTAAGTGGACCATACATGGATATCACCTTTTCGATTCGAGCCAAATCCGAGTCCGAATCCAACTACAAATTTCGTACTTGGAGCCAAATCCAACTATATCCCATCGAGATCCTACCCGTTGATATATATATATATATATATATATATATATATATATATATATATATATATATATATATATGAAAAGGTACTATGCGCTAGAGCGTAAAGCGGTCGTCCGTGA
Source organism: Magnolia changhungtana (assembly GCA_030180095.1). Lineage (NCBI taxonomy): Eukaryota > Viridiplantae > Streptophyta > Magnoliopsida > Magnoliales > Magnoliaceae > Magnolia > Magnolia changhungtana. The sequence continues at coordinate 2,079,211 of JASAUF010000547.1, read as the reverse complement.
GGTCGAGCTGTGTGGGCCCCACCGTGATGCCTTTCGAACATCAGCACCGTCCACTAGATGCGCGAGCCCACGGTGGGCCCACACGGCCTAAAATCAACCGTCCATGTAACTCAGGTGGGCCATACCATCGGCAAACATAAGTATACACGCAAAAACAAGTAAATGCACTTGGTGGGCCACACCTGAGTTGTGGATACCACCTAAAACTTGGTCTAAAATTACATTCAAGTGGGACACACATGATGGACGGTGTTGATCATCAAAAAACGTCTCGAAAGGTCCCCAAAAATGGTTTTGAATGTTTCAATGGTGCACGGCCCCTCTCAACTTCTGTACGTGGTGTGGCCCACAAAAGTCACGGATTGACTTGATTTTCAGCCGTATGGGCCTCCTCTGGAATGGTTCATCTGGTGGACGGTGTAGATTTTTGAACGGCATCACGGTGGGGCCCACACCAGCTCGACCTCACAAACGACCGCTTTACGCTCGAGCACATAGTACCTTTTCCCTATATATATATATATATATGGAAAATGGTACTATGGGGTTGACCTCATGTGTAATCCCCGTGAGGTCAAGCTATATGGGCCTCATGGTTCTGTGTGTTGAACATCAACACCATGCATTTGATGGGTCCCCTTTAGGTTACGGGATATCCTAAAAATCAGTCGTATGGTGGGCCATTCATCATGGTCATGGGTTGTGCTTGGATCTTGCTATGCCTAATACTTACCTATTAAATGAATGGTCGGTATTGGTCAAGTCATTACATGAGCACCAGTGGCCCATATGTACCAAAATAGTAAATGTGACACAAGATCTTGACCGTTGATCAAGCAAGCCTCCTGGTCAGCTGACACATTGCAAAAAATAGAATGAACCCACTTCCATTTTGGGCCACATACATCATGAACGCAAACTTTCTTCTTCTTTTATATGAAGAGTGGACTGCCTGAACTTTTTGAGCTAGGAAATCCTACCCGGTGCATGGCTGGGATCTTGCACGTGCATGTCACTTTAGGCATGTGTAGGACTTTTTCCGGGAAACTAGAGACAACCAACATGCATTTTCTCAAAGCTAGCCAATGCCATTCTTGGAACCCTAAACAGCTAAGTTACAATCCCTAACAAGGCATGTAACTATTTCTTAGTTAAATATTCCAGTCTCCTTCTAAGTGTGATATGACAATTTAAAAGTCAGAAATATGCATTTGGTGTGTGGATGGGAAATGGGTACGATGAGGTCCACCTCATGGGAGCTTCTCTTCAAGTTGAGCTCTGCGATGTGTGTCACACATCCACTCCATTCATAAGGTGGACTCTCTCATTTTGGGGCAGGGGCCCAAAAATCTGACCAATTCATGACCTGAGTAAGCTACACCACATGAAATAGTTGAGAGCAGACACACACCCATTAAAGTCTTCTTGAACGGTTGTGTCCGATCCTTTCGTCGTATGTGTCCTACATAGATGAGAGGACACACTAAATTTCAGGTCATTCCAAAACTCAGTGACATAGAGAAGGACGTATCGAGGTTGATCACCATCTTCATCGGGGGTAACTACTCCGAATGCAGGTAGCAATTTATATTTCTTATAGAGTTTCGAACCAGGGATAAAATAAAAATAATTTTTAATAAATTTGAAAATAAATTAATTGATGATTTAAACTAAATTATAATCCTTTAAATATTGAGTTCAGGACAAAGTTTTAGGCTCAAAATCCCTTAAGACATGACATGATGACTCATACTAGACTTCATGGTTTTTGGAAAAAAAAAAAGAAGTAAGTGTCTGCCTAACCATGTTATTCTCCTCATTTTTTAGAAAAGTCATTTTCATGTTAGACGTACTCCTGCAACTCATAGGATCAAAATTAAGGACTGAATTAAAACTTACCATTTAAAGTAAAAATGATAATAAAATGGACTATTGACCGTCCAGCCGATGGAATCTCACAAATCTGGCCTAGGCAACCCAACATAGCAGGGTTGGTTGGCTAATTAAAGTAGCTTTTCTTACCCAAAATTATATATGATATGTTGAAAAACTTATTCTGAATTGTGAGATACAACTGTTTTAAAGTTTTAACGATCCTAATAATTTCCATGATAAAGCCTCCTCTATTCCATCTTTGCTATTAAAGTGTCTGTGACCCATTCTACATCACTCAGACTAGACCAGCACTATCAAATGATTTTAGATATTTTGGGCATTATTTTACATGACTCCAAATGATGTGGCCCTCTAACTTTCAGATATAATAATAGTGGTTTTGCTATAAAAAAAAAAAACATAAACAGGAGGAAACACACCAGATGCACAGTTCAGATGTTCAACACACATTACAGCGGGGCCTACAATGGTCAATCTTATAGAAAGCTCATATGAGGTTGACCTCATAATACATTTTCTCATTTATTTATGCACCTACCCTATATCAATTTTCCTACGTAATTACATGCAGTCCAAATGTATGGTTGATACAGGGGCGCTGATTAGGTACTACCCCCGGCTGTTCCGAAACGGGCAGAGGCTCCATGGGCTACTGAGGGGCCACCGTGATTTATGAGTTTTATCCACACTGTCCATCCATATTCCCATATCATTTCAGATGGATCAACCAAAAATAAGGCAAATCTAATGCTCAAATGGACCACACCACAGGAAGTAGTGGTACTAAAGACGCCCACCATTGAAACCTTCTTAGGGTCCACTGTGTCAATTATTTTCCATCCAACCTGTTGATATGGTCAAATATAATTGGATGAGGTGAAAAAACAAATATCGTCTTGATCCAAAACTTCTGTGGTCCCTTAGAAATTTTCAATGGAAGGAATTTAATCCCCTCTGTGTGGTCCATTTGGGCATTGGACATTCGTTATTTTTGGCTTTATAATCTAAAATGATATGTAAAAATGGATGAACGGTGTGGATAAATTTCATACATCACAGTGGCCCCTCAGTTGCCCTAAGAGGTAGTACCTAACCGGGCCCTTGTTACAGTACACATGAGTGCATGCCATCAAACCCATGTGCATTTTCTACTGGGGAAAACAGAGAACTGACCTACTCGAGTGATGATGATTGGTGGGCCATGCTTGATTAGGCCACTCATCACAGGACATACTGATGAATCACATTACTCATGGCTCATGGGCATTTTGGTCATTTGCAAATAATACTATTTTGGCATGATTTTTTTAATTAATGGATGTCTCTAATTATAGTGACACTACAGGAAAATAATAATAATAACAATAATAATAGAAGTGTGGGCTGAGTATTTATTAATTTTCAAGAACCAGCTAGAGTTTGTGGAGAGCTCACATGCTAGGGCTTTTATACAATACGGCGCAGGCATCACAGCTATCATGTGGGCTCGCTTTTCACTACTGGATGGTACACGTGTGAGAAACCTGGGCCATTTATTAGGTAGTGCACACTGTGATAATGCCCTGGACCGGAAATTTATATTGGTAGTATGATCAGGCAGATAGCACTTGTGTGAAAAATGGACGGTTAAAAAATTTCAACCATACAAATATATCATACGTGTGTGACTCACTTGATGAATGTGCACCGGCCAATGAATGGCCGAGATTGATCACAAGTGTGGCATCTGGTTGTGGTAACCAGGTAACTGTGATGTAGGGGTGAAGGCTGGCTTGTTTAAGCCATTGATAATATGGGCCCACCATGGATTGATGGTGCACCCCAAATTTCCCAAATTACTATATCTTAGCCATCAAATCTTTGGCCATCTTCCCCTAGAATGTGGATAGACCGTGTGTATTTGCATATTTAATGCATGTGTGTGGTTCAATTGATGAGTAGGTTGAAAATTTTGTGATGGGGCATTTTAACGGTGGGATGAATCTCATGAACGGACCAGATCTGTCTGTAAGATGCCACATTCGAATGTTGAGGTAAATCAACTCATTAATCTGTACACGCGCGAAGGGCTTAGTGTTCCCCAGTCACGATGGAATATTCTGTGGCAATTCCTTGGCAGAACCTGAACAGTCGGTATTTGGTAGGGATGATATCAATGCTCTGGCAGAGAGTTTTGTACGCATGCATATGCCTTCGGTCACGTGAAAAAGTGTTAGATCAATCCAAACCATTCAAATCTGGGCCCTCTCTGAAAAGTTGTTTTTTTTTGTTTTTTATTTGAAGACCTTCGATTAAAAAGACTCATTTGTTGAAAATAGGCCCACCCCGATTTGTGTTGCATATCCCTTCCTCATCAGATCAAAATCTCAGGTGGACCACACGGTAGGGATTGAATTCCCACTATTAAAAATCTCTTGAGGGCAACAAAAGTTTTGGATCAAGCTGCTATCCGTGTTTTCCCTTCATCCAGGTGTGTGACCTTATCAGCAGGTTGGATGACCCTAGAAAGTTTTTAATGATGGGCATTTAATGATCACTCTTTCTTGTGGTGTGGTTCACCTGAGATTTGTATCTACTTCATATTTAGGACCATTCCCTAAAATGAGCTGGAAAAAAGGATAGACGGCGTGGATATACAACACATACATTAAGGTGGGCCCACAGTCAGGGCCACACCCCCAAAATGGGTCCGCACCAGACCCTTTCCCTCAAACGATACCCCATCTAAGCGAATAGGCGATTTTTTCTAAGGCTGCCATCTGTCAACCAATATATGTTAATCTAGACCGTTCATCTGATAGCGCAATTAATATGATCCTTCCCCATATATCACTTCAACTGGGTCCCATTGGCTAGCTGCAAATGGACAGTTCAAAGACGGATATCTTCCAATTATATCTCTACTTTAGGGGGATGACCATCCTAGTGGGACCCACTGGATGAAGGGTTTGGTATTACTGACCAGTGGGCCATGCCTTTTGTGGATCTAGCTCGAGAGGGTCATAGTTCATTTATGATGCAATCATCCATCTTATATAATATTATTGTCGCCCAAAAATAGAAAATAGTTGTTGATGCACATGGCAGACGTGTATAAAGTTAGAATCGATCATCAGGTGGGCCCTGCCTTAGATGGGCTACATCCAGAACTTCACTAAGAGTGGAGAATGCATGTCAATCATGGATGTGGCCCATCTAACGTTGGATGGATTGGACAATGCGTACGTAGAATTCAGATGTCGGTTATTTGTTAAAAGGGCTAAACCATCATTTCATGCTGAGAATCTCTTTCTTTTCTTTGTGGGTCCCATCGTGTGTGTATATATATATATATATGGGAAAAGGTACTATGCGCTCGAGCGTAAAGCGGTCTCCATGAGGTCGAGCTGGGGTGGGCCCCACCGTGATGCCGTTCAAACATCTACCCCCTCAGTCAGATGCACCATCCATGTACGGGCCCACACGGATGAAAATCACCTCAATCCGTGACTTTTGTGGGCCACACCACGTACAGAAGTGGAGAGGGGCCGTGCACCATTGAAACATTCAAAATCAGTTGTGGGGGCCTTTCGAGAGGTTTATTCATGATCAAAACCGTCCATCATGTGTGTCCCACTTGAATGTAATTTAAACCACTTTTTAGGTGGTATCCACATCTCAGGTGGACCCCACCAAGTGATTTTACATGTTTTTACGTGTATACTTATGTTTTCAGAAGGTATGGCCCACCTGAGTTCCGTGGACGATAGATTTCCAACCGTATGGGTCCCACTTGGAGCGGTTCATCTGGTGGACGGTGTGGATCTTCGAAAGGAATCACGATGGGGCCCACCCTAGCTCGACCTCATGGACGACCGCTTTGCTCGAGTACCTTTTCCATATATATATATATATATATACACACACACGAAACGATGGGCTTCCATTGAAAAGCATGCGCGGTGTACGCGGAGTGCTTCCTACCCGCACCAGTCTCTAGCTGGGAACGGGCAGTAGCCTTGAGTGTCTACTATGATGCATGGGTCTTATATATATGGAAGTTGATTGTATAGCGAGTAACTCGCTACGCTAAGGGCTGTTCTTTGTTTTAAAGAAATGGTAAATACACGGTAAAGGCCTAAACCGTAATTTCCCCTATTTCACTTTTTTGAAAATTTATAGGAGTTCGTGTCTTTGAAATTGGTTTAAAACTACGGTATTTTGAAGCATGAGGTAAAAAATGAAGTAGATCCAATACTCAAGTGGCATGCCAAAAGAAACAGTGGCCCCACAAAGTTTTTGACAATCAGTATTCAATTTCCTTTTTCATATGACATGGTCCAATTGAGTTTTAGATATGCCTCATTTTTTAACTCATGCTATAAATTCAACTGGAATAATGGATGAATGGTGTAGATAAGCAAGATGCATCATAGTGGGACCCACGGGTATTTTGCAATATTCTTGGTTTTTGTGTCAAAAAGTAAGCAGTCAAATCAGGTATGATATAAATGCACAGGGAAGTAATTATTATTATTTTTACAAAGTATTTACCATTTCACCCGAAAATCAAACATGCCCTAACCGTGAGTAAACTCGGTGATGCTCACCATGATTTATGTATTTTATCTGCTCTGTGCGTCCATTTTACCATATAATTTTAGGGCTTGAACCGAAAAATGAGACATCTAATGTTCTAATGGACCACACCACATGAAATAGTTGAATTGAACCTCTACTGTTGAAAGATTCTTGGGGGCCACAGAAGTTTTGGATCAATCTTATATTTGTGTTTTCCATTCATCCATATCTATATGATCTTATGAACAGGTTGGATGACAAATAAACATCATTGCGGGGGCCTAGAAAGGTTTCAAGGGTGGAAATCATTATCTCCACTGTTTCCAGTAGTATAATCCACTTGATCTTTGGATATGCTTCAATTTTGGGATCAACCCCTTAAATTAGATGGAAAATGGATGGACGGCGTGGATAGACCACATACATTCAAGGTGGGCCCAAATGAGTTTACTCTGTACGATAAGAGAGTACTGAGTAACTTAGTATGCAATCTGATTTCTTAATATATACCGTCCATTCATGTATATTTTTTTATTATCATTTTGGGGTATAAAACTAAAAATGAGGCACATCCAATGCTCAAGTGGACTACACAACGGAGATTAATTAAATTCTCACCGTTGAAAACCTTTTGGGGGCCACAGAAGTTTTGGATAAAGATGATATTTATGTTTTTTACTATCCAGGTCTATGTAACTTTATGAATAGGTTGGGTGGCAAATAAATATCACAATGGGCCCTAGAAAAGTTTCAACTGTGAGAATCATTATTACCATTGCTTCATGTGGTGTGGTCTACTTGAGCCTTGGATCTACCTCATTTTTTAGCTTATCCCTTAAAATGATACAAAAAATGAATGAACGGTGTGAATAAGTCCCATACATCATAGTGGCCACTCAAAGATGCTGCCCGTTCCTAGCTGGAGATGAGTGGGGTAGGACGCAATCTGCACGTGAGTACTATCCCTACCACAACATGGGTAGAGACAAACGTTCCTGTCGAGAGGTCTGTGGGGCCTACTTTGATGTATGTCTTTTTTATCTATGCTATCCAGTCATTTTTTGCAAGGTCATTTTAAGGCATGAGCTTAAAAAAAAAAAAAAAAAAAAAAAAAAAAAAAAAAAAAAAAAAAAAAGAAAAGAAGAAGAAGTTAAATTGAAGGCTCGAGTGGACCACACCATAGGAAGGAGTAGGGATTGAAAGCTTAAGGTTGAAAACTTCTTAGGGGCTTAAGTTTTGAATCAAGTTGATATTTTTGTTTTCCTTTCATATAGGTCTACAATCTAATCTATAGCTCAAGTGGTAGACTCAGCAAAGAAAACCTCCTTTTAGACAATGAGGTCTTGGTATCAATTCTTAAGTGACCTTATGAATACGTTGGATGGGAAATAAAAATCACAATGGCTCTAAGATTAGTCTAAGATGAACCTTCAATCTACGATCTGTGTTTTATCCAACGGTTAAAAACCTCTCGTGGCTACAAAAGTTTTTGGATTAAGTTGATATTTATGTTTTCACTTCATCCATGACTATGGCCTGTGGAAAGTTTCACTGGTTGTTATTGTCACCACTATTTCTTGTGGTGTGGTCCATTCAAAATGAAGGGACAACATGAATAAAACACATACATTAAGGTGGCCCCCACAAAGCTCCTGCGAAGATTATTTGTCTCTAGCTAGGTCCTAGTTAGAGTTGCATAGAACTCAATTAAGCTTGGCACAACTTGCTTGGCCAACAACCAACCACAGCTTGAACTCGGCTCGGCTTGGTCCTTGAGCTTGACTGTCTAGCTCAGCTCGGTTCAATTAGTAGGTTGGGTTAGGTTGATTTGAGTTTGAGACTATGTGATATTTTCTCAAATATATAGATTGCATATTCAATCTTCTACACTTTGAATACAAACCAATAAAAACACTTTACAAGTATATTATTAAACACTCGACAAGCAACATCAAGATCAAGATATAGGGGTAGATCTACGATACAAAGTTTTTTTTTTTTTTAATTATTATAGAGATTTGTTTATTCAATATTCGTTCAAATATTCATTTCGAGAATACCCTGATATAAGGTCAGTATAAAAACCAACATTTCGTTGAGATATTTTATCAAACACTCAACAAAGCAGAATCAAGATAAAAATGACTAAATCAATGAGTCGTTTTGATCTAAGTTTATTCGAGTCATGGTTCAAGCTGAGTTGGGTCGAACTTAGGCAAGCTCTAACTTAGCCTGAAAATTTTTCAAAGATTTAAAATTCAGCTCAACTCAATCCAAGCCTAATTTCGAGCCAAGGTGAGCTGAGCTTTTCCACTTCTAGTCAAATGAGCTGATCGAGGTAATTCAACTTGCTCTAGTCATAACAGTCCTGTCAGGGATAGTAACCACTTGCACCCGTTTGTAATGGACATCCGATGGAAAGGATAAAATCGCCATCTCATGTTAGAATTTTTTGGAAGCGGATTGGCTAGTGTACCTCACACTGGCTATATATATAGCTGGTGTATTAATGTTAGCAAGTACTGTGCGTATGCATCTGATCATGAGGTATGTGATATATCCAAACTGTCTATCCATTTGATGAGCTCTTTTTGAGACTTTAGACAAAAAATTAAGACAGATCTAACTATTAAGTGGACCATGTTAAAAAAAGTAGGGGGGATTGAACATCTACCATTGAAACCCTTTTCGGGGTCACAAAAGTTTTGGATCAACATGAAATTTGTTTTTCCTCTTCATTTAGGTTTTCATGACCTTATGAATAGATTGTATGGAAAATAAAAGTTATGGTGGGCCCTACAAATTATTTAATGGTGAAAATCATTATCTTGGCTGCTATTTGTGGTGTGGTCTAGCTGATCTTTGGATAATGCTCTAAAATGATATCTATAAATAGATGAACGGTGTAGATATAATAAATACACCACTGTAGGGGCCACGTAACTTTGATCTCCTTTGAACCGTTCGTACAATTCGGAGCTCGAGGAGGCTCAGTGCTCGTCTTCGCACGACACGTGCCTACAGCAGCTATATAGCTGGTGTGTGGGACACCTGCCAATTCGATTCCGAAAATTTTTTGACCTTTTTACTACAGGGCCCATGCCATATCTGCACACATGGCAGTTTTCTAACAACGCTGGACAGAATGTATCATGTGCTCCACTGGACGAAATCCTCATTTGAAAGGTGCACTTATCTAGGGCCAATTAAAAACTACCATGTGTGTCATATACATGTCGCGGGTCTCTAAGTAAATTAAGTGGGCAAAATCATTATTTCATGTAAAAAGACATTCATTTTCCACCGTAGATCCTGCACCGTACATTTCATCAATATATTTTGTGTTGATACAAAATGAGAAGTGTAAAACCGTTATTCCGTGCAGGAAATCTTTATTTTTCATGATGGTCCCCATGTTAGACATGTGCACATTGTGATTGGTGGTTTTTCACTCACCCAGCTGGACGCAATTCGGGTTCTATCCCATTCTCACCGTGATTGGTGGCTTTGTGGGAACACCGACCTGAAAAACCCAATACCCACCCGCAGTTAGTGGGTCCGACCGCCATGTTTACGGCTCAGAAGTAGAGGTGGGTATGTAGGGTTCGATTGGGTGGATCCAATCTGACCTGTTCTGAACCGAACCAACCGTCTGGATCGGTGCGGATCGAGTCCATCCATTCAGATCCGATTGTTTTTTGGTCAAGTTCGAATAGTGGTCTATCGGGACCGATTCGATCTGAAAACCTAAACCGAACCAACCCGACCCGATCCGGAGCGGTTAGTCGGGTAGTATAAATACTATTTTTTTAACCTTAAATCGTGTTATATTTTGTTTTAAAATAATATTAAAATTTGAATTTTCAAATTTTCGGTAATTTTCCTCCACATTTGAAAAGTGTTGGTACTTTTGTGTTGTGGGTTTTGTCCCACATCGGATTTGATAAAGTAAACTATCTTTTATATAAGATAGTATTTTTACCTAGGGCTTGTGCCCCTTTCAGGGGGCATGTGAATTTGATCCTGTGGGGGGAGCTATGCCAATAGCTCTAATCTATGCCATTGACCACACACGAGCGTGCGCGAGCCGTGCCGTGCCGAGCTGAGTCCGTGTGCGCGACGGGACGGGACGGGCTCGGCGCGGGTGCAGGTGCGGTGTGAGTGTACTCGCGTGGGTGTGTGTGTGTATGAGTACTCGCGAGACTTTATTACTACCGATTCCAGTTTTAAATATACGAAAATACTCTCTCTGATACAGTTTTAAGCATTTTTATTACTGAGTTCATCGCCGAGTCAACTCAGCACTTTCGAATTAAACTGCAAGTGGTTCGAGCCCGCGTACAGTGAGTGCACCGCTGGGACCGGGTCATAATCGTTGTATCATTTTTATCTATGGCATAGTAGATTATGTCATGTGAATAAAGTATCTTTGAAGAAAATGAAAAGATTAGGTTTATTACCTAATATATCTAATGAAGAATTTGAAAAATGTGAAACATGTGTAGAATCAAAATTCATTAGAAAACCTTTTAAACGAATAGAAAGATCATCTGTTCTATTAGAGTTAATACACAGTGACTTAGGTGATTTTAAAAATCACATGACTAGAGATGGAAAAAGATATTAAATAACTTTTGTAGATGATTACTCTAGGTTCACTAGAGTCTATCTATTAAGAAACAAAGATGAAGCTTTAAATGCTTTTTCTAAATACAAAATTGAAGTTGAAAATCAGTTAAATATAAAAATTAAAAGACTTAAAATAGATAGAGGAGGAGAATATGAATCTTCTCAATTTAGAGAATTATGTGAAAAGAATGAAATAGTTCACGAAACTACAGCTCCTTATACACCAGAACAGAATGGAATAGCAGAACGTAAGAATAGAACCCTAAAAAAGATGATGAATGCCATGTTAAACAGTTCGGGCTTACCCTCAAATATGTGGGGAGAAACAATTCTATCTGCTTGTTATATCTTAAATAAGATTCCTTCTAAATCTTCTGAACAACACCTTATAAACCTTGGAAGAATCATGTTCCTAGTTACAAATATATTAAAGTGTGGGGGTGTCTTGCTAAAGTAGAATTGCCTGAAACTAAGAAAAGAAAATTAGGTCCTAAACGACAAACTGTGTATTTATAGGCTACGCACAAAACAGTGCAGCCTACAGGTTTTTAGTTTTAAAAACTATGGATAATATTTTAGATCCTAATACAATTATACAAGCTAGGGATGCAGAGTTCTTTGAGAACGTATTCCCTATGAAATCTAAATCTAGAGGAATAGAGGAAGTCAATGAATCAAATATCGCGTATACTAGTAAAAATGCTTACGAAAAAGTAGTAGAAGATATACAACTAAGGAAAAGTACTAGGGTTAGAAGAGAAACTAACCTAGGAGATGATTTTTTCATCTTCTTAGTAGAAGATGATCCTACAACGTATATAGAAGCAATTAACTCTCTAGATGCAACCTTTTGGAAGGAAGCAATAAATGATGAGTTAGAATCTATTATATCTAATAACACTTGGAAACTTGTAGACCTACCACCTGGAAACAAACCAATAAGCTATAAATGGGTGTTTAGAAATAAACTAAAACCAAATGAGATTATTGATAAGTTTAAGGCTAGATTGATAGCGAAAGGCTTTAAACAAAAGGAAGGAATATATTACTTTGATACATATTCCCCTGTAACTAGAATTACATCAATCAGGGTTTTAATAGCAATAGCCTCCATATATAAACTGGTGGTACACCAGATGGACGTTAAGACGGCTTTCCTAAACGGAGACTTAGAAGAATAAATATATATGGAGCAATCTGAGGATTATAAGATATCAGGTAAAGAAAATAAAGTATGTAGACTAATTAAATTACTATACGGTTTAAAACAGGCTCCTAAACAATGTCATGAAAAATTTGATGGTGTTTTAGAATCAAATGGTTATCATATAAATGATGTAGATAGATGTGTATTTAGTAAAATTTTTGGAAATGATTATGTTATTATATGCCTTTATGTTGATGACATACTTATTTTTAGAACTAATATTAAATTAGTTCATGCAACTAAGAAATTCTTGTCATCTAAGTTTGACATGAAAGACTTAGGAGAGACTAGTGTAATCTTGGGTATTGAAGTAATCAGGAAAAATGATGTTATTATATTATCACAATCTCATTATATTGAGAAGATATTGAAAAAATTTAACCATTTTGACTATTTATCTGTCAGTACTCCTTATGATTATAGTGTGACTCTCATGAAGAATAAAGAAAATAGTGTGTCTCAATTGGAGTATTCCAGAATAATTGGTAGTCTCATGTATCTAACAAACTGCACTAGACCAGACATAGATTTTGTAGTAGAAAGGCTAAGTAGATATACACATAACCCTGGAAAAGAGCATTGGAATGCCTTGTCTAAGATTTTGAGATACCTAAAAGGCAGTATGACCTATGGTTTACATTATAATGGTTATCCTGCTGTATTAGAAGGATATAGTGATGCTAACTGGATCGGTGATTCAGATGAGACAAAATCTACAAGTGGATATGCCTTCACTTTGGGTGGAGGAGCAGTCTCTTGGAAATCTACCAAGCAGACATGTATCACTCGGTCTACTATGGAATCCGAGTTTATTGTCTTAGAAAAGGCTGGATCAGAAGCCGAGTAGCTTAGAAATCTCTTAGCTGATATACCATTGTGGCCAAAGCCTGTATCGGCCGTGTCTATTCATTGTGACTGTCAAGCAGCTATAGCGAAAGCAAAAAGTAAAATATATAATGGAAAGAGCAGGCACATTAGACTCAGACACAACATGGTGAAACACATGTTGCGTGATGGAGTCATATCTATTGATTTTGTGAGGTCAGAAAAGAATCTAGCAGATCCTCTGACTAAAAGACTATCTAAAAGGTTAGTCAATGATACATCGAAGGGAATGGGGCTGAGCCTAATATATGAGCTGCCAGTGTCGGCAACCCAACCTCTACAAGTGGAGATCCCATGAGATAGGTTCAATGGGTAAACAACAAGACACGAGGTAGACGATTGCACTGAGTTGTATGAGCCCTTTCTATGGTGTACAGTGCGAGCAGCAACGAAAAAGGATGAGTTTTAGAACTCTTAATGAATCCATAGCCATATATTTGGTGGTGTATACAGTTGCTGCATACACTTGATGGAATTCACCTATATGGGTGTGGAGGTGGAGACCGCTTCTTATAAGAATCTGGGCGAATTCTCTAGAGCACTCATGAAATCCAGGTAATGGTGTATGGCCGAAATGCACCGAATCGTAGAATCACTTGCAGAGGAAGAGTCGTGTGAGTGGCATGTACTTGCGATCTACATTAAAAGGATTTAGGTTCAAGACTATGGTGTCACCTGATTCTTATAGACCTGTCTTGCTTACTCTAATGTTGGTTCAAGTCAATGGTGACACTGGCACCATTGCACAACTATTACACTTTAATTCGAAAGAGTTTTATTTTAAAACATGTGGGGGATTGTTATATTTTATTTTAAAATAATATTAAAATTTGAATTTTCAAATTTTCGGTAATTTCCCTCCACATTTGAAAAGTGTTGGTACGTTTGTGTTGTGGGTTTTATCCCACATCGGATTTGACAAAGTAAACTATCTTGTATATAAAATAGTATTTTTGCCTAGGACTTGTGCCCCTTTTAGGGGGCATGTAAATTTCATCCTGTGGGGGGGGGGGGGGGGGGGGAGGGGGGGGGCTATGCCAATAGCTTTAATCTATGCCATTGACCACACACGCGCGTGCGAGCGCCGAGCTGAGCCGAGCCGAGTCCGAGTCCGTGTGTGTGTGCGCGTGCGCGACGCGATGGGACGGGACGGGCTGGGCGCGGGTGCGGGTGCGGTGTGAGTGTACTCGTGTGGGTGTGTTTGTGTATGGGTACTCGCGGGACTTTATTTGCAAGAGTGTACTCGCACTTGCGCCTTTTCGTTTTAAACCAGAGAGATGCATCCCTTCCGGTTGGTCGCACCTGTTGGGTTTAAACCCAACAGACCTAACCTTTTGTAAAGGGTATTTATACACCACTTCAGAGTCTATATAAATACTACCGATTCCAGTTTTAAATATACGAAAATACTCTCTCTGATACAGTTTTAAGCATTTTTATTACTGAGTTCATCGCTGAGTCAACTCAACACTTTTGGATTAAACCGCAAGTGGTTCGAGCCCGCGTACAGTAAGTGCACCGCTGGGACTGGGTCATAGTTGTTGTATCCTGGAGGTCGATTGCTCTGGAAACTTGTTGCACTTGGGACATTGTCCAAGGGGAGCAAATTCGATTTCAAGCCGAGTGACTCAGTCACGCCTCGACTCAATTCAATAAGTTCTTCTTTCTCAAAATCTTATTTTCTTTTTTGGTTCTCGATTTTAATAGTCTATTTAATTCAACCAAATATTCCAACAAATCGTTTACCCCTCCTCTCCTTTCTTACCCTACCGAACGAACGCTACTGCCTGCCCGATCTTCTTCCTCTCCTCTTCTTATTCAACACTCGATCCGACAGGTAATTTTTCCTCTCCTCTTCTTCTTCTTCCTCTCCTCCTCTTCTTCTTCCTCTCCTCTACATTGAATTATCACGGTGGGACATAGAGAGCCTTGCCCAGACTGATTATTGTCTGGGCGGGGGTAGGACGTAATCCGCATCCGTCTAGTTGGGTTCTTCTACATTGAATTATCACATTCAAGAGCTTTATTAAGCACATGCGCGTGAGCATTTTAGCTTATGTACACGCGACACGTAGCAGCATGACCCCTTAGTTTAAGATCCAATCCATCCATCAAGAGGAACCATTATTGATATCCTGGCCCAAGAATCAATTTGATCTCCTATTCAAATGGGCCATTTTGCAAAATATAAATATATGGTTGTGAAAGACTGTTGAAGTTTTCTAACTTGTCAACTACTTTCAAGTTTTTGAGCTCCTTAAGTGGGCCCATTTTTATTTTCGGGAAACATCTACCAACCAGATGGATGGATTAGATCTCTCACCCATGTGTAATTCTACCACGTGTGGGAAGGATATGAGCTGAACTGAACACGTGAATCGACTTAGCTAAGATCCAGATCCAGATATTTTCTGGTCGAAAATTAGGTCTAGATTGAGATATACAGATACCAATCCGAACCGTGCTCAATCCGATCTGACTCAGTTTTCCTGACCGAGTCGGATCTGAATCGAATCAAGCAATGCAAATTTTGGATCGGTCCGAGTCGGATCACCCGACTCAGTCCCGGATCGAATTGAGTTCGGGTCAGGCCATTGAGAAGTCGGTTTGGATCGAGTTAGACACAATCTGATCCAACTTGAACCGATGCCCAGCTCTAGTCAGAAGGAAGCGGATTGGTTGGTGTACCACACACCAGCTAATAGGGACGCGGATTGCGTCCTACCCCGCCCGGACGGTAATCTGTCCAGGCAGGGCTCTGTGGGGGCCATTGTGATGTAACTGTTTTATCCATGCCATTTACCGCTTTTCTCATATCATTTTAAGGTATGATACTAAAAATTAGGCAGGTCTAAATCTTAAGTGGACCACAAAGTGGGGATTGATCGTCTACCATTAAAAACTTCTTGGGAGCTGGAGAAGTTTCGGATCAAGCTGATATTTTTGTTTTCACTTCATCCACTTTTACATGACTTTATTAATAGGTTGGATGGTTTAAAAAAAAAAAAAACATCACGCTTGCCATTAGAGAGGTTTCAACAGTAGGTGTCATTATCAGTGCAACTTCCTTTGGTGTGGTCCACTGGAGCCGTAGACTTGTCTTATTTTTAAGATCATACCTTAAAATGATCTAATAAAACCGGTGAACGGAGTGGATAAAACTCTTATATCACGGTGGCCCCATAGCGTCCTGCCCGGACGAATTACGGTCCGGGCGGGGTAAGACGCAAACCGCATCCAGCTAATAGCTAGTGTATTAGCTAGTGTATTGATGTCAGCAAGTTCTGTGGGTCTCATAATTAGATATGTGTTATATCCAAATCGTCCATCATTTGGAAAGCTTATATTAAGGCTTGAGCCGAAAACTAAGGCAGATATAAAGATCAATTGGACCACACTGCAAAAAGCAGTGGGGGATTGGACGTCAATCATTGAAACGCTCTTGGGCTCACAGAAGTTTCGGATGAATATGAAATTTTTTTTTTCCTCTTCATCCATGTATTCGTGACCATATTAAAAGATTGGATGGAAAATAAATGTTATGGTGGGCCTACGAATTTTTTAACGGTGAAAATTATTATCCTTACTGCTATTTTTGGTGTGGTCCATTTGAGCTTTGGATATGATTCATTTTTTCCTAATGCTTTGAACTGATCTCAAAAAATGGATGAACGGTGTGATATAATAAATACATCATTGTGAGGCCATGTAACTTTGATCTCTTTGAACCGTTCGTATAATACGGAGCTCGAGGAGCGTCGGCGCTCGGCTTCGCACGATACGCATCTACACCAGCTATAAAGCTAATGTGTAGTACACCAGCCAATCCGCTTCCCGCTTAGAACGGTCTCTGCCAGCGAGAAGCACGTTCCGCGACCGCATTCGCCGTCTGCATGGAAGTGGCCGAGTAAATTCCGTGGGGTCTATCGTGATTTATGTATTTTATCCACTCCTTACATCCATTTTAACATATAATTTTAGGGCTTTGAGTCCAAAAATGAAATATATCCAAATCTAAAGTGGACCACACCACAGGAAAAAGTATGAATTGAACATCTACGGTTGAAAAATTCTTGGGGGCTACACAAGTTTTAGATCAAGCTTATCTTTTTCCTTTTCCTTCATCCATATATTTTTTATCTTATGAACATATTGGATGACAAATAGACATACCCTAGTAAGGTTTCAACGGTGGAAATCATTATTTCCACTCTTTCCTGTGGTATGGCCCACTTGAGCTTTGGATATACTTCAAATTTGGGTTAAACCCATAAAATGAGTTGGAAAAACGGATGGACGGTGTGGATAAAACACATACATTCACGGTGGGTCCAACAGAGTTTACTCAGTACAATAAAAAGCCTACTGAGTAACTCATCACGTAATCTTCCGTCTACGTCTAAAAAAGAGGGGATTTATTTGATTACTCTGGTGGACTGAGATGCTTGATACGCAGGCTCGTACATGGATTACAAAAAACTCAAATCAAACCGTCCAAAATTTAGGGCCACTGTAGACAGATTTTTGGCCAAAGTTCAGGTTTATAGCATCCGATTAATGGATTTTTTTTTCTTCTTTAAATTAGAAAATCTTGGCATCTAATAGCACACTCAACGGTCTACATCAAGGTCCATCTATAATTCAGGCGCATTACTTCCGTACACGTGTCACATGCATATGCTGATATAGACAGTGAGAATTGTGATCCTCGGAATGGATTAGCCATAGACGACAATTGAGTCAGCCAAACAAGTGATTTCCCGTAGAATGCAGACCACCGTCCATCTTTCCTTTCTGATCATTGATTGTGGGCCCACGTCCAACGGTTAGGATGGTAGCAAAACTACCAGTACGAGATGGGCCACGAGTAACCCAATTACCCAAAATTGCTAAACTTAGCACACGTAATCAACGGTCCTAAATGAGCATCTGCATTGTAATTGGACGCTTCCAGTTCTGACAAGTGGGTCCAGGGTTCTGTAACCTAGACCGTTGATCTGATCAGCTGTATCCCACCATCATGTAGGTTTCTGACAAAATGCGGACATGATCTTACAGACTATCCAGGAAATTGATCGGACCGTCCATGTGTTCATTATGCAGAATTATGCATCTGGCCCACCAAATTCTTCGTGGGCCACCATGCTGGAAACAAAATGATGGGGCGATCGTAACCGTTGGATTGACCACTTGAAACGCAAGCTCAGTATTCTTTCAACATATGACAAAAAAGTCATATTATTGATCTAGATCGATCTAGTCCGCTCATCTTGAATTTCAGATGTTCGTCCACAGGGGCTTCAATAGGTATCCCGTAAAAAAGAATATTAGAAAAAATGGAAATATTCATACTGTAATCAATGAATATGATCTTTCCACGTTGGCTCATAAAGTGGTAAACCAAATGGATGGTCTAGATTAGTGTTTTGGATTGATCAGGTGTCCAATACATGCGAGGCACACAAATATTCAATTTTCTTCTGTCGCTCTCCGTATATTGCTGATCTAGACCTTTGAATCTTGAATTTGAATATGGGCCGTTCAATGTTATGTTTTCCATGACGACCCGGGAAGCATTGGATTAAGATGCACAACCGACCTTTGTACTGGACCATTGATGCGGCTTCGGTGCATCCCTTGATCCACAGTGGTTAATGGATCCTTGACTATAGCTCACCGTGATGTATGTGGCTTATATCCATGCCATCCATCCGTTTTACCAGATAAGTTTAGGGCAAGGGCCAAAAAATTCAGCAGACCCAGATCTCAGGTAGACCACACCTAAGGAAACAGTGGTGATTGAAAATTTAAAACTTCTGAGGGTCATAAAAGTTTTGGATCAAGCTTATATTTGTGTGGTCCTTTCATCCACGTTTTTGTGACCTTACCAACAGGTTGACTGGCCCACAAGAAGTTTTTAATTGTGGGCATTCAATCACAACCATTTCCTTTGGTGTGGTCCACCTGAGATTTGAATCTGCTATATTTTTGGGTTAATATTACCTGAAGAAATTCTGGCAAAACAGATGGATGGTGTGGATATAATATACATACATCACAGTGGGCTCCACAGTCAGGGATGCGGTGCAGTACCCTGAGCCATGAGCAACTCTTTTTTAACCAATTGTAATTAAGAAAAACTTTCATACTCTGGTAAAGAGTGATGGACGGTACGCGAGTACTTAAAAATTCCATACACGGCATTTGAAATTCAAAATAAATTGTATAAACCAAGAGAACTAATTTAGATGTATTATAACAAAAAGTTTTTTTTTTTTTTGTCTTCATCACCTAACAATCAGACGGTGGATATTTATTTGTCGGTTAAGAATAAAAAATACCTAATGGTCCAATTTAGCTAATTTAAGTTGACTTAATGCATGGTAGAGTAAGAAAGAAGATACAGCCAAGGGGAGAAAAAAAGAGAGATTCTTTTGACAAAGCAAGCTTAAAATTTCCTGTCCACACTATTCATACGATGTTTCTCACCTTGTATGATGAATGGACGATAAATAAAAACTTTTAGGGCCTGTTTTATTAGTTGCAAGAATATGTACTTAAATATAAATAAATAATAATTATTCACTTTTATATTTTTTGGAAATGTATGGCATCTGACGTTGGTTACTGCGCTATGTGGCAAAATTTGTGGACCCTACCATGATTTATCCACGCCATCTGTTCATTTTTAAAGATCATTTTAGGGTATGAGCAAAAAAAATAAGACAAATCTAAAGCTCTAGGAATAATGATTAGGGTTGTACACGAGCCGAGTTTGCCCGGTTAGCTTACTTGACTCGACTCAAAAAAGCTTGATTCCGTTTGAAACTAAGTTCAAGCTGAGTCGAGCTGATATTTTGAGCTCAAAAAAATTTCGAATCGAGTTCGAGCTTGCCCAAGCTCGACTTGACTCGGATCAAACCCAAACTTGAATCAAACTCAGATCGAACTAGTTCGGTGACTTGCTCACTTTGATATTGATGTTGCTCACCAAGTGTTTGATGAAATAACTCAATGAAGTGTCGGCTGGTGGCAAGAAAGATATGTATATAAAACAAATACCATTTTTTCTTAATTTTGATGTTGCCTACAAGGTGTTTGATAAAATACTTGTAAACATTTGTTGCTTTTTATATATGGTAAGAAATTGAAAGTGCACTCCATGTGTTTGTGAAAATGCTACACAGGCTCAATGTTGGCTTGAACTTAGCTCGAACTGGCCCGAGCTGCTGACTGAACCGAGCTTAGTTGGCTAGTCAGGCTCGAGGACTAAGCCAAGCCTAGTTCGAGCTGGGGTAAGCTAGTGGCTGAGCCGAGCCGAGTTTGAGTTGGGGTCAACTAGTGGCCGAGCCGAGTCGAGTTGTGCCAAGCTCAACTTGGTTCGACTTGTGTACACCTCTAATAATGATGTCCACTGTCGAACTCTTGTATTGTAGTTCACTTGAGCTTCGTATCTACTTGATTTGTGGGCTCGTGCACTAAAATGATTTGAAAAAATACTTTATATATTTTGGCCTGTATGGTGCCATGTCACCATCTGCTACTTGTATGAAAGTCTCATTTTCTTGAAACCCTAGTATCTAGGGTGCAAATGGGTCAAAGTCAACCTCATGCTAATCCAACTTGGTAAATAATAAACTCTTGGGAAGTTACATGATATGCTCAGGCTACATATGATGCTTGATACACAGGCACTAGAAACTTGCACATGTGGCCAGTGTTCGAATTATCTTCGATATTATCAAAATATCTCCAATAGTATCTTTATCTCCAGCTTAGCGATACCGATAACGCTGGTAGTATCTGAAATTCCTAGTAGCAGCAATGTATCGCGAAGTATCGCCAACGTATCAATATCACTAATGTAATCGCTAATATTTTCAACTATGTAAATTCTAAGTGTCGCTCGTATTGCCAATGTATCGCCAATATTTTTTACTATGTAGATTTTAGGTAATGCTTGTATCATAAGTATATTGACGATATTTCAAAAATATCTCCAACATATTGATATTATCAAAATTTTATTTATTAGAAAAAAAAATTATTTCAATTTTTTTCATGGGCACATGATTATATATAGTGTTCAATTTGTCATTGATAATATTGATAATATCTCAATATTATTGATATCACAACATGCGCAATATAAAGACCGCAATCTTTCATTTCCTTTCCAATTATTGATGATTTCTTGGTGAAATATCATGTGTTGTTGATATTTTGAAATCTCGATGGATGTTTGGATGGAAGGTTGGATGATTAAATAGGCTGGATGGGATGGTTGGATTGATTTCTTATAACAACACATACTTTTAAGGCCCCATTAAATGGAAACTTGTTATGTATGCATTCTTTTTATAATTTTTTTATTTCTAAATATGAAAATATGTACATTTTAACATCTCCTGAAGTTTCACTAAAAATTCCACCATTTTCCCCATGTTTTTCCGCATTTTTGGTTATCAACGATATTATCGGCGATGTCGATATTGTTTCTGTATCCTTGGCCAACGAAACTTGTAGCGATACCGATACTTCGAACACTACATGTGGCATATATTAATTTAAATAAACTGATTAAATTGTGCAGCCTAATGTCTTCAAGTCACAGTATTAATATCAGATCCGTTGAACAATCCTAACCTCTAAGTCATTAATGCTTATTTGTTGAAAGTAAGGGTGCACATGGAATCGATAGAATTGGTAAACTGGACCAGAACGGACCAAACCGCACGGTTTGGTCTGGTTCTGAAGTGCACCAATTCCGATTTTGATTCCAAAAGTCAAAGAACCGATTAGTTCAGTTTGGAGTCCTGTAAAACCGAATTGAACCGTAGAACCAACCCGTAGAACTGAACTTGAAACTAGACCATAGAATCGAACCTAAAACCAAACCATAGAACCGAACTAGGAACTGAACCTGAAACTGGACCGAGTTTACAATATATTTTAGTTGTCTATTTTATTAGTTTACAATATATTTAGTTGTCTATTTGACTCATGATTCATGGTTTACAATGCGCTCTTTGATTGTTTATGTAAATGTCTTTTTGCACACCTCACATAATATCTAAATCATTCATCAAATAGATCACAACACGAATGGACATGGGCTGTATTATAAAAACAACATGCAATTGGGTTGGATTATAAAAAGCCCAGAACCATAGAACCGAACCAGTTTTTATGGTCCGGTTCCTGTTCAGTTCTAGGGTGCAAAAGGTCCGGTTTTGGTTTCGATTTTCCTGGAATCGTTAGGAATGGTTCGGTTCTAGTTTCACCCCGGAACCAGATTGAATTGAGCTATCTGCACCCCTAGTTGAAAGAGGACAATTGAATATTTTTTCATTTTTAACTGTCAAATAAATGTCACCAATATGAAAGTCAAATAATAAAATAAGCTTAGTTTTTTATTGTTCATCATACATTGAATCTTTGTAACATATTTTGGAGGTTTAATTTGATTAATTATATGCCATGTGTGTAATTTCTAAGTGCCTTTGTATCATCCATCGTACTTTGCGGGTTATTAAGTTTTTCTGTAATCTGAAATTGGAGCCAGAGGCTCAAATTCAGACATTGGAATCGGATCGTGTGGTGTGCCACACACCACCAACATCGGTGGTGTGCTGACATGGCAAAGTTCTGCAGTCCACCGTGATGAATGTGTTATATTCACTTGTTTCGGGGCATGAGCCTAAAAGGGAGGAAGATTACTCAAGCCGATTACACCGGACAAAGTAGTGGAGATTGAACGTCTACCGTTAAAAAAATTCTTGAGGGCTATGGAAGTTTTAGGTCAAGCTTATAATTGTGTTTTCCCTTCGCCAGGTCTGTGTGACCCTATGATCAGATGGGTCCTAGGAAGGTTTCAACCATGGACATCATGGTGCCTACGGCTTTAAGTGGTATGGTCCATTTGAGCTTTGTTGTCTCTTGCCATAAAATAATATTATAAAATCGACACACAATGCAGATATAACACATACATCATAGTGGGGCCACATACATTACCACGCCAACATACCATACAACCAGCTTTCTAATTATTGTCCTATTATCAATTGGGTTGGACCACCAAAAGGTGGACCTGAATTCTAATTTGAACCAACCATTAAAATCTCCCTTATTAAGGTAGGGCCGACTAGGCCAACTTGATACGCCGACTTGGACTTGACCTAGACCCAACTTATTTCGGCTTGGATCCATTAACTAATGAATAAAGTTGGATGTGGGTCACCCAAACCGACCACGACTCGTCCAACTCATCCAACTTGACCCATTTTAAGACAGTCATGACTCGACTCAAAATGGCCAATGTGCTGAGCGGTCAAGTAAAAAAAAAAAAAAACATGCTAATGGGTGGGACCTAGGTAGAAATCCTGACCTAACTATCAAATGAGCTGGTTAGGGAATCCAATGGATTCAACCCAGACAAACTTGTGGCCCACGTAATGAGACCAATGTTACATAATGTAAAATATGTGGCTTGAACTTTAAAGAGGTAGGAATTTTATTTTATTTTATTTTTTGTCTACGAAACATATACACCGGCAGTCACCATATAGACAATCTGATCTCTCACATTCACACGTATGCCCACATAGGCACGTGTATGGAGAGTAGGTTTTTGGGTGTCTACATTGCATCTCTCTTTTCATTTGAGTTGGACGTGTTATTTTTGTAAGTACTCACAAGGTTCAGTTCCCCACCGACACCACAAGATCACGTTATGCATGGGCCCATCTTCTTAAATGGTGTGGACATGTGATGGGGATAGAAAGTTCCACTCGCCCCTCATTTATTGCCACGTGGACACCAATGCAAAATCCGGTTTTGTAGCTATTTTGGCGGGAATCCCCATGCATTGATGCGATTATCTTTTATCTTAGTTTACTCACCTGAGCCAACACGCGCGTGTAAGGGATCCATTAACACACCACCACATGCACCAACGTGGCACATGTGTTCTACATTCAAGCCGTCCAATCCGATCAGTGGGTCCCAACGTATAGAAAACCCACTCAAGAATCAGGCCAGCTGTCTTTTAATCAAACTGGCCGCAATGCTAGAAACAAGAGTAAAGGCTTAGAAGGACTTAGCTCGGATTTCAGCCATCCATTAGCTCCATAAACCGCATCTCAACTGATCAATGTGCGTTCAAACGTGTGGCCCACCTGATGAACGGCTTGGATCTCGCATGTGTGCTAATTTAACTAATGTGCAGACATTTAGATGGGCTTCTTTTTTATATATATATACACGTGCGTGTGCTTACCAAAGCTTGAAGTTTACTAATAAGATGTTTAAGAAAATATTATTTTAAAAAAATAACACTCTTTTGTCTCTTAATCACTCAAGTTAATTAAAAAGGGGTCTTGCTATGTGTGACAGAGAAGCAAGTTATATCAATTAAGTGGGCCATACTCCTTAATCATATGCCTTTGTGTGGCCCACCTTTGCCTTATCTAAGCCTCTTATCAAATGGGTCTCCTTGTTTGATGCCTCTTGTAAAAACTCATGCTAGTTTGATCATCAGGTGAAGAAATGGACGGTTAAGATGAGATTAAAAAACTGCGGTCCATTTTCAATGTAAACGTAAGGTTCACCTAATGATCGGATCGGCCTTATTTTTTGTAGATACGGAATCTGCACGGTATGATCCATGTGACGGCCTGATTCGTGGGAATTTTAAGCACGTGAGAGCTGACTGTCACAGGTGTTGAACGTGCAAAGAGCATGTGGGCACTTCAACGTGCTTATGCTTCATATATATATATATATATATATATATATATATATATATATATATATATATATATATATATATATATATATAAGTAAGAACTGATTAGCATAATCTATTTCTAGTAGCTGAGGAATGTGACTGAAAAAGAAAGGATTTTGGGAGGAAATTAAATCCCACTTGAGGGTGTTTGGATGAAAAAAACCCTAAATATGAAAAAATAAAATTAAAGGGTTCCTATGAAAATGGGAAACTTGTGGGTTCCAAATAGTAATTGTTTTTTGTTTGTTTTGGATTGTAATAATTAATTTTGTGAAAAACCTCATAAAGAAATAACAATTGGGTGGCTCACTTTTTATCTTTTATTTATTTTTTAAAAATCAATTTTTACTATGTCCTTAGGGCTTGTTTGGTTTTGTGAAATGTATGTGAATTTCTAGGATGATCTTATTTCTAAAAAACTATAGAATAAGAAATATCATTTTCCTTATTTGTTATTCAATATATAACTTTTTATTATAAAAAAATTAAGCTTATTTTAAAAAAATTTTTAATGGTTATTGGCACGTGCTATTAGTGCTTTTTTTTATTATTATGAACACAAATACTCCCTTAATGCAATTTTCGTTCCGGGCACTGTCCAGATTTGGAAGTGGATGTGTTGTGCTAAAGACGACGAACCAATATAGGTATGGCATTACATCAAAAGGGACCCTTGTAGCATAGCTAGTATCGAGTAGATTAGAGATAGCGACTTGCACCCATTTGAAGCTTTGTACCAAATATTCAGACCAAAGGCGATGGTTGCGCCACAAATGCCGGCCCACTCGTGGTTTGTTTCAAAGGATAGAATTCTCTTCTGATGGGGGACTGATTAGAAAATGAGAATATTGTCATTTTCAGAACATGTAGCTTTTGTAAAGACTCTTAAGAAGATAATTTGTGAGACCGTACCTGAAAGTGTAGGTCAAAAGCGCATGTGACCGTTCAATAAACATTTCCGGCCTGCTCGATGGGTGGACATTTGTATTTAATCGATAGAATGTTCACTTGTGGATCTTCCATTATTGCATGTAGGAATTCTTATTCTGGCTTGTAATCTAGTAGCAAATTATGGGTGTTTTGAATTTTGGGTCATGGCCTATTAATGGTGGGGGCCATGATTTGGACGGTCTAGATTGACATGTATGCATCCCATGTGTAGTTTTTTGATGTGCATGCCGATCTAACGTACATGGTTGCCATGAGTTCCGTTTAATTCTCCTAAGAAGAATTATAGAGGTTTGCTCAGCTCACAAGCAAGAATAAGAGAGCACGATACATGCCAGCTTATGTGCCAGCGTGGCACATTTCTGTGAGATCCA
Source organism: Magnolia changhungtana (assembly GCA_030180095.1). Classification (NCBI taxonomy): domain Eukaryota; kingdom Viridiplantae; phylum Streptophyta; class Magnoliopsida; order Magnoliales; family Magnoliaceae; genus Magnolia; species Magnolia changhungtana. The sequence continues at coordinate 2,052,921 of JASAUF010000547.1, read as the reverse complement.
ATGCATCCATTGGGTGGGTCACACTACGTAGATGCCCTCGTCTAAAAATTAGGCTAGTCAACCTATCAAACAGTCCGAGGGAATTTTCATAATTTACCCAACTAATTATATATATATATATATATATAGAGAGAGAGAGAGAGAGAGAGAGAGAGTCATACTCCCCTGTGCGAGAGAGAGAGAGAGAGAGAGAGAGAGAGAGAGAGAGAGAGAGAGTCATACTCCCCTGTGCACCTGCGCAGGTGCGCACCTTTGCACACGTGCCATGGGTGTCTAATCTGAACGGTCCATGTGATGCGGAATCCCATGAAACCTCACGTGACAAATTTTCACCCTGATCTAAAATTCTGGTGGGCCATAGTAAAGAGAAATGCAAATCGAGGGAGGAAACTGTTTTCATTTTTCATGACCCATCAAAGTTTTAGATCAAAGTAAAACTTGGGCTTGGGGGTTTCACGAGGTGCTGCTTCACATGAACAGTTAAGATTTTGGATCCACATCACGTATGATGGGTTCTCAAAAAAGTTCGTACGTAGTAGTACGTACAAATTGGTTCACAGGTGAGCGTTTTCGTGTATGTGTGTGTGTGTGTGAAATAGATAATTTCTATTTTAAGTAGTTTTTTTTAAATTAATTTTGTATTTAGCTTATTTTTTAATTTTTAATTAGGTATCAGCTTGATATGAGATTCCCCTCCTATCCGATGACACTGTTTCCAGCATCGTTGCCCACCTAAATTGTTTTATCCGCCTGATGTTTGGTTTCTACAGCGAGCACAGGATGGAAGGATTGGATCGGATGTGCAAGTTGACATGGCCCACATAAGCCCTTTACATATAGAGCTGTACACAAAACTGAGTTAGCTTGGTTAACTTGACTCGACTTGAAAAAGATTGATTCGACTCAGTTCGAAACTGATTTCGGGCCGAGTCGAGCTGATCTTTGAAGCTTGAAAAAATTTCGAGCCAAGTTCGAGCTTGTCTAAGCTCGAATCGACTTGGATCCAACTGCAACTCGAATTGACTGGGATCGAATCAGTTTGGCGAATCAGTTATTTTGATATTGACATTGCTCACCAAGTGTTTGATGAAATGACTTAATGAAGTGTTGTTTTGGGCACATACATTCCCCTCGAGATCGGCCGATGGCGAGAAAGGTATGGATATGGAATAAATCACTACAATTTAATAATAATAATAATAATAAACTTTATATGATAAAACTACCCTTGTATGTTGATTTTGATGCTGCTTGCCGAGTGTTTGATGAAATACCTATAAACTGCTATTGTTGTTTTGCATAATGTGAGAAATTGAAGATGCACTCTATGTGTTTCAGAAAATGTCACATAGGCTTGAACTCGGCTCGAACTGGCTCGAGTTGCCCATCGAATCGAGCCGAGTTGGCCAGTTAAGCTTGAGGACTGACCCGAGCTGAGTTCGAGTTGGGGTTAGCTACTGGCCGAGCTGAGTTGAGTTGTACCAAGCTCGACTCGGTTCGACTTGTGTACAGCTCTATTTACATATGAGCTCCTCAATATTACTTGTCATTCAAGTTAAACTGTCCAAACAGTAGGACATGCTTTAGGCAAATCATATTAATTACACTGAATGATGCACAAACTGACAAATCAGTGCGAACATAATGGACGGTGTAAATGAATAGTAACCAGTGCTCAAATTTAACAAACAATGTCCATTAACTATTGTTGGTACTTGGTTTTTTTTTTGTCACTTGTAGTATGTGCAGGCGTGTCAGAATCGATAAAGGGACTCGATCTAAACTAATCGACTTTAAACCAAGTGCCAAAATATGTAGATATATCTAATATGAATGTATATAATCAAATTTTGAGAAGATTCAGTTGCTTACTCAACTACTTGCAGAATTTTATAACGATCAGACAATAATCGGATGGTGGTTTTTCTTCCGAAGATGGGTTGCTTTGTGCCTCTCTCAAAAAATGAATTTTTAGGATACCGGCGTAATCAAACAAAAGAAAATTTTCACAATCAGTCATTAAGAACAATTAAAAGAATGTGTCTTTTGAAATAACTTCGTGACAGTACATAGAGAATAAATCTAGTTAATGAGCATAGATTCAAATTATAACTAAAGATTATGGCTAAGAATTACCACCACTCCTATGATATGTGGGGATAAAAGATAAATTGATAGATTAGTTGTTTTTTTATTGGATTGTGTTGGATTGTAGATTGATTGGTTGGTCCTTGCTCTGTAGATTTCATCTCCAATTTATAGATTTCTCCTGTAGCTTATTCTTCTATATGTTTCTTCCATTATTGCAACGGTTATAGTAGTTAAAAACCTTTTCTAGATTCTTCTCTTATTATGCTTCCTTTTTGTGATTGTTCCTCTTCTATTGGCTAAAATTTACTCTTCTCAGTCGCCTTTCGTAAATTAATTAAACTACTCGAGCGTGTTTCTCTCTTCGATCGTTAGAATTTTGAGTAACTTGACTACATCACTTTGTCGACCATCCACTGACGTGTAAAATTGGATTTATGTTAGCTATGATTTTGTAAAAAATGCTCCAAGTATCTTGAAGATCTATTCATCCACCTCCTATTTCTTATACAATACCACATGTCATCATCCTATTGGCTTAACCTAGAATGACTAGAAATAGGCTGCAACATTGCCCCCACATCGCTTCGCCTTTGGAAAAAAGGTGAAAGCAACATTGTTCTGTTGCCTGATGTAATAAATGCAATCAACTGTTAGTCCATATGTCGTTTCCCCATTGATTCTACCCGATCGAGGCCATACTGAAAGATATCATTTGCTTAACTCTTTTATGCTGCTCATGTGACACGTCGCATAAATCGTATCGTACGAAAAGTCATGATTATCTTTTCATTAATGCACATGTATCACAACCGATACATAAATAAACTCTAAGCCAATGCTTCTCTTCCTTCATCATTTGTTTCTTCTCTCTTGCGTTAAACCCCTCTTCCCAGTTTTCTCATCTCAATTATTATGACTATATCTTCCTCTTCTTCAACTCCAGCTTTCCATCTAGAATCATTCATTAAAGATCTAAATGTTATGTCGTTAGGAGTAGTTAATGACCTCGTATTCAACACTCTGAACCAGACAAGGCATTGTTGACACTCGGTCCAGCTTTTCATCCTACTGTCATTCACGAACAACTTCGTGAGATCGAATCTAGCTTCTCGAAGTGTGCTAATGAAGTTCCGCTTATATAATCTGAATAATCTCTTGGATCATTCCAACGCATTTAAATTTCTACGAGAATGGCCAAAACTGATGAAGACTATGCCAAATGGTTCACTTGTATTGAAGCACAACATGGTGACACATGGAGGCATGCATGAATCTATGAATGCATTAAACTCTCCTTGCATGAATATCTAACCAATACCTTCCTCCTCGCAGCGGTATCAACTTTCTGAAATCGGTCGATGAATACGTTCCATTTTGGATGGGGCCCATGGGTCCAATGATCATGGATGTATGTGCATTCACCCACCTTTTGATCCCTGGGGAGCCTGTCTATTCGAGATTTGCTTTGAAGAATCAACATCCTTTTGCCCTTCTGGATAAGACCAATGAGGCGTATTCCACCTTCATGCCTCTATAACGCAAATCTCAAGATAAAGCGGATGAGTAAGAATATATTACTTTCCTTTTGATGTAAGAATATATTACTTTCCTTTTGATGTGGATTTGTCAATTCCTGTTATGTGTGAGTGCCTTGCAAATCACCAGGGAATATATCTACCTGTTTGAGGTGCTCGTTCAAGGACGTTAGCTTGCTCTCACCCCTTTTGTGCTCGGCCACCTTTATTGCAGTATGTTTAAAGCAACTAGGGGTGTACACTGGTCGATTCTTGTAACGCCCCGAAAATTCGGGGGTCATGCATACGCTCAACTCCCGAGTTCCTGAGTGTCACTTACCATATATTTTATGGTTTTATAGTTAATCAAGCTTAAATACGCAATTTGGAATATCCTGAAGCATGAAACACAATCACACAAGTCTACTGAAAAGAAGAAAATATATATGTATATATGAACAGGTCAAAAAGAATGTATACGGACTACCCAAGGCGTCACCTAACAAAATCGCAAAGGAATAGTGGATCCAGAAGGATAGAGCCGAGCCCACGCTCAGCGATCCGATCCCGCCTCTCCAGCTGACTGAGAGTCGTCCATCAGCTAGAAGTATGACAGCTCCTCCTCGTCGAGAGTAGCATCACCATGCTCCATCTGCTCTGCATCCCCTGCATTTATGAGAAGGTCTGGTTGGTGCTTTAAAACACCGTCTCAGAGTGGGAGTGAGTGATCAACTCAGTGTGAACTATTGGTCTCAAGTTTTAACAGGCATCAATTATAATATGAACTTAATGAAAAGTAGACAATCATCAACACCTAGCAACTCTTATTTAAATGCATGCATGCGGGATGATATGATGCATGCCCTCACCACAATGCTCTCTCGAGCGACTTCATCTAACGATCGCATATGACAACACTCCCTCAGAGCGACCTCGACTGCCGAGTCGCCACCCTAACTAATGTGATGCAATGCGAACGTGTTAGCCGAGTTATTAGTTAAGTCCATTCATCCAACAAGTTGGGGAATCTGATTCACCCTACGTATTAATGTCCTAAGATAGTTACGAGGTCAAGGCCCCATCAACGCGTGAGGCCGAGTCCCCACGGTCCATGATCCCGTCGGAGTCCTCATCCCTGACTCCAAGCACATGAGGAGTGTCGAAAGGAAGGGATTGCTCGTGGTCACTACGGAGAGGCGCAGTACCCCAGCGTAGGCTGACAGCTCGGACACAGTGCCCCATTCCACCATGCCCAGCTCACGAGGCTATGGACCAGTTTCAAGTGAATTATCAATGGGTTAAAATGGTTACAAGGTGGTTCAGGTTCCATACATAGGTGAGCACCCATGGTTAACAAACAGGGTTGGTAAGGCTATAGGCTAGACCGCACAAATCAGGCGAGCATGAGACGATTGACCTCGGGCATAAGAGACCCATGTAGTCGAACTACAGCCACCCGAACACCCCTGCCTAAATTCACGGGTCTAGCCCTAACATAGCCCTACCGATGGGACTACCGTCTCTTGTCATGTTCCAGACTAACCCAAAGGTGTGAGGGTGATCCTAACGAGCTATCAACTAGTATATCAATATCGTATCTCATGCATCTGAGTCAAATGAATCAAATATTCCTAGCAAGCATTCATGAATTAAAGTGCATGTGTATTGTGTGTGTGAGAGGAGGTTAAGCACTTTCTCTATCCTAACAGGCCATATGCACAAGAGAAATGAAATCATACACACCATGAATCAATAATATATGGAAGAAATTACGAGGTATAAGCATGTAATTATCCATACACGAAATCATATGAGCAACAAATAACATCATGAAGAACCATCATGCATATCCATACAATTTCAAGAACCTACAATTCCTAGGGGTTCTCTAGACCTTCAAATATACCAACCAAGCATTCAAAATCATTAAGCTAGTACTACAATTGGTATTAGGCTACCTAAGAACAATAGTCCGCACCTTAGGATTCGTTGGAGACTTGAAAATGACCTAGGAACGTCGATTTGGGGACCGGTTGGTCGGAATCCCTAAAGCAAGCTTATACATGTGAGAAATCCATGCAAAAACCCCCTTCCTCACAAGGGTTCTAAAGCAAAGGGAGGAGGAACCTTACTTAAACAATTGACGGACGATTTTGGTGGTTGTGGTGTAGGGTTTTCTCTTGGAAATGAGGTAGGGAGTTGGAAGGGATGATCTCCTTGGGCCCCACCACGATCTAAGGTCCACCTTGCACTTCTTCCCTCTCTCTTTCTTCTCCTTTCTCCTCTTTCTCTTCTCCCTTTTCTCTCTTCTCTCTTTCCTTCTCTAAGGCAAAATCGTATGGGGAGAAGGGGTGCCCAAATGAGGCCCTTTTATAATGTCATATTTGGTGGAAATGGCCCCAAGTGTTGGATTTTTACTATATTAGACCTATGGGAGGGTCTTTCTAAGCTCTAGGGCCCACTATGGGGTGTACACATTGATTTACACCGTAGGATAGTTAGCCCTAATGATGATCTACGTATGAATATGATCGGCCCACCATTTGGATATGCCAATCAACTGATATGATTATAGGTTTGTTTGACGATCACCGATAGTCGATCGAGGCCGCGGCTATACGGATATGAGCAGGACGACTCAATTCACTTAAGTTCCAGCTCATTTCCTTGGGGTATTTGCACTTCTCATGCACTCATCCTTTAGTTCAAATTGAGCGGTTCTTGGTACTACCCAGGTCCGACTTCTGCGATGGACATCGAGCCTAACAAGATGGACATTACTCTATAACTTTGGGACTAGTGGCCCACCAACGAGCGGTCTAGAGCTTGTTTGAAAAATTAGAGCATTTCTGGAATGAATTTGGTAGTGAGATTTCTCGTAGGCAATGATTAGTGTTTGGATTAATTTTGTTCATAGTGTGGCCTATTTATAACTAGTGAAGGTGGATATTTAGTCATGCTTACTCTAAACCATCGGTTTTAGGCTAAAAGAGTAACAGGGTTATTCTGATGGGTCTCTGGTCACGAAATTTATAGGACAGGGGCTTCACGGCCTGATGAAGGGTCATACAAAATTTGGGAACAAATGGATGAACGATTATGGGGTTTGATCAAACGGTTCTGATTGTTAAATGGCCCTGTGGGGGCCCATATCAGTGATTGGGGCAGTTCTGGTGGTCCCCTGGCCATGAAACTTATAAGATAAGTGATCCATAGCCCGATAAAGGGCCATGCAAAATTTAAAAATAATCGGATATGGGGTTGGGTTGTACGGGTCAGATTTACGATCAACGGTTACCGGGCCACGATCGGGTCCCAAATTTTGTGGACGAGTGTAGTAAAATACATTAGACCTTCTTCGTAAATTTGGAAGAAATCTGACGGTTGGAAAGCCTGGTATCTCGATTTCATTTGCAAGTGCCAGATTGCAATTCTGGCATTGGTGGGGTGCATTTGGCAAGTGCCAAATTCTAGTTCTGGGTATCCAATGTGTCCGCAGTCCGCGTTAGACCACAAGCCCAGTGAGATCTTCAGTTCTCTAAATTTTTAGATTTTTCTGACCATCCTCGGTCGCTGGGTGGCCCACACGGGCTGTTGTTAAGTGTAAACAAGCTATCCGGCTTGGCGGGCCGCACTTTGTCTTATCATAACTAGACTGGTCCACCCCAATATAAACTAACAGTGAGTGCTAATGGTCTTTAAGCGATATAATAAGTTAATTAAAAAAGAAATTTTAAGGATTTTTGGAAATCTAAAACAGTGAAAATCCAAAGGATATTACGATTAAATGGAGATTCTTAGTTGAAACCGGAACCGAAGAGTTCCCCATAACTATTTTAAGAACCACTAAGAATCGGACCATTAGCACCCTAGAACCGAACTAGAACCAGACAGTTAACACCCCACAAAATATTCTTGAATGAAACCAGGACCATTAAAACGGCTCGGTTCCACGGTCCTTCTTCTCTATTTTCCATTCTTCCAATTGGGGTTTTTATAATCGAAAGCAATTGTGGTTTTTTTTTTTAAATAATCTAGCCTATGTCCATTCATGTTATGATCCATTTGATGAATGGTCTAGATATTGTATAAGGTGGTGAATGGAGAGAGAGAGAGAGAGAGAGAGAGAGAGAGAGAGAGAGAGAGAGAGAGAGAGAGAATGGATGAAGGGATTGGAGGATACAACGGGGCAATCAATTATCCACAACGTGTGAAGAGTGAAGTGAAGAGAATAAATTTATGATTTTTTTTTTAAATATATGGCTCGATTTCACTGTTCGGCTCTATATATCATTTCACGGTTCAATTCGGTTCTACATACCCCAAACCGAGAACTGAATCAAACTAATCGATTCTTTAATTTTTGGAACCAAAACTAGAATCGGTGCACTTTAAAACTGGACCAAACCATACGGTTTGGTCGGTTCCAGTCTAGTTCCATGGTTCTATCGGTTCGATGTGCACCCTTAAAAGCAACTACAAAGGCATTTTACTACTCTCGTGGGCCTATCTGGCTTGTCCAAATGTGGTTTTATGAATATTTTGGAGCAAAATTTATTAAATCTATTATAGCAGATGTGAATTTTATTTCCTTCGGTCATCGCAACAGCCATTATCTCAAAATTAATTATTATTATTTGAATATATGAGTTTCTTTCAACCTTGAGAAGTCCAATCATGCTTTCTACCCCTTTAAAGATAAAGAGTTCGGTCCGACCTGGTTCATTGAAGACCACGAATTAACTGATACCGATATGGCAAGCCTCATGAATGCAGCTGAGAAAAACTATTTGATCTGCAAAGACATTCCATATAGCAACATAATAGATACGAGTATTAATGCCAATGCCAGCATCGAATAGTACTACCCCAATCCTCTTGCTCATTAATTTGGCTTGGCTCAAGGAATCTCCTTTTCATTCATCCACCGAACTTGCAACCAACTTTCAATTTATTAACCAGTTGTAGACTCGGTCATTATCTTTCAGACTCTCTGCAGAGAGTTTGATTCCATTAGCTCTTCTTTTACACTCCCCCTTTTTATCAACTATCTGTAACAACTAGAGTCATTCCACTATGGGTGAAAAAATTACTACGAGACTTTAATTAGCGGATCCCATGAATTGATCATCAATTGACTTTCTTATTCATCTGGAGAAACCTATGGTCGAGAAAAAAAAGATGAATAAAGAAGGCACCAAGAAATCAACTGCTCGTTAGTCAGTCATGTCCCCTTCCAAGGGAAGACACGATTAAGGAAGTCGACCTCCGTTGCATTGATCGTCCCATCCCTAACACCAATAAAGACGATCGAGTCAGCGCAACCTATGTTGAATCGTCAAAAGACTACATTGGCAAGTCTAGCTAAAGTGGTTCCAATTACTGTTTCAACCCTAGTGTCCGCAACTCCTTCAACCATCTTAAGTATTTCTAAGCTCGAGCTTATCTCGCCTCCTCACCCTACACTCCTTATAGCTTCTAGTTGATCTGCTCTATGTATTTCTTCTTCGAACAAAGCTACTGTAGACTTTGAAACATATTACAAAATCAAATTCCAGTTGGGTAATCCACTTGAAAAATATTCTTGGGAGACGAAAGAGACGTATAAAATAAATAAAGATACACACTTCAATAGGGCCTTTAATAAATGGTAGAATGAAAAGGAAAGATTAAAATGATTCTAATCTTCCTTTTGACCGATTTCTTAAGCCATATCGTCCTAATCTTCCTATTTTCCATTCTTCCAATTGATTTCTGGCTTTGGTCATCAATTTCACAAAGATTTCATCAGCGGTCGATCAATTTACCACTGTTGTTGTTCAGTCAAATTTAAGTGGATGTTATTTGAACATTTTTTTCTCCTTTTCTTTTTGTAAATGTCTTGCAATCCTCCTTACTTTCTTCCTTCTTTTTATAATAACCAGAGAACTCTCGATGTCTGAAAAGTTGGTCTCTGTACCACCTTCTCAAGCCGGGGTATCTATTTTAGACACTTTGGTCGACGTTGCTCAGTCTTTTGCAGAGAGACTTGAAGTTTCTGACTCGGAAGAGATCATGAGTGACATTCGTTGATTAGAGAATTAGACATAATGCCAAGCTCAAGAGAATGTAATAATATACCAGCCTGTGGAGTGCTTCGGTCTCCTTTTATAATTTACAGTTGCATCGCTCGTGCCTGATCAAGATCAGTGAGTCGTGGAATCGATCATGTTAACAATGTTTTCTTCCATTCAACTTGCCCCATCTACAGAGTTGACAGATCAAGTATCCCTTACTCTAATCGATGAACTTATGATTGTTCCTTTAGATGAAGCAAAAGTATTGGAAGAAGAAACATCTCTTCCAGCTGGTATTTCTCCTCGTTGAGGTATAGAGGTGCCTATAGTCGACATCTCTACCCCTCTAGCCCCATTGGCCGACATTTCTCATGCCTTGTTTTCTTCATCCGAGGAGCTGATTCCAATACATGACATCTTATCCGCCTTTGATCAACCCTTCCCTTGTGACATGCTTATGGCTGAATCTCCTGCATCTTCATTAGAAATTTAGCAACTGTAGGAGGAACTATGAGCTCTCATTCACTATGGTGTTGCTAACATCATTGCATAAGGATCAATTGAGAGACTTAACTTTCCCATTCATCGCTATTAAACTCTCACTCGATTGGATGATTCCCTGTTGGTCCAACTGACTGCATTCTATGAATTTCTAAGCTTGATTCACGAGCATCAAGATACAGTTGCTGTGGTTGATAGACTTTAATATGAGCATTCAGCCGTCTCCTTCAGAATGACTGAGATTGCAACTGGCTGCATTCTATGAATTTCTAAGCTTGATTCATGAGCATCAAGATACAGTTGTTGTGGTTGATAGACTTTAATATGAGCATTCAGCTGTCTCCTTCAGAATGACTGAGATTGCAACTGCTAGAGAAAAACTTGTTGTTGTATATAATAACCTGAAGGAGTCAGATGTAACCTTGATCAATCTAAAAGTTCAAATCTCAGTCATGAAAGATAAGCTAAGATTGTTAAAGGAAGAAAAAAAAAATCCTTGAGCGAGTGCAGACTAGGTCAAAAGGTTGAAATCAATCAACTAAGTATTTTTATGCGAGACTACACTCCACTGATTGGTGAGATAACGTGTTTAGAAGCTAAAATCAAAGCCGCTTTCCATCGCCAGGAAGACAAGCGGTGAAACTTCAAGAAGTAATTGCCTCTTTTTTCTCTTTTGAATTATGATTACTTTGTACTTGTTTGCTGTCAGTCTGTAATTTCTCTATCTTCAAGATAATTAAACAGAAGGCTTTCTTTCTACTTATCTTGTATTATCTCAAGTAATAATGACACGACACATGCACACAAAGTCATGTATCCATTTGTTGTATAACTTCCTGTAAAATTTCGTGAAAAAACCCTAATATGTCCATGAATGAAACTATCAGGGGGCCATACTAGCCCAATTAAATGCCCTAATTATACTAAAATTGCCAAATTTAAAATAATTAGAGATGAATACACATTTCTATTAATTACGAATCAGTGGCATCATGAACTTAGTTAATACCAATGCTAACTGTCACTCACGAGAAATTTCGAGGTTTAACTTATTCAAGAAATACCTTAATTAATCGAATTAGGTATAGACAGCGCGTTTGTGGTACGCTAAACTCATAACTATAGAAAAATGTCCATTTTGTCAGGCTTGATGTCCATCGTCGATATTGAGTTGAGATCGCGTCTTAAATTGTCTAACTTGGGCTCATGAGTTGAGTGCATAAAATATGCAAGTGCCTCACCTAAACTTAAGTGAAATGTTCACCCTTCACTCTTTATTGAAGTTGTGACTTTCAGTCGACCGTTAGATGGTGATCAAATTTAGGATATTAATCTATATTATTACTCTATACACATCTGTATAGTTATAATCCTGATCGGCATTCAGTGACTGTCGAATTGAATTAAGACCTTCCCCATTAATGGATACGTCCAATCATCGGATGGTTGTATCCAAACATAAATCTCTTAGTGGGACACTAAGAGAATATCGATGATCTACATTGAATATTGGTGATCGGATGGTTGTCTCATGGCTTAGATCGGCTGGTTGTATCTAAACATATCAACTATCCATGCTGAATATCAGTGGTCCATAGTGAATATCGATGATCTACATTGAATATTGGTGATCCACAGTGAAAATATTGGCGATCCACAGTAAATATGGACGATCCATAGTGAATATGGGCGATCCATGATAAATATCGATGACCCATCATATAACATTTATCCATTATAACATGTTTCCATATTAACATTCTTTTATTACAAAAATCTATCCATTATAACAATTATCAATTACAACATTGATCAATTCCAACGTTCATCACATTCATTCATTACAACGTTATTCTATTACAAAATTTATCCATTTCAATCATTCCATTATAAAAATTTATATATTATAGTATTTTTTCACAAACTCCCACAATTCATACCAAATTTCATATATACACACACACACACACACACACTTGTGGAGAGAAAATTGGAATTGTAAGAGAATTTCCCGTGGAAGCCTTTCACGTGAAGATAATGAGAACGCCTTTCTGTGTGGGGCCTACTATGATGTTTGTGATAAATTCAACCCGTCCATTGGTTTTTCAAAATCATTTTAAAATATGCAACTAAGAATGAGTAGGTTCACCGTAATTTTCATCCTTTCATGGAGGTTAGGTTCTTTGCCCCCTTCTATCCACCTTCACACACACAATGATTACAGGTGTGACATATTCTTCACAATGATGTATTTATTATATCCACACCGTACATCCATTTTTTGAGATCATTTTAGAGCATTATTTAAAAAAAAAATGAATCATATCAAAAGTTCAAATGGACCACACCAAAAATAGCAGTGAGGATAATGATTTCACCGTTAAAAAATTCATATGGTCCACCATAACGTTTGTTTTCCATCCAATACGTTAATAAGGTCACAAATACATGTATAAAGAAGAAAAACAAATTTCACATTGATCCGAAACTTCTGTGACCCCAAAAAGGTTTCAATGGTAAACGTTCAATCTCCCACTACATTTTGCAGTGTGGTCCACTTGATCTAAATATCTGTCTTAATTTTTGGTTCAAGCCTTAACACGAGATCTCCAAATGGATGGACAGTTTAAATATAACACATAGCTCGTGATGGGACCCCCAGAATTTGCTAACATCAATTAAGCAGCTATATACATGGTGTGCGGTACACCAACCAATCTGCTTCCAAAAATCGCACGACCGTACAATGATTGGTCAGGCGCCCGCAGGGAGTAGGAAACGGATTGGCTACTCCCCCGGCCACCCGCCCCGTGGCTGGTGGTCGGAGCTCTATGGGCCCTGCCACGATGTATGTGTTTCATCCATTTTTAGGGATCATTTTAGGGCCTGACCCTAAAAATTAGAGGGATATAAATCTCAGGTTAACCACACCACATGAAAACAATAGTAATTGGATATCCACCATTAAAATCCTCCTAAGGCCCAATATTGTTTATTTGACATCCAATCTGTTGATTTGGTCGTATAGGCCCAGATGAAGGGAAAAAACAAAAATCAGCTTGATCTAAAGCTTTTAGGGCCCTGAAAATGTTTTAATGGTCGACACTCATTCAACACTGTTTCCTGTAATGTGGTCCATTTGAGATTGGGATATATCTCATTTTTGGTATCATACTGTAAAATGATCTATAAAAATAGATGGACCGCATGGATGTAACACATACATCATGGTGAGGCCCACGGAGCACCGACCATCAGCCATTGGCTGGTGTCAGGGGGAGTAGCCAATCCGTTTCCCAAGGAGAATGGAACGAGGGATAGCCACCTCTCTACAGACTCGGATTGGGTAGTTAGTAGCCACCCCTCCCCTAGTGGAAAAGCTCTATAGGCACCACCATAATGTATTGTATCATCCACCGTCGAAATATTTACAGGGCCTAACATGATGTAGTTTTTACATCCAACCTATTTATACGTTAACATAGACATAGACGAAGTGAATATATATATATATATATATATATATATATATATATATATATATATATATATATATATATATATATATATATATATATAAGCTTGATCGGAAACTTCCGTGGGCCCTAAGAAGTTTTGAACGGTGAATGTCACTGTCCCCATTATTTTCTATGGTGGGGTCCACTCGAAATTTAATCTCTCTTATTAGTTTTCTTATGCTATAAAACTATCTCTCCAAATGGATGGACGGTATGGATACAACACATGCATCATGATGTGGTCCACAGAGCTTGGTGACATCACTTCAGTAGCGAGACCTTGCTCCACACACACCACCGATTGGCTGGTGTGTTGACGTCACCAAGTTTCGTGGGTCCCATCATGAGGTATGAGTTATATCCAAACGGTCCATCCACTTGGTGCGATAGTCTTAGTACTTGAGTAAAAAATAAGACAGATCTAAAACTAAGTGGCCCACACTGTAAAAAGCAGTGGGGGATCGAACGCCTGCCATTGAAACCCTTTTGGGTCACATAAATCATGGATTAATATGATATTTGTTTGTTTTTTTTCTCTTCATCTAGGTCTGTGTGACCTGATGAACAGATTGGATGGAAAGTAAATGTTACGGGGGGCCCTACGAATGTTTTAACAGTGAGAATCACGCACACCGTTAAAAACTTCTTGAGGGCCACAAGTTTTGGATGAAATAGATATTTTTGTTTTCTCATCGCCCCAGTTTGTTTGATCCAACGGACAAGTTAGATGGAAAATAAACATTATAGTGGGCTTAGAAAGTTTTTAAAAATGGGTGTTTAATCACAACTGTTTTCCTGTGGTGAGGTCGTTTTTGAGATTTGGATATACTTTGTCACTGGGTTTATGATTGAAAACGACCTATGATTGAAAACGATCTGAAAAATTAGATGGACGGCATGGATTAAACACATACATTACGATAAACCCACATAGCACCATCCAATAACTCTATACAACATGCAATTTCAGTAAGAGTATGAAAATCTTGGCGCACAGGTCATTATTTTGCAGACTCTGTCACTCTCACGGCTGTTGAATCCTAGCCGTGAGTGTAATCTAATGACTAATATGAAAGCTCGGATTAAAGTTTCATGCGGCCTTGTGCACAAGAGACCGTAAAAAAAAAATAATAATAAGGAAGAAGAAAATGATTAAATAATCCTTGTGCTGAAGGGTTCCAAGTTTTCAACCTATTCATATTTTATGTGGGCTCTATTTAATTATTTTCAAGCAAATCTATCCCGTCTACATGTAATGAGTTTTAATTTCAGGTCGTTGGCCTAAGTTTGAAGGCAAAACTTATCACAAATGAACTACACAAGAAAAAATAATTTAGAATTAATGCACAACGTTAGTGTTAGTGTAATTATGGACAAGAGATAATTTTGAATAAAAAAATTAAAATAAACACTTCCGTATGTTTGTGGTTATCCAATTAAAATGAACAGATTAGATCAGCTAAGAGTTAGGCTAAATTTTAATTTTAGTGGGGCTAACATTCTTTTTAATGGTATATTTTTCTTTTTAAGGTGAGAGCTCGTCGTAAAAGGAACAAGTGTGGTAGAATAGCATTTTTATCTTCTAAAAAATAAAAAATTAAATTCACCACATATTTAATCCGTACAGGCTCACGTCACATCACGGCCCATTTGGACCAAAAACCCCTGATAATGAAACAAGGAGGAAATGGAAAATTGCAGGCAGTTGCATGGAAGTTCTATGAATTTTCCATTTTAAAGGCATAGGTAGAAACCATGTATTGTGATCTGAACTGTTGATCTGGTGGGACAACGTGTGGATGGACCATGTGCATAAAAATATATTTTATTGGAAAAATAGGACCATCCATTGGTTATGGATTTCTCAGGTTGAATGGAGACTGTTGTTCTAATCATTGCTTTTGAATCCCACTGATCTGATGGACACTACAACCCGATCCCATTGACTTTTGGAATAATGGAGTAGTTACTGGATTTGATTATTTAACACAAACAGTAGCATTGGCCCGCAAAAGGAACTGTCATCTCATACTAGGGGCACCTCAAGTGGTGACTCTCACCCGTTCCTACTGCACATATGGCCATGCTCGTCCATCAGAACCGTCCATCCAAGTGGGCCATACAAATCTTTATGGTATTAAATCAAATGGCCCAACGTATCTTCAACTCTGGGACGCGGATGGGTCCTTACTCTTGCTCGGGTGGTAGACTCTCAGGAGTTTCAACTCCCGGTGAAGGGTTCGAGTACCCATAGGTGGTGAAATTCCACCAGCGTGAGTGTGTGGGGTTAGGGGTGCACAGGGTTTGATTTGGTCCGGTTCTAGGGTGAAACCGGAACCGAACCGTTCCTAACGGTCTTAGGAAATTTGAAACTGGAACCGGACCGTTGGCACCCTAGAACCAAACCGGAACCAAACCGTTAAAACTGGTTCGGTTCCACAGTTCTGGGCTTTTTATAATCTAGCCCAATTGCAAGCCCATGTCCATCCATGTTGTGGTCCATTTGATAAATGGTTTAGATATTGTATAAGGTGTGCAAAAATACATTTACGAAAATAATTGTTCTAGAGAAAATAATTATAAGATGTGCAAAAATACATCGGTTCGGTTTGAGGTTCGGTTCCACGGTTTGGTTCTATAGATCGGATCCACGGTTTGGTTCTACAGATCGGTTCACGATTCGGTTCGGTTCTACATACCCCCAAACCGGGAACTGAATCGTTGTCACCAGTTCTTTGATATTTTGAACCAGAACCGGAACCGGTGCACTCTAGAACTGGACCAAACCGGACTGTTTGGTCAGTTCCGGTCCGGTTCCACAGTTCTACTGGTTAAATGTGCACCGGGCGACCCGTTTCCAAGGATATCCCAAGTTACCTAACTCTGTGAGGCTCACAGTGATGTATGTGCTTTATCTACACTATCCATCTATTTTTATAGATCATTATATGGCATGAGCCCAAAAAACGAGGCAGATCCAAAGCTCAAGTGGACCACACCAAAGGAAACAGTGGGGATTAAATGTCTACTATTGAAAACTTCTTAAGGGCCACTGACGTTTTGAATGAAGCTGATTTTGTGTTTTCCCCTCTCATTCAGGTGTGTGACCTTATGAACATGTTTGATTGCAAATAAATATTATGGTGGGACCTAAGAAGGTTTCAACGGTAGGTATCATTAGACGCATTCTTCCAATAGTGTGGTCAACTTGATCTTTGGATTTGCCTAATTTTTAAGCTCATGCAGAAAATGATACGGCAAAAGGGTGGATAGATTGGATAAAATACACTGATCTAGGTGGGCCCCACAGATACCACCCCGGAGAACGGGTCTCCAGTCACCTTCCCTGCCAGTATCCAGTTGGGAAGCGGCATGATCTTTGAGCGGCCACCGTGATGTATGGGTCTTATCCACACCGTTCATCCATTTTTTTCGTATCATTTTAGGGTGTAAAACAAAAACTGAGGTAGATCCAAGGCTCAAGTGGACCACCTTGATGATAATGATTCTCACCGTCGAAACTTTTCTAGGGCCCACCTTGATGTTCATTTGCCATCCAATCTATTCGTAAAGTTATATAGACCTGGATGAAGATAAAAAACAATTATCAGCTCCATACAAAACTTGTGGCCCTCAAGAAGCTTTCAACAGTAAGAGTTTAATCCCCATTGTGTAGTCAACTTAAGCCTTAGATCTACCTCATTTTTCGGCTTATACTCTAAAATTATATGAAAAAATGGATGGACGGTGTGGATAAGACCTATACATCAAGGTGGACACTCATAGCTCCTGCCCGTTCCCAGCTGGAGACAATCCGGGAGACGCGCGCGGATTTCCTGCGCAAGCCTAAGTTCCTGCGCTGGGAAATTAGGTGGGGCCCACTGTGATGTTTGTGAGAAATCCTCCCCGTCCATCCGTTTTGTGAGTTCATTTTAGGACATGTTACCAAAAATGAACCGTATCCAAAGCTCAAGTGAGCCGAAAACGTGTTAATTAAATGTCCACAGTTAAAATATTTGTGGGGCCACAGAAGTTTTGATTCATGCTAATATTTTTGTTTCCAGATAATCCCAATAGGAATGACGCTATTAGTGGTATGGATGGCATCTAAACATCACTGTTGAGCCCAGAAAGGTTTCAACGGTAGGAAATGGCATCTAAACATCACTGTTGAGCCCAAAAAGGTTTCAACGGTAGGAATTTCCCTAACCACATTTACTGCTCACTCGAGCTTTGGATACGGTTCATTTTTTATATCATATCCTAAAATGAACTCATAAAACGGATGGACGGGAAGGATTTCTCACAAACATGACAGTAGGCCCACCTTAGTTTCCAGCGCAGGAACTTCCTGCGAAAGGCTTTCGCAGGAAATACTCGTTAGGACGCAATCCGCGTCCCAACTGGAAACGGATTGGCTACTCCCCCTGCCACCAGCCAATGGCTGGTAGTCGGTGCTCTATGGGGCCCACCATGATATATGTGTTTCATCATTGCCGTTCATCTATTTTTCTAGATCATTTTATGGTATTACACAAAAAATTGAGGTATATCCCAATCTCAAGTGGACCACATTATAGGAAACAGTGCTGAATGAACGTCAACCATTAAAAACCTTTTGGGGCCCATAAAAGTATTGGATCAAGCTGATTGGGATTATGACCTAATCAACAGATTGGATGTCAAATAAACAGTACAGTGGACCTTAGTAGAATTTAAATGATGGATAACCAATCACTATTGTTTTCCTGTGGTGTGGTCCAACTGAGATTTATATCCCTATCATTTTTGAGATAAAGCCCTAAAATCATCTTTAAAAATGGATGAACAGAGTGGATGAAATACATACATCATTGTAGGGCCCACAGATCACCGACCACCAGCCACGGGGCTGGTGTCAGGGGGAGTAGCCAATCCGTTCCCGTCCCAACTGGGGTAGTCTACTCAACAGCTGTGATGAATCACTGACTATAGACCAAACAGCGAGGAAGCGGGTCTGCCGGACGACCTTTTCGCGCGTACCGCCGCGAGTGGCGCCCGCGACAAACACGGGTTTTTCACCTACCTATCAAGCACCAAAACGATAGGTTGACTTCACGTGAAAGTTCCATGCAACTCACGTGCATGTGCACCGCACGCGGCTGCAACAAGATGAATATAACTCTCTGGAATGCAAATCTTGTCGTCTCAAAGCAGGTTACCACATTCAGTGCAGACAGGTGCAAGGTTTTCTTAATATATATCGTCCCCCATGGGCGAACTGCAAGCTGCCGACCGACCTTAATGGTGGAGTGAGTGGGGCCAGCTTGTCTTTCAGGACCAAACTGTCGGGCCCAACCCTTTAGCCCTCTTTTCTGTTGGGCCACTGGCTTTTGCTCACAACGAGACCTCTTGTCCGCATTCACCTTGAGAGGGAGAGAGAGTGTGTGCGTGGTTTACTGATTAATGTATTAATCTCCCTTTGTGTACTTGATGTTTAGAGCAGTTTGATAATAATGGAATTTGTTAGGATTAACTGTGTTTGGATACCAGCAATTGAATTCGATTTTGGAGAGAACTTTCATTACTCGGGTTTTCCATTTGAACAAGTGGAGCCCATGTTTGAGTGATCCAGATCATGCCTTGAAAATCTCCCCAATTGGAAATTCCTGTTCAAGAATCTTTTTCCTTGTTTTGAATGTGAACTGTTGTAGTTGTATCTCTTCTTGATCATCAATAAAGAACAGGTTTCGATTTTCCTACTGAAAAGTTTTTTTTTTTTTTTGGAGGACACCGTCCAACCGAATGTTATGGAATGTGGAATTTGGGGTCCTGCTCATGATCAAGATGATCCGTTTTGAGTACGAGTAGACTTGAAGCTAGTCGAGTCCAATCAGGTAGGGCTGTCAATGGATTGAATCTTGATCCAGATGGATTAATCGGATTGGGATAAAATAATAGGATCTATTGAATGAATTCTATTATCTATTGAATGAATTTGGGTCTCAAAAACAAGATTCGTTTATAATCGGATCATATTTGGATGTCTCAATTTGATTCAATAAAAATTCAATCTGATATATCGCTACTATATATAATGTCAAGATAATTTGACCCTTGCAAATTGTGAAGGAATTTCGAAAAATAGTGAGGTTATATTTATACATGAGAGAGATGCATTAAACACCTGGGGTTGTATGTTTTTCATTTCTCCATTGTAAATGCATGTAAATGGATAATGATAACTTATCATGATAAATAATGTG
The DNA here is from genome assembly GCA_030180095.1 of Magnolia changhungtana. NCBI lineage: Eukaryota > Viridiplantae > Streptophyta > Magnoliopsida > Magnoliales > Magnoliaceae > Magnolia > Magnolia changhungtana. The sequence continues at coordinate 2,032,996 of JASAUF010000547.1, read as the reverse complement.
AAATTCATGCATTTCACACCTTCCATTTATTGGGTTGGTTTTCAAAGATGCATGATTGATGAAATCAGTCAGTCATGACCATTTCACTCTGTTTGTTTTCTCAATGAAATCAGTAACTATATTTGAACCAATGTAATGGTGTTCCATAGGGTGTGTGACTATCATTCATCGATTGGTCCGACAATTCCAACAGTTGGCCATTGCAGATGAGAACTTGACTGCGAATACTCAGAAAGAGCGAAGTTGGTGAGAGGCTGACCATGTGGCGCCCAATCTCACCGTAGGAAAACAATGTTGTTGAATGCCCATCATTAATGATCAAGTTTATGAGGCCCACCATAATGCACTACAAGAAAACTGGCCTTTACCGGCGGTCAAAACCGTCGGCAAAGGCCCAAAAAACCGCTGGTAAAGCCTTTGCCCGCGGTTTGCTAACAGCCAGTAAAGCCTCGGCCGGTAAAGGCTTTACCAGCAATCGTGTTCCCTTTACTAGCGGTTGTACAGGCCGCCACTGCATGTGGGATTTACCAACAGTTTGTAGAGGCTGCCACTGCTTGTGGGATTTACCGACGGTTTGTACGGTGGGTCGTAGTATTTGAATTTTTGCCTCTTGATCCATGTGAGACTGACTTAACTTTACTAACACTTCAATTAGCATTTAAGCTCCTAATTCCATAATGCATATGCATTTGTAAACGCATCTATAATTGTGATTTGTTTTTTTTTTTTTTTCTCCCCTATGCTTTACTAGTTAAGCTCTCTTTTCCATTGCCTATGGCAGTTTCATGTTGCCTGCAGTTTCCGATGTACAGGCTCATTAGATTGAGTTCTGCCTCTCCAACTCATAAAATGATGGACCTTATCATTGACCCTTTTGGTCGAGGCCCACTTGATTTCACATTCCTCTTAGGAAGTCGATTGTGCCTAGTGATTGTTTTCCTATAAAAAAATACATGCCTATGTGACCCTTTCACATGCATCGAGCTGCCGCGAATAATATTTACAATAATAAATCGAATAGTTTCAAAAAAAAAAAAAAATCCATTGATATAGCTCCCATTCATCCATGCCTAAAACCTACAAAACAAAATAGAGAAAAGAAATTAATTGGTATCAGAGTTAGAGATTGGAATTCAACTCAATATTGAGTCAAAATACATATTAAAGCAATCAAAAACTTACTTATTTCCAAGAACCGAATGAAGGTTGACAATGATCCGCTCTTCTTCACTGGAGAATTTTCCACACCTATTCAGGTCCGCGATATTCGGGAGTGCTCTCCAACTTCCATGACCATGCTTCTCAATGTAGTCCACAAGCCTTTGATCTTCTTCTGGGGTCCATGGACCCTTCTTCACAACAAGGAGACCTCCACATTACAACTATGGCTAGAGAAATCAATGACAACGATGAAAAAAAAAAAAAAAAAAAAAAAAAGAGAAGAAAATCCCTTGATTTCTTTGGCTTATCTCAAACAGATCTGAGATTAGGAAAAGCAAGATTAGTGTGAGAAATCCAATTTCACTTTGCGATTTTTATAGCCCATCACTGTTGCAGTTTCTACAAGTTTTTGTGTATGGGAGACACAGTCGCCATGACCCAATTCATTTCATATATTATAATTTTATATTTTTATATTGGAGGTTTGCTAACTCCACATGCTTAAGGGCCCTAAATATCCACACACGAGCATACAAAACATGTGTGAAATCTGAGCTTTCTATAAGGTTAGAAATGGATATTTTGCCTAAAAGATAAGATGATTTCTCTCTTCATGTGGGTACAGCGTACAAAGTATAGATTGGCTGCTAATGATTTTCTTCATGAGATGTTGAATAGCATGACGTTTTATTTAATAAGATCTAAACAGTCACATTATAGGAAGCTCAAATCTCACACGTCAGATTATGACATCATAGGACTCGTATGCATACGCCCTAGACTTTTGCAGAAGTAGCAGACTTTAAAAAAAATATATATTCAATTCTGGGAGGTTAAACTTTAATCAGATCAAAGATTGTTGCTCATAAGTCATGACACACTTACTGAGGAGCTGAACTTATTCAGAATCATCTCAAGCACATCCGTATCTTGTAACCACTGCATTGAGTCCATATAATTGGAATAAATATGTTCATCAGCACCCATCAGGCGTATTAAGACCTGTTTGGCAAGTGAAAGAGGATGAAATGGGTTTTAGGGACTTACAAAGCTATAAAACAAGAATATTCAATTCTGGACAAGCATCAGTCTTGAATCAAGGTTAGAAGGATAAAGATAAAGAATCAAGGTTAGAAGGATAAAGAAGGGACGGATCATACAATGAGGATACTGACTGCAACCTGAGCAATATATACAACACAGAGCCACTATACACATGAAATTGGGCTCATAAGTAAAGGAAAGCAGAACAGTACCTCTCCTATCAATGAAACATCTGATTGTTGCATTCTAACATTCTCTTCCAAATCTTGTAACCTCTTCTCAGTGTGATCTACAACATCAACCTTTCGTCCAAAAAGTCTCAGGAAACCATTACGTTGAAATTTTTGCCTAGGTCTTGATTTTAAATGCGCAAGTTGTTTATACAGCTTCTCTGCATCACTCTGAAAAGAACGTCAACTTGAATGTAAATATCAACATGGAATAAGATGCATAAGGATGGTGTGCATGCTTAGCGAAATGCTGAAACAGAAATGCTAAACAGAGTCCAAAACTCACTAATTGACTAAGAGGCCAATCTAGCATGTTCGAGACATTAAATTCAAGTTTCAGTTCAATATAGACACACCACTGCTTTATTGAAGAAAGACAGAACTAGAATGGTACAGGTCCCAACACAAATATCCTGATGACTGCAAAAAGGTTTTAAGTTAGTACATATCGTGTCCATAAAAGAAATGATTTCACATGCCAAAGTAAAAATCTATATTAGTCTTGTGAGTTGCTTTCATGATTCAAAGGTATTTCACCTGCATGAACCACCCAAAAAATCCAAACCATCTTCACTAGAGGGACAATAAAATTCAAAATGGATTTGATACAAAAAACATGTTACTTAGTTGTACAATAGATCAATGATTCTACAAACATATTTCAATAAAAGATGAGATTGTATAAATAATAAAAAAAAATTAAAAAATTTTGAGATGTTGGTCTTACCGGAAAAGCTTGAATCTTATAATATGACACGAAAGAACACTACCAAGTGAACACACTTCTTGCTGTAATTAACACAAGAAGACGGCCAAGGCATGCTGATAAAGCCTTTTATTTGAAATGTGCACAAAAAGCAAACAAATCACGGGCACAAATATTTCTAAAAATGTGAATTGTTATAAATAGCGTTCTAGTAATAAAGCCTCTATTCTCTAAGTTGAAAGCAATCATTTGAAATTGAATAGAGAATAATTAAGAAAAAATAAAGATAAATAGATGTGCCTCTGATCATATTTTTTCGTAGTTAAAGTATATTTAAAGCCATCATAGGCACTTCAAATAATTCAAGCACGAGCTTGGAAATATCATCCAAAGTCGAAACAAAACAAGAAATATATTGTTAAGTGTCATACGCTGCCAGAGGATCAAATAACTCCCTATATACGTGATGCACGTCTCTTAACAATATACACAGGTATTCAGCAATGACAAGTGGGGCCCATAGCCCAGGAATATGTACCATTTATCTATTGATTACCATCATTACAATTACCAAAAATCAATTATCAGCCTTATCATGGTCATGTCAATAGTTACACATGCTACATCAGGCAGTTAAAATAGAAGATATAGGCACAAATTTATGAATGTCACAGATTAATTTAAGGTTTTGAGAACTTACATCCACCTCACTCTTACTGCCAAGTAGTCCTGATGAAAATGCATCTACACTATAAGAAGGGAAAAAAAAGAAAAAAAAAAAATTTGTGGTTGCACCGATATGGTCTGGTGTGAACGGCTGCCTACGTACCCAATGTATTAGAGATTCAAGGCCTGACTACCCACTACAAAATGTACATTAAAAATGCTTCCAACAGCCACTTGAAAGGAGATGAGAAAACCATTTAAAATTTCACATGGAGTACTGGCATTAACCATGCATCTGTTGCATCAAATTTCAAGGACGTGGCACATGATATAATCAAATCAATTGGTATACTATAGATAATTAGCATAACCCAATTTCACTTACTTGTGGAGAAGAAGAAATACACCACGCAAGACAAATGTGACCGCGACAAGGATCCAACCAATGACCACCAAGCTACAGCAAGTAGGAACCAGGCATTGGGTCACATAACCAATGACAATAAAACATGAATGTTATGAAAAATTGCCGCAAGCAAAGAGGAAATATGAGGTCTTGAGCCTCGGCTCACTGATTTAGGGCCAAGCTTGGGTGAGAGGTGCTACATAATGTCCTAGATCAGCAGATCCTCAGGCCATGTTTTGGTTGATGCCTAAAAAACTTTTGTCATAGTTTATTAACTGGATAAGGAGTGGCATAGTTGCTTACAATGTAGATGCTTGGCATTGCATATGTGTGTTCTTTTACTGATTTTCATTTATACTTTATTATGTTCTGTTCAGGTTCAGGTTCGGCAACTCTGTATCCCCTGCCCATGTTGATGATGATGAAGGATCCACTTTTCATTGGAGTTGTTTCTTCAAGGGTAGAGGTCAGTACTATGAATAATGTTTGATTGTATCCACAATTACATCAATTCCAAAAATACCTCAAGCTATAAGTTTATCTTCTGTTTTGTCAAACTAGTTCTCATATGACTACAAGGCTTATAGAGATGTTTTGTTTGGATGATATTTTCTAAGTGCTTGTGGGAGATTTGAGCTGTGAATCAGGTTGGATCCAACTGTGAAGATCACCTGGGATAAAAGTTAGGTAGGTTCATTCATCTGGCAGCCACATGCACAAAAACAATTATCTGTTTAAAAAAATCAGCAATCTTACATGTGTGGCCCATCTAATGATTGGATCAGCCTGATGCTCTAACCTTTTTGTACAGCTATGATGTCCCCATATGCATTTGTGCTGCATTTAAATGTTTGTGTGGACTGTGGAGAGGTATTAGGTCTCTGATTCAAGCCCAGCTTACCTATTCAAAAACTTTTTGCCGATTTGGAATTTTCATGGAACTCTGTCCAGCACCTCATATCCCTGCTTGGCAGCAACAACCATGTCAAATTTGTTTCACAGTTGTTCTCTTAAAAGAAAAGAAAAGAAAAGAAAAAACTGTGTGACTTGTTACTGCCATTGAAATGTTTACAAACATCAGGGTGCATTACCTATAATGGACATGGGATGAAGGAGTTCGTTCATCAAAGGACTTCGGATTATCTTAGTCAGGAGGACTGGCATGTGCATGAGATGATGGTGAGGCAAACACTTGATAAGAGTTATTTTCATTTTGTCAATGGCCTTTTCTCTTTGAAACATTTTTGTTGAGTTTTTAGAATTCCAGTTTAATTTCTGTTGAGTTTTTAGAATTCTAGTTTAATTTCTGTTAGAGTTCCATGCCTTTAAAAAATTTCAATTTTTAGAGAAGAATTCTCATTTGGTTTATGTGAAAGTATATGCATTCAGTGGCTAATGATATTCACAAATTAAGATTTCTTACATGCCTATTCTACTATGTATAAGAAATTTTAGATCTAACATTTCCATACAGTTATAATGATATTCACAAACTAAGATCCACTGTTATTGATCATGTGTTTTCTGCCTTGGCTGACTAAAATGTAGGATGGAAACATAAAGACATGTTTGTGAAATTAGTGAAAAAATGAAGAGAGATAAACAGAATGTGAATACTAAGGGATGAAGAGATCAGCAGGCCACCCAAATGAAGAACAGAGTCAGATCAGCGGACTTGCTTTGAATAAAAGGAACACAAAAAAGTGATATTGATAGACTTCCCAAATCTATCTAAGAAGATTCTAGACTTCTTATCAACAATATCTAGAGAGATTGAAGAGATGTTATCATGCATGTCTACAAGGTTTACTACCAAGGAAGCTTCTAGAATTACATATCATTAAAAGAATACCTTCATAGTACACGGATGTTACAAGAATATCTCATAGTACACATCATCAATTAACAACAGTAACCTAGAGAATGCTTACATCCAAGGCTTGATCCTGTTAGAGAAGGCTTGATCCCATCAAATCTATCTGAGAAGATTCTGCACTTCTTCTCCAGCTAATCTAGAGAGATCACACAGATATTCTCAAGCCTATCTAAAAGATTAATTACCAACGAAGCTTCTAGAATTGCATACTTAATAGATACCTTCATAGTACATAGAAGTTACAACTTACAAGAATATCTCAAAGTACACATCCTCAATTAACAACATTAACCTAGAGAATGCTTACATTTTTATCCTTTTTTCAAAGGCTTGATCCTGTTAGAGAAGGCATGATCCCGTCAAATCTATCTGAGAAGATTCTGCACTTCTTGTCAAGCTAATCTAGAGAGATCACACAGATGTTCTCAAGCCTATCTAAAAGATTACTACCAACGAAGCTTCTAGAATTGCATACTTAAAAGACACCTTCATAGTACATAGAAGTTACAAGAATATCTCACAGAACACATCCTCCATTAACAATATTAACCTAGAGGTTGCTTACATATTTTTCTATTTTTTTCGTTTTTCTTCTTGCAAAGCTTGATTTCATTAGAAAAGGCTTTAAAAAAAGCACACCAAAAGCAGGTATGAAAACTACAACCCAAACAAAGGATAAAATTACAAACAATTAAAGTCAAAACCTTCAAAACATAAAATATGTAAATAATGCCAGAACATTGACGGACTTTGGTCAAGATTCAACCAGAATCAATTGTAAATACAGTTACAAACAGCCACACTCGAACTAATAATCAGTTCTCAAGGATGCAGTACCTTCAAGCCCACTGAAAAATCCGAATTCTCATTGTTGTCGTTGTTAATGCAAGCCACTGGAAGAAGTGTGAGTAAAATAATTGTAAGTTCCTGTTGCAAACCAAAGCAGCACACGATAATCAAAAACTCAAAGTCCTCATGTCCCATCAATTATTGCAAAAACAAATGATACAGCATGAGGTCTTCCAACAATAGAAACATGAGATGAAGAAAGAATAAACAAATTGACAACCATTCCAGAAAAATATTTATAATAATAGATTACAAATAAAAATAAATAATAAATTGCAAGGAAACTCAGTAAAAGAATATGAAACTTGGGTAGCCTATTCAACAGATAAATAAAAACTGGGTAGAGATCATGGATAGAGTTGGTTTGATGCCTGGACCAGATCATCATTGAAGACAAACCCAAATGTGCCATCTCATGGGTCTCTGGATGGCTGCCTTTGGGAACAGCAGTTTATTTCAAACAAAATAAAATGAATGATTTCTAGGTACCTTGAAATCTTTGCAATTCAATTTACTGGGCCATCTGAAGCAAGTCCTGTTTTAAATCATCAAGGAAGAATGTTAAGATTGTAGGAGATAAAGGTACCTTCATGATCAACCAAACCGCGCAGGTAATTAAATGAAAGAATTAATATTTCATAGCAGATTAAAATATATTTTATGTAGGCAATAGAGCTTTTCTAAGCGCACACAGCAATAAAGCTCATGTACATGCCACACATTTGCCAGCATTATACAAGTGCGAGATGTAATCAATTCATCAGTTTGGTCTGATCTTGAATATCTTTTTCCCAATAAAAAAATCTAGTCCAATCAGCATGTGGCACCAATACTAGAAATGGGTGAATGCAGTTTAGAAACTTTAGACAAGTTTTTCAGAGCTGCAAATTTGTTTTTCAAATTGTAGCCCATCTAACCAGTGGATGAACCTGATTCTTGGGCTAGGGCATCAATATAGTGGTGTCGTTATGATGGATGGATGGGATCCAAGACCTTTTGTCCCATGCAGATACATGGTTGGCATGTAAACGAGCTTTATTGCACACGGATGTAGGCAACGCTCTAGTGTCTTTTAAATTGCTCTCAAAAGTGTTTTTGAACAGAAAAAAAAAAGTGTTTGATTCATTTAATCAAAAAGAGTTCATTTTTCTGCCTATCATCCAAAAAAATACTGGTTTTAAGCATTTTAAAATTTATAAAATTTCCAAAAATACCGACTTTCCAACAGAGTTTTGCTGGCTATGGCATAAACAATGCTCCTTGCCTTCCAGAAGCAATTTTGATTTACTCAATAGAACAGGTGGAAAAGAAGAAGAAGAAGAAGAAGAAGAAGAAAAGTATCCAGCATATGTTTTAACAGCAACCATAACAAACACCAAGAAAAGAACTGTAAAAACCGAAACCATTGTGACCACTTTAGGGGCTACCTCAAAGCTCATCAAAAGAGCAACCTCCCTTAAATCAGTTGATTTGACAAGTCACCCTACTCCAATTTAACATCCAGCATAAGGTAAATATTTGGCAGCAGTTATACAATATGAGAAAACCTATTTTCCTAGTACTAACTAAAACACAAGATGAAAGCCAAATGCAAGTCCAATATCTTCATTCAATCCCAGAAATACTCTACTGCCCTGATCACAAAACATAAATTCAAATCTAAACTTGATTGATGTGCAAAATTAAATTCAAATCCAAAGAGACGGTTTGATAAAAATAAACAGATCAGCGGCCCTTTTGAGTTTTACCATGCATGATTCCCAACCCCCTCGTTCCACACCTTAGCACAGATGCTACTCTACATGAGTTCAACAGCTATTTGAGGGTGGCAATGGGACTTGGCCCGGCCTGATGCATAAGCCCAATACTCACTCTCAGCCCCTTTCTATTCCCAATATCACAACAGATGCTGCTGCCTCTAGACAATTTATTTATATTTATGAATGCTAATGTGTAGGTAAGAGAGACAGAATTCACTTAAAATATCATATGATTTATGTTAGGATGGTTGTTATTGTTGGTTTTGATTGTTGTTTTTAAAAGGAGTTTAGAGTTACAAGAATGTCTCAGGTACAATTTATGAGTGCATGCATCTCAGCAGCGATGATTTCATTGACTGCCTAATTTAGGATTTTAAAAGGAGCTGAAAATTTCAAGATCATCCATATGCTCGAGTTCATTACATTTCTGCAAGACAAGAAAAACACTTCACCCAAAACAACATTACCCATGAAACCTGTTTAAGTTACACCAGAAAATCCCATTCAGGATCCTCTTAAAGAAAATAACACAAGCTGATAGGTATAAATTTCACCCACAAATTAAACCTCACAATGCAACCATCACTGTGTCACGACTTGGAAATGGCAACAAAATGAATCAGAACCCTTCCACTAGTCCATCCAAATGACACAACACAGAGACACCAAGACCTGCCCAAATCTCTCAACTTTGCTAGAATCTCCTTGCTCATTAAAGTAACATAAGTAGCTAATGTCCAACAAATAATCTTCGTATAAGCAAATAAAAAAGATAGCATAAAAATACATTTACTTCCAAAGGGAGCAATACAGCCAGACAGCTAGTACTTCTATTAATTGGTTAATGCATTTCATTGTGGGATAAATAAGAACACCAATAATAATGATGAAGCTAGATAAGTACATATGCAAAAAAAAAAAAAAAAAAAAAAAAAAAAAAAAAAAAAAAAAAAAAGAAACAGGGATTGAAAGACAAACAATGGGATCCATGAATTTTTCTATTCCAATCCAGGAAACACTCTAAAATTCCAATCATCATGATGATCCATATGCTTAAAGATTCACGGCAGCATAATATACAAAACGATCAGCATCTGATCTAATTGAAAAGCAGTTACGGTATCATGAAATCTTGAAAAATTATATTAAAATGTAAACCACAGAAACATAGCTTCTTACAATTTACCCAAATTCCAAAATACCTATAATTTTCCATATCATGATCAGAAAAGCTACTGATATGACAGATCGCCTTCCATACGAACCAAACAGTACATCTCCTCTACTCCATTTCAGTAAAAAGACAATAGAACAAAATTGATAAGCATAATCCAAACATGAAATATACGAACAGATCTACCACAAAATCAAACCACTACAAGCACCAAAACCTAACCCTAGATCGTCCCGATCTATCAGAATCAGCAAAATCTCCCAAAAAGAGAGGAGAAAATGCAATCTAGAGATATGGAAGCTCAAATCTCATTAAGAAAAGATAACAAAAAACTGAGATTCAATGCTCTCAGTTGGAAATCGCAGCAAGAAAACGCATCTACAGAAGATCCAGTGCAGAAAACAGAAAAATTAGGGCAGAGATGGGAAAATCACCTGCTTATGATGGAATCGAAGGAAGATCAAGATCTCACAGAAAGCGAGCGAAAGAGAGCTAGGGTTTTTTTTTTTTTTTTTTTACCAACTCCTCCGATCTCCGCCGTGGAGATGAAGGAACGATAGTAGAGAGAGGATTTGTGTGAGAGAGGAAGGCCACTAGCAACACTTGAAACTTCAAAGAGTGAGAGGAGAGCGAGCGAAGAGGAAGAGGGAGAGGGAGAGGGAGAGGGAGAGGCAGAGGGAGCGGGAAAGGGAGAGCACGCAAGAGGGAGAGGGCCAGAGAGGCGAGAGAGGGAAGGAGATGGAGAGGGAGAGCACGCGAGAGTGAGAGGGAGAGGGAGAGGGAGAGGGGGAGGGGGAGAGCACGCGAGAGGGAGAGGGAGAAGGAAGGAGAGAGAGAGAGGCAGTGGAGAGGTAGAGGCAGAGAGAGGAGATACGGCGCAAATGCTAGGGCTTTTTTTTTTTTTTTTTTGAATATAAAGGGACCCTTTGCCTGCAGCCGTTAAAACTGGCTGCGGGCAAAGGGTAAGCCCATCGGTCAGCTAAGCCCTACTTTGTTGTAGTGATGTTTGTTGACCATCCCACCTGTTGATAAGGTGACCAACACCTTAATGGTAAGGAAAAACAACTATTACCTTGAATCGAATTTTGTGGTGGCTCACAACTGGTTTGAAATGGTCAACAAGTACTCCCGCAGTAAGATGAGTGAGGGGCATTCACCTTAGTGAAATAGATATGCTAATGAACTATTGGTGGCCCTTGTAATTTGTTAACTGGGTTTATCAAGGTCGTCTAGACAGGTGATCTCGGTCACCATTACAAAAATAAAAACAGATGAAACATGTGATAACTTGCCCATGCTATCCAAAATCTACCAAACTACCAAGTAAACTACCACAATTAAAATCAGAAGATTACACCCACTGTAACCACATCTTCAAATTCGAACCTTAACTTACCCATATATGTTATACAAAATCTACCATACTACCCAAGTAAACTACCACAATTACAATAAGAAGATAACCACCATTGCATCCACAATAACTGCACATACGAACCACAAAATGGCATTCCCCAATCTACAGTCTGTCTTTCTACCTTTTTAGCAGTAGAACGTATGCTAAATTGTGAGCACAAAGACAAGCATGTCACAAACAAATTCAAGCAACACATAGCCATCCTCTCCTGAGTTGCTTTCTCCAACCTCGAACTTGCGTGCACAATACGACGGAACTGGGTCTTTCGTGCAGACAACTAGGCCATGCACCCTCCATACCGTAGGGTGAAGCATGGGAGTGATCGGATTCCTCGTCATGTCATTCTTCCGACGGTTGATCAACTGTAATGTCAGAATATTGGAAGATCCCACTAAAAGCACCCCGGACGATAAAGGCCTCTTCGACGAAGCTATGTGATCTGAACCTTGCTCTAGTATCCTTCTACTTGTGCCTGCATTCCTCCCAAGTATAACAAATAGAGGAGATCTTCGTTGAACACTGCATACACTTTCCCCATGCTCCCAGAAGAGTAATAACTTTGTCAGTTGGGGTAATTCGACTGGTTATAAAACCAACCATCTCAATCGTTACTTGTCGCTGGTGGAGGTGATGAAAGGTGACCTTGCGGTTCGATCTGACTAGCTCTGGTTGGGAGCTCAATGGGTCTTTCTTCCTCATGTTCACCGGGTTGAAGTAGAGAAGAGTGTTTATCAATGGCTTTAAGTCCCGCGATAAGACTTTGGGCTAATTTTTCGCTTTATCATGAGTTGTGACCTACATAGTCTAGTAACATGTTGCATGCATCCAGCAAACTGGTCAAAAAATATAATAAAGTCACTAGAGATTCATTGAAAAGATGATCTTGCTTCAACGGGCTTATAATGTTGGCCCAAGTCTTGTTGCTCTTCTGGAACATCGGTCATAAAAGTAGCCTTTTTTTTATTTAGGAGGCAACTTATTCCATTGAGAAATATATTTTTGTTTTCCGTTCATCCATGTCTGTATAATCTTATAAACAAGTTGGATGACAAATAAACATTACTATGGGGCCTAGAAAGGTTTCACAGGTGGAAATCATTATCCTAACCATCTTGTGGTATGATCCACTTCATCTTTGTATATGCTTCAAGTTTGGGCTTAACCCCTTTAATTAGATGGAAAAATGGATGGACGGTGTGGATAGACCACATGCGTTCAAGGTGGGCCTGACTGATTTCTCATCCAACCTATTAACAAGGAAATCAAATATTTTATTGTACTGAGTAAACTCAGCTGGGCCCACGATGAATGTATATGATTTATCCATGCCGTCCATCCATTTTTCCAGCTTATTTATGGGGTTGAGACCAAAATTGAAGCAAATCCAGAACTCAAGTGGATCACACCACATGAAATAGTGGGAATAATGATTTCCACCATTAAAACCTTGCTGGGCCCCACAGTGATGTTTATTTGTCATCCAACATATTCATAAGATCATACAAACATGGATGAAGGGAAAAATCAAATATTCTCACATAATGATTAGTTTAACTAAGTATATAAGACCCAACATGTACATGTAAGCTTGTATGAAAGACTTATATTCTATAATAAAAATAATGTTTCTCACATAATGATTAGTTTAACTTTATAATTAGTCCAAGTAGTCATCTAAATGGGCTCAATAAAATTACATATTTTTATCCAAACTTTTCTATGTGACAATTTGATTTTTTAACAATTTCATACTCTAAACTCCGGTTTGTGTGAATATAAAACACCTTACCTGTAATTAACTTACATGTTATCCAAACATAGAATCTAAGTTACCTGTAAGTTAGTTACAACTTACACCCAAATAGGATTACCTGTAACTTTCTTTCACGTGTAAGTAAGTTATCTGTAACTTAATTACAACTTACAAAACTTACAGGCATCCAAACGCAGTTTAAATGAACCTAAAAAATAATTAAAAGGGGAGAAAAAACATACATTTCCATTGGCAGTAGAAATAGAACAAGGTCTATCCTTATCATTGACAACCTTGACACCATCATCCCCTCCAGCACTATGTATTGCTGCATTGAACTCTGAGCTTAGGGACCAGCTCCCTATATTAAGATGCCGCTCAATCTACAACCAAAAATGTTGAAAACCATTCAGATGATGTTATTCAATTGCCAATGCAGTCTTTGCAGGCCCAGAACTGAAAATCACATTACCAAGGGATGTACAGTATGCTGCCGTCAGGAAAATCTCCATGAAGTCAGTGCCAAAGAGTTGCAGATATAACAACAAGAAAATGTGCTATTACAGATATCACTACAGTATTTTCTCTGTCATGCTCACCTGGGTGCTGACCAAATTCTTTTGCAGCATTAAGCTGACTACCTATTACCTTTTCTTTTCTTTCTTTCTTTCTCTCTTTTTTTTTTTTTTTTGAACTTTAGATGAGAAAACTGTGCTATATCGCTATGGATTTAACCATAGCTTTAAAAGATATAGCAACGGATAAAATCCATAGCCTTTTGCTGTTATTGCTCGTGCGTCGAAAACTGACGATTTAGGGCATCCGGCACAACCGCCGGTAAAACCTTTACCAGCGCAACCTTTAGCGGCGCTTACCTGACCGCCTGAAAATCATTTACCGGCAATTTTCTCCTTCACCGGCGGTTTTGACCGCTGGTAAAGGCCAGTTTTCTTGTAGTACACAAACATGTAGCTTCCATCTTTGTTAGGTTATGAACTTATCTACCACCACATTTGCAATAGTCCCCATTATAGTAGAGATCCGAAAGGGAAAACCCACAAACTTCAAGCCTAATGGAAGCCTGAATAGGTTGTTGCAATGATGAGGATGAATAGAAGCTCTGAGAAGCTTCCTACCAAAGGCAACAATCTCAATCTCATCTCCTTTTAAAGTCGGTATCTCAGGATTCCCATCTCTTGATTCTCCATGAAATATCCACCGCTAGATTATAAATTACACCATAGATGATAAACACGAATTCAAAACCAATGTTACGTAAATCACCAACCACCCTAAATTTTCCATCCCTAATCATGCAAATTCCAGATTAAGGTCATTTGCAATCCAGATCACTATGTTTATTGATCCGAAATTACAATTCTATACTCCTAGCATTGATTAAGTTGCAATGCAAATTTATATTTAAAACGTGGATATTTATATTTTGATTTATGCAATAGGATACATATAATGCAATATTAGTCATGCAGGATCTATAATACTAATATTCATCATTTCATATATAGACTTCGATGGTTTGGTTGTGTGCAATGGAGTCAAGAACTGCACCAATTAGGAGTGGGTTCAAGTTGAAGGCTCTAAAAGGGCAAGAGGAAGACCCAAAATGAGGGAAAATATTAAGAAAAGACTTTTTTTTCAACACACTCGCACCCACACACAAAACAATGGGTACTCGAACCCATGACCTCTGTGTTGAAACTCTTATGTGTCCACTACGGAGCCATGAGTAGGACCTATGGTTAGAACTGTACACGAACCGAGTTAGCTCGGTTAACTCGCTTGACTTGACTCAAAAAAGCTTGATTTGACTCAACTCGAAACCAGGTTTAGGCCAAGTCGAGTTGATTTTTGACCTCGAATAAATTTCGAGCCGAGTTCGAGCTAGATTGAGCTCGACTTGACTCGGCTCAGAACTTGATTTGAACATGACTCGGTTTTAATCAATTCGACTCGGATCGGGTTCACTTGCTATAAATATTTTGGGCTCGAACTCGACTCGTAGGCTCGAACCCTAAAACCTAAACTCGAACTCAACTCGTAGGCTCGAACTCGAACTCGAATCGAAAGATCAAGCTTTAACTTAGCTCGAGCTGGCCCGAGCTGCTGACTGAGCCGAGCCAAGCTAAGTTCGAGCTGAGGTAGCCTGCTGGCCGAGACGAGCCGAGCTGGGCCAAGCTCGACTTGGTTCGACTTGTGTACAGCTCTACCTATGGTTTAACTGAAGATACAGTTAGTGATGGAGTGGAAGAGCAAAGCAAGATGCATGTAACTAATCCCAAGTAGTTGGGATAAGGCATAGGGTGCATTTGGTAAAATGAATAAAAAAAGCCTGAAATAAAGTTTTTTCACACACACACACACACACACCCACACACCACAATGGGTACTCGAACCCATGACCAGACATTGTTATTATATGATTTCAACTTTGTCATATTATCCTAACTATAAAAGAAGTAACTATAGGACAGTAAAGCACAGGGCTTGACACTACAAGGATCACTAGATCTTTGCACAGTCAATGAAAGTCATCTAGACAGTCTCTTTCTATTATAATATGTTGAGGGAAGCATCATTCTCATCTTATTTTTCTGCTATATTGTATCTACTGTCCATTTAACTATAGCATATGAAATCTTAATATTTGGCCACTTCTGTGAAATTTAAATGTTTGTGTCTAAGAGATGTTACTGAGAGGGGACTCCATAAGCATCATATCTATAGCTTATAAGACTGACTGACCTCACCTGGGCTAAACTTCAAGCCCTTGGTTTTATACATAAAAAAATAAAAATAAAAATAAAAGCTACTGCCTATAATTTTAACAACATGCTAAGATCCATGACATTAGAGTAATTGCATACACTCGTCTTTGTCTGATTGGGCAAACGTGGAAGAAGGAAACCCTTACCTGTTCATTAATAGTTGTCTTCTCATTACGTCTTGCTCGAGCAATCGAGGATGAAAACAAAGGGTATGGGTAATGCACTGCATTACAACACTACAATATGCTCTTAAGGACTCGAAGAAACGCAGAATTGCAACATCCAAATAAGTTCAAAGATTATGTTCTCCTTGCTAACTATAGTAAGACTACACAAAGAAATCTATGATAGTCGGTTCTTGTCATCGAAGTATATTAATCATGTAATGGAAAATCAGAGAATGAAAACAATGCAAGTTACAAACAGGAGAAGATCTTTGGTTTCTGTATTGACATCTTATATAAACCTTCCAAACTCAATGGGGAGAAAGACATCAAGATGCCTTTCGTGGTCCATCTGAAAACTCCAACAAGATCATCTGAAACTAATAATCGCCTTCAGTCATTACTGCTCGCTTGAAGCCATTCCTTTGCAGGCTTCTTTGCCTCTATAACTGTAGCATCCACCATTTAATGCCAAAGTCACTCAGCTCTATCATTGCAAAACTGTTCTGTAAAGCCCAATGGATCTGAGCCATCTCTACTTCTCCCATTGAAATTAAGTCACCAAAGATACCCTGTTCAAGCTCTCTATGCTGCATCATTGGCCCCACCAGTAGGAACATGAAAATAAAAGGATGTGCATTCCTACATATCTCAAGATGTGGATGTCTGATTGATTTACAGAGAATGATCACAATTCATAGAAAACCAACTTTCATTTCATTCCATGTTTTCATCGTGATGATAATATCTCCATCGCCAAGAACTTCCTTACGACTGTCAAAAAACAACCTTCACTATCACATATTAACAGAAACACAAAATCTTCATGCTGGTATCAGTCATACTGCCATATTAGTGAGTTGGAGAAGGTATTTATTAAATTCTCATTTCATCAGCTCTCCATTAGCTTTCTTTGCCCATCAAGGCCCATTGCTCATTCCGGTAAACTCTAAATCAGCTTTCCATTTAGGGCCCATTTGCGGCCCATTCTCAAAGAAAACAAGATAGGCCCATAGGCATGGTTTGTGACAATTCATGCAAATGGGCCAAAACTGAGCATCTTGTGCAACTCCACTCGCCAATTTCACCGACGGTTGGAGGGTTAATGAATTTGGTAATGCATATAACAAACAATTAACATTGCTTTATGAATCTCCGAAAGTAGTTGCAACCTTCCAAAAAATCCATTTTTACCAGTATAGCATCTGACCCACCATCATATTCCTCCAACAAGCATAACAGAACATTTCAAAAGCGCCAATCTTAGGATTTATCAGTTTACTACTACCAAGATTCAAGTCACTGGATTGCAATTCACCCATCACCAACAAATCCAAATCTAACAGTAGCTTGAGCTAACATCTTACAGAACAAAACGCCGGGAAAGCTCAACTCCGATTCATTCCATTTCTCTCATCTGAATTGCCAAAATCGTCTTCGAGAAAATGCAACAGCTTCCTATAAGTATGCCCATCGACCATGTCCTTGACCTGCAACTCCTTCAACAGGCTGATTGCGTCCCCAACCCTCCCCTGCCGTCCAATCGAGTCCAACACAGTCTTGTATGTGATCCAATCTGCCAACCTCCCCTTCTCACCCATCTCCCACAAAATCCTCACCGCCTCATCAACCTCCCCACTGATCGCCAAACAATTCACAAGCGAATTATATGCCCTCCCGCTAGGAACGAACCCTTTACTCTTCATCTCCCCATAAAACTCCCTGGCATTCCTCGACCGCCCTTGTGCGCAAAGCCCGTGAATCAAATAATCATATGAAAATCCATTCGGCAAGCATTTATAGACAACACCCATTTGGTGAAATACACGAAGAGCGTCATTTAGGTGAAGCGAAAGAACATACCCTTTGATCATAGAATTCAAGCAGAAGATATCAGGCTCAATCCCATCGTCGACCATCTGCCGGAAGAGGCACCGGATTGTCTCCATATACATGTGGTTTATATACGAGTTGCTGCCACGGCTAAGCATCGCAGAGAAGAGGAGATTGTAGGTCCGGATGGACGGGTGGGAATTCGGGTCCTTGCTCTTCTTCATGTGCTTGAAGACAGTGACTGCTCTGGAGAGCTTGCGGCCCTCGGTATAGAAATAGATGATGGTGTTGAAGAGGGTCTCCGAAGAGGGGATGGGGATGGCGAGTGCTTGATCGACGACGGCATCGAGGTCTTCATAGAGTTTGGCAGAGCCGAGCTTTTTGACGGTGATGAGGAAGGTGGAGAGGTCGTGCCTGAATCTGGGCTGTTGGGAGGCCCAATTGAAGAGGTGGAGGCAGAGGTGGGGATCTTTCTGGAGGGAGATGGTCTTGGAGAGGTCTTGTGTGGTGAATCTTGGTGGGAGTTGGGAGAGTAAATGATGGAGTTGTGGAGATGATGGTGGTGGTGATGGAGGGGATTTGGATTTGGGTTTTGGGATTCGGGATTTTGATGGGGTATTAGTGGCGGTAGGGTAGGGAAGGGAAGAATAGGATGAGAGGAGAGATGGGAGATCGTTGGAGAGAATGAAACGATTTCTAAGAAGAATCCTAATCATATTGGGAAACACACACACACACACAGAGGGGGGGTCAGGAATCGTACGGCTGAAATCCGGATGGGTTTCTGGTGCTGGGATTTGGCGGGAGGGTCAGGAAGAAATGCACCTCTTCAGATCGGCAACAGGCGGCAGTTCAACGGCGTTCCATTGTTGTTGATGACCGGAGATGCAGCAGGGTTTCGGCGGCTGGTAGATGCAGTGTATTGGCGATGGTGATAGGTTTGAATGACGGTAATGGTGGACGCACAAGGGTCTTGATTTGGGAATTTGGTTTTTTTCACATAGGGACAGGGTCTGTAATGGTGCAAATGCGACGGGAGTTTGGACGGAGATGTTGCTGAGGGAGAGGGAGAGCGACAGAGACACATGACCCCGGGCAGAGAGATATCTTTCTGCCCGGGGCTGTAGGGGGTCCACTGAGATGACCGCGACGAATCTACTCCGTCCATCTATTTTTAAAGACAACAATAGGTTAGCATTCTGAAAATCAGGAAGATCTAAAACTCAGGTCCGACACACCAACAAAACAGCGAGAACAATAACGTCCGCCGTTAAAACCCACTCCTGGATGGCAAGCAATCCCACGCCTGTCCAAACACGCCCTCACTCAACCCACTCTCATCCGGGCCGCCCGTCCAAACACGCCATGGCTGGGACGCTGGATACAGCAATTCAGTGGGATTGTAATCCACTGACACTTTATTGGAAGGCGTGAAATTCACCCTAATACAACGCAATCCCATCCAGCGTGCCCGTCCAAACACGCCCTAAATAGCTTTAAATCATACACGTATGTGGCATTTTAACACGTGTGTGCTATGTAAATTGCCTCCTTTAATGAGGAGGTGTCAAGTCGAACCGCTTATACCACAGGTTAAAAAGTCATTACAGTGGATAACTACAAACCAGTACGTGTGAAATCCTACCCTTTCAACCAGGGTACTCATCATGTATCCAACAGGTGCTGTCAGAGTAAACCTAGCTTCTGAAGGGGTGTGAGCGGTGGACCCAAACCCGGCTCAATTTTTGTTAACGGGTTTGAAAATCGGTCTTGCCCAGTTTAAACCGGGTCTGATCCATGAGTACCCTTTGACACATCAAGCACGCGTTTTGGCTGTGATTTTGTTGGGTGCTTGGGTTTGGACTTTGGAAATTTTAACTAGCGGCCCAAAAACAAGGACCCGTGCCAGCGTTTACACCCATTTTCTATGCCCTCAAGTGGATCAACAAGGGGTTTACATGTGTTAACACTATTAAAATGACTAGAAATCTTACTCACCTGAGAGTACCTTTGTTTAATCTTCCTTTGAGAATATGCATTTTGTTATTAATGTTGAGACGCAGACTCTTATGCCCACCTTTAGAGAAACAAATCAACGGATGACACATAACTGTATTTATCATGTCAATTAATGAGGCAGTATGCCCGGCACATTTGCAAGAAACTCATGTAGAGAACAGATCTTATCACGTATCTGGCTATTATATACTCGCGTATCTCTCTTGTAATTCTTCCGAAATGGAAGATATTCTCAGAAACATTCGGAAAGTTCGTAGCATTCGAAAAGGTTCCGAATAGCATTCGGATGATAATGATTCTCACCGTCGAAACTTTTCTGGGGCCCACCTTGATGTTCATTTGCCATCCAATCTATTCATAAAGTTATATAGACCTGGATGAAGCGAAAAATAATTATCAGCTCCATACAAAACTTGTGGCCCTCAAGACGCTTTCAACGTAAGAGTTTAATCCCCATTGTGTAGTCAACTTAAGCCTTAGATCTACCTCATTTTTCAGCTTATACTCTAAAATGATATGAAAAAATGGATGGATGGTGTGGATAAGACCCATACATCAGGGTGGCCACTCAAAGCTCCTGCTTGTTCCCAGTTGGAGACCAGCAGGAGGACGCGAGCGGATTTCCTTCGAAAGCCTTTCGTAGGAAGTTCCTGCGCCGGGAAATTAGGTGGGGTCCACTGTGATGTTTGTGAGAAATCCTCCCCGTCCATCCGTTTTGTGAGTTCATTTTAGGACATGTTACCAAAAACGAACCGGATCCAAAGCTCAAGTGAGCCGAAAACGTGATAATTAAATGTCCACATTTGAAATATTTGTGGGGCCACAGAAGTTTTGATTCATGCTAACTTTTTTGTTTCCAGATAATCCCAATAGAAATGACGTTATTAACGGTATGGATGACATCTAAACATCACCATTGAACGCAGGAAGGTTTCAATAGTAGGAGTTTCCCTAACCACATTTACTGCTCACTCAAGCTTTGGATGCAGTTCATTTTTGACAACATGTCATAAAATGAACTCACGAAACGGATGGAAGGGGAGGATTTCTCACAAACAGCACAGTAGCCCCACCTAAGTTCCCAGCGCACACAGGAACTTCCTGGGAAAGGCTTTCGCGGAAAATCCTCGTTAGGACGCAATCCACGTCCCAAATTGGGGTAGCCTACTCAACAACTGTGATGGATCACTGACTATAGACCAAACGGAAGCGGATTGCGTACTGAGTAAACTCTGTGGAGTCCACAATTATTTATTTATTTTATCCACTCTGTTCATCCATGTTAACGGATAAATTTAGGGCTTAAGATAAAAAATTAAGTATATCCAAAGCTCAAGTGGACCACACCACGTGAAATAGTGTGATTGAACCTCTACCATTGAAAAATTCTTGGAGACCACAGAGGTTTTGGATCAAGCTGATGTTTGTTTTTTCTCTTCATCTATGTCTTTGTGATCATATGAACGGCTTTGATGAAAAATAAACATTATTGTGGGCCTTAGGAAGGTTTCGACGGTGGAAATCATTATTCCACATTGTTTCCTATGGCATGGTCCACTTGAGCTTTGGATTTAATTCAATTTTGGGATCAACGCCTAAAATTATCTGAAAAAATGGATGGACGGTGTGGATAAATCACATACATTCACAGTGGTCCCAACTGAGTTTACTCTGTACGATAAAAGCATACCGAGTAACTCAGTACGCAATCCTATTTTAGACCAAACAGCGAGGAAGCGTGTCTGCGAGACGACCTTTTCACGTGTGCGGCTGCAACAAGATGAATATAACTCTCTGAAATGTAAATCTTGTCGTCCCCAAAGCAGGTTACCACATTCAGTGCAGACAGTGCAAGGTTTTCTTAATATATATCGTCCCCATGGGCGAACTGCAAGCTGCCAACCGACCTTAATGGTGGAGTGAGTGGGGCCAGCTTGTCTTTTAGGACCAAACTATCGGGCGCCAACCCTTTAGCCCTCTTTTCTGTTGGGCCACTGGCTTTTGCTCGCAATGAGACCTCTTGTCCCCATTCATCCAGGTTGAGCCTATGCTATGGTGACGGTAAACTCGTATTAGAGGGCTACACAGATACAAATATGACAGGTGACATAGACTTCAGGAAGTCTACATCGGAGTTCATGTTCACGTTTGCAGAGTGAGCGGTATCTTGGCAGAGCAAGCTACAGAAGGTGATAACATTATCGACGACAGAGGCCGAGTACATTGCAGTCACATAAGCATGTAAAGAGATGCTTTGGATGAAGAGGTTCCTACAAGAACTTAGCCTGAAGCAGGAGTAGCTCGTGGTCCATTGCGATAGTCAAAGTGTTATACACTTGAGCAAGAATCCAAGTCAACATTCCAAGTCGAAGCACATAGAGATTCGGTATCACTGTATCAGGGATACTTTGGAACAGAAGGTGTTACAGCTTAAGAAGGTCCACACGGATGATAATGGGTTAGACACATTGACCAAGGCTTTGCTCAAGAGAAAGTTTGAGGTATGTAAAAACCTGGCTGGCTTGAAGAAGGTGAATCCATCCTGGGTCAAAAAGGGGGAGATTTGATAGGGTTTTTGCCCCAAGCTCGACTGGTCGTGAACCTCACTCAATCGGTCGAGGACTGGTGCACGACCAGTCGAGCGGGGCTCGACTCAAAATCCAACGACAAATGAGGTATTTTCTTCGAGGGGGATACTTTGGAACAGAAGGTGTTACAGCTTAAGAAGGTCCACACGGATGATAATGGGTCAGACACGATAACCAAGGCTTTGCTTAAGGGCGAGTTTGAGGTTTGTAAAAACCTGGCTGGCTTGAAGAAGGTGAATCCATCCTGTGTCAAAAAGGGGGAGATTTGATGGGGTTTTTGCCCCAAGCTCTGGTCGTGAACCTCACTCGATCGGTCGAGGGCTGGTGCACGACCAGTCGAGCGGGGCTCGACTCAAAGTCCAACGACGAATGAAGTATTTTCTTCGAGGGGCTCGACCAGTTGAGGGAGGTGCTCAACCAGCCGAGATTACATAGATTTGAGTTTGGATCTTGTGCGGACTACAGAAATCTGAGGCCTTTTGCAACAGGATGCGGAAGAGAGTTTCCTAAATTATAAATAGGAGTGCCTAGAGCCTTTCTAGGTAATACAAGATGATTTTCTAAAGCTTTACAAGGGTTTGCTAAAGGGTTTAGGGCTATCAAAGGTGTGAGAGAGAGAAAGAGAGAGAAAGGAAACTTGTGGAAGAGAGGTTTTGCTTGTAGAGGTGATCTACTGTGCACTTGATATCTCAGCGCTTCTACGTCCTCGTAATCGGTTAGATCTCTCCATTTTTTCTTTTATTCTCTTATTGTTTATCCACTCCTGCATGAGTGAAAAAGGTTGTAACGTTTTACTTCATAGTGGATTGTTGATCTGGACGAGGTCCCGTGGTTTTTACCTCTTTGAGGGTTTTCCACGTAAAAATCTCTTGTGTGGTATGGTTTGTGCTTTGATTTATTTCATTGCTTAATTATCCCGTAATTCTAGTTTGTTCTAGGAGGCTAGAGCCTAAGGTTTTGTGCAAGGCCCCCAACAAGCTCAACCAACTATATGACATACGGACTCACGTAATTAACGAACAAAATACATAAATCAGTGCACTAATACATATGATTGAGATTATTTGGCTGCTATGGTTTTTAAACTATAAGCCATCACCAGTAGGGACCACAGGTTTCATAACCTATATCAACCTTCATCTCTTACACGTGTATAGTGAAAGGAAGGTTGCATGGGATTTCCCATATAACTCTTGTATGTTATTTTTACCTCTCTTTGGATTAAACATACTAAGCTAATATGCCTTCTAAGAGGCTGTCCATGACCGAGGCTGGGTCACATGTGGGGCCTATTGATCAAGCCAGTACCTACATCTATTGTCCATAATATTGTACCATTGAGGCTCGGCCGGAACAACAGTCACAATGTTGGTTTTATTTGTAATTTCATGCCCGGCTGAATCTTAGGCCCACAGAGAGGCCTAACAATAAATAAAACTCATCAGGTGGCCCAACGCATGCATGTAAGATCTGGTCCGTTTATCAGGCAACCCCCCATGATTGATGTTTCTTAGCCCAATAATCAGAATGGTCCACCCAATAGGCAGTCACATTCACATAAAATGGACAGTTAGAAATAGTATAATCAATGGCCCACACTCAAATTGACCCACCCGATTCTACCCTAGGACTTGTTCAACTTAAGGGCATCCTCGACCTTTACATGTGGCCCACCTTATGAGTGAACTAGCCTGATTGCGGGCACCTGATGGAAAAAATCTAACCCTTCAATATGTGAGTGTACCAGCCTGATTGCGGGCACCTGATGGAAAAAATCTAACCCTTCAATATGTGTCTAACAAATGTACAGGTAAAACCAGCAACGGTCCACAATCAAAACCGACTGATTCACTCCCTTCCAATCCTCGAACCAGGTTATTGACACAGGATTGAAGGACTTGTGTGAGATTGTCTTAAGATCCATGGCACCATTTTCTTTTGGGCCCGGATAACTTCCACCCTTCCAATACCATCCAATCCCTTCCAATCCGCCCGGCCAAACGGGCCCTTAGGGGGGTAACTACTCCAAATACACTGAGCTTCTTGGGACTCCTCACAGAAATACCTTGAATCCACAACGCAAAGAAGAAAATTGGAAATAATTTATAGAGATTTCAAAATAATTGATTCTCAAAAATGAATTTACACCCTTTTAAATAATGACATTAACATATGAAGAAGTTTCGTAATCAAACTATAACTAAAACTCCCAAAATCATATCTTACTATAAACAATAAACTTATTATTTATAAATGGTCATGATTTTCGGCCAAAAATAGTAAGTGTCCAATTTGGCTCAACCATGTTATTCTCCTAATTTTTCTAAGCACTTTTCATTTGGAGGCAACTCGATCTAATGGAATCTCGCAAATTCAGAGTGGGCGACGGATAAAGAGTTATAATCAAAGTAAAACTTACCCAAATTCATATATGGTGTGGAATAAATCATTCCATTAAAATATCGATTTTCAACCGTTGATCTAATGAAATCTCATAAATTCAACTTGTCCGAGTGGGCAACTACTTGTTTAGAGCAGTGAGCAGTTGGTTGGCTAAAGTATTCTTCTCCTACCCAAAATATATATGTCCGCCGTAAAAAAAACCTACCCCACGTCATTTTCCAAAAAGGCGCCAATAAACTCATTCCTGTTCCCTCCCAAGAAAAAAAAAATGCCTCTCTCTCTCTCTCTCTCTCTCTCCCCCCTCCCTCTCTCCCGGCCATTCCTCTTCTTTCTCTCTCTCACTCGCCCCGTCCCTTGTTCGACGGTTCAAACGGTCCAGATCACTTACGCTTCTGTATCGCAGCCTTCTTTGATCTTTCTCGTCCATGAAGTTGTCCGGTCGCTCTACATCAGTTATTTAAATCTCTTTTTTCCCTTGACCATCTAAGGTGGGCCCCATCTTATCAAACGTCCTCGATCACCGAATTATGGGCACTCATACATACTAATGTGACCCCATATCATTTTCCATTTAGAGTACTTAGAACTACTGGCATACCACCCACAGGTGTCAGTTAGGCCAGAAATCATTTTGACAGTGACACGTGCCATGGTATTAGGCGTGCACGACAACAGGGGTGGCCCACCATGTCCCACTGAAAGGAACGTACGACCCCACTGATTTTATATCAACATGCCATGCAATGTACGTGCATGGCCGTGAGTCATCTCTGACGTGGATCGCACCAGTTTGTTAAGAGACTCAGGAACATGCATCTTGTACTTTGTCTTATCAGCTAAGCTTTTATGAACGGCTGTGATGGGACGATGCAATCGATGGATATGTTGGATTGTGATTGTCCGTGGCAATCAGCTAGGCTCCACCATTTATTTATGTGCTCTGGCCCAAAAATAAATGTTCTTGTAATCATGTGTATCCATGAATGAAAGAACGGACGGTTCAGCATAATTGATCAGCAATTCATGCTTGCGGGACGAGGTGGCCCACCTGATGACCGGACCAGCATGATTTTTTACTCCATGGGCCATAAGTCTGATGAACGGTCTGGATCTCTTGCTACTCTTGCCTGCGGAAATGGGGGACTCGACAATCGTATAGAATGGGTCCTGACGGTCCCTGATTTCCTGGCGTCTGTCGCTAAAGTGTCACCCTTGCATTGTAATGGAAGAAAGCCACACTGGTAGCCATTTGGGCTTAAGGCCCATCTGATGCAGGGCTATTTCTGGGCGTTTAGCAAAGCCCCAGTATAAATTAAGGTTGGGATTTGATACGGAAATCCAGACCATTGTTTTGTTGCACCCTATGAAGATTGGAAGATCCCAACCACCGGAAACTTCTTGAGTTGAAAGTGGACATCATTCTATTAGAGCATTCGGTGGATCGGATCTTGATCAAGAACCAATTTGGATTAGATTCCATTTGATTTGATTTTAATTTGGATTTTGATCTTGTTAGGCTCAAATTCTATTGTTTGATATGTGTGTGCTATACTGGGCATGTTAGAGGGAGTGTAGCTAGGTTCCAATCGAATACTTTTGACCCTAAGTGTCGAGATAGACTGATAGATTGAAAATTTTACCGATTCGGTTGTCCATTCAACCATTTGTTAAACATGTGTGTGCTGTACCAAGCATGTTAGAATGAGTGCAGCTTGGTTCGAATTGAATACTTTTGACCCTAAGCGTCAAGATAGATTGATAGACTGAAAACTTTACAGCTCGGCCATTTATTCAGCCATGTGTTAGAAAAATTAGGTGATTTGTGAGTGAAAGGATTTATCATTCTAACGAGTTCTTTTTACCTTCTCCATAATAACAATAACTAATTAATAATAACATAACAAGAGTAACCAAAAGAAATAAAGTCACATTTATAAATATGTACAGAGATAAACACTTACAAACACTTATGAGTATGTGCCCAGTAAAAATATACCGAATACTTTAGTAAATTCCAATTCTTGATAATTGCTGCATGCCAAATTCGGTCCATTGTACGCATTATTCGGTCAAATTAGTATTTTATAGGAATTTTGCAGTAAAATTCGAAAAAGATAATTGTACAACTCTCCTTGTGGGTGTGGGGGCAGTGTAGCTTTTCACTGAATCTAATTGCTCAGGAGGGTGGCCCTACCAAGCAGGTAGGACGCCCCAAACCATCACCATTTTCAACATGTGAATTTGGATTTTTATTCTGTGATATCAATGTTTCTTATGGTGGCCCACCTAATTATTAAATAGATCTGATTTTCGGAAGTGGATGGATTCTACCCCGGCTTGTCTTTAGCCATGAACGGGTAGTTCTGTGGGCAGGCCCTCTATGATGTATCGGTTTATCCATGCTGTCCATTTCTCCTCTTAGATCATTTTAAGGACTAAGCGCAAAAATGAGACAAATCCAACACTCAAGTAGACTACACCACAGATTATTCTTGCATTTAATGCAACTTGTATTTAATGCTTTGTGCATTTAATGCAACCAAAGCTTATTGTTTGGTGTGGTCCACTTGAGTGTTGGATCCAAATCACTTTTGTGCACGTTTCTTAAAATAATCTGAGAGGAAGGATGAATAGGGTGGATAAACCGATACATCACAGTGGGCCCACCCACAGAACTGCTCGTTCAAGGGGTTCAAGGGGCGGGGTCCCTGATTTTTGTGGCACCCCATCAACTTGGTAGTATTCACTTGATGTTTGGGTTCCATGGAATAAAAGCAATACAGTGAGCGTACACATATAGGTTAATAAATAAGAATACCAATTGAGTACTACCCCCACTTAGACTTAGCTAGAGACGGGCCATCCTGTAGTTCTGCAGGGCTCAATGTGATGTATGTGTTTTGTTTATGCCGTCCATTCATTTTTACAAATCATTTTACCTGAAGAGCCCATAAATGAAGCAGATAGAATGTTGGAGTGGATCACATAATAAGAAATGTTGGCAATGAATGCCTAAAGCCGAAAACCTCTTGAGGGTCACAAAAGTTTTGAATTAAGCTTAAATTTACGTTTTCCCTTCATCTAGGTCTGTGTAACCGTATAAATATGTTGGATGGCAAATAAACATCACAATTGGCCTTACGAAGATTTCAACATTGAGGGTCATTGATACCACTGTTTCCTGTTGTGTGATTCACTTGGGCCTTCGATCTGCCTCCTTTTAGGGCACAAGCCCTAAAAGGATCCATCAAAATGTATGAAAGGCTTGTATAAAACACATTTTACAGTGGACCTCAGAAAAACCTTGATAGGACTAGCCGTATCTAGCTATGCTGGTGGTGGTACGAAATTCAGGCGTGGCTTAAATAAGCATTACATGTAGGTGAATAAGTTAGCACTGAGAGGGTATGTGTTACTGATGGCTGCGTGGGTGTCTGAAAAAAGAAATATTACTGACTGTCAATCAATCTGGACCATTTATGATTGCCTAACAAAAATTTTCTTCTCTCTCTCTCTTCTTTATTTTTTATTTTTATTTTTTTAAAAAACATTTATAAAATTTTAAAATTTTTAATTTTTAATTTTTAAAAAATAAGAATCATACGCAATCCATAGTGGTGAAGACACTCCTAGCATGTTAATACATAATCACAACACCATCTTAGCCCCTTAAGCACGTACTTTGGGCTTTTAAATGGGCCGGGCCATCGTCTTTATTATGGCCTTGCATCAAGTACCCAGCGAGACCAGACCCCATTAGCCCGGGTACGGGTTCTATAGGCCTGGACTGAACCCGGCCTTCTGAGAGCCCTAGTTAGGATGGTTAAATGAGTCTGATTTGTGCCCATGATTCAAACGGTTTGAATCGCGGCATGTTTATGCAGCAGTGCAATGGCAGTGTGCATGCGTTTGGATGGACGAAAATCGTAGAAATTTCACCGATTCGAGCTATGGATCAGTTGGGCCCAGATTACATAAACCAAAACTAATCTAGAGACTTTTCTTAGTTGAATGTGGACCATTGTTATATCTCCTCCAACTATAGATGAGGCCCAGGAGAAGGTTAGAATTTTCTTGTCACTGAACTGGGTGGGCCCCATAATCAGCATCCAAAAACCCAAATATAAGAATTTACATTATGGAATTTTAGGCATGAAACCTTGCATCTCCCTGAGCAGATCACCAGCCCTTAAAATCCTCATTATGTGTTAAGTTCAATCGGGTCCTGACCCGATAATACAAGGTCACTCAGAAGCTGACCCAATAACACAGTATATATGACTTGGGGTTATAACTTGGGTTGGATCAAACGAACCCGATTGGCCCAACTTGAACAAATGAAGCCCATGACAAAAGGCCTAACCTGCTCGTTATTAGATCCAAAAAAGGCCTGGCCCAAACCACAGGTCTACCCGGGACCCGAGATCAGATGACCAGACCCGAGCCATGAACCAATTTCTAAGCCCTGATCCAAACTCAAATGGGCCACTAAAGCAGGTGAATGATCACATATGTTCCAATATCTGATAAGTAACACATATTCTAGCTATGTGTCATCCAACCGTCCATCATATGTGTCCCCTCATGTATGGCGTGGATCCGAAAATTCAGTCTAATCACGGTGATTTCAGGGTCCATAAGGGATCTGCAATAGACCCTATCTGGGAGCGGTTTAGGTGCGGCCCTTTCCCTGGGCCCACCTTGATGGATGTATTCTCTATCCACACCGTCCATCCATTTTGCCAGATCAGTTTAGTGAATGAACCCCGAAAACAAAGCAGGTCCAAATCTCAGGTGGACCATACTATAGGAAACAGTAGTGATTGAATGTCCCACCACTAAAAACTCCCTAGGGCTCTCCCTAATGTTTCCGTAGAGTTTCTTTGCCATCCAACCCGTTGATAAGATCATATAAACCTAGATGAAATGAAAAGGAAAAAAAAAACAAACAAATATCAGCTTCATCCAAAACTTTTTTGGCTCATTATAAGTTATTAATGGTCAATCACCACATTATCCTATGGTTGGATTTGTTTCATTTTTGGGCTCATGCCCTATATTAATCTGGCAAAACAGATGAACAGTGTGTATATAGAATACATGCATCAAGTTAGTCCCCACAGTAAGGGCTGCACCATCTTGGGTGCAGCCGGGCCGCACCTAATCCACTCCTATCTTATCTAGGGATGTCAATGGGCCTACAGATCAAACGTGTATGGCCAGATCTGCGCCAGGCTTGAAATCTACGCACCGTGTCTGGGCCTTATTGGGTCCAAGAATGGTATCTATTGGCCCAGTCCATTAATCAAGTGGAAAGAATCAACGGTTTAAAGTCACTTATTGGATTTGGGTCATTTTTCATTGAGATGGAGGATACCTCAAAAGTTAGATTTTTGGACCATTCAAAGCCTCTGATTATTGAACTGTTTTCCGTAGAGTATTGGCCTTGGCCCTAGCTGATGTGGCCTACTAGGGCCAGGGCCTTTTCAACCGATTAGGACTGGGGCCAAACTCTCAGCTTAGCCCACTGCCAACCCTAGCCCTATTAAATGGTGGTTATGGATTATAGGTGGTGGGCCCACAATCTTCCAAATTTGATTAAATATTAGTAGGTCCTCTTAAAGGATAAGGACGATGTAACTTTTGAAACCCTAACTTTATGGTTTGAACGGCTATAATTTAATTTTGGTATTATATGGTGCATAATGATAAATCTCTTTCTCTGCAATTTCTCGCCGGAAATTTCTCGGGAGATTTTTAATTTTTGAGGTTTCAGTGGAATATTATTGGAAAATCTCACAAAAAATAAAATTATAAAATATTTATTTTAGATTACTTAAATAAATTTAATATTTAAATATAAATTTATTTCATAAATTACTTAAGCTTTTTACTATTTTGCAACTTGATTTACAATATTATAATGATAATATCGCGGGTTTTTTGCGATACTTTAAAATCTATAGAGATCATGAAAATCTCACGATACGATCGCGATAATATCGATATTATCGATTTTCAAAATCTCGAAGATAATTTTACATTGACAAGGTCTTACCTCTTACGTTATGGTTAGCTAGGTCCACACGTGTATTGGAGGTGAAGCCATCCACGTGCGAGGGTGAATTTAGAGCTTTCCATCAGGTGGGCCACGCTATTTACATCTTTTGGCCTTAATTCAGTCTACTTCACTCGTAAAGTGGTCCAGGATTTAAAATAAATGGATGTTTTCTTTAAATTACATGGTTTTGAGCCTCTGTTTTCTGCCCAGTGGCCCACCTAAAAGAATTGCCTGATTTCTTAGGCCGAAGATGCAACCGTTGAATCACACCTGATAGAAAGCTCGGATCTTACACACGTGTTCTGTAATGGAAGTTTTACCTGCGTGTGCTTGGGAAGGGCTGCACACGCGCGTGGGATTAGCCAACTTCTCTCATGTTACGTGAGAGACTAGAGTGATAGTTCACCATCAATTTAGTGACTGATTTACTGTAGAAAACTATAGTGGATTGGGATGGATGATAGACTAACTGCCTGTTGGACAATCTTAACTGGAAAGCAAGTGCTGTGATGAGATCTGTCTTTTTGCTTGGTTGATTAAAGAAAATTTTCTCTTCAAGAGAAACTCTTCTTGTAGCAAGTTACAAGGACAATCTTAACCGTTGGATTTTATATAGTGTCAAAGAGCCTTCGATCATTTTAGTTTTAACAGTTCGTTCATTGATAGCTTCTGGTTGGATGGTTAGGATGTATTTACAAAATTGCATACAACTTTGATAGTATGATTTGAGGTGTGCATAGTGTATAACTCAGTCAAGTTGAGTCAACCCGACCCGAACCTATATGCAAGAGGAGTAAGCTCAAGTTGTGACCCAACCTGATGTAATAAATAATAAACCATAACCAAACTTAGGTTGGTGCAATTAATACAATATTATTAGATGTGCTTTGTATTTCTCGTATAATGATACGTGTCCTTTTCTAATTAATTCTTTCAAGAATAATAAAAAATAAGGTACAACAGATCTGACATACTAATATATATATCTGTAACGCCCCGGAAAATCAGGGGTCGTGCAGATACTCGACTCCCAACTTCCCGAGTGTCACTTATCATACATTTTATGGTTTTATGGTTAATCAAACTTAAATGCACAATTTGGAATATCCTGGAGCATGAAACATAATCATAACTGATTTACTGAAATGAAAGAAGTTCAAATACATATACAAGTCCAAAGAATATGAAAAGGGTCGCATAAGGCGTTGCCCATCAAAATCTAGAATAAAATGATATGTCCACGAGAATAAAGCTGTGTCCACAACTCAGCGGTCCAATTTCCGCCTGTCAAACCGATGGAGAGCCGCCCATCAACTAAAAGTAGGACAACTCATACTCCTCGTCCAAGCTCGCCTCGCCAGGCTCCTCGTGCCCTGAGTCACCTGCATCTATGAATGGGTCTGGTTGGTGTTTTAAAACACCGTCCCAGAGTGGGAGTGAGTGATCAACTCAGTGTAAACTATTGGTCTCAAGTTACAACAGTGCATCAATTAGTAATATGAACTTAATGAAAAAGCGCATAATCATCAACACCCAATAACTCTTATTTAAAATGTATGCATGCGGGATGATATGATGCATGCCCTCGCCACAACACTCCCTCAAGCGACTCCATCTAACGATCGCATATGACAACACTCCCTCAGAGCGACCTCGACTTCCGAGTCGCCACCCTAACTAATGCGTGCAATGCGATCGTGTTAGCCGAGTTATTAATTAAGTTCATTCATCCAAGAAGGTTGGAGATTCTCGATTCACCCTACGTATCAATGCCCTAAACCGGTTGCATGGGGCCAAGACCCCATCAATGCGTGAGGCCGAGACCTCGCGGTCCGTGATCCCGTCGGGTTCCTCATCCCCGACACCAAGCACATGAGGAGTGCCGAAAGGAAGGGATCGCTCGCGGTCACTACGGGGAGGCGCGGTACCCCAGCGTAGGTCGACAGCTCGGACATAGTGTCCCATTCCACCATGCCCGGCTCACGAGGCTGTGGACCAGTGTAACACCCCGGATTTTCACTGTTTTGGAGTTCCAAAAATTATTGATTTTTTTTAATTAATTAACTTATAATATCACTTAATGACCATTAGCACTCAATGTTTTCCCATACACGTGTGATACCAGTAAAGAACCGCACAAGTTTGATTAATCATAAAACATCTTGTCCGATCAGCACAGTGTCCTGGGGCGTCCACGTAGGATTCTCTGCAGGGCCGTTCGGTTAAACCTCTTGTGGTGGGGTACATGAGTTAATTAACCTAGGATTAGCCCATTAGAGTAGACTAGACAGACCGTGATAAGGCCTAGTGCGGGCCGCTAAGCCAGATGACTATTTACACTTAGTGGCAGCCCGTGTGGGCCGCCCAGCGACCGAGGAAGGTCAGAAAAATCTAAAAATTTAGGAAATCTTAGATCTCACTGGGCTCGTGGTCCATCGCGGACTACGGACCCAATGGACACCCAGAAGTACCATCTGACGCTTGCCCAATGCGCCCCACTAATGCCAGATTAAAATCTGGCACTGACAAAAGAAACTGAGACTCCGGGCTTTCCAGCCGTCGGATTTCTTCCAAATTTACGGTGAAGGTTTAATGTATTTTTCTACGCCCGTCCACCAAATCTGGGGCCCGATCGTGGCACGATGACCGTTGATCGCGAATCAGACCCATACGACCAAACCCCGCATCCGTTCGTTCCCAAATTTTGTAAGGCTCCTCATCGGACCATGGACCACTTATCCTATAAATTTCATGGCCAGAGGGCCATCAGAAATGCTCCAATCACCAAAATGGCCCCCCACAGGACCACTTAAAGGTCAGAAACACTTTCTCAGATCATATATCCATTCATCCGTTCGTCCTCAATTTTTGCATGGGCCCTAGTCAGGCCATAAGTCACCTACACACCAAATTTGGTGGCCAGAGGGGTGATAGGGCCCTAGATCCTAGAAAGACCCTCCCATAAGTCTAAGTATAGTAAAAACCTAGCCCTTGGGGCCATTTACACCAAACCGGCATTATAAAAAGGCCCCATTTGGGGCACCCCTCTCTCCATACGAATTTTACCTTAGAGAAAGGGAAGAGGGAAGAGAGAAAAGGGAGAAGAGAAAGAAGAGAAAGGAGAAGAAAGAGAGAGGGAAGAAGACAAGGTGGACCCAAAACCAAGGTGGGGCTCAAGGGAATCAATCTCTCCTCTCCCTACACCTTCTCCAAGGGGAAACCCATCCGAAAATCGCCATCTTCATTTCATGGATCGTTAGGTAAGATCCAACCCTCTTTTTCTTTGAAAACCCTTGTAAGGAGGGGGGTTTTGCTTGTAAATCTAACATGTGAAGTTGTTTTAGGGATTCCGGCCAATCTACCGCAAAGCCCTCTTTCCTAGGACGTTTTTTTCAAGCCTCCAACGATCCTAGGTGTGGACTATTGCTCTTAGGTGACCTAGCACTAATTTTAGTATGTATTTAATGATTTTGTTTGCATTAGATGCTATGTTAGGAGAATCTAGAGAAACCCTAGGGATTGCATGCTTGTTAGAATTGTATGTTTGATTCTCTCATGATGTTGATCTTGTTTCTTATATGGTGTTGTGTATGGATGATCACATGCTCATGCCTTGTTTGATTTTCCATGTATTGTTGCTTCATAGTATGTATGATGTCATTATTCCTTGCATATGATTTCGTAATATGGAGGAAGTACTTACATCCTCACAAACCCACACACTTACATGCACTTTGTTCTTGATAATGCCTTGTTTGCTTGTAGGAGTATCCATATGTATGTTTCAGATGCATGAGAACATGTGGTCGTTATGCTAGTGGATAATTTATAGAGTTGGCATGCTAGGGATCCCCTCACGCCCTTGGGTTGGTCAGGAACATGAGGAGAGATGGTAGTCCCATCGGTAGGACTATGCTAGGGTTAGACTCGTGGATTTGGGCGGGTGTGTCGAGTGGCTGTAGTTTGACTACATGGGTCTCTTGTACCCGATGTCACTCGTCTCACGCTCGCCTGATTCATGCGGTCTAGCCCATTGTCTGGTCAACCCTGTTCGTTAACCCTGTTTGCTCACATATGTATGGAACCTGAACCACCCTACAACCGTTGTAGCCCATCACTAACCCACTCGAAACTGGTCCACGCCCGTGAGCGTGAGCCGGCATGGTGGAATGGGACACTATGTCCGAGCTGTCGCCTACGCTGGGGTACCGCGCCTCCCCGTTGTGACCGCGAGCGATCCCTTCCTTTCGGCACTCCTCATGTGCTTGGTGTCGGGGATGAGAAACCCGACGGGATCACGGACCGCGAGGTCTCGGCCTCACGCGTTGATGGGGTCTTGGCCTCGCAACCAGTTTAGGGCATTGATACGTAGGGTGAATCAGAATCCCCAACCTGCTGGATGAATGGACTTAATTAATAACTCGGCTAACACGATCGCATTGCACGCATTAGTTAGGGTGGCGACTCGGAAGTCGAGGTCGCTCTGAGGGAGTGTTGTCATATGCGATCGTTAGATGGAGTCGCTTGAGGGAGTGTTGTGGCGAGGGCATGCATCATATCATCTATCATGCATATACATTAACAAGATTAGTTAGGTATTTATGAATGTTTACTTTTCATTAAATTCATAATTTAATTGATGCTTGTTGTAACTTGAGACTAATAGTTCACACTGAGTTGATCACTCACTCCCACTCTGGGACGGTGTTTTAAAACACCAACCAGACCCGTTCATAGATGCAGGTGACTCAAGGCATAGGGAGCCTGACGAGGCGAGCTTAGACGAGGAGGACAGACTCTCCTACTTGTAGCTGATGGGTGGCTCTCCATCGGCTTGATCGGGCTAAATTTGGATTTGCTGAGCCACGGGCTCAGCTTTACTCTTCTAGACACAGTCTCCTTTTGTTGTACTGTTGGGTAACGCCTTGGGCGACCCTTTATTATTTTGGACCTGTATATTTGTGAGATTTCCTTCATTTCAGTAGACTGGTGCGATTGTGAATCATGCTTCAGGTAATTCCAAATTGCGCAGTTAAATTTTATTAATAAAAAAAAAAAACTATAAATGCATGATAAGTGACACTCGGGAACTCGGGAGTCGAGTCTATGCACGACCATCGATTTTCCGGGGCGTTACAGATGGTATCAAAGCAATAGTTTGGAATCCCTTGAGCCATGGGTCATGAACTCACCAACGCGTCCGTTGACTTGTGAGGAAACACAATAACGATACAGAAACGATAGGAAACGCAACGAAGACTTATAATGGTAGGAACCATCCTTGAACCGGAACTGGCGACCTTAGACGAACGGTAAGACTTCCCAAGGATTAGGATTGGATAGCGAGAGATAGTAGAGACGCTAGGAAACAGGTCCGAGAAACTTACAATACCTTAGCCCGATGATAGGAACAAACCAGAACTGAATGATTAGAGGGTCAAGGCCACCGTCCAAGTCCAAACGAGCTAACACCAAACTAAATTTAATAGTTTCGACCCATTGGGGGGTAAGGACTTAAGGGAGAACGAAATTTCAATGAAAATAGTGGAAATATAGAAAAATCTAATTTTGACCTCTAACCAGGAAGAATCTCATGAAATGGATAGGCCCATTGCGTAGATCAGCTCGTTCTACCCCAAAATCATATATGGCATGTCCCGGGGGGCCTTACCGGCACCCGAAAAAACACCCGACAAGTTACCCCCGCCAATCGGAGGGGTCACCCCGCCGACCCGCGTAGCTGCCCCGCCGAGGCTCCAGCAGCCCGTGTGGCCCCCGCCGCTCACCCCGCCCGCCGGCGTTGTCACCCCGCCCGCCGGCGTTGTCACCCCGCCGAAATTTTTACAATTTTAGGTCAACTTCAAAAATCCATATCTCCTTCGTTACAACTCCAATTTAGGTGATTCAAAAGCCAGATTAAAGATGAATGAGTCTAGTTTTATATAAAAATGAGAAAAAAATAAAATAAAAATTATAATATAGCTAAAATTAAGCTGTTCTATCAACTATCCAAAAAAAAATTTCTGATTTCGGACAGCTGTTGCTCCTAGAATTTTAATAATTTATTTACAACTCCAAATGAGATGAAATTTTGTGAGATGTATTTAAACTCAATGATAAAATATTATAAAAATTTTAAAAATTAATTTAGTTACCAAAAGTACAAGAAACCTTACAAGAAATAGATCCCCTTTCCCACTACTCCCACTCCATCATCTTCACTCTCCCATACGCAAACCCATCTCTTCAAAATTCATCTTCTCCTCCTACAAACTCACCATCTCCTCTTCCTCACCTTCAAACCACCTTCCCAAACCCTTTCTAAACTATTTTATTTTTCTCAACCCTATTTTTAAGTCCATCCACAGAATCCCATTCATAAAGCCAACATCAAACCTACTCTCTCTAGCTAACTCCCATTATTTTTTTTTTCTCATACTCAACCCAAACCCATTTCCAACATACATTCCCCAAGACCCAACCTCAGACTTCATTCTCAAACCCCACTCCATTCACTCATTCACTCTCAAAACCCATTACAAAAAAAATAAAAATCCCTTCTCCATTTCTTTAACTTTTCTCAAATCTCACTACCCACTCTCTCAAATTTGCATCTTCTCAAACTCCATTCTCCCAACCCATCTCCAAACTTCATTTCTAAGATCCACCAAGCCTAACCCATACTTATTCTAAAACCCAATCCTCCAAACCATCTTCTTTTCTTTTTTCAAAACCCATTTCTTTTGTTTATTTCCAACTATAAACTCTCAACTCATTTTCCAAATCTCTCTCATCACCCATATTTCCTTCTAGACCCATTCACTAAAACCCCACTCCTTTCACTCTCTTCTCCCCATTTCCAAATTTCACTTCCCACAACCTACCTCAATACCATCCTCAACTTCGTTTTCTAAACACCATTCCAATATCACTTTCAAAGCCCATTCCTAAAACAAACTCCCAAAACCATTCCATCCCCATTTCCCAAGACCCATCTCAAATCCCAATCTCTACTCAAACCTCATATCTCAACTCACCTTCTGTTTCATCTTACACAACCTTATTCTCAAACTCATTTCCATTTTTACACATTCTCCACAACCATCCGTCTCCTTGCCAAAGAAATGGCATATCTAGCAACCGTCGCCGTCTTCTTCGCCATTCCGGTGATCTTTTCCCTCAAGGGGAAGAAGCACCCCCACCCGCATCCGACCCAGAAGAATAGTATCTTAACCTAACGAACAATTAGTAGATTGTTCGAGTCAGTTAGAATTGCTCTCATGTGATTGAATGATAGTTGTAACCTTTTCCTGCTTTGATTAGGCTGTGTTTCCTTTAAGTTGCGGTATTTAGTGATGCTTGTAATCCATGCTATAACATGTAACTGGCCATACTAATGACATTTTGAAATCGATGTGGATGTATGGATTGAAATTCTCTTATCACTTGGTGAATGCTTGCATGTATGGGTGCCTATAGACGAGTCATGACTTTTCATATTAAAGTTTAACATTGGGGGTCTATTTGAAAATTATTTATAATCGTGCTAGGAATCATCCCGTGATTAAATTGATTACACACACACACATATATATATATATGCTTAAGTTGTACCGTAAGTAGGATTGAGTTTCATAGTTTAGTGCTCGATAAGCTCAGGTTAGGGATGAACTATAGTAAAATATATTGAGCTTTCCTATTCTCTTATGGACTCAAGGTTCGAACAACATCGAGAAGATAATGTCCTTCATCTTTGCCTTCCTGCGGCCTTAGTAGCGTTGTTAGCCCTTCAAACCGCCAGAATACCTTAAAACTTTTGATTCTTCCTCCCCTGTTAAAATTCATAAAACCAAAGCGTGATTTGCCCATAACCCACTAGCCATAGGATTGAAATGGTAATTCATATAAAAATTTGCGACTTTAAAAACTTTTTAGGATGATCGTTGCCCATAGGCATGTTGAGAGATTTATTAAACCCCAAATTAAATATAAATTAAATCGAGAACTCTCGTAGGCCAAAACCCAAAAGTGTAACCTTATAAATAGGAGATCTAAACTTTTCAACGAGGGTCGTTCCTTAAACATTTAGGTTGATGGGACTACGGAATTATGATACCATACACTTGCGAAGTATTCGCGGCTTGACCCAATTCTCAATCCTGAGTAACTACCAACGGACTCACTGCTTTGACCGAGCAGAAGACCAGGATCCATCAGGATTCAGAAGGGATACAACGTGTTGTCTGTCCTGGTCAGGCGGACAATCGACGTATCGGATTTGAGCCTACCACAACCGTTATTTTTTCCGTATTAGCTTGATCATAAAGAGTAGAATGCACCACCCTTAGGTAAACTTTATCAGCAAACACTTAGCACGATAATCATGATTTTGACATTATTTTCAAATCTCAAGGGTGAAATTTTTTTTTTTGGGGTAGAATATAATAAGCAAGGCTAGTATAGTTAGTATATACCCTACTACGCATATAAACCTGAAATCAATAAAACTTAGGCAAACAAAATGATAATATATTTATTTACTACCCTTAGGCAATTTCGGGGACGAAATTATTTTTAAGGGGGGTAGATTGTAACACCCCAGATTTTCACTGTTTTGGAGTTCCAAAAATTATTGATTTTTTTTAATTAATTAACTTATAATATCACTTAATGACCATTAGCACTCAATGTTTTCCCATACACGTGTGATACCAGTAAAGAACCGCACAAGTTTGATTAATCATAAAACATCTTGTCCGATCAGCACAGTGTCCTGGGGCGTCCACGTAGGATTCTCTGCAGGGCCGTTCGGTTAAACCTCTTGTGGTGGGGTACATGAGTTAATTAACCTAGGATTAGCCCATTAGAGTAGACTAGACAGACCGTGATAAGGCCTAGTGCGGGCCGCTAAGCCAGATGACTATTTACACTTAGTGGCAGCCCGTGTGGGCCGCCCAGCGACCGAGGAAGGTCAGAAAAATCTAAAAATTTAGGAAATCTTAGATCTCACTGGGCTCGTGGTCCATCGCGGACTACGGACCCAATGGACACCCAGAAGTACCATCTGACGCTTGCCCAATGCGCCCCACTAATGCCAGATTAAAATCTGGCACTGACAAAAGAAACTGAGACTCGGGCTTTCCAGCCGTCGGATTTCTTCCAAATTTACGGTGAAGGTTTAATGTATTTTTCTACGCCCGTCCACCAAATCTGGGGCCCGATCGTGGCACGATGACCGTTGATCGCGAATCAGACCCATACGACCAAACCCCGCATCCGTTCGTTCCCAAATTTTGTAAGGCTCCTCATCGGACCATGGACCACTTATCCTATAAATTTCATGGCCAGAGGGCCATCAGAAATGCTCCAATCACCAAAATGGCCCCCCACAGGACCACTTAAAGGTCAGAAACACTTTCTCAGATCATATATCCATTCATCCGTTCGTCCTCAATTTTTGCATGGGCCCTAGTCAGGCCATAAGTCACCTACACACCAAATTTGGTGGCCAGAGGGGTGATAGGGCCCTAGATCCTAGAAAGACCCTCCCATAAGTCTAGTATAGTAAAAACCTAGCCCTTGGGGCCATTTACACCAAACCTGGCATTATAAAAAGGCCCCATTTGGGGCACCCCTCTCTCCATACGAATTTTACCCTAGAGAAAGGGAAGAGGGAAGAGAGAAAAGGGAGAAGAGAAAGAAGAGAAAGGAGAAGAAAGAGAGAGGGAAGAAGACAAGGTGGACCCAAAACCAAGGTGGGGCCCAAGGGAATCAATCTCTCCTCTCCCTACACCTTCTCCAAGGGGAAACCCATCCGAAAATCGCCCTCTTCATTTCATGGATCGTTAGGTAAGATCCAACCCTCTTTTTCTTTGAAAACCCTTGTAAGGAGGGGGGTTTTGCTTGTAAATCTAACATGTGAAGTTGTTTTAGGGATTCCGGCCGATCTACCGCAAAGCCCTCTTTCCTAGGACGTTTTTCTCAAGCCTCCAACGATCCTAGGTGCGGACTATTGCTCTTAGGTGACCTAGCACTAATTTTAGTATGTATTTAATGATTTTGTTTGCATTAGATGCTATGTTAGGAGAATCTAGAGAAACCCTAGGGATTGCATGCTTGTTAGAATTGTATGTTTGATTCTCTCATGATGTTGATCTTGTTTCTTATATGGTGTTGTGTATGGATGATCACATGCTCATGCCTTGTTTGATTTTCCATGTATTGTTGCTTCATAGTATGTATGATGTCATTATTCCTTGCATATGATTTCGTAATATGGAGGAAGTACTTACATCCTCACAAACCCACACACTTACATGCACTTTGTTCTTGATAATGCCTTATTTGCTTGTAGGAGTATCCATATGTATGTTTCAGATGCATGAGAACATGTGGTCGTTATGCTAGTGGATAATTTATAGAGTTGGCATGCTAGGGATCCCCTCACGCCCTTGGGTTGGTCAGGAACATGAGGAGAGATGGTAGTCCCATCGGTAGGACTATGCTAGGGTTAGACCCGTGGATTTGGGCGGGTGTGTCGGGTGGCTGTAGTTTGACTACATGGGTCTCTTGTACCCGATGTCACTCGTCTCACGCTCGCCTGATTCATGCGGTCTAGCCCACTGTCTGGTCAACCCTGTTCGTTAACCCTGTTTGCTCACATATGTATGGAACCTGAACCACCCTACAACCGTTGTAGCCCATCACTAACCCACTCGAAACTGGTCCACAGTCTCGTGAGCCGGGCATGGTGGAATGGGACACTATGTCCGAGCTGTCGGCCTACGCTGGGGTACCGCGCCTCCCCGTTGTGACCGCGAGCGATCCCTTCCTTTCGGCACTCCTCATGTGCTTGGTGTCGGGGATGAGAAACCCGACGGGATCACGGACCGCGAGGTCTCGGCCTCACGCGTTGATGGGGTCTTGGCCTCGCAACCAGTTTAGGGCATTGATACGTAGGGTGAATCAGAATCCCCAACCTGCTGAATGAATGGACTTAATTAATAACTCGGCTAACACGATCGCATTGCACGCATTAGTTAGGGTGGTGACTCGGAAGTCGAGGTCGCTCTGAGGGAGTGTTGTCATATGCGATCGTTAGATGGAGTCGCTTGAGGGAGTGTTGTGGCGAGGGCATGCATCATATCATCTATCATGCATATACATTAACAAGATTAGTTAGGTATTTATGAATGTTTACTTTTCATTAAATTCATAATTTAATTGATGCTTGTTGTAACTTGAGACTAATAGTTCACACTGAGTTGATCACTCACTCCCACTCTGGGACGGTGTTTTAAAACACCAACCAGACCCGTTCATAGATGCAGGTGACTCAAGGCATAGGGAGCCTGACGAGGCGAGCTTAGACGAGGAGGACAGACTCTCCTACTTGTAGCTGATGGGTGGCTCTCCATCGGCTTGATCGGGCTAAATTTGGATTTGCTGAGCCACGGGCTCAGCTTTACTCTTTCTAGACACAGTCTCCTTTTGTTGTACTGTTGGGTAACGCCTTGGGCGACCCTTTATTATTTTGGACCTGTATATTTGTGAGATTTCCTTCATTTCAGTAGACTGGTGCGATTGTGAATCATGCTTCAGGTAATTCCAAATTGCGCAGTTAAATTTTATTAATAATAAAAAAAAAACTATAAATGCATGATAAGTGACACTCGGGAACTCGGGAGTCGAGTCTATGCACGACCATCGATTTTTCGGGGCGTTACAACCAGTTTCAAGTGAATTTTCAATGGGCTACAATGGTTGCAGGGTGGTTCAGATTCCATTCATATGTGGGCACACAGGGTTAACAAACAGGGTTGATCAGATTGTAGGCTAAACCGCACGAGCCAGGC
The DNA here is from genome assembly GCA_030180095.1 of Magnolia changhungtana. NCBI lineage: Eukaryota > Viridiplantae > Streptophyta > Magnoliopsida > Magnoliales > Magnoliaceae > Magnolia > Magnolia changhungtana. The sequence continues at coordinate 1,990,245 of JASAUF010000547.1, read as the reverse complement.
GAGCGTGAGACGAGCGACCTCGGGCACGAGAGACCCATGTAGTCAAACTACAGCCACCCGAACACACCCGCCCAAACTCACGGGTTTAGCCTCGAGGCGGTCCTACCCTTGGAGTCGCCTTCGCTCTCCTCATGTTTCCTGACCAACCCAATGTAGTGAGGGCCAACCTTAACAAGCCAACTATACAGACTATTACTAGTATGTCATCATTATACTCCACTCATCTCAATCATACGAATTAGATGTTCCTAGCAAGCAATCAAGTAATATAGTGCATGTGAGGTGTGTGGGTGTAGGTGAGGAAGTTACGTACTTCCTCCATCTCAAGCCATCATATACATAAGGGTAATAGAAGCATACACAACATGGATTAATAACATGTGAAAGAATGACACGGCATAAGCATATTATCATCCATTCATGAAAATCATGTGAACAACAATAACATTATGAAGAACATCATGTGCATCCATACAAATTCAAGAACCTATAATTCCTAGGATTCTCTAGGCTTTCAAATGTACCAATCAAGCATCCAAAATCATTAAGCTAGTATTATAATTGGTGCTAGGCCACCTAAGAATAATAGTCCGCACCTTCGGATTCGTTGAAGGCTTAGGAACACCCTAGGAGGGTGGATTTTGGGGGTTGATCGGTTGGAATCCCTAAAACAACATTTGCATGTTAGAATCTCAAGCAAAACTCTTCTTATCATAAAGGTTTCAAGGAGAATGAGTGTTGGATCTTACCTAGGCGATCAACGGAATGAAAAGGGCGGTTGCGGATGAGATTTCTTCTTGGAGATAAGGTAGGGAGATGTGATGTTTGATTTCCTTGGGCCCCACCACGATCTAAGGTCCACCTTACCCTTCTTCCTTCTCTCTTTCTTCTCCTTTCTCTTCTTTCTCTTCTCCCTTTTCTTTCTCTTCTCTCTTCCCTTTCTCTAGGGTAAAATTCGTATGGAGAGAGGGGTGCCCCAAATGAGGCCCTTTTATAATGCCAAATTTGGTGGAAATGGCCCTAAGCTTCCACAATTTCCTAAAATAGACTTATGGGACTCCCTATTGATGTTGGGATGGCCCTAACACCCCTCTGGCCACCAAATTCGGCGTGTAGGTGCCTTATGGCCCGATTAGGGCCCATGCAAAAATTGAGGACGAACGGATGAACGGATATATGATATGAGAAAGTGTTTCTGACCTTTGAGTGGTCCTGTGGGGGCCATTTTGGTGATTGGAGCATTTCTGATGGCCCTCTGGCCATGAAATTTATAGAATAAGTGGTCCATGGCCCGATGAGGGGCCTTACAAAATTTGAGAACGAACGGATTCGGGGTTTGGTCGTACGGGTCCGATTTGCGATCAACGGTCACCGTGCCACGATCGGGTCCCAGATTTGGTGGACGGGTGTAGAAAAATATATTAAATCACCACCGTAAATTTGGAAGAAATCCGACGGCTGGAAGGCCCGGAGTCTCAGTTTCTTTTGTCAGTGCCAGATTTTAATCTGGCATTGGTGGGGCGTATTGGGCAAGCGCCAGATGGTACTTCTGGGTGTCCATTGAGTCCGTAGTCCGCGATGGACCACAAGCCCAGTGAGATCTAAGATTTTCTAAATGTTTAGATTTTTCTGACCCTTCTCGGTCGCTGGGTGACCCATACGGGCTGTTGTTAAGTGTAAACAGGCCATCTGGCTTGGCGGCCCGCACTTAGTCCCATCATAACTAGACTGGTCCACCCCAGTATAATCTAACATTGAGTGCTAATGGTCATTAAGTGATATTATAAGTTAATTAAAAAGAAATTTTAAGAATTTTTGAAAATCCCAAATAGTGAAAATCCAGGATGTTACAATATACAACAGATCTGACATATTAATTCTTTCAAGAATTCACCTATATATATATATATATATATATATATATATATATATATATATATATATATATATATATATATAAGCCATACAAATGCCATTTTCTTCATTTCATATTGTGGTATAAAAGAAAGTTTTAGCAATGCCAAATGCTATTTTGTTAGTGAAATCATATACTAAGATATTTTCATAATGTAAGAGATATATGATAAGTATGCCATGTGGCAAGGCTGGGTTGGATTTATGTTGGGTTACCCATGGTCATGACCTGAGCCCAAAACAACATGGCTCAGGTTAAGGATATCTAGCTAAAGCCCAACCCAACCCAATTCAACCTGGCCTAAAGTAGTCTGACCAGTAGAGATTGGGTTGAGCCAAACTTGAGGGTAGTTATGTCTGGTTAAGTACTTATTAACCCAATCTAACTTGACAACAACGGCATGCCTAAGGCTCAACTAAGCCCTACCCAACCCAAACATAATTCAAGTTGGGTTTGGATCGAGTTAACACATGTAAGTATCAAAATAACACATGCGGCTTGTAAATAAACATATAAAATCAAAGACTCGGGCATTAGATAATATCATTAAAGTAACATATAAGTATCAAAATAACATTAGTAAAATAAAGACTTCAATCACTACTCATAAACAAATAAAATTTAAAGAAATAAATAAATAAATATCTCAAATTTTCGAAAAACACCATTCAAAAGACGGATCATTAATTAGTTCTGAGCATAAACACTATTTTATATGTACATATGGTTTTGATTATGTATCCTATATAGCATAGGGCCCTGTCTCATTGACCCTTCAAATGAGCATTTGATGCAATTTGCAATCCCTCACTCATCTCCCACTCCATAAAACAGACACTAAGAAGGTGTTTAGATCTTAAGTTACTTAAGATAAGCTACTTATACCTTAAGTAGCTCATCTAGATTTCTACTTATTAAACTGAAGTGATTAAATAGCTTTAATTAAAAGAGCTACTTATAATCGAACATAAGCCAAACTTACTAATCTCAAATAAAATCATAAATCAGACTTGCTAATCTCAAATAAGTTACTTATCTACTTCTGTAAGTAGAAAAAGTAACTTCTTTGGTGGTATCCAAACCGGTCCTAAAATATCAAGTCAATGAAAAAAAGTGCATCAAACTGTAATAAAGTCCTAATTTCATCATGGCCTCCTTTTTTACCCAACCCCTCCTAAAGAAGTGCATAACAATTTAATAAAAAAGGCCTAATTTCATCGTGACCTAGTTTTTTTGAAACCCCCTCTTGAAGAAGTGCATCAAACTATACTATAAAAGAGCTAATTTCAACACAAGTCATGATTTCACATTCCTATTATGTAAATGAACAACAACTTGCATATATATGTAATGCACATAAGGACCGCTCAAGTTGGACCGCGACATGGAGGGCCTTAACCCTTACCCAACCAACCTAGAGTCCTTTTGGGTCAATCCAGGTTCAGGTTGACACAACTCAAGTTGCACCCTATCTACAGATGCTTGAAAGTTGTAAGGTGATTGAGTCACCACCATTTTAGAAAAAGTCATTATGAACAATCATAGTAGTCTTGTGTGCCTAAAACTTGCCACTACACATGTTTCAAAAGATTAATCTTAAAAGAGGAATTTCCACACTATCGTGGGAAACGATCTTTCTCGGCCTTTTCTAAGTGGACCTTTTTCTTCTATCGTAGGTAAGTTGGGACCATTTTCCACGCCTAAAGGTAGAAGGAAGGATGACTTTGTGCTAATTAGAAAATAGCTTTTGAGTATCTCCCAATTGGGATTGCCTTTGTTGAGTATGGCCCACCTCCATCACCGTCCAATGTTTTTCAATAAGCAATCCCTTTTGCAAAAGGGATGCATCCGCCACACTTGCGTGAGATCCGGACCATTCGTTAGATGTGTCCCACAGGGAAAGTTCCTTGTCCCAACAATCAGGTCGTTCCACACACTTGCAGAATGGGTTGTTAAAAAGAGGATAACCAACATCCTTCATTCTACACACCTATGTTGCCAAAATGATTAGTTGGGTGGCCCCGAATTTTGGTTTAGGGAAGATCCACCATGTGGATCGCATCATGAACGGTTCGGATGGCACGTAAATGTGGCACTCTCGCACGTGCTGGGGACAAAAGCTTGGTACGTGCAGATGTGCATGTGCAAATAGTATTCTTAGCTTGAAATAAGATTACTGTTTATGATAGAATCGAGTTATATGCTACTCTTGTGGAATGTGATGCCCAATACTCCGGCACTAAGAAATTGTGCACGTGTCCTGCATTAATTCAAATTAAACCGACTAAGTTGTGGGACTGCTGTGGCTAAAGTTGCATGCTCAAACTTAGATTGATTGAACAAAACTAACCTCTGATTTGTGGACGTTGAAAAAGGACCATAAGCTATTTTCATTTTTAACCGTCCATAAACGACAACAGATCCAATAGCCATATAATCATGTAATTTTTTTTTTTTTTCTCATGATGTATCTAAACTTGGATTTATAATTTTGAATGTATAATTAAAATTACTAAAACATCACATATATATTTTTTAAGTGCCTGTGTATTAACCATCATAATCTTCTAGAGTAAAAAAAAGGTCTTGTTTGATTGATGAATGTTTTTCCATTCCTAATTCAAACTAAAAAGGTTAATCCACTTTCAAAAATGCAATCCCTTTGAATACAAGAACCTCCTAATTTTCCGAGTCACGTGATGGTGTAGTGCAAGAGAATTCGCAAGCGTGTAAATGATCTAAACCGTTCATCAGGTAGAGGTCCATTGTCAAGTTACCTAGCCTAAAGGTTAGGTTGGTTCGCTCAGCAGGTGGGCCACGCTTTTGTGTGAAAATGGGATGGTTTGGATGAAAATGACTGTTGGTCTATATTCGATGTACATGTGCAAACTGCTTGATTTGTGGGTCATCAAGATTTTTAGGCCCCTAATCTGATGAACGGTCTGGATCTGTCACATGAATGACACTTTGGTGTATGTGTCGTGAATATCATCATCAATCCTAAAGTAGGGGAGTCGGCCAGTATTTCTTGATGATGCATGTTGCTTGACGTTTGACCTTTGAGGGCATGGATATCAATATCATCATATCAAAAGATAAGAACCCAAGGGGTGGCTTACACAGGTGAAAAGGCTATGGTGGGCCCCACATGCCTCATGATTTTGTATCGATTCGGCACTTGAGAACCTTCTCCTGAGTTGGAAGATACTTAGTATGTTGTAGCTTTCTTACCCGTCCAGCAATATCACATGAACCATCATTAGCTGGGCCCACACACGTGGCCCAATGGCCGCAGATGATGCTTGCCAGAAGTTATTTCTTACTCTCGCTATGCATAGAACTTTATATGCAGGCACTAAGGTATGGTACACGAGAAATATCTTAAATAAAACCGATTAAAGAGTAGAACTCACTGTGGCTGTTAGATTCCAACAATCAAGATTGTTGGAAGAATCCTAACCTCTGATTCTTGAAACTTGTTTATTGGAACAAAACCATTGGATATTTTTCATTTTTAACCGTCCAATAAATGTCCACTAATCTAATAGTCAGGCTTTCAAATAACTGTAATTTTTGGTCCATGATACATCCAAATCATTGTAATTGGAATTACTTATACTCCATGTATGTAATTTCTAAGTGCACGTGTAACATCCATCACGCTCCACTAAAGAAAAGATTATTTATTTATTTATTTTTCTAAAAAAAAATAAAGGATTTTTACGGCAGAATTCTTCTAAGATTTAGACTTTACCGAATAGTGCCTGAAGAGACCGTAATTCAGTCTATTCTCCCTCTACTTTTTCTCTACAACAAAGTAGAGAATCAAGAGTTATGGGCCCACGTGTTACGTATCTCACATCTAACCCATCCAACAGATATTAGATAAACCATAAAAGGTAATATACACCATTCAAAATATTTAGATCCGTGTAGCCCATCAGATAATCTGATCAGCCTGATGTTTTGTTCATGATATCACTATGGTGGGGTGCATATGTTGGACGGATTGGATTTCATACATATACCATGTAGGTCCTACATGCATGGAGTTTTACTACTTTTTAAAGAACAAAAAATGGAGGGTTTGTTTGTAATTTCGTCCCTAGTAAAGCACCTCATAACTCATTGTGCTCCTCCTTGTATTAGTCCACTTGGACTGTCTAGCTTAATCCAATTCATCAATCCATATTGTTCATTTGGTCCTACCCATGTTTCATGGGTTACCATGCAAACTTTGCATCAATCCAACAAATATCAACCATTGATTGATGGCCTTTAGTATGGATGGCGAAGATTTACACAAAATAGCTCCAATCAATAATCTGATCCATCTATTTGTTAGGGACATCACAAATTGCTTATGTTTATAAAGAATCACTGTGGTTAGGTGATCATGGTTACTTCATCCATGGCTACGAAAAAGGATGGATACAGAAAATAGGGAAAAATCAAGGATAGATTAGATTGTTTCATCAATAATAATTTTACTAGGTAGTACATAAATGTGTTTTGGACTTAATAAACGGTTCCAATTGATTGATTGAACTGTACAAATGAACGAATCCTGCTTGGAGCACCATAACTTGTGTTGCTCTCAGGGCATTGGAGCATTCCTAAAAGCCGAGTAATTTTTTACTCTTTTTTTTCGGCTCAAACAAAATCTATCTTACCAATCTAAACCTCTAGTCGTATAAGCAATCCAATAAAAGCAAAAATACCTCTACATTTTCAACTACTTTAACCTGAATACCTCTATTTGCCCAAAACTCTTTTCCCATACCGAAAAAACTACTTTCGTAATATAAACTACAATGCTAATTTTTTCTTCCCTCAAAACTAAATGCACGTTCATGCCGATGAACTGTGCATGAGTGACCCACGTATCAGCAATCCAAACGGTTCATATTATGGACCCTGCGAAGGGATACACTCTAAAATGGTCCCCCATAAGTCATCGTAACCGTCAGGTTGGGTCCCGGCAAATGAAGGCCAATAGTTGCAAATGCCCATTTTCATATGATGGCTAGGATCATCCGGTATGGGAGAAGTTAGCCGAAGGCCCATCCAGAGTGGACCCCACCTGACTAACGGCTTATATTATTGATCCCATAAGTACAATTAGTGTGTCGAATGAAAAGAGTTCTAGAGAGATGCACGTCCACATGTGCAAGTGCACGGGAGCGTGTGTAGGGTGTTGCACGCAAACATTTACACGTGCATGCATGCGTGATTAGGGATAGATATTTGAATAAAGGTGATGCGAGTAGGAGACGGAAAGCGAGCTAACAATAGGGAAGCTTTGATACTCTGGAGAGGGTGATGGATGATACGCGGTCACTTGTAAATTACTTAGAAATTGACAGTTAGCAAACAAAAAAAAATCAAATTAACTGTCCATGTTATATTTCCCAATTTAGATGCATCATGAACCTCAACTTAAGCTTATTTGATTGGCAGAGATTTATTGGACAGTTAAATATGAAAATATCCAACGGTCCCATTTCAACAAACAGGTGCCCACGAATCAGATGTTAGAATTGGTAAACCATTCTAATATTAGAATTTTGACTCAGAGACAGTAGATTTTACAACTTAGTCGGTTAATTTTGATTAAATTATGCCACGTGTACGATTATGAGCGCCTGAGCATGAAACATCATACTCACCAGAGTATCAAATAATACCGCCTTAAAAAGGTGGGGGGTTGAGAGATATTATTACAATATCATGATTAAGATGTGGGTTTCGTACACACAAAAGGAGGGCAAAAGAAAAAGGCCATATAGATCTTCAGTAAAGGTCATGATTAGGTAATCTGGACCGTCAATTTTATGGGCCTACTTGTATGGGGAACTGTCCAAAAAATCCTCCAAAGTTGGAAGTTCTTAATCTTTCAACTTAAAAGCTTAGAAATTAACGGTTGAGAGAAAATACAAAAAGGGTCCAAAACGTACTCCAAAGTGTTGATGGACAGGATCTTCCAATGTGATAAATGGTGTAGATCAACGAACTGTGGAGCCCACTTAGAGTGCTATTTGTCTTCTACTTCATTAAGATTCATGACCATGATCTCTCCTTTTGGAAAGGAAGGTGGGTGGTGATAGTGACCTTTGATGGCCCACCATAATGTTCCTCGTGACCAATTTAAATGCCATTTCCTTCAAAGTAATGAATGGTTGTATCCTTACTAAAAGCAAAATAAAATAAAATAATGATAATAAATCTACAGTCACTTTCTCATCTCTTTCAACAAGGGAAAAATTGAAAATTACCTAACCATGCTGATGTATGCCTCTAAAATCTGGCCCATACAATCATTAAGTAGGCAGTAGAAAACAATGGATAACGACTGTCCAAAAGCTCGGGAATTCACGTGATGACTCAGATGATGGTTGAATTCGATTGGATTTTTAGGGCATCTATGTTCATATTGGGGTGAACCTACTAAGTAGGTTAGATTTCATACACACACAGCATGGTGGGCCATGCACAAGACTTTGCCTTAAACATGGACTTCCATAATGACCCCTCTAGTAGTTGAAAAGGTCTATGGACCCACTGTGAAGGAAATGTCTCATCCATGCCATCCTTTTTGCAGCTCATTTTAGGATGTGGGCTAAAAAATGAGGCAGATTCAACTATGAGGTGAACCACAACATAGGAAATGGTGGTGATTGAACGCTCACCATTAAAAACTTCTTCAAGGCCCAAAAGTTTAGATCAAGCTATATTTGTGTTTTCCCTTCATCCAAATCTGTAACTTAATCAACATGTTGGATGGCAAATAAATAATTCAGTGTGCTATAGGAACTTTTTGATAATAGGCATTCAATCACTATTGTTTCTTAAGGTGTGGTTGACTTGAGATTTGTATGATCTGCTTCATTTTTGAGCTCATGCTCTCAAATGAGCCGGCAAAATAGATGGGCGCGCGGCACAGACAAAACACATGTTGTGAATGGTGGAGATAAAACACATTGTGAATGCTCGGAGGAATTCCCCCCAAGCTGTCCTCTAGCGTCCCCATCGAACCAATTGTGACTGCACATGTTTGGGATGGACATATGATAAAGTAATGGATATAGTATTATAATTTACTTATATTTCTGATGTGAGGTCCGAATACCCAGCAAGTCATAGAGCGCACGTCTTTCGCAAACCTAGAATGTAGATGCATGTGTGCTTAGTAGATACGAGCAATAGCATTTGAAGGCCTAAATCCGAAGTCCATCCAGATCCAGTAGAACCCATAGCTAAGACATCCATGCCCAAATCTTGTGGAAGGGTTGTGAAGAGAAAGAAATGCTAATATGCTCGTGCTGCTCACATCACATGCATTCCACTCGCATCCTTTGACGTTGAGTCCCCGAGGGGGTGTATGCCTAGTTTAAAATAAACTGATTTAGTTTTGGGTTATATAATACCTTTCACAAGATTGATATAATGACTTGACTAAAGAAGAATCCACGGTCAGCTAGAATTTGTGGAATCACCTTGAGATGGAAAAAATCGAAGAATTCTCGACTTGAGTGACTCTTGTGTAGGTCTATGCACCATGGATTCCGTGTAAGGGACCTTAGTTACCAAAAAAAAGAAAAAAAAGAAGAAGTTAGGAACTCTTTTACCGCCTATGTAAAACACAGTTTCTAATTTGTGAGGTTGTACACTTTCCAATAGGATTCAAGGAATTTTCAGTAAAATACTAAGCTTTAGATATTTAACTATGAAATATAAATTAAAATTGAAGTGAAAATGTTATAAAAGAATTTTTCTAATAAAAGCATTAAAAAGAAAAGAATACATGGCTTTTAGTTACTCATTTAGATTATGATTTCTAATACGGAAGATCCTCAAGAGATACAACCGTATAGCATACTTTACGTGATGTTAGAGCAAAGTCTACTCACAGGTGTTTAAAGTATAAATAGTAAAGGGTTTGTTAGTATGTATGGACTGGAAAACTGATAAATCTATAATACGATTTGGTTTTGCAAATTATGGAAGTGGAAGATCAAATATGCAAATAAAAGTAGAAAATTAAATATTGAAAAAGTAAAAGATCAAAAATTGAAATAGTAAAAGAGATTGTGATAACATAAGAGATGGGGTAATCTTTTTTAAAACATCCAATGGAAATCTTAGCTTCTTTTTTTTTTTCTATGTCTTTTAGCATTAGACTTTAGGGCTCTCCGCCTCTCCTATTTTGTGAAGGCAAACACCTCATTTTATAAGCATTTTCAGAGGGACACGTGGCTAGGATGTAAGCAAGTTCGACTCTCCCAAAGCATAGCTTTATCTGAAAGCAAGGCTTGTGTAAACCAAACCAGAGTATAAAGGCGCATGACACACAATCTAAACTCGCAATTGGCGGAAGGGGATGGCATCGGGTATACTAAAAATCGACTGAGCTTCAGCCAGCTATGAGGTGTTTATACAAATGCCCCTCTTTGGTAGAGGTTGGGGTATAGGTGAATGCTAAAGTGAGTACACACCCCACCTAGAGTAGATGAGGCGATTGATTCCTCTGCTTGTCAAAGTGTCATGATAGAGAAGCTTTCTTAGTTGGAAGCTTAACTCAAACAATTTACAAGGATGGGGAATATGTTACAATATTTGATTGCAATCGTTTCTCTCTGTTGATTGGTGTATGCATTGAAGAAATCTGTTAGATTAGATGTTTGACTAGTTAAAGCCCTTGTGCGGGTAACCTTACGTGGATATCACACATTGGATATGGAATAATAATTTTTTCGATGTTGCACAATCCAATAGAATACATGTAAGCATATTGTTTGTAATGGGCAGTTGGTTGCATGTTTTGCGGCTTTATAGATTTCCTGCATTATAATGCAATAATTTTGCAAGTATCCCGAAGTAGATCGAGGTGGCTGGATTATTGTTTAGCTATTCAAGCTCTGGATTTTATCACTGTGATTTGTAAAAATTCTTTTCGCAAGTGGAAGCGTGATTACGCTAATCCAGGTATCAAAACAAAGTATTTTGTATCTACCCTTTTCTCAGGATGATTAGACTAACATTGTGAGAGAAAATCTTAGAATCAGTGAAAACCAAAACCAAATTTGATGTTGTGTTGGCACCCACTGAGAAGTATTAAAAACTAATCGATATAAGGGATGTTGGACGCGCTGTGGTATCTTTGGATTTTTTGGAAAGATCCCAACCTGTAGAATGTTATTCAATGGGGTTTTTATTACAGGAATGAAAAGAGTATAAATCTTTTGGTTTATATATATATATATATATATATATATATATATATAAATATATAAACTAATTTGGCGTTGTGCTTGCAGAGTTTGGTCTTCTGGTATAGTATGGGATAGATTCGATCCATCATACGATGTCTAAGGGTCTTAATCGGGGCTTTTAGATGGTCAAGATTATATTACGATCTGGAATAAGATCTGATTTCTCACATGGCATCCAACTGCCTTAATCAGGGGTTTGGAATGATGAATTTTTGGACTCATACTGTTAAAAATGATCTGTAAAAATAGATGGACGGCATGGATGAAACAAATACATCATGGTGGGGCCCACATAGCACTGACCACCAGCCATTGGCTGGTGTAAGGGGGAGTAACCAACCGTTTACTAAAAGATGACAAATCGGGTAGAGCTGGAAGTACAACAACGGACGCGGAATGCGTCCTACCCCCCGCCCGGACGGTAATCCGTTCGGGCAGGGCTCTGTGGGGTCCACCGTGTTGTATGTGTTTTATCCACGTCGTTAAATGCTTTTTTCTGATAATTTTAATATGTGAGCCAAAAAATAGGCAGGTCCAAGGCTTAAGTGGACCACACCAAAGGAAGCTGCACTGGTAATGACACCCACGATTGCAACCTTTCTAAGGGCCAACGTGATGTTTTTTTTACTATACAACGTATTCATAAGGTCATTTCGACGTGGATGAAGTGAAAACACAAATATCAGCTTGATCCGAAGCTTCTCCAGCTCTCAATAAGTTTTTAATGGTGGACGTTCAATCTTCGCTTTGTGGTCAACTTAAGCCTTGAACCTCACGTACTAAAATTATCGGAAAAAACGTTTAACGGCGTAGATAAAACACTTACAACACGGTGGGCCCCACAGAGCCCTGCCCGGACGGATTACTGTCCGGGCGGGGTAGGATGCAATCCGCGTCCTACAACAACGTACTGCGCAGGAATGCTAGGTAGGGCCACCACGATGTTGGTAAGAAATCCACTCCATCCATCTGGTTTTCCGGATCATTTTAGGACAAGAGATTAGAAAGCAGGTGGATTCAAAATTCAGGGCGTCCGTACGAGAGGAAACAGTGGAGGTTTAGTGACCACCGTTGAAAACTTTGTATAGCCACAAAAGTTTCGTGTCATGCTAAGTCTTTTTGTTTTCACCACTGGGAATGACCTTATAAACGGTTTGGATGACATATAAACATCATGGTGGAGCCCAGGAAGATTTCAACGGTAAGAAACTCTTTCCCTAATTTTTCCTTTGGTATGGCCGCTTGAGTTTGGGTCCACCTGATTTTTAGTCTCCTCCTAAAATGATCCAGAAAAACAGATGTACAGAGTCGATTACTCACAAATATCACAGTGGGCCCCATCTAGCATACCAGGATAGGAACTCCTGGGAAAGCTTTAGCAGGAAATCCACGTCCTCCAATCAGATCTTTCTGGCCAACATGAAACCTTTGTTGTAAATCTGCACCATGCAAACAGTAGGAGGCAGCATGAATATCACCTGGCACAAAAGTCAGAGCAGTACAATTCTCAGGTGGGCTATATGGAAATGGATTGGCTACTCCCCCTGCCACAGCCAATGGCTGATGGTCCGTGCTCTGTTATTCCCACCATGATGTATGTGTTTCATCCATGCCATCCATATATTTTTCTAGATCATTTTATAGTATTAGACCAAAATTGAGGCAAATTCCAATCTCGAATGGACCACATTACAGGAAACAGTGTTAAATGAACATCAACCATTAAAAACTTTTTGGGGGCCATTAAAGTTTTGGATCAAGCTGATCTTTGTTTTTTCCCTTCATCTGGGTATATATGACCTAATGAATATATTGGATGTCAAATAAACAGTACAGTGGCCCTCGGAGGATTTTAATGTTGGATATCCAATCACTATTGTTTTCCTGTGGTGTGGTCTGCTTTATATTTATATCCCTCTTATTTTTTGGATAAACCCTAAAATTATCTGTAAAAATGGATGAACGGAATGGATGAAACACATATATCATGGTGGGGCCCACAGAGCACCGTAGCCAATCCGTTTCCGGGCTATATATACCTGCATATTGATCCAGACCATCGATTGCCAATTGCTTTCAATGGTGTGGCCCACCTTGTACGTGTAACAACGTGATTTGTTATGTGTCAGGTGATCTTCAAAGTTTGGTCCACCGTTTGCATGGTGCTGATTTTCTACGTACGCAAAAATGTTGGCGGGAAAGCTATGGATGGACAGAAGGAGATGAAATGATGGAATGCGTGTAGAATACGAAATATGATAGAGACGTATCTCGACCGCACATGTGGCAAGGTTATGCATCAAGTGGGAGGGTCCATCTAGTGGGGACCAACTAGGGATGGGATTAGTACAAAATAAAGATAGATCGGGATGATCCTATCCACATGCCATGTGGCATTCAAAGCTACGGTTGAGAGTGATAGTAGCTAATATGGTCTCCATTCAATGTTCAAAAGCAAAGAGAAGTGATGCACGTGTGTGATAGTGACTATTGAAGTATTAGATATCAAGGATAGGGCCCACCAGATGGTTGGTCCCGATTGATTAATCACATTTCACATTTCCTACGCTGAGGTGGGTTGCCATATTCCGGACCGAAGATTACACTTGATTAAGTTGCTAAAAGGTCTGTTGATGGATTTATATGATTTTTGAAACTACAATAGTTTTGTAGCCCACCTAAGTTGTGAAATGGCTTTATAACATAAGGTTAAACGATGTGGTCCACTTAATGAATGCTCAGATCTTGCTCGAACTTTCTGATTTGCACATCCATAACTTCTTTTAAGAAAAATGATCTGGAAAATATTTGAAATTTGGAGAGAAATCCAACATATACAGTTTCCCTACACCTCTTCATTTATAGAAAAATTAAGAGAAAAAAACCCTAGAGAGAAAGCCCAATAAATAATAGCCTAATGGTCCAAACCCAAACTTATTACAATAATATTTTTTTATCAAGTTGGAGCATAAATATCTTGCATGCCCAGCTTGAAAGCAATTTAATTGAGATAAAAATTAAGGTGAAACAGTATTAGTAAACACAATAGCTATCTAGTCTTTCGGACGAAATTAGATAAGAACAAGAGATGATTCCCACTATAAATTTCTCACAAACAAATTAAATGACAATCTATCTTGATGTGTTTAGTATACTTGTAAAAAAATATTATATATAAATGACTGCTTAATTATCACATAAGAGAGGATTGTGAGTAGGGATATTTATACGAAAGTTGAAGAGAAGCATGCGTAATTGAATAACTTCACACATAGCTTGACTTATTGAGCGATACTCAACTTGAGTAAATGAACACATGCAACTATAATTTGTTTCTTACATTTTCAAAAGACTAGATAGTCCACTACAAATGCACAATCACATGCAGTATGAGTGGCGATCATTAGTAAATCTAGTCCAATAAATAAGCAGATACATGGAGATTTGTGATAAGAAAACAAAATTCCTTTACTTGGATAGAACTTGAGATATTGAAGAATATGATATACAACATCAAGATGGTGAATGACTCACTAGATTAACAGTGTACATAATATCTAGTTTAGTCATGAAGAGTTAAATTAGCTTCCTTAACACCCAAATTCATAGCTCAACTGGTAGACTGAGTGGAGATACCTCGTTTCAACACTTGAGGTCTTGGTATCGATCCCCCTTAGCGGGGGTGGCTAACATGGAGTGTGTGTACTCACATGGGCGTGTACTAACAAGCTAAACACCCCCCCCCCCCCCCCCCAAAAAAAAAAAAAAAAAGCTTCCCTACTTAGATGTGATACCTCCCAAGATCAGCTAAAACATTCAACCACATAAAACAAAGATTGTGATTACCTTCGCGGAAATATCTACTAGGCGAGAACCTAATATTCCATTCTCACTAGGAAGATCTATAATATATTTACATTGGGAGTTTTTTTTTTTTTTTTTTTAAATCCCATCTCTGGACTAGGCAACTTTGATAGTAAGAAAGTTTTGAAGTAACCCAAGATCATTAATTTCGAAGGAAAGGCATGCAGGGGCTTCTTGATATCCTTAATATTGTCTTTATTAGAGCTGTACACGAGTCGAGTTGAGTCGAGTATTGCCCTACTCGTACTCGACTCTTAACGACCGACCGCTGCTCGTACTCGGGCTCTACTCGGCCGAGTAGCATGACCCCCTGCTTGTACTCTACTCGCCCGAGTACGAGCCGAGTACGAGTAGTAAACGAGTCGAGTCGCGTCCGAGTTTTCGAATCGAGTTCGAGTACGAGCACACGAGTTGAGTACCGAGTGCGAGTTTTCGAGGCGAGTTCGAGTCCAAGTCTGAATTTGAGGCCAATAAAATATATAAATTGCACATAATTACATTAACGTCTTTACATAATTACATTAACGTCTTTACATAATTACATTACATTGTTCAAAATGACAATTTATAACTAATAACCTCTATAAGATGAGTGCCTTCTTGTTCCTGTATTGTCATCTGATCCATCGGAACTGCTATCTATTTTTTCATATACAAATTGATTCACTTCCTCTGAGTCAGAAGGCGAAGAGATTTTTCCTTCGTGCTCTTCTACACTTTCAACTAGATTTTTCAAACTTACTTTATGTGAAGAATTGTATGTAGTACCCAATGCCCTATAAAATTCACCGAGACGAGTCAGGAATTTCAATTTGTTACTCTTTTTCTTGTTCTTGTTTGTCGTACTCGACGAGTAACTCAATCCTGCTTCAACATCGTGTTGTCTTTGACTCGAATATCGCTGAAGTCTATAAGCATCTTCCATACTGCGTTTTATGGCGATTTGGAATTGTTCTTCCTCCAAAGCTTTTAATCTGGCTTCCTCCTCTACATCTTTTGTGGATGTCATTTGTGTACCAGATTCAGAAGCAGAAGGTTTGGATGGAGTGGAAGACTTTCTATTCGAATCTAACAGGGCTTGAAAAAGAATTTAGACATCCTTAGGCGCATTGGGGCATGATTTTGCATCACCACCTCGACATGACAAGTGTAGGCGAAAGCGATTAGTCTTGTTTACAAACTTTGCGCCACACAAACCACACTTAATCTTTGTTTTTCCAGACCGTGGCGGTGATTCAACTAGGGAAGCATAGTCCCAAATGTTTGTCGATGGCTCAGATGACGACATTTCTACATTCAATTTTTAAATAAAAAAATCAGAATATTGATAAATAAATTGAACTTGATATAGCAACAAAAGAAAGCAATATAAATGTATCAAAATTTAAAAATAAAAGCAAATGAACAGACATATGTAAATAAATATCAATGATTCAAAGTCTTCCAAACCACATTCCAAAAGAACCAATACTTTTGTGTGTGCAGTTGCAGTGAAATAATATTACAGATCATTCAACATTTAGCCAAAAAAATTTGAAAAATCGAAAATAATTACTGATCTGTAGGTAGAGACTCGTCATAAATCTCAATCTCCTCTTCTTCATCATCATCATTCATATCTCCTCCCCATATCGGTATGACCAATCTTCTTGCATAAATCAACGCTTCAACTGTGTTTGGGGAAAGTGAGCTTCGATACTTGCTCATAACCCTACTCCCTGTGCTGAATGCGGATTCTGATGCCACTGTTGAAATTAGTATTGATAATATGTCCCGTGCCATCACAGATAATGTAGGGTATTTTGATTCACTAACCCTCATCTTCCACCATTCCAACACATCAAATTCAGCTCGCACTACGATTGGCTCCTTGAGGTACATTTCTAACTCTGATTCCTTAGTATCAACTCCTATTTGTGCTTGTGCCAAATATGATATGTATTCATTTAGCACATCCGGATTACCAGGTACAGAAATATCCGCATCTCTACTTTCTTCAACGCTGCAGGGTAAAGTATTAACATACGATTTATACAGATCTTCAAGGGCTTCACGAACCTTAGACGTCTCTGCTGCCGCTCTTTCAGTAGAATAAAGCTTCATGAAAATAAAGCTAACCAATCCCATATTACAACGGGGATCAAGAATAACTGCCAAGGACATCAACAGATGACATTCGTCCCAGTATTTATCGAACTTCGTCTTCATACCAACTTTCATCTGGCGTATGAAATCGAACCCGCACTGGCATTTTTCTGCAGAGCATCCTTAATCTTCCAAAGAGATGGAAGAAACAGATTCGCGGTTGGATATTGATTCCCAAAAAAAAATCTTCATACACTCGTAAAAAACTTGGAGAAATGTGTGAACTTGTTGTGCTTTGGCCCAATCATCTGTGCTCGGCAACCAAGAATACGTTCTGTCACGCGCCGCGTATTCAGGAAATGCAAGCTGTAATTCCATTGCCGCATCTAACATTTCATAGGTCGAGTTCCAACGTGTACAGACATCCAACTTCAACGTTTTTTTAGATGGCATATTCAAACATTGGATGATGTCATTCCATACACTCAGTCTCGATGGCGACCCCCTTATATATTTCACACTTTCTCTTATGTTCTCTATAGTGTCGTCGATTGCTTTCAGCCCTTCTTGTACAATCAAATTTACAATATGGGCACAACATCTAACCTGGAATATTTTTCCTTCAAAAAATAAATTTCTGTAGCCCTGAACTGGTTACGTAAGCATGAAATGACACTGTTATTTGCTGAAGCATTGTCTAAAGTTATTGTTGAAATTTTTTTCTCAATGCCCCAGCCTTCTAGACAACTGTAGATGCAATCTGAAATAAGTAAACCAGTATGTGGAGGAGGAAGGTGTTTGAAGTTCAAAATTCTCTTGCATAGTTTCCAATCCTTATCGACATAGTGAGCGGTTAATGAAATGTATCCTTTTCTTTGATTGGACACCGTCCATAAATCAGAGGTCAAAGCTATTCTGGTCACTGAAGCTAAAACTTCTTTCAGTTTCATCTTCTCCTTTGCGTACATCTTCATGCTTTCTCTCTGCACTATGACGCGGGAGACATTCTCGGCCCGAGGGTTAAGGAATTGACAGAAAGCCCTAAACCCTTTACTTTCAATCATTCTGAAAGGTTTTTCTTCCAAAATCACTAATCTGGCAAACCACTCATTAAACTTCTCCTTGTCAAACTTATGAGTGGACACTACGTCTTGGGAGTCGTCCCCTTCTGACTTCGTAAATGACAGCGTCTGTTGGCCAGGAAGAGGGAGTCTTGCTTTCTTAGGACATGTCTTCAAATGTCTAATTAAATGTGTCGTAGATCCTCCTAGAATCTTGCTGAATAACCCTTTGCAGTGATTATACTTTATCTTCTGTACACCGTTAACTGTCACATCTTCGAAATCATCCCACACTGCTGATCTCTTCTTCTTCCCTTTGCATGCGGTTGACGTGTCTGTGTCTCCCTCTACTATTAGAGGAGATGTGGCCGATGCACCCATTCCAGGGGTATTTGGGCTTTCGTCTTGACTAGCCATCTATAAAATAAAGTTTTCGATATGTTAATACAACTATACCTAGGGGATAGGATCCTAGATGGCTAGACCGCTAGACGGGCGTAATTACTTAATTGTCTAAATCAGTCACCCATTCAAAGTTAGATGGATTGTAATGCTTCATTTTCTAATTTAAATGCTTCTGTAAAATTAAAGACATCTCCCCTTATCTCTCCAAAATATATTAATCTTGTATTTGATTCCCATGTCAATCATCAACACAAAGTGTGGACATTTGACGACAGAAATAAATACATGAAATATATCCAGAGAGAAAAAGGAGAGACGAAACAAAACAGGAACATATGCATTTAAATTGGAATAAATGAAGACATTACAATCTATCTAACCCTGACTCGTCCAAAAAGGGACAATTTGAGCAATTTCTATGCATCCAAGAACACACCGAATCTATGTCAGCAACATAGAAATCCTCAAATGGGCAACAGATTATCCTATACTACAAGTCTACAAGTAGAATAATACAAATAATTCATATCTATGCCAAATATTTAGGGAAAACACAAATATCAGGTTAATTCCAAAATTATATTAAACAAATTCTATATTAACAACTGATATCAGGTTAACATAAATATATTAACACAAATATCAGGTTAACACAAATATATTAACAAATATCAGGTTAACACAAATATATTAACAACTATATTAACAAATATCAGGTTAACACAAATATATTAACACAAATGTATTAACAAATATCAAGTTAACACAAATATATTAACAACTGATTAACAAATTCTCTATTAACACAAATATGAAATATATTACAATTGATTAACAAAATTATAGTAAACAAATTCTATATTAACAACTAATTATCCACCGAATATTTAGGGAAAACACAAACCTGAGGTTAATCTCAAAATTATGTTAAACAAATTTTATATTAATATATATTAAATAAT
Source organism: Magnolia changhungtana (assembly GCA_030180095.1). Classification (NCBI taxonomy): domain Eukaryota; kingdom Viridiplantae; phylum Streptophyta; class Magnoliopsida; order Magnoliales; family Magnoliaceae; genus Magnolia; species Magnolia changhungtana. The sequence continues at coordinate 1,970,681 of JASAUF010000547.1, read as the reverse complement.
TTATAAAAATAAAAAATAAAAAATCCACACATTACCGGGCGAGCTGGGCAGGAACGAGTAGGGCGATGATGAGTGGCAGCCTGGCAGGCAAGGACGATTTTAAACCGGACGACTAACAGGGACGAGCTCCATCACCGTACAGGCCGCAGAGACGAGCGGCAGGGTCTAGCATCGCCGGACAGGGGACAGGGGCGAGTGTGAGAGAGAGAGACGGAAGAAGAGGGACGGCCGGAGTCCGGACGAGCGCTGGAAGAGGGAGGGGAGAGGGAGAGGGATTTTTTTTTTCAAACGGGCGGGAAGAAGGGTTTGGGTGCCCGCTGGTTGAAAATGACGGTGGGTGGGGTAGGGTTTTTGGGACGGGGTGACGGCGAGTGAGAGAGAGAGAGAGAGGAAGAAGAAGGACGGTAGGAGTCCGGACGAGCGCTGGAGGGGAGAGAGAGTTTTTTTTTTTCAAACGGGCGGGAAAAAAGGTTTGGGCGCTCGGCTACTCGCTGGTTGAAAATGACGGGTGGGTGGGTGGGTAGGGTTTTTTGGGCGCTCGGCTACTCGCTGGTTGAAAAACGGGTGGGTGGGTAGGGTTTTTTGGGGCGGGCTTATATACAGAGAAACGAGTCGAGTATGAGTCGAGTTATGAGTCGAGTACCGAGTCGAGTACCGAGTCGAGTACCTCTAGACTCGAACTCTACTCGTTATGTAAACGAGTCGTGGAAACCCGCTCGTACTCGGCTCTAACTCAGACGAGTCGAGTATTCCGAGTCGAGTCGAGCGAGTACTCGAGCCTTAGTCTGCTCGTGTACAGCTCTAGTCTTTATTGTCTCTTGTAAGGGTGATATCATGTGCATATACTATTAAATAAGTGTGTAAGAGGGTGTCCTTCACACAAATACCGAGTGATCACAAGAGCTCCTCGAGAAACCAATTTGAGAATTAGTATGAGTGAGATGTTCTAACTATGCTCTAGGATATTGTTTGAACTTATACGGCGCCTTCTTAAGTTTATATACTTTGTAATTGTTGTGAAGGGAATGAAAGCCATGAAAAATGCTCGTGTGAACTTTTTCATTAAAGTATCCAAGAAGAAAGGCATTTTGGACACCTAACTGATTGATGATATGCGGCAACAAATAAGAAAACCCGTGCCAAAGTGAATTTCTCTAGGGGCCTATTTGGATTGATGTATAACAGTGTATTGTATTGTATCCAAGTACTATTCATGTATACCTTCGAGAGAAATCATTATACTTCCACATCAACAGATGATAAATCAATGTTTGGATCGGAGTGCTTGTTTGGACAGGTATACAAATGCGTCCAGTGATCAATGTTTGGATACGACGTATTAGGGCTACATAGTGTATATATTATAATATTGAGGTCAACTAGAGCTGGCTATTCCCATTGCGATGCTTCTCAAGGTTGAATGTCAGTGCTATGTGGGCCCCTCAATAATGTCTGCGACCCATCCACGCTGTCCATCTATTACATTTGTTGGATCGTGTTTTTTTTTTTACTCACCCCCACACACTCACCCGTAGTGGGATTTCGCCACCTATGGATACTAAAACCCTTGACCGGGTGTTAAAACTCCTGAAAGTCTACCATTGGAGCAAGGGTAAGGATCCATTGTCAAATCGTGTTTGAATTAGGGCTATGTAGCCCATCGAGGCCATCCGAACACAATATTGGGACACATAGGATCAAACATCAGAAACATTTTTAGTTTTGGGAGGTGATCCGATTCCAACCGTGCATCTACTAATTTTGGGACCCATCATGATTTGGCCCACTGTTTTGATCCGTACAATCTCTGGAAAAACAACACGTAGAATATAGGTTGATAAATCATGAAAAAATAGAAAAAAAACATGTAAAAAATTAAAAGTTGTTAAAACCCTGAACATGTGATCGGATTGTCGATTCAATCTGATACTCACTCGAACGAGTTCAAATGTAAGTTCCAAAAAATGCCACTATTTGCCACTCAACATTTCTATGTTCAAACAAACCCACACATCTGCAAAAGATAATGATTTAATTAGGAATCATAATCTCTCATTCCTCACGTAAATAAGGAAGACCTGGAAAGTGAATAGGGATTTCACAAATAGCGGTGTATACACGGACCGTATACACCCCACCAAGGGGCTACTTGCACTCCAAGAGTCAGGTGTCACACCCCGAACTCATAAACCGGACTCATAAAATTCTCGATCGCTGAATCCAGCGCCGACAGCCTCCGTAGTACCCCATTCTTGACTCCCGACACCCATACACCAGGTTCCGATCCTGGGATGCTACAAGGAGGATTTCTAATCATCAATTTGATATGTAATAAGCATAACCATAAGCAGAAGCCACGAACAATAACCACAAGAACACCATCACAAAATTCACTATGATAAAAAACTTTGAGTATAAGGCGTATGAAAGGGAAATACAATATAATGAAAGTAACCAAAACTCCAGAAGCTCGGCTGCACACTCCAACAGTGGCGAAATTATGGCTGCGTCCTGGCTTCACCTACACGCATCAATCATGCATAAACTTATAGAAAGCTTAGAGGGTGGTGTAAGTGTGTGCGCAATATGAGCGTGCTCAGAATACAAGGTCAGAGTAATGTGGAGTCATGCTAATGGGTATATGAATGCAATCAGCCGTACCAAGGCTATGCAGTGCAGAATATAAATGCTATCGGCCATATCAAGGCCATGCGATGCAATATGAAAATTAAGCATGCCAATCCACATCCACATATCAACGCAGCTCCTCACTAGAGCATCAAATCAGTACGGTTCTCAGTCTGGATAATCACCGGGGTCTAGTACACTCTACTTCAGCTTACCGCCCCTATCCGAATACACAACTGGGAGAGTGGAAGAGACTTCACTATCCGCCTGCTAATATCAGGCCCGGCTCATCGATAGCGGACTGATTCCTCAAGTTGGTCAAACTCAACCTAGAAATTGCCCCCTCACTCAGGCGTGTAAGGTCACACCCCTTTCCAACTGACCACGATACAGTGGGAGATGCGGTCTACTAGTATACGGCCCTCGCGCGCTCATGTATCCACTCGGTCTCGATGTTGGAGTCATCCTCTGGTACCATCGGGTTTAAGGATTTTTACCTAAGGACATCTATGACGCCCCGATGCTAGAAACAGTATTTTCGGTATCCAATTCGGCCACACATGATGTGTTTATGGAGGCTATGGCCCTGATGTCGTTAGGGCATACAATAATCACAATCACACAAATGCAAGTGTATGAATCACACTACCAGTCATGCAATAGCCATGCGCGTACCACGGGCTCATGTAGGGCAACTCCTCCTATCAAGGAGCCTATAAACAATTTGCCCGAGGGCATATGCTATGATCAATCACTCCTCATATCAAGCATACATATGATGCATATGATCATGAATCATGGATCTATACCAAACATGTTATATAGTGATGGACTCCATTCATAATGAAGATGGGCCTAGACAGCCTACACGCTACAAGCATGGGCCTATCGAGGGGCCTTAGGGAGAGTGACAATGCGGACATTTAACCAGCATCATCCATACAATGTGGACGTCAAACCATCATTGCTCCCAAGGCATGGCCCGTTGCAAACATCATTATATACACCATGGAGGAATCACACATTGCAATGGACCTAAATACATCCCATTGGGCCTTAAGTACATCAAATGGGCCGTATCACATGGGCCTTATGTTCATCAAGTAGGCCGTATCAATGAGTCGCACCAATGGGCCTTATGTACATTACAATGGGCCATAACCCATGGGCCTTACATACATCACAGTGGGCCTTATACAATTCAAGGTGGGCCTCAACAATGGGCCACAGGCACATCAAGATGGGCCTAATCACATGGGCCATATGTATATCAAATGGGCTATGTCAATGGGCTCCATATATAACAACCGAGCCTCACCCAATATAAGTGGTGATAATAATTACCACTATTAAAATTCTCAAGGCCCGCCATAACATTTATTTCCCATTCAACCTGATCATAAGGTCCCAAAGATTTCAATGGTTGGACAGTTTGGATGAAGAGTGTGGTCCACATGATAAATAGATCTGTTTTATTTTGGTCTCAAGCCTAAAAATTATCTTTTAAAAAAATGGTTGGACAGTTTGGATGCAACACATGCATCATGGTGGGTCCCGTAGGGGTGGACGACATAGATTAAGTACTTACCTCATGGTGGGGTCCACACTAATGGAAGGCGTGGATTACAATACATACATCAGTGGGTCCCATGTGGGGCCCACCATAATGTTTATTTTTCACCCAGCTTATTGACAAGGTCACACAGACATGGGGCCCACCGAAATGTTTATTTTCCACCCAACCTGCTGATAAGGTCATGTGGACTTGGGGCCCACCGTAATGTTTATTTTCCACCCAACCTGCTGATAAGGTCACGTGGACCTGGGGCCCACTGAAATGTTTATTTTCCACCCAACTTGCTGATAAGGTCACGTGGACCTGGGGCCCACCGTAATGTTTATTTTTCGCCTAAACTGTTGATAAGGTCACACAGACTTGAAGAAGAGGAAAAACAAATTTCATATGATCCAAAACTTCTGACCCAAAAAGGGTTTTAATGGCAGACGTTCAATCCACTGTTTCCTGTGACGTGGGCCACCTGGATCACTTACACGACTGATTTTTGGGTGGCCCGAAGCTAGGAAGGAGGCCCACCAAATGCACGGTGATGATGTTCAACTCACATCATGGTGGGGGCTGAGGTGGGGCCCACTGACCGTGGCCGTTTCACGTCCAGTGCAACAGGCCTGCTGCGCGTCAGTCAGTGGCAGTGCCTGCTGCCTCTAATTTTTTTAGGGGTTTTTCTAAGGATTTTCATAAGTGGGGCCCGTATCAACAAAATTCACTCCGTCTACTCTCTCCTACGGCTTAAGATAAGCCAAACGAGTCTAATATCCGAGGTATTTTGGTGTATAGGATTATCAGGTAGATTTTTAACGGTAAAGACCACCATTTTTCAAGATACGGCCCACCAGATACTCGGATTAACTTCATTTTTCGGCTCAACGCCTAAAATGATCTAAAAAATGAAATGGATGGCTTGGATTAAGTATATACATCAAGGTAGGGCCTGCATCAGTGGCCCACCATTTCCTCTTTTTTTTTTTTTTTTAATAAAGCTGACTAGAACAGTCCAGCGTCAGTGCCTCACAGTGGATCCACGTCCAGCGTCCCTGGACGCTGGACGGTCTGCATGCAACTCAGGCACCACGGTGGGTCCCAGGTGGACGTGGCCCACCATGAATATATATATATATATAATATTAATATAATATAAAATAAATATATTATAGTGTATGCTAGTGTGGGGATCTCCATAGTCCCAAAAAAAATGGATGGTGTGGACCACCACCTGCAATAGGATGGGCCACACCGTTGATGGATATTTATATAACACATATTTGTGGCACCCACCCAATCATGATAGAGAGAGAGAGAGAGATGTGAAAGGGGAGGGACCCCGCCACTAATGGGCCTTCCCTTAAACAATGCTTACATCATGTGGGTCCCACAACAAGTGGCCCCAAAATTTGCGATCAACAGTAAATCACCCACCTTATTGGCCTCCTTCTTGCTCCCTTAGGCTTGTATGCTCCTTCGCTCGACTTTTAACGGTGAATGATGGATTTTTTATGGTGGGGATGAGAGATGAGAGGGTGGGCCACACTTGTGGTTTGAGAAAGCTTGGGGAGAGTGCTTGGGAAGGCTTGGACGTTTGATGCTTTGTTGCTTAGGAGTGAAGAGATGGAATGAGAGAGAAAAAATAATAAAAGGGATGGGATAATGTGGTGGTTATAAGGAAAGGTATGGGTGAGTTTGATTTTTTTGAAAAAAGGGGATGGGTTTGTTTGAAAAAATTGTAAAAGAGGGTTGATGAGGGGAGATAGAGAGTTGACTTAAGGGAAAAAGAGGGATGGGTTGTTGTACTTAGGGTATGATGTGTACTTGACTTGGGTGATTGATTGATTGATGGGACACATTGTAGAGATTCCTTCGAAATTCACAATGTGCGGCGTTTTTCTTGAAATGAACGCTGACCCATAACTTCTAGCCTGGGTATCGAATCGGTGCGCGAGTCACGGCGTTGGAACCGCGGCAACAGCGCGGTCACTAAGGTACAAGTTTTAGTTTGAGCCGACTTCGGTATGCGGGACCCGGCTTATGATCGCACGTAAACGTCGGATATGGGTCGAGAGTTGCAGAAATTCGACCAGAAGGACCGTGGAAGTATATGGAACGGTACAGACTAGGATACAGGTCTTACATCATGTGCAACTTCTAACCTGAATCAACTCATGGTTTCAGGGGAGATGTGTATCCTAGTAGAATCGGGAAGGCAGATATCAGTACCTGAACTATCTGCTTTCAGGTGTTCGATCTGGTAAATGAAATCCTAATTTGTCCTGATCCAACTCTCCGAGAAGAGTATCGACTATATTATGAATCTTAAACCTTCGGAAGAGAACCGGAAGAGCTGAATGGCCACATGCAATAGAAGGGAGATGATTGGAGCAATGCTGGAGTATAAATTTTTCATCATCCATAGATACAAAACTCTACAAAAGGAAGAAGCTTTCGCACGCGAATATTGCCTAATGAATAGATTGCACTGCATGATGCACTACCGTTTAACACTACATTACCGTCGTTTGAAAATTTTGATTCCGTGAGGTATTCGCGCGCATCATAGTCTATGGACTTCAACTCCAATTCAAACATTGTATATTGTATATTTCCACATTTAATATAATATAATTCAATCCGGGCCATCAATCCAAACAGGCCCTAGAGGTACTTCATATTGCTGAGTTAAGCCCTCAGTGACCAAACAAGCATTATATCGAGCAATTGAACCATTGAAATTATATATAAGTAAGTACACTCATTTATACCCATTAAAATGATGGCCCAGTCCCAAAAATGAGGTTGATCCATTAGTCAAGACAACTATAGTTAGCAAATTTGTATCTCTAAAAAATTTCACTAAAGTTTTCTAACCCACTCATATGTTTCTCATATTGGGTTTCACATCTTAACCAGACCGGATTTTAGAATATATATATATATATACATATATATATACATATATATATATATATGCAAGATTGGACTAACTTGATGGATGGATTAGATCTCACACCTATGTGTCATGACGGAACATGAGTATTAGGGTTGAAATTCTGGCGAGTCCAACCCCACTGACCCGTGACCAACCCAACATTGGGTTGGGCTCGGGAAGGATGTAACGAGTTTGGTCTCGAGCTTGGGCTATATAAATACCAGCCCGATAAAGGTTGGGTCGGGCTTGGGTTGAGGTCTCAGGTTAACTGACTCAACTCGAACCCGATCAATATATAAGTTATAAATTATAATTGAGTGTGGATCATCTGTGTTGAAGGCATAAGAAATTCCAATGTCATGGGGTCTCATTGGTCCACGCCATTTCCGATGACTTAAGCTAACAAGAAATGCCAGATATCTCTCTCTCAAATAGATTGTGTATTACATAACACGACTTTTAAAGGAGTAGTCATATATTTTAACTTATTTGTTTAGAAAAAATAAAGCTCTTTACCATAAATAAATACATATATAGTTAATAAAATCATAGGTACAAAAAATAAGAAGTGTATTGAAATATAATAGACTAATGTTACCAACCCGCCCAACCCAATCGAGCCCGCTTGGGTTGGGCTTGGGTTGAGAATTTCCAATCCAAAGTTGGGTTGGGTTGGGTTTGGGTTGAGGTATAGGAACCTTGGGTTGGGCTTGGGTTGAGCACCAACCCGACCCAACCCGCCCGACTTTCAGCCCTAATGAGTATACATTAAAATACATGAACTCTTTTTTAAACATCTAAGAAACATGTCCTCATAGGTTGAAGCATTATATGCATTTTTCAATTACAAGGGCTTAAATGCATGAGTATACACTGAAAGATGCATGAATGGAACGTTCAAGAGATGCATCTTGTCCAGCTGCCTTGTGCTCACCATAAAACCTAAAAATCTTGATGAACCAATATTTAATATTTAGTGGGTCATACCATAATAAAGAATTGGGGTGGGATGCCTAGCATAAGTCATGTGTGAGGTGTGGGTGTTGACACCCCACCCAAGCTGATAAGTTGGTTGAGTTTGAATTGATGGATGGACAATTAAAACCCAATCTTAAAACCTAATCCTAGAAACCTAAACCCTAGGAACCGCAGTCTTAAACCCTAAACTCAGTCCATTCAACCTAGTCAACCCAGTCAACCCAGTCAACCTAACCCTAAGAACCTAAAACTCTAGAGCCTTGAACTAGCTCGACAAGTTAACTCACCAAGCTAACTCACCAAGTCAACTCATCCGGTCAGCTAACCAATCCAACAACCTAGTCAAATCACTTAGTTAAGTCTAAAATCAAGTCCGAGCCCAGACCAAAAGTAAGCCTAATCGGAGAAATGGTCACGAGACCTCAAAGCGATAATCTTCATAGCAGAGCCTCCACACGCTTAGAGGATACTACCTGCCAAAGTAGGAAGTCTAAGTGTGGACCGGCGGCAGCTTGGCCGCCGACCAAGTGGCACTCCCTATCTTTGAGGCGACATCCCTCAAGCATGTGGAGTTCGCCTTTTTTAAACCTTAAGTGTGTGGTTGATGTGCATTTACTCTGATGCCCATCTTCTTATCCAAAATTACCATTTTACCACCTCATCCAGCCCATGAGATGATGTCATATGAAAATCTCCAATCTCAACCCTCCAACCACTTTTTACCCCTAGATCACCAAGAATTACACAAAAAAAAATCAGGTTTAGAAGCTATAAATAAGCACCTCCCCTTCTCATTCCAGGCATCTAGAAAACTTGGAAGAGTCCCTTCTCATTTCAAAGAGCCCCATCAGAAAGCCATCCTTTCACCAAGGACAGTGAGAGTGAGACTGAGAGCCCGGCCCAGGTCTAGTCTATCCTAGCCAGATTCAAGCCTCTTAAGTCACCACAATTCAAATCTAAGCCACTCAATTTAGCCTTGCGACACTACCATTCATCCAATCGTTCAAGCATCTATTAATTTCATCAAATCAGTGCATTAGCATCGTGCAACATTCATTCCCTTCTCAACCCCCTTACTCCTCATATACATCAGCATCATAGTGCATTTTCACTATGTTCACACATCTGACTGGCGTGTGTATGATCTGAGGCTTACCAATATAATCAAATCTTGCCCATTAGAAACCTTAGCCAATCAGCCGTCATTTTAAGCATATGCATCGCATTCCATCATTTTCACATATATGACTGGTAGGCATATGCTCTAAAACTTGTCGATATAATCGCAGTAGGTCCACTAGAAACCTTAGCCAGTTGGCCATCGTTTTATCATAAGCATCCATACAGCATCAAACATCCTACACACACACACACACACACTTTGCACCTTATACTTGATCGTTTCGAATGTATGATCTGCGGATTGTCGATATAGTCAGATCCTGCTTATAAAAAATTTGGATCAATCAATTAGTAGTATCATCACATCGCATTACATTTGTTGCATGCGAGAACAAACCTTATTCTTCATAAATTAGTCAGATCTTGTGAAATAAAGACCGTACATCTGTACGCGCAGTGGGTGCTTAACACCTTCCCTCTTTGTAACAATGATCCCTTACTTGAAATTTCTAGAACATAACCTCACAAGTCGTATTAGGGTTAAAACTCTTCGGATTCTCATTCTTAATTGTTCTACAGGATCTAACTGACCATATAATCATAATAATTGGTTAGTGGCAACTCTGATCTAATATTACACCCTTTACCCCCATCACAAAAGCCCTCGAGTGAGGAAGCCAGTGGAAAGAAGAGAGTATGTTGAAAAGGTTACAGGCAAATCGCTTTTATAGGATACGACGAGCCTGGTGTGGGTCTGCGTTCAGCAAACACGAAGGCCCACTAATGGAACTCTGTTACATAATCTGACAGAAATAAAGAAAAAGGAAAAATTCCAGAAAAAAAAGAGAAGAAGAATTCTAATATTAGACCACTACACTGGTATGTACTTCAGATGTTGGTTCAGATGAACTGTTCTTAGACCACTCTGTTGGTCTGATATTCAAGCAATGGTTCAGAAGGACTTTGCTGTATTGCTGGAGAATATGGTCAGTGGGCTCTGATTCGTATGGGTCTGCTGGAGTGAGTTGAGATGGCTTGAAAACCCATCCAGACTCTCTATTTATAAGCTATGGCAGCTGGGGGGTTATGGTCCAGAGACATAAATTCCATTAAGCCATTTCTAGCTGTTGAAAAACTAGCCATTTTCTGACTGTTGTGCATAGCTCATAACAGAAGCTGCATGCTAACAGTTGTGAGAGCTGGCTAGCCGTTTTCTAGCTGTTGGGTTAGCCATGCAGCAGTTACAGCATGGCTCTGCAATGAATTGCATAGCTATTACACATCTGCTGCAACAGTCATTTTCAGCCTCTCTATATATACTAAGGTATCCCAAATCGGTTACGTTTTGGCCGTAACGGTCAATACGTAAATGTAACGGCATCAACCGTTACGCGATTCGGCCCCGAAATGGGGCACCTCTCTTTTTTGGGTTCGTAACGGTCGTTACAGTACCGTAATAAACGTTACAGTCCATAACCCTAAAGAAAAAAGAAAAAATAGTTTTTAAAAAAAAACGTACCTTTTTTACTTTACTTTTCTTCTTCTTCTTATCATGGGGCTGCGACGCTATGCATTTCTTCGCCGCGTTACTACGGCATTTCTTCTTTGTGGTTGCGGGCGTTGGGCCGTGCTGATGTGGCGATTCTTTCGCCCTTCTTCTTCTTCTTCTTCTTCTCTCTCTCTCTCTCTCTCCCTCTCTCTCTTTCTCTCTCGGTTCGGTGCACTCTCTCTTCTTTCCCTCTTTTCTTTTTATTTCCCTCTCTCTCTCTCTCTTCTTATCTTTTTCCAGAAAAATGAACGAAATGGCAGTTCATTTTAAAGCATGATCCTTGAAATGAAGGGATCAAAATCTCAATTGGACCACGCGTTAGGATTGAATGCCCACCGTTAAAATCTTCTTAAGGCCCATTTTGTGATCCACCTAAGATTTGGATCAACCTCTTTTTTTGGACCATGCCCTGAAATAAGTGGCCCAAAAGGATGGACCACATGGATATACAACAAATGCATTGCTGTGGGGCCCACTTTTAAAGGCATGCTCACTAGTGGTCCACTGAAGATTTAAATCTACCTGAATTTTTGGACCATGCCTTAAAATGAGTTAGCAAAATGGATTGACGGCATGGATATACAAATATATCGAGGTGGCCCGCCTTGCCCATTAGTGGTGTAACGTCTCGAAAAAATTCGTACAAAGACCCGAGTACCACCTCAGGTAAAAATCACTTAGGACCAAATCCTTTAGAAATTAGACGAAATTAACTAAGTGTTAAACTAGATTAGCTATGAAATTCGCTTGAACCACTTTAAATATGAACTGCAAGACCCAAAACTTGCAGAATCATCGACGTTATATTACCCTTTAATTTAGGATCAATCTCATTACCCAGTTGCTCTCGGGAGCATCACGAAACTCCGTATCGGACTTGGACCGCACGTCAAAAGTCTGATTACCGTGAAACTAAACGATTATGACCGCCTTGCTGGGCTTGACAACCATCTCAGAAATCAAGTCCTGACTGTATCCAGAAACGTACAACTTGAGCCCGGAACAAAGCGTGTGAAAAACGCGAATACCTTTATAAATTGAACTCAAATTTAAGTAAACTGAGACGTGTCGTTTGCGGGCCAAATATAAGGATTTAGACCGTCAGAATCTGACCCAAATATACCTCAGATCAGGGAAAATTTTTCACACATGTTAGCGCACTTGTGGCCCTGATCGAATACCAGTGACCGTTGAACTGAAACTGGTCCGCCACGGTCGATCTGTAAATCCAATCGGACCGAAAACTTAACTTGACCTAGATCCAATGCCAGGGAGCTTAAGTCCGACCGCACGCAGAAAAGGGGCCTCCAGAAGTGCTCCGTTTGATCGAAACAACCCCCATTTGACTATAACCTAAGTATACAATGACCCTGGGGCCATTCCGGTCAGTTTTGGGCCTATATAAGGGCTTAAATCCTCTCTCTCTCTCTCTTATTCCATACGAATTTGAAAAACCTAGGAGAAAGAAGAGAGTAAAGAGGGAAGGAGAGAGAGAAAAAGTGAGAGAGAAAGTGGTAGCAAGTTCTTGGGATTCAATCCCATCGCTCCACGTGCTTAGCTACTGCTTTTATATCGTTATTCTGGCGATTTCGACTCCGTACTTGAGTAAGAAATCCTAACCCTAACCTGTTTTAAAGATTCAAATAGAACAGATGGTGGAATAGCTAACCTATTCTCTATTATAGGTTGTTGTGGTGTCGTAGACAAAGGCTTAGTGTTTAAACTGAGTTCGTTACGAGTTTACCGGCGAAAGGTGCGGACTATGAACATATAGGTTATGGTTTTCAAGGCTTTCAATGTCGGTTAATGATTTATGACTGACGTGGGTGCCATTTCACATGCAAAATGCGATATCTGTTTCGTTTTTCAGTTATATATGAACTACGTTGAATATAGGGTAATCTATGTGTTCGTTGAAATAATTGTATAAGTATGGAATTTGGATTTGTGTTTGCGATGATTAATTGTAGTGTTTATGTGATAGTTATATATACGACAACTCATTATGAAAGGATTTGCCCTAATATGGCCTAAAGTTGAGTTGTACCCTATAGGTTGAAATGTGTAGTTTAAGTATTTGTGAAAATCATTGAATGAGTATAGAATTTGAATTCCTACCTGCTATGATAACCCGTCGTGGGTATATGCGGGTTGCATTCGTGACAACTCCTTAGTGAAAGGATTTACCCTAATACACGTTGTGATCGGCATACGTCATTTATGTTGATATGTGTAGTCTAAGTGTTTGTAAAAATATTTGTATGAGTAAACACTTGGTAAATTGTACTTTAAGTGGGTGTTGAGATAGGATTCTCAACTGCTTTAACGATGTGTATGATTTCTTCCATGAAATTTGTTTTATATTAATTGTTTTACTTATGGAATGCTTATGTGTGGATTCATGTTTATGTTGTACTTCAGAAAATGCTCAAATAGTCGTAGGATTTGAATCACTTGTTCATTACTGCTTTGATTATCTCATATGATTACTTGTTGTAATTGAATGTGGTTGGGGCTATTATATAGTCCAGGTAATCGGTAACAGGCCTTGATTAGGTAGCTGAGGTCATTTCACCACATAAGACACGTTTGATGAATCCGAGTCGTACGATGGTCGTCGACAGTGGTACCTTATCGGCTATTTCAGCGTACACTCGTACTAGTCGAACTGGTCAAGCAACTCAATTGGCCTGATGTATGTTCACCATGTATGGACGCTACTGGTTGAATCTAAGGTACCAAACTCACTAGTGAAAAGCCTGTTTAATCTTAGTACCTCGATCCGCTAAGACTCATGAGCCGAACATGGTGGTATAAGACACCGTGGTCGAGCTGTCGGCCTACGTTGGGGCGACGAGCCTCCCCATAGTGTCCAGTGAGCAATCCAAACTCGTGAGACGAATACGGTGGTATGGGACACTGTATTCGAGCTGTCGGCCTACACTGATCAAATGATGAGCCCTTTGTAGTGACCTTGAGTATGAAATAGGCCTACCCCGGTGTAGACTGGCTGTGGTCCCCAGTCGGGTTGGCGACGAGCCTTTGAAAATAGGCTGCCAGTTGGTAGGGCATTGGTGGTAGTGATCTGAACTTCCCTATCGTATGAGATTTATTAGGACTGACGACCTTAGAATGGATCATTGTTTGTGAAATGATATAAGGGAGGTACCTTAGTTTTCCAATCCTGCTGTATGAAAAGGACTAATAAGAACTTGAAAATCACGTGCATGCACTGCATTACGTGTGCGTTTGGCGTAGCAGGTCAAGCACTGAGGAAGGGTTTCACGCCGCGATCGTGAGATGAAGTCGCTGAGGGAGAGTAGGCGAGGGCATGCATCATTATTCATACCATTCTTGCATTAATCAGAGTATTTAAGGATGTTTGATTGTACTGCTTGATCATTATTACTTGACTGAATTGATAACATGTTAACCTTTGCTTTACAGTTCCATTGAGTTGATCACTCACTCCCACGTTATGGGACGGTGTTGTACACACCAACCAGACCTTGTCTTAGTTGCAGGTGGAGGCGATGCCTACGAGGCAGAGTCGGACTATGAGGATGACGAGGAGGCATTCTCATTCATGCAATTTTCAGGCGGGTTCATGTGAGCCGTGGCCTGATCGACGGGGACTTCAAGAATGTTGACTAGATGTCCTTACACTTGTTATTTTGTCTTTTAAATCATACATGTATATTCATTTTTGATCCATTTTGGAAAGTATACATGTACATATTTAACCTGGAACATGTTCACACTCTGGAGACTTACAACATTTTATATACTTTATATATTTATCACAGTTCTTCCGCTTGCATAATTTAACTGTCTCTGGAGTATGATATGCTGTTATGGTGTAATCCCACACATGTTTAATGCACTAACACGGATAACATTTAATCATCATTATCTATATTGTATAAGTGATGCGTTGGAACTCGAGAGTGCTCGACCCCCGATTTTCAGGGCGTTACAAGTGGTCCACCTGAGATCTAGATTTACCTATTTTTTTTTCAATACCTTAAAATTTTCTTAGGGTCCACTGTAATGTTTATTTTTCATCTAACTTGTTAATATGGTCACACTGACGTGGATGAAGGGAAAACACACATGTCAGCTTGATTTAAAACTTTTGTAGCCCCCAATAAATTTTTAATAGTAGACGTTTAATTATTGTTGTTTCTTATGGTGCGGTCCACTTGAGCTTTAGATCTACCTCATTTTTGGGCCCATGCCCTAAAATTATTTGGCAAAATGGATGGACGGTGTGGATATAACAGATTCATCACGGGTAGGGCCCAAAAAACTTTAACACTCGTGTGTTACACTTCACAATCCAAGTCCCACCTAATTCAGGTCCTTAAAAATTGTACACAGACATGTATTAACTTAAAATTTACCGATTAAATTATGGACTGTAATTGCTAACTCATAATGCCAAAATCAAATTGTTTGAATAATTTTAATTGTTTTAAAATAGAGCCTTTTGATTTTTTTCATGATTCACTATCCGATAAATGTCCACCAATTCATAAGTGGGATAATGCCAATAAATTGCATGAATTTGATGCTGATTTGGGGCATGGATTAGTCCTCCAAGTCAGCTCCAAATTGGTAACGCCATCTACCTAAATTTAATTTCATTTTTTTAAAGAACTATTGGGAGAAATGATATCAAATTATTAAGTATATAAATTAGATATTTAGAAAATTAAATATATGAATTTTGTAGTCAAATTCAGGTTATCTGGTTTATAAATTCATTAAACAGTCCGATACAACTTCTCACCAAAGAGTGGACCGTTACACCACCATAAACATGTTCCAATTTATAAATGAATGTATATTTGGAATGCTTAGAATATTACAGATTTAATGCATATTTTTTTGGCAAAAAAATAGCACCGTTATGGGCCGTTACTCTCCCGTATCGCCGTTACGCCCCTGTATCCGTATCGGCATCGGAGGGCACCATTACGCCAACCGATACCGATACAGGATACCTTGATATATACTGAGGGATCTCTCTCTCAGTCCTCTAGTCTCTCTGCTAACCAGCCACCCGACTGCGACACGATGCACACGTGTGAAGTGTAAAGTGCGCCACTAGCGCCTCATATGCCCACACCCTCGCACTGAGCCCGTAACCGAGACCGAGCCCGAGCGCACGCGAGTGTTCTAGTGTGTAGCAAATATTATAGTCTTTGGACTAGGTAAGCAAATATTATAGTACTCCACTGTTTTCATTTAAACTCAAAAAACTTATCCTCTTTTTTCGATGTGGGACTATTCCCAAAACCCACAAAAAGGTATTTTTTCAAACTTTTAAATATATATATATATATATATTATATTTTATTATTAAAATATATTTTAAAATCAATATTATAAACAATCCCCCACTTGATTTTTAAAAATATATTTTTCTCGATTAAACATTTTTGCCAGAATAATCAGCTTATATGCATAAAGAAAGATATCTTTCAATTTTAATCTTTCCTTAGTGTAAGTATCTCAAAACTCTATCGAAATGACTGGCAGTCGTAGCGTTGAACCAGTTATTCCTAAAAAATAGAGTGGAGAAACTATACACATATTCGTTATGTGTTATTAGAGTTCCCACAATATTGCTCAGCACAGTTAATGACCATGTGCTTATCCTAATCATGAACGATCCCGAGAGAAAACTTCTAACTTTCATGAGAGATGGCACCATCTCTAATTCATATAGGTGAAATCCTTCCAGTATCTTCGTTACTATAAGACACTTGTCCTTTAGACTAGATTTCATTAAGAGTTCTAAGACTCAACCCTCTTTCGTGATGCTCAACACTTATTTATTATGGATGAGGTTTTATAATTTAGTGCTGAAAACTTTCCACATATCAGTGACTTGTTCTTACCCATTAAACCCAAAATTAGAGATTTTCTGATTTTAGATTGGGTTACCATCATTGGTGGAACTTTGGTTGAAGAGTTTCAACCCCATCCCTCTAGATGTAGCCTTTACTACCTCTTTCGATAGAGGTTTAGTAAAAGAGTCTGTCAGCTTATTGCTTGATTTCATATAGGAAAAACAATGATTCCATCTCGAATCAATTGTCTGACATAATCATGTCGAAGACTGATATGTCTAAACTTACTATTATATGTGCCGTTATAGGCTTTAGCTAATGTGCTTCATTATCACAATGTAGTGACATGGTCGATATAGGCTTTACACAGAAAGAGATTTTTAATAGAAGATCCTTAGCTACTCAGCCTCTTTGTTTGTTGCAGCCAGGGCTATAAATTCAGACTTCATAATCGAGTGCGTTATGCAGGTCTATTTTTTGGATCCCCAAGATATAGCTATATCTCCTAGGGTGAATACCCACCCCGTAGTAAACTTGTTGTCCTCTGCACTCGATATCCAGCTCGCATCGGTATATCCTTCCAATACAGTAGGAAACTCTGAATAAAATAGTCTTGAATCTTTGGTTGCTTTTAAGTAACCAAGGACTCTACTGATTACATTCCAGTGTTCAGTACTGGGGTTACTAATAAACTTACTAAGTTTACTCACAGCATATGCTATATCAGGTCTAGTGCATTGCATAACATACATAAGACTCCCTATAATAATCGCATATTCCAATTGTGCAACTGTTTTTCTGTTATTCTCTTTTGGCTTGATACTTTGATCAAATGAGGTTTTTACTTATTTTATATTTAGATGGTTAAACTTGTTTAGTATCTTCTCAATATAATGAGATTGACACAAAGCATAACCCCCACAATGTTTTTTAACTTTGATACCTAGGATGGTATCAACTTGTCCAAGAACCTTCATTTTGAATACAGAAGACAAAAACCTTTTCGTTTTAGTCACACCTTTTATTTTATTACTTATTATTAATATGTCATCAACATACAGACAAATAATAATCATGCAGCTACCATCTACTTTAGAATATATGCATTTATTAGCTACATTATGCATAAACTCATGAGATAGTATTTTGGAATTAAACTTCTCATGCCATTATTTTGGTGCTTGTTTTAATCCATACAGATATTTGATTAATCTACATACTTTATTTTCATTTCCTGGTAGAACGAATCCACTATTTAGGAGTGTGGTCTTTACATCTATTTGGTGGATGTGAAGATGATGCATGGAAGCTAGCGCAAATAATATTCTAATGGATGTTATCCTAGCTACAAGAGAGTATGTATCAAAATAATATATCCCTTCTTTTTGTCTAAAACTCTTAGCTATTAATCGAGCTTTAAAAGTTTGGATAGTCCTATCAGTGTGATATTTCTTTCTAAATACCCACTTACAACCTATGAGTTTAAAACCTGGAGGTAAGTTTATTAGTTCCTATGTTTGATTTGACATTATGGATTCCATTTAATCATTTATAGCTTCTTTCCAAAAAGCTGAGTCTTTAGAGGATACAACCTCTTTATATGTTTTAGGATCATCTTCTATAGTCATTACTATAAGTAATTTTTAATAACATTTTCTCTACCTCCTTCTACAAGATAGAAAATGACGCGTTGTAAATTTATGTAGTCATCTCCTAGACTCTTCTCTATTCTTGTCCTTTGACTCGTACGAGGTTCAATGGGAGCTTCCACTATCTGTGGAGGTGTGCTATCTGGTTCTCTATCAGGAGTTTGGACTTCATTATCCTTTGACTCTAAGGATAGTGAGTTCTCAAAGAATTCAACATCTCTTGATTTTATTATTGTATTAGACTCTACATCTATAAGTTTATAAGCTTTACTATTTTGTACATACCCTACGAAGGCACTCGTAATATCTCTGGTTCCTAACTTAGTTCTTTTTGGATGGGGGGTTCTGCAATATGCAAGACACCCCCATATTTTAAGATATCTAGGTTAAGTTTTCTACCTCTCTATGTTTCATATGGAGATATTTTATATTTTTTTTACGGAATTCTGTTTAGTTTATAATACGCTGCAAGCAGTGCCTCACCCCATAGACTTAGTGACAACTTTGCTTTTATTAGCATTGAGTTGACCATCTCTACTAATGTTCTATTCTTTCTTTCAGATATTCCGTTTTGTTGAGGTGTGTATGGCACAATACATTGATGTATTAGTTTATGTTCTTTGCAAAAGTTATCGAATTCATTGGAGAAGTATTCTCCTCCTCTATCGCTACAGAGAATTTTATCTTCTTATTTAGTTGATTCTCTACTTTTGCTTTATATATTTTAAACATGTTTAATGCTTCATCTTTGCTCTTTAATAGATAAACATACACATATCTAGGGCAATCATCAATAAAGGTTATGAAGTACCATTTACCTTCACGAGTAAGAATGCCGTTTAACTTACAGATATCACTGTGCATAAGATCCAATACCTGAGACGATCTTTCAACAATTGGAAAAGGTTTTTTTGTCATTTTGGATCGTATGCACACTTCACATTTATCGGTTTCATTATTCGTGTATGAGATTAAACCATTTTTAGCCATAAACTTCAAGTTACCATACCCTATATGGGCTAGTCTATCATGCCACAGACCAACGGATTCAACCATATACGCAGAAGTGCTACTTTCAATCAGAGAAAACTTGATCATTTCCTTACAAGCATATCTCTTTTCGACAAAGTTTTCATTCTTGGACAGAATCAGTTTTCCTGATTCGTACACCACCCTCATCCCTGGTTTACCCAAAAGGTCCCCAGAAACTAAGTTTCGCCTCATGTCTGGGACATGCAGGACATTTGTCAAAATCACTTTCTTTCCAAAGGTGAATATTAGTTCGACGGTTCCTTTGCCAACAACCTTCGATCGGACTTCATTACCCATTTGGACTTCTTGACCATCGGTTAATTCCTCATAGGTTTTGAAGGTTGATCTGTCGTAGCACACATGTACGGTAGTGGCAGTATCATACCACCAACCAGGAACCTTTCCTTGGATAATATTCACCTCAGTGATTATAGCCACATATCGTCTTCTTCTATTGCACTTACTTCTTTTTTATATTTGCGATATCGGCATACTCTAGCATAGTGTCCGATTTTCCCACAGACATGGCATGGGCCTTTAAACTTTTCGTTCTTCTTTTGAGCATTTTTCTTGAATTTCCCTTTATTGGGTTTCAGGGAATCGTCCTTCTCAGGATTCTTGTTATTAGTGTTCTCTACTGCATGTACTTTGGACGAGACATTCCCATTTTTATTCTTTTTATCGCGATTACAGGATTCTTCCTCAATTCTGAGATGTTTCTGGATTTGTTCCAGTGTATAGTCTACAATCTTATACAGCAACTTCTTTCTAAAGTCTTTCCACATCGGTGGCAATTTAGCGATTATAGTTCCGACTTGGAATGATTCAGGAAGATAAATTTTGATGGCTTCTATTTTGTTTACTATTAGTTGCAGTTCTTGGATTTGGGATAGCAGCGGTTTGTTATCTACCATGTTAAAGTCAAAATACCTGGCGATAAGGAATTTGTTGGTGCCTTATTCTTCTGCCTTATATTTGAATTTCAGAGCGGTCCAGATTTTCTTTGTTGATGACGTCTGTTGGTACAAATCGTACAGGCGGTCAGAGAGCGCGTTTAGAATGTGTCTTCGACACAACAGTTCTTCTTCAGCTCATTTGGTGCGGGCAGCTACTTGTTCAGACGTGTCTTTGTCAGTTACTTCAGGCAACGGCAGAAGATTAGGATCTAAGATGTAGTAGATCTTCAGCGCCGTCAGAAGAAATTTCAGTTTGTCTTGCCATCTTGTGAAGTTGGTTCCATCGAACCGGTCAAGACGAATCAAATCCTGATTCATCAACTTGATGGATGATACTCTGTCTGCTTCCATCACAAGTAACGCTTTAAGATTGTGGGAACTTTTACAGAATTATATTTTCTGTAAAATATGAAAACCGAAAAAACCAAGTTGATTTGAAATAAGGACAGGCTGAAGCATGTTTGGAACGTTGTCCTTAAAGCATTATTTGCCCTTACTCAAGTGAATTGAGTATGCTGAAAAGGTTACAAGCAAACCGCTTCTAGGATACGACGAGCTTGGTATGGGTCTGCGTTTAGCAAACACGATGGCCCACTAATGGAACTCTGTTACACAATCTGACAGAAATAAAGAAAAAGGAAAAATTCCAGAAAAAAGAGAAGAAAAATTCTAATATTAGACCACTGCACTGGTCTGTACTTCAGATGTTGGTTCAGATGAACCGTTCTTAGACCACTCTGTTGGTCTGATCTTTAGGCAATGGTTCAGAAGAACCTTGCTGTATTGCTGGAGAATATGGTCAGTGGGCTCTGATTCGTATGGGTCTGCTGGAGTGAGTTGAGATGGTTTGGAAACTCATCCAGACTCTTTATTTATAGGCTATGGTGGCTGGGGGATTATGGTCCAGAGACATAAATTTCATTAAGTCATTTCTAGCTGTTGGAAAACTAGCCATTTTCTGACTTTTGTGCATGGCTCATAACAGCAGCTGCATGCTGATTGCTATGAGAGCTAGCTAGCCGTTTTCTAGCTGTTGGGCTAGCCATGCAGCAGTTACAGCATGACTTTGCAATGAATTGCATAGCTGTTATACATCTGCTGCAACAGTCATTTCCAGCCTCTCTATATATAGAGAGGGATCTCTCTCTCAATCCTCTAGTCTCTCTACCAACCAGCCACCCGACTTAGCCACTTAGTGGCACACGTCTCGCTGTGTGCCACTAGCGCCTCTACAGCCACACTGGCCCACGCTCGTGACCGAGCCTGAGTGCGTGCGCAGGCACTGGAACACGCAAGGTCCATAGTCCTTGGACTAGGTAAGCAAATATTATAGTACTCCACTGTTTTCATTTAAACCCAAAAAACTTCTTCTCTTTTTTCAATGTGGGACTATTCCCAAAACCAATAAAAAAATGTGTTTTTTCAAACTTTTTATATAATATATATATATATATATATTATATATTTTTATTAAAATATATTTTAAAATCAATATTATACAACAATACATTGCTTGTGCCTCAGCCATAGTAAGTTCTTCTAGATGGAAGCACTACGGCTTCAATACAGATTCTTTCCTCTTAGTAAACAGAAAAATAAACTATATTTAATGTAGTAGTGCTTACAATAAGAAAAGTGTGTAAATTAAAGGAGCCCTGGAAGTTTTTAATCAGCTGGTGCCTCAACATTACGGACGGTTTAAGTGGCACGTTAGCATCATGGTGGGCTTTAGGATGTTTCAACGGTTGATATTTCCATTCTCACTCTTTCCCATCATGTGGCCTACATGAGTTTTGAATCTCACTGATTTTTGGAGTGATGTCTTATTGTGAGCTTGAGAATTAAACTAACGTAGGCATTGGATTTCTTGGGGATAAATGAGCCTCACATAGTTTTTATAGCCCCGAATGGGCAATTCTGTGGGTGGGCCCACTGTAATGTATCTGTTTATCCAAGCCGTCAATCTCTTTTCTCATGTCATTTTAAGGTATGAAGACAAAATTGAGTAAGATTTAATGATCAAGTGAACCACACCGAATAATAAACTTGGTTGTATTAAATGCACCAAGCACTAAATTACAGTTGCATTAAATGCAACAGTCATATGTGACGTGATATATTTTAACGTTTGATCTGCCTCATTTTTGTATTTATCTCTTAAAATGATCCCAGAAAATGGATGGACGGCTTGGATAAACAGATACGTCATGGTGTGCACGACCATCGAACTGACCGTTCGAGGCTAGACACCGGCGGAGGTAGGACGCAATCCGCGTCCTCGTTCCAACGACTACTAAAGCTGCCGAAACATAAACGACAAGAGGTCGGAAAACCATATGTTAAAACGAGTCGCACGAGGATATATAGAAGATGATAATCGCATCAAACGTGGCAAGTAAGAACACGTGTAAGATATCAAGTCCGTGTACAAGATTGTTTGCTATTGAAAAAGGTCGACGTGAACCTTCTGGTCTATTCATGAGATCGGTCACACGATTTGTAATATTCGATCAAATCCGTCCATTTCGTTCGTAAGATTTCTTACGTGATGAGTGTCTATCGTCATTTTCGAGATAGGAAATGGCACCTGGTATCCTGATTGACACGGATCTTGTGGAACTGTGTTAGTTTGGATCGTGTGTCGAGATATGCTTCTTAAGATCTACGCGCGCATGCCTTCAAATATGTGAAACGCGCAAAAAGGTCTGACGAGCATGATTGGAAGATCATGATGCTTTATGTCAATGTGGAAAAGCAAATGCATTCACGCGGGTGTAATCTGCACGTTCCTTCACCTCACACGTGTAAGCTAAGAATGAGTGTAAAAAATCGGAGCCGCTCATAAGTCAGTCAATATAAATTATAGGGTCCGAATGCATTTCGTATTCAAGCTGTTGAATCTCAGCCCTCCTTACTAAAGATCATCTTAATTCCAACTTAAAAATTATCCTCCGCATTTCGTGAGTGAGAATTTGCATGCATGGTCTCGACCAATGGCGGGGAGGCGGATTAGATACTTACAAGTTGAGTAGCGAGTCATCATAATTTATGTGGGCCCATCACGATGTATATGTTCTATCCACGCAGAGATCATTTTAAAGCACCAGCCAACAAATGAGGCAGATCAAAAGCTAGAGAGGAGGGGAGAGTTATGCCCACCACTGGAACCTTCTTAGGTCTACTGTTATATTTATTTGAGATTCAACTTATTGGAACCTTCTTATGGTCCACTGTGATATTTATTTGAGATTCAACTTATTTATAAGGTAACATAGACATGGAGGAAGGAAAAACACAAATATAAACTGATTAAAAACTTCCATGGCCTTTGGAAGTTTTTAATGGTAGTTGTTTAATCTCTATTGTTTTATGTGATTAGATTTACTTGAGGTTTGGATCTGACTCATTCTTTAGGTCATACCCTAAAATAATTTCTCCGAATGGATGGACAACCTGGATGGCAGGGATCACTAGGAGGTGTTGGGATCATATTAGGAGGGATGTAGATTGCATGTACGAAGGGCCAATATATATCCACCCATATTCAAACGATGGTGTCATAGTAATTAAAAGCATCATGTACGGATGTCAACTATAAAACTGCCAATGATAAATGTAAAATTGATCATTCATGTAGAGAAATCTTCACTTTCAACGCAAGTATCATAAATAATATTGTGACATGTACATACGTAATATATAATGTTTTTTCATTAACAATATGTTATTATTGAACAGTATATACATAGTCAAATGCTATGCGCAATCCATATACTACTAAGAAAATCTCTAGGGTGTAAAGGTGACAATGAGTTAGCGACACAACTTTACTGTGAGCCGGGGTTACAAGAATCACATGTAACCAGTTGCTCCATGGAATTCACCCTAATATTTGTGTAATGTCTATTACGTCCACTGATTCTGCTCTCTCTTTTTATGATATGAATAAAAAATAAAGTGAATCCAAAACTTAAAGAGGATTGCATCATGATGAAATCACAACAGATTCCGGGATCGATACTAGCATCAAATCTAGGGAATTCAATAGTTTTGTACGTGTATGTTAATTGACCATTAATCCTGGCTGTTGAGAGAGACCCTGTAGAGGATTGATTGCATGTCAGTGTTCCACCTCTCGTACACCTGCAACTTTACATTCTCTAATGGGGAGAAGAGCATGCGTGAAAATGTGTATAAAGTCGGGGAATGATTGCACTTTATATAAAATAGCTATGTGAAGAATTCCACCCAATGTATGGATCTTTCATGCCCACAACTCCTCAATCTCATTCATGGAGAGAAGTCATCCTACAATACAACCTTATCTGTTGTATGGTGCTTCATGCCAATTAACCTTATGTATACCCTTAACATCATGGGTGCTACCTTGATGGTCATGATAACGATTCAATCATATCATTGGATTACCAAATGAAATTATACCTATCAAATAATTGCATTGCCATATAAAATTACGTCATACATGGCGCATAATTCCAACAGATGTTACATACATACCATCGAACTCGATCATAGGATGATATAAAGCAAGATAATAAGAAAATACAAATATCAACCTAACCCAAGTGTTCCATGACCCTTAAGAAAATTACAATTGTGGGTATTCAATCTCAATTATTTCTTGCAAAGTGGTCCACTAGACTTTTTAATTGATTTTTTTTATCAGGTCCTGGCATGAGCATCAGATGGGTTGAGTGGGTACTTGATCACGGGCTCAAGTCAGCTCAGCAACTTGGCCGCCACTTAGCAGGGAGTCTTTTAGTAATTAAAAATAATTAAAAAAAAATACAGCTTATAATATTTAAATGTGGCCCCTTACATAGGCACTCAAACCCTACATCTCAGTGTTGAAGCGAAATCTATCTGCCAGTGAGCCATGGTTAAATCCCATTCCTCAAACCTGAGTTGGGTCATCTGAAGACTGACCAGATTGCAATTAAAGGGATTGGGTCAGGCCCGGTCTGGCTTAATAAATTTTTACACGATTCAATCCCACGAGTCTTGACCCGTTTAGCAACGGGGTGATGACCCGAACCCGACGCGTTGACAGCGCTATGACTGAGGAGACCCAACCCTTCCTAGAAATGCGTTAGAAAAGGTGAAATCCGCGTGCTGCCTTTTTGGTCGGCAACGGTTGCGTGTGAAAAAAGTTGAAATTTGGCTGTGGAAAAAGGCAAGATCTAGGACAAATGCAAGAAAGAGTTGGAAAGCGCGTTTGCTCCTATGCATCGCGATGTATTACAATCATATGAGTCGGGAGTTTTTTACTTGACGTGGGTCATATTACAACAATCGAAACCGTTTATATGATGGGTATTCCTTTCATTAGTTTAAATAAAAATTTTCTCTTGATAATTTGGATCTTTTATTATAAAAGCGAACAGTTACCATGAGCTTTAATCAATGGGTTGAAGTATCTAATTTGAGAGAAATTTTCCGTCATCACCGTCTAGAGCGAGGACCGTAAAATACGGTTTATATCATTTAAAAAGGGCCTAAATCTAATGAATATAGCCGCGATGCATCTTCTTGTCTTACATCGCGACTTAATCCACCGTTGCTTAGTGTTGGGCTTCCAACTTCTAGAAGTGGGTCCCATGCTTTTATTATCGGAACCGTTTATATCGTAGATTCAAACTTGGATGGCCCATGAATAAAAATTCTACGAGATTGGTAAATTCCAAACCTTGGACAAGAACAGTTAAGTAGAAAACAGAAGGACCGTTCATGTGGAATTTTAAAAAGGGGAAATAATTCATCGGGGGCTTTTTCGTGCATGGACCATCAGTGAGACATGATGGTAAGTGATAACGGTTTAGATCATCAAACCATATTGGTGGGGGTCCAGCAGATGGACGGCTGGTGAAAACAATAGAAGAACTTTTGGAAACAGATCGAGATTGTTCCACGTGTCATGGGGTAGCTGGACCGGCCGCGGCACTGTTCGAAAAAAAGCTGATAATTCAAACCACGTTTCCATGCATGCATGCCAATTGGACACTGATTGCGTACTGACTAAACTCTTTTAGGCCTACAGTAATGTATGTGTATCATCCACGCCGTCCATCCATTTTTTTTATCTCATTTTAGATCAGAAATATAAAATTAAAGCATATCCAAAGATCAAATGGACCACACCACATGAAATAGTGGGAATTGAACCCATACCGTTGAAAACTTCGTGGTGGCCAGAGGAGTTTTGGATCAAGTCGATATTTATGTTTCCTTCTCATCCACGTCTGTATGACCTTATGAAAAGGATGGATCATAAATAAACATCACTGTCGGCCCTAGGAAATCTTCAACGGTGGAAATTTTTATCCCCACAGTTTCATGTGGTGTGGTCCGCTTGAGATTTCTTCAATTTGGGGTTCTTCGGCCAAAATGAGCTGATAAAACGGATGAACGGTGTGGATAAGAGACATACATCACAGTGAACCTCCGCAGAGTTTACTCAGTTAGCATAGAGTACTGAGTTAGTACGCAATCCGCGTCCATCCAGGCTACCGAAATGGTGGGCCCCACGGAACCGAAAAGTCATATTAGCAGAACCGACCTATCAAAGTCCATTTAAAGATAGCGTGTTTGCGGACGCGGATTTCCTGCGAAAGCCTTTCGCAGTAAGTTCCTGCGCTGGGATCCCAGGTGGGGTCCACTATGATGTTTGTGAGAAATTCCCCCGTCCATCCGTCTATTGAGTGCATTTTAGGATATGAGGCCAAAAATGATCCGTATCCAAGACTCAAGAGGGTTGAAAACGAAATAATTGAACGTCCACAGTTGAAATATTTGTGGGCCAACAGAAGTTTTGAATCATTCTAATGTTTGTGTTTTCAGTTCATCCCAGTAGGAATGACATTATTAACGGTATGGATGGCATGTAAACATCACTTTCGAACCCAGGGAGGTTTCAACGGCAGTAATTTCCCTAAATACCTTTTCTTTTAGTATGGGCCATTTGAGTCTTGGATTCTTCTTGATTTTAGTTTATAATCCTAAAATGAGCTCACAAAATGGACGGACGGAGCAGATACTTGAAAAATATCACTGCAGGCCCCACCTGGGTTCCCAGCGCAGGAACTTCCTGCGAAAGGCATTCGCAGGAAATCCGCGTCCCGTGTTTGCGGTGACACGTGTGAGATCCAAGCTCATCATCACATACGCACCCCCACAATCTAGATTCCCTGTCCGAATATTCAGGCCCAGCTTCTCATCTGGTGGGCCTCACAGGTACATTGAATCAAAACCGTGGGCCATCATTTTTATAAATATGGGTCCACCTGATGAGCGATTCGGATCATGCACGTTGGCGCATGTTGCAGTGAGCATGCTGATTACACACGCGTGTGGAGCACATTTCAAGAAGGCGCACTCGACAAAATGTAACACGTGGGTGAGATATTAGCCATCCATATCGTTTGACATAGTGATTAGATCATCTGCCAATAACACGTGAACATTGCATCAAGCCTGCGAAGATATCTGATCAATCGCCCAATATCAGTACGCATGGCATTCATGCACGAGATCTGGACCGTTAAACACTGCAACATACCTTGGATATGCATGCACTAAAAATTAAACCAATCAGATGAGCTAACTATATTGATCAGAGGACATTACTTATCAGGAGACGACCTTCAATGGGCCTTTACAACGGACCATCGGTGTTATCGAGAGTTTTCAATTAGCGGCTAGGATTACCCAACTAGCTTGAAAATTATCTGGCCATCTTTACTACTACATAATGACAATTTTACATTTACTTCTTTTAATATAGGTCGGTCGCACCCTCTTCTCTTCTCCACATGTAACCTATATAGAGAGAGCCGCTAATTGCTATTTACAGTTAACCTTCTTGTATATATAAAATCCACTCCGTTCATCAAATGAGAAATTATTTGAACTATATAAAAGATAATCTTGATTAAAAACTCATATAGGCCCCACCAATGAAACCAATGTCTCATAAAACCTCTAAGTTCATGTGGTGTGGTGCACTTGAGTTTTTATCAATTACTGATATTTATATCCTTTGTGTCACATGGTGGTCCATACATAAACCTATACTTGGCTTCCCATTTCGAATATTTGATATTATGTGGCCCACCTGTATTATGAATCTAGACTATTGACTTAAGAACTTAACATTGGGTATAAAATCTTATAGAGACTGAATTTTACATTTAAAACATAGTGGCCCCACCAGGGGTGTGTAAAACATGTATCAGAGGGTGGTTTTACTACGTATCTCTGCTTAATTTCTCTGCCCTTCTTAATTTCTCTGCATGCAATTAACGGATCGATTGTTAAAGCTCTACGTGCACCTACCATGTTGTACTACTCGGTTCATTCATTTTGCTTATTATAAGGTATGAGACAAAAAAAAATATGTCCGACTTAAATATAAAGTAAAATATAGGAAATGGTGGGGATTGAATGCTTACTATAGAAAAACTTTTTGGCAGAGGGCCAAGCTGATATTTATATTTTTTTCGTATCATTATTAATAGATTGGTTGGTAAATAATAAATATTATTGTGGGCTTAAGAAGTTTTTAATGTATTGAGTCAACATTTTTTTTTTTTTTTTCTGTGGTGTGGTTCACTTCTGACTTAGATCGGACTCACTTTTGGACTCATGACGTAAAATGAGTTATCCAAATAAATGCACGGCGTGGATGAAACATATACACCGTGTTGGGGCTCCATAGCTTTCACACGCCAGATAGCTGGCTGGTGTCGGGTCAATGGTACACCGCGTTCAATTTGGGCGCGGATTGGTGTAACATCCCAAATTTTCACTGTTTTGGATTTCTAAAAATCCTTGATTTTTAATTAACTTGTACTATCACGTACTGACCATTAGCACTCAACGTTAGCTTATAGACGAGTTAATTAATCCAAGATTAGCCCAATTTAATAGACCGAGACAGGCCGTGATAAGGCCTAGTGCGGGCCGCTAAGCCAGATGGCTATTTACACTTAAAGACGGCCCCATGTGGGCCACCCAGCGACCGTGAAGGGTCAGAAAAATCTAAAAATTTAGGAAACTGAAGATCTCACTGGGCTTGTGGTCCATCGTGGACTACAGATCCAGTGGACACCCAGAACTGGGATCTGGCACTAGCCGAATGCACCCCACCAATGCCGAGTTGGAATCGGCACTTACAAATAAAATTGGGATACACAGCGTTCCAGCCGTCGGATTTCTTCTAAATTTACGGTGGAGGTTTAATATATTTTTCTACGCCCGTCCACCAAATCGGGGCCCGATCGTGGCACGATGACCGTTGATCGCGAATCGGACCCGTACGACCAAACCCCGCATCCGTTCGTTCCCAAATTTTGTAAGACCCCTCATCGGGCCATGGACCACTTATCCTATAAATTTCATGGCCAGAGGGCCATCAGAAATGCTCAAATCACCAAAATGGCCCCCACAGGACCACTTAAAGGTCAGAAACGCTTTCTCAGATCATATATCCGTTCATCCGTTCGTCCTCAATTTTTGCATGGGCCCTAGTCAGGCCATAAGGCACCTACACACCAAATTTGGTGGCCAGGGGTGATAGGGCCCTAGATCCTAGAAAGACCCTCCCATAAGTCTAGTATAGTAAAAACCTAGCCCTTGGGGCCATTTACACCAAATCTGGAATTATAAAAAAGGGCCTCTTTTGGGCACCCCTCTCCCCATACGAATTTTGCCCTAGAAGAGAGAAAAGGGAGAAGAGAAAGAGGAGAATGGAGAAGAAAGAGAGAGGGATGAAGGCATGGTGGACTCTCAATCAAGGTGGGGCCCAAGAGGATCAAACTCACAACCTCCTACACCTTCTCCAAGGGGGAAACCCATCCGAAAATCATCATCTTCATCTCGTGGGTCGTTTAGGTAAGATCCAACCCTCTTTTCCTTTGAAAACCCTTGTAATGAATGGGATTTGTATGAGAATCTAACATGTGATGGTTGCTCCTAGGATTCCGGCCGTTCTACACCAAGATCCACATCTTCTAGGTCATTCCCAAGTCTTCAACAAACCCGAAGGTGCGGACTATTGTTCTTAGGTGGCCTAGCACTAATTTTACTATGAGTTTAATGATTTTGAGTGCTTGGATTGTTATGTTTGAAATTCTAGAGAGAACCCTAGGGATTTTTCATGTTTGTTGGATTTGTTAGAACATGCATGTTTAACTCCCAATGTGATATATATTGTACCTTCACATGATATTATGTTGAATGATAACATGCTTGTGGTTGTTGATGCATTCCCTCATATGCGGTGCTTCATTGTGTGTGTGACTAATTGCCGTGATGCTCATGATTTCTTGAGATGGAGGAAGGGATAACTTTCTCACACAACTCACACACTCACATGCACTTTAATTTTATGATAATTCTTGCTCGCTTGTTTGAGGTATATGTTTGGTGTGGTTAGGATGCTTGATAATATGATATGGATGTGCTAGATGGTAATATGAGTCGTGGGCATGCGGTAGATTCTTTTATTGCGCTCTTGGGATGGTCAGGAACCTAACAGAGAGGGTAGTCCCATCGGTAGGAATACACTAAGGCTAGGCTCGCGGATGGGGCGGGAGTGTACGGGTGGCTGTAGTTCGACTACATGGGACTCTTGTGCCCGAGGCCATTCGTCTCATGCTCGCCTGATTTGTGCGAACTAGCCTACTACCTGATCATCCTGTTTGTTAACCATGTTCGCACATATATGTATGGAACCTGATGCACCCTACAACCTTTGTGGCCCATTGATGACTAGACTATAACCGGGTCCACGGTTTCGTGAGCCGGGCATGGTGGAATGGGACACCGTGTCCGAGCATGTCGGCCTCTGTTGCCGGGGTACCGCGCCTCCCCGTAGTGACCGCGAGCGATCCCTTCCTTATCGGCACTCCTCATGTGCTTGGAGTCGGGAATGAGGACCCGACGGGATCACGGACCTCGAGGTCTCGGCCTCACGCATTGATGGGGTCTTGGCCTCGCAACCAGTTTAGGGCATTGATACGTAAGGTGAATCAGAATCCCCAACCTGCTGGATGAATGAACTTAATTAATAACTCGGCTAACACGATCGCATTGCACGCATTAGTTAGGGTGGCGACTCGGAAGTCGAGGTCGCTCTGAGGGAGTGTTGTCATATGCGATCGTTAGATGGAGTCGCTTGAGGGAGTGTTGTGGCGAGGGCATGCATCATATCATTCCGCATGCATGCATTTTAAATAAGAGTTATTAGGTGTTGATGATTGTCTACTTTTCATTAAGTTCATATTACAATTGATGCTTGTTGTAACTTGAGACCAATAGTTCACACTGAGTTGATCACTCACTCCCACTCTGGGACGGTGTTTTAAAACACCAACCAGACCCATTCATAGATGCAGGTAACTCAGGGCATGAGGAGCCTGGCGAGGTGAGCTTGGACGAGGAGGACGGACTCTCCTACTTGTAGCTGATGGGCGGCTCTCCATCGGCTTGATCGGGCTGAATCTAGATTTGCTGAGCCGCGGGCTCAGCTTTACTCTTTTTGGACTAGCCTTCTTTTGTTATTCTGTTGGGCAACGCGTTGGGCGACCCTTTATTATTTTGGACCTGTATATATGTGGGATATCCTTCATTTCAGTAGACTGGTGTGATTGTGCTTCGTGCCTCAGGTAATTCCAAATTATGCCGTTAAATTTGATTAATCATTAAAAAAAAAATCATAACTGCATGATAAGTGACACTCGGGAACTCGGGAGTCGAGTCTATGCATGACCCCTGATTTTCCGGGGCGTTACAATTGGACACTGAGAAGGTCAGTAGCCAAATTGCTACTGAAGTGACTTCACCAAGCTCCGTTGACTCCACCAACCATTTTAAGAGATCATTTTATGGTATTACAAAGATAACGTGATAAATCTAAATTTCAAGTGGACCCATCATAGAAAACTGTGGGAACAGGCACACCTACCATTGAAACATTTATAGGGCCCACCGTAATATATTTTTGAAATCCAACCTATTCATAAGTTAACATAGCGATAGATGAAGTGAAAACAAAATATCAGCTTGACTGAAAACTACTGTGGTCCCTAAGAAGTTTTGAACGGTGGATGTCACTGTCTCCACTATTTTCTATGGTGGGGTCCGATTGAACTTTATATCTATCTTATTCTCTTTCTGATGCCATTAAACGATCTCTAAAAATGTTTGGATGGTATGGATACAACAAATACATCATGATGGGTCCACAGAGCTTAGTGACGTCACTTCAGTCGCGATTTGGCTACTGACCTTGTTACTATCCAATCCGCGCCCGTTCAATTTCACTGCCGTGCCGTGCGCTGCACGTGTTATCCCCTGATATTAAATAAACGGTGTTAAAGTCAAAGTGTATGATACCGCAAGAGCCATAAAGGCAAAAAGAAAAGTTATCTACTCGAGAAGAGTACACGTAAAGGAAGACAGGTGGCGCCGATGCGAATTGCAAAACAGAGACCAGTCATCAGATACAGCGGCTGTATTGAAATTTCTGGTAAAGCCATCATTTTCTCTCCAATGTGGACCATTTGTAGAAAATCCTATTGGTAAAAATGTTACTCATAGCTTTATGGTAACATGATACTCAAATAAGGAAACATTGTATGTTCCATACAGGTACATTAAGTCATAACATCGGATGTCCGTTGATAGTATTTGTGTCCTGATATATGTGTGGATAGGTCCTATATTTATAATATCTGACCATCATGTTGTATAACACGTTTCTTATGGATACGATATACTACTTATATGATACTTGGTTTGAGAAAAGATGGATGTATATAACTTATGATACAGATACAGCCTATGAAGCCCTTGCAAAGGAAAGGGGATGTGTACTGAGTAAACTCTGTGGGGCCCACCGTGATGTATCTGTCTTATCCACGCCGTTCATCCGTATTAAAAGATTATTTTAGAGTCCAAATAAGGTTTGGATGAAGCTGATATTTGTTTTCCCTTCATCAATGTCCATTTCTTTGTTACCTTATGAATAGGTTGGATGAGAAGCAAACATCACTGTAGGGCGCCCTTAGGAGGTTTCAACGGTCAATATCCCCACTGTTTCCTGTGGTGTGGTCCACTTGAGCTTTTGACACGCTTCAATTTTCGGGTCATGCCTTAAAATGATATGGAAGAACGGATGAACGGCATCGATAAGAAACTTACATCTACAGTGGTCCCCACAAAGTTTACTCAGTACGTTCAATCCCAACCAAGTATTAATTCCAACGACCTTGCACTTCTTTCCAGAAACAACATTCGATCGCATGAGCACATTTTTCCAGGGACACAAATCTGATCACCACCGCACAAAAAATCATGAATCTCGCACACTTGAAATTGAAAAAATTTGGTAAGCATGCAGATAGAATCCCCACCAAATACTGATGGGTTGTTTTGACCCGTCGTTGATCGGTCGTGAGCCCTACTAGACCAGTCGAATATTGTGCACGACCAGTCGTGGAAGACGAGCTCTGACACGACTCGAACTCCAGCGACTTTGGGTTATTTGTTTCGGGGGTGCTCGATCGGTCGAAGGATGTCCTCGACCGGTTGTAGGTTCGTCACAACCAGTCGTAGTTACGCAGATTTGTTCCGCGATTTTGCACAGATTTTGTGTCGCAAGTCCTTTCGCAACTGGGATGCGAAAATGAGTTTCCTAAAACTATAGATAGGAGGTACCTAGAGCTTTCTAGGCATAATAAGAGAGTTTCCTAAAGCTTTGCAAGGGATTTGCTAAAGGGTTTAAGGCTATCAAAGGTGAGAGAGAGATGAAGCTTATCGAAGGGAGATTATGTTCGTGGAGGTTATCTACTGCGCAATCTATATCTCAACGTTTCTATGTCCTCGTAATCAATGAAATCTCTCCATTTTCTTTGTTTCTCTCATTGTTTATCCACTCCTGTGTGAGTGAAGAAGTTTGTAACGTTCTACTTCATAGTGGATTGTTGATTTGGACGAGGTCCCGTGGTTTTTTACCTCTTTGAGGGTTTTCCATGTAAAAATCTCTTGTGTGGTGTGTGATTGGTGCATTGATTATTTTCATTGCTTTATTATCCATAATTCTAGTTTGTTCTAGAGGGCTAGATCCTAAGGTTTTGTGCAAGGCCCCCAACACATACATGTGTAGAATATACAATTGGAAAGCTGTAAACGGGTACTAACCTTACTCAGCAACCTAAAAATTAATAATTATTTTGGACATAAAATTAAAATTTTAAGTTAAAACTTATTATTTCTTGTTAATTTCAGTTTTTCCAACAACCGTTTACAAGTTTTGCTAAGCTTAATATTATTTTTAGTCATTTTTTTTACCTGAAAAAATGTTAGTCGTTTAATGATTATTTACGAGTTTTGATAGTATTAGCATTTTTTTACTATTGTTAATAATTTTTATTGCTTAACGAAAATGTCTTATTTTAAGGTAAATTAGGGTTTAGAATTTCTTTTATTTATATAAAGCCAACATACAATGCACGCAACACTTTGTTATCAATGATATTAATTTTATCTCTTATTTTTATAGATTATTTTCTCATTATAAATTTAAAAATTATTTTTAAGAAGAAAATGGTGATTTATTCTCTTTTATCCATGCACCCTCTATACCAAAACCCTAAATGGTGGGCCCATATACTAATGGTCATCACTCAAACATTTACACTCATCCATGCATCCATTGTGCCAAAACCCTAAATGGTGGGCCCCTATACTAATGGTCATCACTCAAACATTTACACTGATTTTGGCGAGAGAAGGCGGTGGGCTGCATGGTCTTCTGACCTAGGGGCTTGGATTGACTCATACAAAGCTTGAGTGTGTTTCAGACTTAGGTAAGTTAGGGGTGACTAGTTCAAGAAAGGTCAAGTCAAGGATGCTAAGAGGGTGACTCATGGTATTTGACTTGGACAACTCGAATTTATAGAGATACAATCTTCCTCTACGAATGTTGGAAAAGATTCAGCCTCCACTATTTAATGAGATTAAATCCTTTGTGTGTGTGTGTGTGTGTGTGTGTGTGTGTGTCTATATATGGTTGGGAATATCGAGCTGGCCTACTGCATAGAAAGTGTAACCAATTATAGGAAGAATATTAGGATGAGATTCTGTAACATTATGGATTTTCACTGTTTTGGATTTTCAAAAACTCTTGAAAACCTTCAATATGACTAGCCTATGTTGTCGCTTATTAGCCCCTGACACTCGAAGTGAGCCTATACATGGGTGGTACCAATAAAGAACCACACAAATTCAATAAATCAATAGTAGAAAGCCAACAAATCCGCCCAATCACTTAAATCTCAAGTCTAGCCTCGTGATTTGTTCATCTAGGACATAAATCTAGCTGACCTATTACTGACTAATCAAGACAACCATAATTAAATAAATATCTACTTAAAGCAAGGACAATTAGGGGTCAAATCTTAATTCATGAACTAAATTGACTAAATTACTCGACTAGCATAAGAACCGATGGTTTAGGGTGATTATGAATGAATCGTCATTTCCGCTAGTAGCGAATAGGCCACACTATGAACTTTGCTAATCCAAACTATAATCATTGCGCACAAAAAATCTTAATACATATATGTAACGCCCTGAAATAGGGGGTCGAGCATAAGCTTTACTCCCGAGTTCCAACGCATCACTTATGCAACATAGATAATGAGGATTAAATGTTGTCCCTTTTAGTGCATTAAACATGAGTGGGATTACACCAAAACAACATATCATACTCCAGAGACGGTTAAATTATGCAAGCCAAAGACTGTGATAAATATATAAAATATATAAATTATTATAAGTCTCCAGAGTGCGAACATGTCACCAGGTTATATATATACATGTATATTTCAAAAATGAAAAAAAAGAATATACATGGGTGCTCCAAAAGTACAAAATAATAAATGTAATGGCGTCTAATTAACATCCCTGTAACCCCGTCGATCAAAACATGGTCTACATAGACCCGCCTGAAAACTGCATATAGGAGAATGCCTCCTCGTCATCCTCGAAGTCCGGCTCCACCTCAGGAGTCGCGTCGTCATCTGCAATCAAGACAGAGTCTGGTTGGTGTTTAAAGCACCATCCCATAACATGGGAGTGAGTGATCAACTCAGTGGAACTATGCAGCAAAGGTTAACATGTTATCAATTCAGTCAAGCAGTAATGATAAAGCAGTAAAATCAAACATCCCTGAATACTCTTATTAATGTAAGAATGATATGAATAATGATGCATGTCATCGCCTACACTCCCTCATGCGACACCATCTTACGGTCGCGGCATGCTTTCTTCCTTCTGTGCTCTTCAACCCGGGGCACATGCAGTGCGATGTTATGAGCGGATTACCAAGTTTTTATTAATCCTTTTCATAAAGCAGGATTGAGAAACTAAGGTACCTCCCTTATATCAATTCTCAAACAATGATCCATCTAGGGTCGTCAATCCTAGTTAATCACATATGATAGGCAAGTTCAGGTCACTACCACCAACACCCTACCAACTGGCAGTCTATTTTCGAAGGCTCGTCGCCAACCCGACTGGGGACCACAG
Organism: Magnolia changhungtana; assembly: GCA_030180095.1. Classification (NCBI taxonomy): domain Eukaryota; kingdom Viridiplantae; phylum Streptophyta; class Magnoliopsida; order Magnoliales; family Magnoliaceae; genus Magnolia; species Magnolia changhungtana. The sequence continues at coordinate 1,933,799 of JASAUF010000547.1, read as the reverse complement.
CCAGGTTGTGCCGGGGTAGGCCTATTTTATACTCGAGGTCACTCCACCAATGCCCTACCAACTGGCAGTCTATTTTCGAAGGCTCGTCGCCAACCCGACTGGGGACCACAGCCAGGCTACACCAATGGAGGCCGACAGCTTAAATACAGTGTCCCATACTACCGTATTCGGCTCACGAGTTTGGGTTGCTCACTGGTCATTACAGGGAGGCTCGTCGCCCCAGCGTAGGCCGACATCTCGACCACGGTGTCCCATATCACCATGTCCGGCTCATGAGTCTTAGCGAATCGAGGTACCAAGGTTAAACGGGATTTCACTGGTGAGTTTGGTACCTTAGGTTCAGGCAATGGCGTCCATACATAGTGAACATACATCGGGTTAATCGGGTTACTTGACGAGCTCGACTAGCCCGAGCGCACGACAAGTTGAATGACATGAAGGGCGTAAGCACTCCACGAGGCCTAACTACTGTCGCCAACCGAAGTACGGCCCAGGTTCGCTAAGCACGTCTCGTGTGGTGAAATAACCTCAACCACCTAATCAGGGTCGGTTATCGATTGCCTAGACTATATCATAGTCCCAAACTCATCCAATTTCAGCAAGTAATCATATGAAACAATAAAAACAGTAATGAACAAATAATATTCACTCATTCATTTGTGAAGTATGATCCAAACATGATTTCATACACATTCATTCTGTAAACAAAACAGACATCATAGTGTAAACATAAATGGAGGAAATCATACACATAATTAAGGTAATCGAGAAGCATATCTCAATCCTCATACAAGGTATTCCTTAGTAACAACTAGCTTACTCAGACATTTCTGCAATCGCTTAGACTACACACATCTTCATACATGTTGTATGTTGGTTATACATGCATTAGGCCAAATCCTTTTACTAGGGAGTTGCCCGTATACCACATGCATATACCCAAGGCGAATAATCATGGATGCATGAAATCTGGGTTCCATACTCATTTAATCATTTCCACAAATACGTGGGCTACACACTTTAACATATATAGCGTATATTGGCCGTAGAGTGATTTAGGGCAAGTCCTTTCATCAAAGGATTGCTGCCTACACAACAATCGCATAGCCACGATAGTTAGTCATGGAATACATTAACGCAAGGTTTATACTCATTTAGTGTAAGACCCGTATCCTAGTTCGTACTGTTCCGATGAATCCTGCGATCATTTTCGTTGAAGTCCGGCAATCCACGACTGATAATCGACGTTGCGATCGATCGTAAGTCGTATCCTTTATATTCGAGTCGGTTTAATCCGAGACCTGTATCATTGCGACCGCACCGTCGCCGCGGTTCCAACGCCGTGACTCACGCACCGATCCGATACCCTGACTAGAAGATGTGAGTCGGCGTTTATTTCGAAGAAACGCCGCGCTTTCTCGATCCCGAGAGAATCTCTACACAATGTCAAATCAATCCCATCAATCAATCAATCACATCAATCAATCAATTACTTCAATGTCAAGTACAAAGCACCCATGCTTTCTTTTTCCACAAGTTAAGCAAACCCAAAAGTCCACCAATCCATCACCTCACCCATCACTCACATCCATCACCTCACATCACTCACCTCACATCTCCCATCCCTCTCTCCTTATCTCTCTCTTTCTCTACACTATTTTCCAAGCAACACCAAGAGCAAAGAGAGCTCCCACGTCCAAGCCTTCCATGGAAAAAATGACCTTGTGTGGCCCACCTTTCCCTTCCCAAAACCTCTCATCCTAGCCCTTGATTTCCCATCTCCACCGTCAAAGAGGAGCACAAGAAGGTTGGCGTTCCAACGGTAGAAGAAGATCGACGGTGGGTGTTTTGATAGGGTAGTTTTCATGCTTTCTTAGATGGGCCAAGTGAGGCCTACCGATCAATGGTAGGGATCTCACTTGGGACCCTATGATGTGGCTAATGGCCCACTTTGATTACCCTTTTATGTATGATGGAATGCAAGGGAGGGCCCATAGTGTCGGGGTCCCTCCATCACACGTGTGTCCCGCTCTCCCTCTTCTTCTCTCTCTCTCTTTTTCTTTTCTTGTGATATTATGTTTGTATGGCCCACTTCAATGGACCCCACTATGTGCATGTATTGGGATCCAAACCATCTAAAGGTGGGGCCCACTTTACATATGTATGGTGACCACACCACCTCATCATGTGGTGGCCCATCTACAAAGGTCCCACCCTAAAGGCACTGGATGCCCAAACAAAAAAAAAAAAAAAAGAGCCCAGGGACTCTCTGGACGTAAAAAGGAAAACACAAATATGGCTTAGATTTTACAAGCCATTGGGTGACCCACTTGTATAGGACCCACCTTGATGTTTGTATCCAATCCAAGCCGTTCATCCCCTTTCCTACCTCATTTTAGGCGTTGAACCAAGAGATGAGGTTAATCTGACCCTCAGGCGGGCCATAACATAGCAAACGACGATTTTCACCGTTTAAAAACTTCCTTGACATTTCTGTACACCGAAAAATGCCCGATATTGGGCTTGATGGGTTGGATATGGACCATGAAATCCGATGGCAGGATCAGATTCAGCTGGTGCGGGCCCCACGTATAAAAATCCTAGAGAAAACCAAATTTTCAAAAATAAAAATAAAAATGCATGGCAGCAGCAGAGGCTGCTGCCGCTGACACCGCCAGAGGACGCCAGCGTCCAGGGCGGGCGGGCGTGTAGGCAGGGACCCACGGCTCCAGCCGTGGCCCCACCATGATGTATATTTTGTATCTAAACCGTCCATGAGGTGGGCCACTGCCTGAATTAGGCCCCCTCCAAAAATCAGTCCAATCCATGGCTCAGGTAGCCCACATCATAAGAAACAGTGTGAATGAATGTTTACCATTGAAAACCTTTCTGGGTCCACAGAAGTTTTGGATCAAGGTGGGATTTGTTTTTCCCCTTCTTTCAGGTCTATGTGACCTTATGAACGGATTGGATGGAAAGTAAACGCCATGGTGGGCCCCACTTGGAGCCCACAGTGATGTATGTGTCTATCCCACCGTCCAGGCGGGCGGTGGGGGGGGCCTACTGTGATGTTTGTGTTTTACCCACCGTCAAGGCAGACGGTGGGGCCCCTGTGAGGTGTGTGCGTGCGTGTATGTGTGTGTGCACGAGTGTGTGCGTGCGTGCGTGTGTGTGGGTGTGTATATGTGTGGTGTGTATGTGTGTGCAGGCATGTGCATGTGTATATATATATATGTATGTGCATGTGTATATATATATGTGCATGTGCATGTGTATATATATATATGTATGTATATACATATTTAATGGTGGGCCTTCTTGTGGGCCCACCCGTGATGCATGTGTTGCCCCCAAAGCCATGCACCATTTGACCAGCCTGGCTTAAGGCTTGAGGCTAACAATGAGCCAAATCCATAGTCCAAGTGGGCTCCACCTTACAATGTTTCGAGGCCCACTTTGAGATATAAGGCCGATGGGTTAAGGCCCATTGAATTGTATTAGGACCTATGGGTTGAGGCCCATTTGTTACACATATAGGGCCCAATTGGTGTGGCCCATTTGATACACATAAGGCCCATAGGAATAGGCCCATTTGATATATGTCAGGCCCATGGGATTGGACTCATTTGATGTATTCTAAGGCCCATATTAGGAGGCCCATTCGATGTAACTAAGGCCCATTGGTGCGACTCATTGATGTGGCCCACTTGATGAATATAAGGCCCATATGACAGGGCCCATTTGATGTATTTAATGACCAATGGGATGTACCTAAGATCCATTGCAATGCGTGACCCCAACCTGGTTCATGTAATGGTATTCACTACGGGCTACGCCTTGGGAGCAATGTTGGTTTGACGTCCACATTGCAAGTTTAATGTTGGTTAAATGTCCGCATTACGACACTCCTTAAGGCCCACTGATAGGTCCATACTTGTACTCTGCAGGCCGTCTAGGCCCATCTCTGTGATACGCAGAGCCCATCCCTATATACATGTTTAGTATAGATCCATGATTCATTATCATACGCATCATATGTATGACTGGTATGAGGAGTGACTGATCATAGCATATGCCTTCGGGCGAACTGTTTATGGGCTCCCTGATAGGCGGAGTTGCCCTGCATGAGCGCATGGTTTACGCAGGACTGTTGCATGACTGGTAGTGTGACTCATGCACTTGCATTGTATGATTGTAGTTACTGTATGCCCTAGCGACACCGGGGCCATAGCCTCCACAGACACATCGTGGGTGGCTAGATTGATCTGAAAATATTTGGTTCTAGCATACGGGCGCCATAGATGTCCCTGGGTGGAAAATCCCTAAACCCGATGGTACCAGAGGATGACTCCAACGTCGAGACCGAGTGGATGTATGAGCGCATGAGGGCCGAATACCAGGAGGTCGCGTCTCCCACTGTGTCGTGGTCGGTTGGAAAGGGGTGTGACCTTACCTGCCTGAGTGAGGGGCAAATTTTAGGTTGAGTTTGAACCAGCTTGAGGAATCGGTCCGCTATCGACGAGTCGGGCCCGATATTGGCAGGCGGATAGTGAGGTCTCTTTCGCTCTTCCAGTTGTGCGTCCGGATAGGGACGGCAAGTTGGCATAGAGTGTACTAGACCCGGTGATTATCCAGACTGATAACTGTATTGACATGAGGATTGACATGCTTGAGCTGCATCTTGCATTGCATGGTCTTGGTATGACCGATATCATTCATGCCTTGCATCACATAGCTTTATTATATCTGATAGCATTCATGAACTTACCACATATTTCCGCATTACTCTGATATTGTATACTTGGCACTTGCCTTACACACACTTTCACCACCCTCTAAGCTTTTGTAAGCTTATGCACGATAGATGCGTGCGGTGGCGTTAGGTTCTGCAGCGTTGAGCTCGGAGCGTCCAGCAATCTTCTGGAGCTTTTGGAGTTTTGTCACTTTCAGTATATTGTATTTCCCCTTTTATACGTCTTGTACTTAAAGTTTTTGTTCATAGTGAATTTTGTGATGGTGTTCTTGTGGTTATTGTTCGTGGGTTATGCTTGTGGTTATGCTCATTATGAATTAAATTGATTTTAGAAATCCTCCTTGTAGCATCCCAGGATCGGAACCTGGCGTATGGGCGCTGGGAGCCGAGAATGGGGTTCTACGGAGGCTGTCGGCGCTGGATTCGGCGATCGGGAATTTTGTGAGCCCGGTTTCCGAGTTCGGGGCGTGACATTTAGTCTTTTACTCAAACACTTATGCTACGCATTGTAGCATACACGACGTATGTTAATATAACATGTATTAAGCTAATCCGTTCACCCAGAAGTTGATACACATGCATCTAGCATACATAGACAGCAATTAATCATGGCAAGCACATATTCGAATTTCATACGTATACGGTATTTTCTACAAATACGAGGAATACAGTATATTCAACCTAGTTAACGTATAACTGAAAAATGAAACGGACATCAATTTATGCATGTGAAATAGCACCTACGTCAAGAATAAATCATTAACCGACATTGAAAGCCTTGAAAGCCATAACTTATACGTCTATAGTCCGTACCTTACACCGATAAATGTGTAACGGAGTCGTTTTAAACACATAGTCTTTGTCACCGGCAGAATGACAATCTATAACATGAACTAGGTTAGCTATTTCATCATTTCAACTATTAGAAACTCTAGAACGGATTAGGGTTAGGTTTTCTTACCTAAGAACGAAGTCAGAATCGCCAGAATAATGATTTGGTAGTAATGGATAGGCATGCAGAATAGCAGGGATCGAATCCTAGGAGTGACTCCAACTTCTCTCTCACTTTCTCTCTCTTTACTCTCTTCTCTCTCCTAGGGTTTTTCCTAAATTCGTATAGAGTGAATGAGAGAGGGTTTAAGGTCCTTATATAGGCTTAAAACTGATGGAAATGGCCCCAGGGCCAAGGTATTCTTAGGTTATATCTAAAGGGCGTCTGTTTCAGCTCAACAGAGCACTTCCGGAGCCCCCCCTTGAGCCTAAGGTCGGACTTAAGCTCCTTGACCATGGATCTAGGTCGAGTTAAGTTTTCAATCCGATCGGATTTACAGATCACCTGTGGCGGACCGGTTTCAGTTCAACGGACCACGATCACCGATCAGGGCCAAAAGTATACTGACTTGTGTATGAAATTTCTCCTGATCCGAGGGTGTATTTAGGTCAGATTCTGATGGTCTGAATCCATATATTCGACTCGTAAGTGACAAGTCTCAGATGACTTAAATTTAGATTTTATTTCTAAGATATCCACGTTTCTCACACCCTTCACTCCGGGCTCAAGCAAATAGTTTCGGGACACTATCTGGACTTGATTTTCGAGATGGTGGTTAAGTCCAGCAAGGCGGTCTTAATTATATAATTTCATAGTAATCAGACTTTCGACGTGCGGTCCAGATCTGATACGGAGTTTCAATGAGATTGATCCTAGATTTTAGGGTAGCCTAGCATCAATGATTCTACAAGTTTTGGGTCTTGCAGATCGTATTTAAAGTGATTCAAGTGGATTTCACAGCTACTCTAATTTAACACTTAATTAATTTCGTCTAATTTCTAAAGGATTTAGTCTTGAGTGATTTCTGCCTAAGGTGGTACTCGGGTCTCTGTACAGATTTTTCTGGGATGTTACAACATAATTCATTTCGGAAATGCCTTGATTATCCAAATGAGCTTTAGATCGCTCGTTAGTGGGTCACTAGTTTTGAAACTATAAAATATTGTCCGTCTCGCTAGGCTTAATTAACGCCTATTGCGGGTGGCGAACCAAGAAAGTACTTAGAATGACTCGACTTGTGCAGGAAGCCAAGTGCTTCCAACGCGTGAATCCTTTAAGCTGAAATTTGAAACTTAAGTGAAATAAACCTTCTGCTCTTTCGCAAAGTTGTGGCTTTCTGACCGTTAGATCACAACAAAACTCGAGGCATAAGTTAAGGATATTTCTTTGCTCATATCTGTATAGCCGCGGCCCCGATTGATCACCAACGACCATCTATCATAAGTGGGGTCCCCACGGTTTATCAAAGCATCTTATTATCGCCAAATTTATGATGTAACATAGATCCCATGGTGAGACACCTACCCTCTTATGCGGATGAGCTTGTGGGCTTCCGTTGAGGCCCCATAAATCAGAAACACCCTTCCCCAGGACAAGTCTAATAGAAAAAAGGGGCACCGGGGCTATTTGTGCACATTCTGACACTATAAATAGCCCAATTTATCACCCCACTCATTCCCATACAAATTTCATGCCCTAGGGCAAGAGAAAAAGAGAGAAAGGGATAAGAGAAAGAGGAGAAAGGAGAGGAGAGTGAGCTTAGGGTATGAGTGTTGGTGCACCTCCACCCTCTCATCCTCTCTCTAGCGGCCTCTCCTAACCAGAGCCATCATCGGAGCTTTCCCTGCAACGATTGGAGGTAGGTGTTAAATCTCACTTGTAATCTACGGTCTCAATACTTGTTTGTCCCTAATCTTACAAGCTTTTATGCTACTTAGGTCTTTCAACGACTTTCTCAAAACTATAACTCTAGGAGCACCATGAATTAGGCGAAACGTCATAAGGTGTAGACCATAAGTGTTTAGGTTGCGATTTATCAATGTTACTGCTCCAGTTAATGATTTATGATTGTTAATATAGTATGTGCATAATAACTTACATATATTTCAATTTATATTTAATGAATTGCGATTTATAGTTTAGAGACACCTACGTGTTCGATAAAATGCCTGAATGAGTAGATTATTGATTTTGATGATTGAATGTGAACCAATCATCTTTATTGTTCGTTGACTTGATTAGATTAAGAAATAGGACTGTAAGAGAAGTCTGGTTAGTCGGCAAATTTCTGGATATGGGTTGACCAAATTAGGTTGGCCACCTCGGACACGTTAGATTGATTCAGGTTGAACACAGATGACCGACAGCGGTTGGGCCACGCGGGGTGTTTACACACTCCATTTTGGTTACGCCGTTGTCCTTCCGTATCAATCGAAATTGTCCAAAAAACCGACTAACCCTATATATGTTTACCATATATGTTCACAACTGTTTGAATCTGGGACACCCCCTTACCAATTGTAAAGGTCTACTATTAACTATTACCATTACAATCCTCAAGACTTGTGAGCCGGGCATGGTGATATGGAACATTGTGTCTATGCTGTCAGCCTACTCTGGGGTGACAAGCTCCCCCGTAGTGACCACAAGCATTACTTTTACAACTTGCCTTTCATATGTATTAAACTCGGAGTAACAAACCCAGACGGATCAGGAATTACAGACATAGGACCATTGTGGTCGTCCCGCGTCTAGTGATTCAGTTGAGATCAATGATAAAAAGGGAAGTATCCTAGCTTCCCCAAACTGTTGAATGAATAGACATAATTAATCACTTAGCTAACATAACCATTCGCCGCATCGCGTCAGTATAGAATGAGGCAAAATAAGCGTTGAAGTCACGTGTTGAGAAAGTGTTGTCATTTGCGAACTAGGTGTCAGAGTTGCATGTTGAGGGAGTATTGGATGGTGAGAGTGTGCATCATTTCATAAACCCTATTATTTGTATTAATAAGAATAATTAAGAAGTAATTGTTTTACATTACTTTATCATTCCTGTATCGATAAACTTGATAACATGTGTAACCCATGCTTTATCGAACCACTGAGTTGATCGCTCACTCCCACTCTGGGATGATGTTTTAAAACACTAACCAGACGATGATATAAATGCAAGGACCACCGAGGCTGATGCTTTGGACCAGGCGGGCATAAATGAGAAGTTTTATTACTTCCAGCCTTCTGATGGGCCAATGTAGGCAGCGCACTTTTCGACAGGGAGAGTCGAGCGATTAGGCTTAGATAGACGCCACATTTCCGCATTTTTGTTGATTTTTAGAATTGTATATTGGACCAGCTAGACCCATACTATAAATAAACATATTACATGCATTTCAATTTAATTTCCTACATTGATCGTGTTTATTACGGAGTGTGATACACTGTTTGGTATAATCCTATACATTATTAATTGCCTAATGTATAAATAACCGAGAAACCAACTTCTACAAAGCATAAGTGGTGCTTGAAATCTCGGGAGTCGAGCATTTTTTTACCCTCGAAATTCGGGACATTATAGATTCCCAAACTGATAAGGCACAGAGCTCGGAGGATATGGCTAATGATACTTTTAACAGAGATATTGATCTCGCATCAATCCCGACCTAAGCTCTTTGAAGATAACTCGGTTGCAAAAGCCATTTTTCAAGCTGACCAGGTCAACCGCTACCAAAGTGAGGCAAGGATCTCAAAGAATATCCTGCCTCGAACCAAGAGATCAGATCCGATATATCCGAAGATCATGCCGACTGAGCTGAGCTCGCAATAGATCCGGAGGAAGATTCATATTCAGATAAGATCTTCTAATGTATCTCATGAATCCCGCAAGATACACAATCTCGACATCATCTAACAAACCTTATAAGTACTCCAACTATGATTGAAGAGAGGTAAACGACAAAAATCCAAGCTCAAGCCTTTTCTCAACGCAAGTCTACCCGCCTAACTCAGGCATACGAGGGTCCATAGCCATTATCGGCACCCTTGTTGTCTTCTTTATCTTACCTCTGCAGATTCTTTAGTTCACTTCTGCAACCAATCACATTTATTCATCTAGATTTTGGTGATAACAATATGGGTGTGTGTGTGTGTGTGAAGTCATTTTCTCAGTAGTTATGCACCACAGTATACTGAATAGAAATGCATGCAATTCTTTTATCTTTAAATTTTATATGTTATCAGAACTCTTGATTCAGGATCCGTGATCGTTCATGCTCGTGATATGGTCAACAATAAGTCCATTCAAGCCCAACTCTTCAAAGAATTTTGGTTTGAACTTGACTCATGACCCATTGCTCTACGAGACCTAAGTGACTTAAAATTTATTAAGCTCATACTTGACCCAGCATGAATAAATGTATACCTAACTCAACTCAATTAGTTGATACATAGAAATATACATACATCATGTGTATATCGACAACGGTCAGCTGTGATTAAACCCTATCCAAACCAACCACTTAGACCGAACTAGATAGGGTTTAACCTGAGGTGACCCCCTTTACTTAAAGGCACCATGACATAGGAATGAACGTGATAGTTGATCACCATCTTCTTCAAGGATAACTACTTCGAATCCACGGAGCTTCTCTGGACTCCTCACATAAACTTCTCAAATCCATGAGGAAAAGGAAAGGAAAATTGAAAATAAATTCTATGAAATTTGTAATTTGATTGATGAATTGAAATAAACGAGTCTACAACCCTTTAAATAGGGATACCAAGCCTTGAATAAGTTTCGGAATTAAACTACAACTATGAAGATCAACCTGTGTATATTCTCGATCGTAAGGAGCAAGTACTTCGAATGAAGGTTATACTACTTGTGAAGGTACAGTGGAATCATCACAGTGAGGAAGAAGCATCGTGGGAGCGAGAACAAAAAATTCAAGAAAAGTATTCTAACCTCTTTTAGGTATATAAATTTCGAGGACGAAATTTTGTTAAGGTGGGTAGAATGTAATACTCCATTTCTTTTAAACGGTGGGTTCCACTGTTGCCTTTGGTGTGGCCCACATGAGCTGTGGATGGCCCTCATTTTTGGGCTCATGCCCTAAATTTAATGGGCAAAACTGATGAATGGTATAGATTTATCACAACTTTTTTATGGGGCCCACTCTTTTAAAAAAATAAAATAATAATATATCAAAGCAAGTGACGTGCTGAGGCACGTCACCCACAAACCAGCCCCTCTCCTCCACGACTCTCTCTCTCTCCTTCCTTGTTCTCGATGGTACAGTTGCGCATGTGAATCCATCTACCATTAATACCATCATCATGGAGGAACTCATTAACTCACCGGACATTATTTTTATACCCCATTTCTCATGCTATCTATAGAAAACCATAGAGAAAATCATAAAAGAAAGATTGTGAGAAGAAAAAGAGAGATTTAGAGAAGGGAGAGTATCCTTAAGGGTTCAACATCAAGTTCATGACTTACTGACTCAATCTCCAATGATGCGTTGTCAGTTTTTTCAGCATCCCTTACAACTATTCTAGAGAGATAGAGAGAGATCCTAAGTGGAGGTAGCATATATCGAGCCGTTCCACCAAGTTGACTGAATTTACCGAGTGCAACTCAGCTCGCCGAGTACGGGATAACCTGAAGATCCTTCTATAACATCTGATTTTTATAGAGATGGACGCATTTATATGAAGTTCTACTTCTCAATTCGGGTCAAGTTCAAAGTTGGTCAATCCAAGTTAGTACACATAGAAATCAGCATCGCTTCAGATTATTTTCCTTCCATCATACTATTTTTTCATAGCAGGTAGGTGATCATTCCTTATTGAAAAATTCATAAGTAATTGTCTTATATAATTTAGACATTAAGATATTCTTTATTTGACTGAACCAATACAAATATTATTTTTTTTCCATTTAATATTATCTAGTGGGGATAATCAATATGTATTATGTGAATATAAATACTATATCTGTCATATTTCCTTGTAAGCTAGATGCATTTTATGTGAACTATTTTTTTATGCAATAATTCTTACTGTTACTCTGCCCAGGGTCATTCCTGAAATGATCAGCACGACACGAGTGCTCTGCCTAGGGTCATTCCTGAAATGATCAGCACGATACGGGTGCTCTGCATAGGGTCATTCCCAAAAAGATCAGCACGGGTGCTCTGCCCTCGTTGATTCCCTAAAAGGATCAGTACACACAGGTGCACTGCCCTGCCCTGGGCTTTTGTCCCTAAAAGGTTATACCAATACTCTGTCGAGGGTCATATCCTGAAAGGATCAACACCGGTGCTCTGCCTTGGGTTATCTCCTAAAAGGATCAGTACACATGAGTGTTTTGCTCACTCTAAGTCTTAGTATTTTTTAAAAAGCTATGTTAAACATTTTATTCATTTCATATTCATGAATGTCAAATTATTAACTATGATTTTACATCCAATGTTCATCTTATTTTGATTAATATGTCGAGGTTAAATTTGGTAATATTTGTGAGACTTTCAACTCGGGATTGATAATGCACATGAAATTGTCATACTTTATCTTTTTATTTTTATTTTTTTATAAGTCACAAGTCTAGAATTCGGGTCCTGGACACCCTATTCGGGTACCTGAATTTTGGAGCGTGACAAAGTTGGTATCAGAATGAAGTTGATCTTAAACATTGGACCTAAAATATAGATTTAGCTCTAAGTCTTCCTAAATGGCCCTAACTAGGAAATGAGAAATTTAGAATACATATGTAGGATATTTTAATCTATTGTGATATAATACTTAGATCCCATTTAGGCTGTATATTAACATACAAAATCAAATCTAAACTTTAGGAATTTTCTGAGAATTTTTCTAACTATTTCTTAGGTTAGGCAGCAATAATCAATATAAAATGTTTAGCTTTGAAAAATCATAACTATTTAAGTAAAACTCCGATTGAGGTGATTCAAAAATTCAATTGAAGCTTGATAAATGTAATTTTATATAAAAATAATTAAAAATTAAAAATATAGACACTTAATGTATGTATTTGAGGTTAAGAAAAACCTATCTAGAAATCATCCAAATCTGGACAGTGCATACTCTCTGAATTTTTAAAAATTTTATAGTTGTTGAAATATTATAAAATTTTACAAGGATATAGTAGACTTATAGAAATATTTATATAAAAATTTTTAAGTTAAAATAACTTCTATAAATATCAAAAATATCAATTAGAATAACACCCTTATGACCAGAAATTTTTGCACATAGTTCTAAACTACATCTTAGTTCGACTTCTCTTAGATCTTTATGTATGCCGACATTGAACCATCTGATTTCTTATAATCTTAAAATTAATCAATAAAATTTATAATTCTCTTTATTTATCCTATGCTATGACGGATCAGAGTATGAACCTTGGGGCCACAACGGAGACTCAAGTACCCGATGCAGTTAGGCAAAGAATAATTATTGACAAGATCCTTCAAGCGATGGAAGGATTTGCCTCATTTATGGTAACACAAGTGCTTATAACTCAATCTCAGGAGTAAACTCAAGTGACACTTGTGGCCCCTGAAGGGACGGGGTCCTTGTTGGAAAAGTTTAAGAGGTAGAGACCACCTACGTTTAAAGGTGGGCCTAACCCAAGTGAAGCTGAGGGTGAAAAAGGCAGATGAAGAAAATTTTCTCAGCTATGAGATGTTACGAGCAACAAAAGGCTGAATTAGAAATATATATGTTGGAAGGAGAAGCTGATCATTAGTGGGAATCTACGACTAGGGAGAACCTGAGAATAGAAAGGTAGACATGGGACCAATTCTGCGCAAAGTTTGAGAATAAATACTTTCCAGTTTATGTGCGTACTCAAAAGTTTACAGAATTCATAAAATTAGAACAAGGAGATATGACGGTGCATCAATATGATGCAAAGTTTATAGAGTTGGCACGATTTGTAACATTTCTCATACCGGATGAGCTTCGTAAAGTGCAAAAATTTGTTGAGGGATCGACTGGCACCATTTCTTATTAAAACGTATGTAGAAGCACTAGAACGCACCAATGCAATAGAAAAAGACTTTGATGAGCATTGGAAGAACCCCGAGCCGAGGAAGGACATGAGAAGTGGAGTCAGGACCACGCCCCATACATCTCTCACACAACATGAAGCAACTAAGCGGCAGAAGATGATGCTAACATTAGTACCCGGTCATGTCACTATACAACTTTCAACTCAATTCACTGGGACTTGCCATAACTACAGAAAGGTGGGCCATCTTGCCTGCCATTGTCTTCTATCACCTCGTCATCAATATCGGATCGATCATTGGACAATGACCCCAATATGGGGCCCCCAAGCCAATTGGACGGAGTGGATTTAACATAAACACTACAGTAGCCCCCACATGCAATGCGTGTACACCTTAAAGATAGTGTGCACGATGTGCACTGGACCTAGCCTAACGGTCAGCCCGCATTTGACCGATACCACTTGCAAAAATGAGGATTTCTCCTGCCATTTTAAGAATTTGAAAATGGAAGACTTGTGGGCTCAAAGTGGGCCATCTGTGGGACTTTCCGGACGATCCAAACCGTATAGGGGTTTTGACCCCTGCATAGGAACGAGAAAGAACAGTCCTAGCCGTCCACTTCCTTCACGTGGGGCTGAGATTCGATGAGAGGGACCATCAAGAGACTTGTTGGGTAAGCCAACATCGTATAGACCAAAGGATTACAGCCCTCCCCCTTGCCAGCTGAGAGTACTCTCACAGCCCAAAAACGGCTAGGAAATTAAGAAAGGAGAAAAAGAAGATTTTTCTTCTTTTGGATAGCAAAGGCTGTCACATTTGTGGCCGTCTGATGGGTCACATGGCACCATCCCAGCCCTCCTAAGAGGGAGGTACGAGTTGAGATGATGAACTCTCTCATCTCATGAGAAAGAGAAGAGAAAGCTAGGAGATCTCATGAGATGGAGCAAGTTCTCATCCGAGATCCAAAAGTGGGCCCCACATCACTTATGGGACTCATCCAGACTGATCAAATGGTCTGGATTACCCTGAAAACCTTTAGATAAAAATCCACCATTGTTGGGTGGGTCATCTTCCTCAAAAACCTACCCAACCACCAACTTAAGATGGGCCCCACCTGGCCTAGAAGTTGTACTTCTAGGTAGCCCTGGATGCCACCAATGCATCCCCAAACATGGATGGGCCCCATGCAAGCTCTCTCTTCAATCCCGATCGTTGGGTGTAGAGAGCCTTTGCCAACCACTGATTTCCCCTCTCACTGCCTATAAATAGAATCCTCACTGGCCTTAGATTCCACACAGAAAGAGAGGAAAAGAAAGAAAAGAAGGAAAGAAAAGAAGGAGAGAAAAGAGAGAGAAGAGAGAGAGGGAAAGTGTGGACGTGAGTGCATCAGTCCGGCCAGGTAAAAAATGGCCAAGCTCTGGTTTTTCTCCTCCATTTTCTTCTTTGTTTTTCCATATTGGTGGCCACGTTTTGGGGCCAGAAGTTAGGCAGCAAATAAGGCTGCAAAAGTCCCTCGCATGGGTGTTCGGTCTCGGCTGGGTTCGGGCCTGATAATAACCTGAAAATCAGGCTAGGAAACACACCAAATCCTGGCCATTTCTGGGCTGGAAATGGGGCAGGAAAGGTCTCTGTTTAAGCTCCGATTTAGACTGAAACAAGCCTCACAAACGGGTCGTACAAGGTGTTGTTTCTTAGCCTGAAAGATAGCTGAAAGCTGGCAATACAATAGCTGATTTTTGGCCTTGAGAATAGTTGGGAAAACGCAGCCTAAATAGTGGCTGTAAATCAGTCGACAATTCGCCTGTAAATAGTCCATGAAACAACACCAACTGATGCACAAACACGACTGACAAATCAGTTGCAACGACTGATTTTTCTGCTCGAAAATCCTGATCTATTTGAGGCCACAATCCGCCCACTTCATATGGCTATTGATTGGGCTGAAGGCCAACCCAGATCTGGGCCTGAAAATTGGCTCCAGCTGATGGTGGGCTGCACCTGAATCCCCATCTTAGTGGGCCGCACCTGAGATTCCTATCTCAGTAGGCCACATCAGATGCTGAGATTTATGTTCGGACCGACAAGGGACGTTATGTCCAGAACCTCCATCAGTGGACGTCCAGTGCTGGACGATTTGCTACATGTGTAAGAAAAAAATAATAATAAATATATATATAAATATAAATATAAATATATGCATATATGTAATATGTACATATAAGTTTTTATAATAATAAATAACATTGTACTTATAACTGTAACCGGTGGGTCCCACACGTGTGGACCCACCTCTGAAATATGAAATCCATCAACACAACGCAATGTGTGGGGACTACATCCAGACCGTCCGTCAGTAGCCTCTATGGACCTGATCTGAGGATTACATCCAAATCATCCATTCTCAGCCCCACGTGTTGTGAGTGTATGGAGTCCCCTCCATTTCATATAATATATAATAAAGTATTATATGTGGGCCCCACACCCATGTGGAACCCACGTTAATATGATATATATCAGATACATATGATATATGATATTTAAATCAGATACATGAGACGTTAATATGAAATTTAAATATATATTCGATACATGTGATATATAATAATTAAATAAATATCAGGTGTAGGTGGTGTTGATATAATATTTATGTATATTAGATACATGTGGTGGGCCCCGAGTGGAACCCACGATGATATAATCACACCTGCACTGTCCCTTTGAACCGTGCTTGTGAAGACCACCTAATGCATGTGTTAAAAATCAAACCATCCACGGTCTGGACGTGACCCACCTCACTACAATAAACTCATGCACCATCCGGATTGGGAGGCATGCGTGATGGCGTGGTTTATCCAAACCGTCCATCCTTTTGGAAGAGCCAGTCCTAAGGCTTGAGACAAGAAAAATAAGCAGATCTAATACCATGTGGACCACACTACAGAAAATAATGGGATGAGCATCCACCATTAAAAACCCTCGGGTCACAGGATGGTGGACCAATAGGATATTTATTTTTCTATTGGCTCTGGCCCTTGTGGCCTTATGGACAGACCCTCACAAACCCTTAACCAACCTGACATCAATTGACTTAAATCCTTAGGGAGTATGTGACTAACGAAGGTATGAACTCTAGGAGCCACCTGCGCTACTCCCGGGCCAAAAGATACTAACAGAGGCGCAGGATCGGAGTAAATATTACTACCTTACAAGGTGATGATTCTTCCCCTTGAGCTTTCCATTTACCCATTAGCTTAAGTTATAGTTTTTATTTAAATTTATAATTGGTATCTCTCTCTTATAATCACATGTGTTAGCTGGTGGAAATTGAATTGCTATGTTGCCTGCTTAATGTTTATACTGTATATTTGTTGATGAATTATTTGTGGATTGCTTCTGGAACTTAAACTGGTACACCAGTGAGAAACCCCCCACCTATATGTGTACACCCATACTTGGAATGTAACCTAACTGGTTGTGATAGCAAAGGACCTTCGGCTTAGTGGTTATTAAATGGTGGTTTAAATTAACCATTGATGTGGGCCTACCATCCAGGGTTGTTGTGTCCAATGATTTTCAAGGATGGTCTTTTATCGCATGGTTTTGATACTTGCCCTATGTGGCTTATTTTGATATCTATCTATACGGCATGTTTTGATAATCGCCCTATGTGGTTTTATTTTCATATTTTTCCTATATGGGTTCGATATTTTATCTTGTGCAACCATGCGATGGTAAGCCCCATATACTGTAATATGATTAGCCACTAGTCGACGGGTTTCCATTAAACATCCTAAGATGGTAGTCTCATAGGCCGGGGATGGTGGTAATGGGACACTATGCCCGAACTGTCTTCCTACGATGGGCCATGTGCTCCCCGTAGTGGCAATGAGCTTATTTAAATCGGCTAGTTGTAAATTGACTAATAATGACTTGGCTAATCATGCATACATGGTATATTTACGATGGTTTAAATCATTATGCTCATGCGATTACGTTGAGTATTGCGCTAATGAGCAGTCATTCGATTTATGATGATGGCTTAGATCATCATGCCTATGCGTTACGCTAAGTGCTGCACTAATGACCAGTCATATTCGCCCGTCCGGATGTTTTTCCCGGAGCACTGATCGTCTGGATGTTTTTCCCAGGTCGATGATTTGCATGGGTGACGAGCCCAAGTCCGACTAGATGTGCATCCCCAGGTCGATGTGCATTCATACATTCATGCATCTAAAAAGACTACATCATGTGTTGTTTTGATTGCCTTGTTATTTTATAACTATGCTTATCTAATGCAACGATGTGAAATCTTAAGGGGAATTCACACTGACCTGGCCACTCATCCATCAAATATACAACCGTACAGGTAGTACAGGTGGCCCTTCATATTGGTGAGGAGCAGGCAATGGTTGACATGGGTGCATGATTCTATTTGCCAAGGGCTGCTATAGGATTTCACAGTTCAAGATTGTTGCAGTTTACCTTGTTTCACATGTAATGTTATTTCATTTTGTATTCGTAAGAATGGGGACATTGGTTTGTAAAAGTCATTATGAGCACCTCTGTATGTTCTAAATGTAGTTGCAAATTTTTCTTTTGTGTTTACTTGTTCATTCTACACTCATCCGCTTACTCTGATAGTTGAATAAAAAAAAAACGTATACTCGAATTTGACCATCCTTTAAGGTTAACATTCGGGTTTTTGGGAAACGAGTCATATACTCGGGTCCTGAAAACACGGGGTGTCACAGATTATGTATCGATGATCGTCAGTTAAATAAGGTAACAATCAAGAACAAATATCCTCTTCCTAGGATGGATGATTTATTTGACCAGCTTAAGGGGGCAAGGTTCTTTTCTAAAATAGATTTGAGGTCAGGTTACCATCAGTTGAAAATAAAGGACTATGACGTGCACAAGACGGCTTTTAGGACTCGTTACGGGCACTATGAGTTCTTGATAATGCCATTTGGATTGACAAATGCTCCAGCGGTATTTATGGATCTTATGAATCGGGTATTCAAACCTTATTTAGATCGATTCGTTATTGTATTCATCGATGATATTCTTATATACTCTAAGACTCATGAGGAGCATGAGGAACATCTTAGGACCGCTCTACAAACGTTAAAGAAAAATCAATTGTATGTCAAGTTATCAAAATGTGACTTCTGGAAGCATTAAGTAAAATTCTTGGGGCATGTGGTGTCAGAAAAAGTGATATCTTTGTACCCAGCTAAAATTGAAGCAATATTAGAATGGGAGCAACCCTCGAATGTATCAGAAGTGTGAAGTTTTCTCAGCCTTGCTGGTTACTATCGAAGATTTATAGAAAGATTCTCTAATATATCAAGACCTCTAACTAATCTAACTAAGAAGAATACGAACTTTAAGTGGGATCAAGATTGTGAGCAGGCATTTACCGAACTGAAGAAGCGGTTGACATCAGCCCTAGTTCTAGCATTACCGACCGAAGAAGAAAGATTCGTCGTTTATACCGATGCGTCATATCAAGGATTAGGATGTGTTCTTATGCAATGAGGTAAAGCTATCACATTCACATCAGGGCAGTTAAAGACTCACGAGCGAAATTACCCGACGCATGATCTGGAGTTAACAGCAGTGGTTTTTGCTTTGAAAATTTGAAGGCACCACCTATATGGGGAGCAATTCGACTTATATTCAGACCATAAGAGCTTAAAGTATTTCTTTAATCAGAATAAATTAAATATGCGTCAGAGAAGATGGATGGAATTTTTGGAAGACTATCATTTCGATATTTCATATCACCCAAGAAAAGCAAATGTTGTGGCTGATTGTCACGCCCCGAACTCAGAGACCGGGCTCACAAGATTCCCGATCGCCGAATCCGGCGCCGACAGCCTCCGTAGTACCCCATTCTCGGCTCCCGGCACCCATATACCAGGTTCCGATCCTGGGATGCTACAAGAAGGATTTTTAATATCAATTTGATTCGTAATGAGCATAACCAAGCATAACCCACGAACAATAACCACAAGAACACCATCACAAAATCCACTATGAACAAAAACTTTGAATACAGTGCGTATAAAGGAAAATACAAGATAGTGGTAATAGCAAATCTCCAAAAGCTCGGCGGCACGCTCCAACTACGGCGAGACTACAGCTGCGTCCTGGCGTCACCTGCACGCATCAATCGTGCATAAGCTTATAGAAAGCTTAGAGGGCGGTGTAAGTGTGTGCGAACGTGCTCAGAATGTAATGCCGGAGTAATGCGGAATCATGCTGATGAGTACGTAAATGCAACCAGCCGTACCAAGGCTATGCAGTACAAGATGTGAATGCTATCGGCTATACCAAGGCCATGCAATGCAATATGTAAGTCAAGCATGCCAATCCTCATACCAATGCAACTCCTTACTAGAGCATCAAATCAGTACGGTTCTCAGTCTGGATAATCACCGGGGTTCAGTACACTCCAAATGGCACTGTCTCTCTCCAAGCAACACAGTCCAAGTGAGCGTAAGAAACCTCACTATCCGCCTGGCCAATAGTCAGCCAATACCTATCCAGCACATCGATAGCGAACCCATTTCCGAGCTGGTCAAACTCAGCCTAGTAATGCCCCCTGCACTCGGGCGAGTAAGGCCACCACTCCTTTCCAACCGACCACGACACAGTGAGAGACGCGGCCTCATGGTATTCGGCCCTCGTGCGCTCATATATCCACTCGGTCTCGACGTTGAAGTTATCCTCTGGTACCATCGGATTCAGGGACTCTCACCCAGAGACATCTATGGCGCCCTAATTGCTTGGAACAAGATTTTTCGGTATTCAACCAACCACCCATGATGTGTCTGTGGAGGTTATGGCCCTGATGTCGCTAAGGCATATCACAATCACACGAATGCAAGTGCATGTATCACACTATCAGTCATGCAACCATCCTGCATGTGGCACGCGCTAATGTAGGCAACTCCACCTATCAAGGAGCCCATAAACAGTCTGCCTGAAGGTATATGCTATGATCAGTCACTCCTCATACCAAGCATACATATGATGCGTATGATCATGAATCATGTATCTATACTAAACATGTTATATAGTGATGGGCTTGTGCATAACGGATATGGGCCTAGACGGCCTACTCACTACAAGTATAGGCCCATCCATGGGCCTTAGGGAGTGTGACAATGCGGACATTTAACCAACATTATCCTTACAATGTGGACGTCAAACCAATATTGTTCCCAAGGCACTACTTATTATAAACATCATTATCTACACCACAAAGGGATCACACATTGCAATGGACCTAATTGCACCCGACTGGGCCTTGAGTACATCAATTGGGCCGTATCATATGAGCCTTATATTCATCAAGTGGGTTGTATCATTGGACCACACCAACGGGCCTTACGTACATTGCAATGAGCCATAACCCATGGGCTATGCATATATCTCATTAGTCACATAACATGGGTCTCAAATATAACAAGGTGGGCCTAATCATATGGGCCTTAACACATCAACGTAGACCTCAATATTGGGCCCAAAAATTCATCAAGATGGGCCTAAACACATCAACCCATATGTATCCAAGTGGGCCTCCATAATGAGCCTAAAAATACATCAAGATGGGCCCAAACACATGG
Organism: Magnolia changhungtana; assembly: GCA_030180095.1. NCBI lineage: Eukaryota > Viridiplantae > Streptophyta > Magnoliopsida > Magnoliales > Magnoliaceae > Magnolia > Magnolia changhungtana. The sequence continues at coordinate 1,912,541 of JASAUF010000547.1, read as the reverse complement.
GCCCATAATTGCCAAAGTGAGCCTCATGTGAGGCCCGCCATAATGTTTATTTTCCTATCCAATCTGTTGATAAGGTCACATGAGTAGGGGGCCCACCATAATATTTATTTTCCATCCGCCTGTTGATAAGGCCATGTGGCAAGGGGCCCACCAAAATATTTATTTTCCATCCACCTATTGTTAAGGCCATGTGGCAAGGGGCCCACCAAAATATTTATTTGTAATCCAACCTATTCATACGATTACGGATCAGGGCCACCGTGATATTTACTTGCCATCAAACCTGTTCATATGGTCACGCAGACCAGGGACCCACGGTGATGTTTATTTCCATCCAACCCATTCCAAAGGTCACGTGGACCAGAGTAGGGCCCCACTGAGATGTGGTTCACAAATCCGGCCCACCCATTAGGTGTGTCCCACTTGGCTGAGGGTCCGAACCAAGTTTCAGCCCCATCAAAAATCCAGGTAGGCCCCACTAAGTGTTTTTATATGGTTTAGGCATGTCTTCCCATGATTTAGATGGTGTGGCCCACCTGAGTTCCGTTTGCGGCTGAATTTTGGGGACGTCGTACAAATAAAGGGGACCCACCAAATGTATGGTGTTGATGTTAGAAACGCATCACGTGGGGCCCACGGCTGGAGCTGTGGGGCCTGGCTCGTTCGCCCGCCATCCATGCAGCGCAGGCGCTGCCTGCGTCTACAGCAGCAGCGCTACTGCTTTTTAAATTTATTTTTTTTTTGGGGCCCACCGAGATGTGATTCACAATCCAGCCCACCCATTACATGTGTCCCACTTTTCTGGCCGTCTAGACCGTGTTTCAGCTGCATCCAAACTCCAAGTGGGTCCCACCAAGCACTTTTATATGTTCTGGCATGTCTTTACATGGTTTTAGAGGGTATGGCCCACCGGTGATCGGATCACCTTAAACTTTGGCTCAACGCCTAAAATGATGCAAGGGTTGGGATGGATGGATTGGATTATGCACAAACATCAAGGTGGGGCCTATGTGGGCGGCCCACTCAAAAGGAAATTTTTTTTTTTTAAGCTTGGAAGTACACGCCCATGTCAGTACACAACTCCATGTTAGCCGCTTCACGTCCAGCGTCTCTAGACGCTGGACGGTGTACACACGGGTCTCATGGTGGGTCCCACGTGCACGTGGCCCACCATGCACATATATATATATATGGTATAATATTAATATAATATATTATACTATACTATATATTGTAATAATATAATATACTATACTATTACGTACATATATATGTATATATGAAGGGTGGATTTCACTTAAAATGCGGTGGACCACACCGTCTGATGGATGGAGTGGGTTTAACATAATTTGGTGCGGCCCACAACATTCAAGGGGAAAAGAAAGAAAGAGAAAGATCAAGAAAGAAACAAGAGATAAAAGACGGTGATGGTGGGGCCCCGCCACTATGGGCCCCACATGATACAATTCATACATCACAAATGGGTCCCACCAATAAGTGGCCCTAAGAAAAGAAATTTAACGGTGGATCACCCACCTTGTTGTGATCCTCCTTGTTCCCTTGGCTTGAAAACTCCTCACCTACGGTTCTTTTGGACGTCGATCGGGTTTTAACGGTGCGGATGATGATTGGACGGTTGAGATAGAAGTTGAGGAGGTGGGCCATACTTAGAAATTTTTTGGGAGATTGGATTGCTTAGAGGAGGTTGGACGTGTGAGAGAGAGGGAATGAGAGAATGAGAGAGAGAAAGAAATAAATTAAAGGAAGAAGGGATGGAGGGAGTGGTGTGATGATGTCATGGGTAAGGGTGGCTTTGAAAAATAGGAGAGAGAGTTGACTTTAAGTAAAGGAGGCATGGGTTGCTTGTACTTAGGTATGGAGGTACATTTATGGTTGATTGATGGGACATCTCGTAGAGATTCCCTCGAGATTCGCAACGTGTGGCGTTTCTTCGATCTGAACGCTGACTGACATCTTCCCACCTAGGTATCGGTTCGGTGCATGAGTCGCCGCGGTTCCTTCCCACCTAGGTATCGGTTCGGTGCATGAGTCATGGCGTTGGAACCGCGGCGACGGCGCGATCGCCAAGGTACGAGTTTCGGATCGAGCCACATTCGGTAGGCAGGACTCGACTTAAGATTGCGCGCAACGTCAGATATGAGTCGAGAATTGCCGGAATTCAACCGGAAGGATCGCGAAAATCGACAGAACAGTACGGTCTACGATACGGGTCTTACACTGATGCCCTAAGAAGAAAGACACAAAGACTTGTGGCCAACTTAATGATCAAAGAGTGGGAGATGCTAAATGTCATCAAGAATTTCGATCTGCAACTCCATCTTGAAAAACCTCAGGCGTATCTAATTAACCTAGTAGCACAGCCTGCCCTGGTGTGTATTTTTTTATTTTCTTAAGTTGAATAGCTAAATTTATTTTTTTAAAACTTTCGAATTGAAATTAGATTATGATAAACTTTTCTCTTAGATTTGGCGTGTTCTAGAAGTTCAGAAGGAAGACGTTTGGCTACAAGAAAAAGGAGCAGAAGGAATAGGGAATGAGAATGCAGAATGACGAATTGGCACTGATGAAGGGATTAGGTTTCGTGGAAGGCTATGGGTTCCAAACGAACCTGATTTGAAGCAAAAGATTTTAGTCGAGGCTTATAGATCAAGATTCACTATCCATCCAAGGGAGACTAAAATATACCACGATGTCAAGCGCCAATACTGGTGGAACAACATAAAGCGGGAAATCGCCGAGTACGTATCTAAATATGCGACATGTCAACAAGTGAAGGCAGATCATCGAAGACCACGATAACTCTTGCAGCCATTACCGATCCCTAAGTGGAAATGGGAGCATATATCCATGGATTTCATAGTTGAATTTTCGAAGACAGGTCGACACCATGACACTGTATGGGTGATCGTGGATAGGTTAACCAAATCCGCACACTTCATCCCGATAAAGATTTTTGCATTTACAGTGGAGTTAAGTAAAATTTATATTAAAGAGATCGTCCGACTTCATGGTACTCCAGTATTCATCATCTCCGACCGAGATCCCAGGTTTAAATAGCGGTTTTGGGCAAGTCTACAGGAAGCTTTGGGAACTACTCTCTATTGCAGCACAAAATTTCACCCGCAGACTGATGGACAAACAGAAATGACGAACCAGATTTTAGAAGATATGTTACGCAGCTGCATTCTTGACTTCAAGGGCAATTAGGACGATCATCTGCCGCTGGTGGAATTCGCATATAGTAATAGCTACCAAGCCAGCATTGCTATGACACCATTTGAAGTTTTATATGGAAAACCCTGCAGATCACCAAGTTGCTGGACTGAAGTAAAAGAAAGGACGTTGTTGGGATCAGAACTTATTCAAGAAACCTCTAAGAAGATTGATATCATTCGGGAACGTATGCGCGCCACCCAGAGTCGCCAAAAGAGCTATGCAGATAATCGACGCAGAGACTTAGAGTTTTGTGTGAGAGATCATGTGTTTATAAAAGTTTTCCCAATGAAAGGAGTTATGCGTTTTGAAAAGAAAGGGAAGCTCGCGCCACGTTTTATCGGACCCTTCGAGATCCTACAAATAGTAGTTGTTGTAGCATACAAGTTGACCCTATCGCCTCAGTTATCCAATATCCACAATGTATTTCACGTCTACATGCTTCGAAAGTACAAGTCGGATGATTCTCATGTCATCGAATGGGAGCCACTAGAGATTCAAGAAAATGTCACATATGAAGAGCAACATGTGCGCATTCTCGATCGTAAGGAGCAAGTACCTCGGATGAAGGTTATACCACTTGTGGTACAGTGGAGTCATCACAGCGAGGAAGAAGCATCGTAGGAGCGAGAAGAAGAAATTCGAGAAAAGTATTCTAACCTCTTTTAGGTATATAAATTTCAAAGACGAAATTTTATTAAGGTGGGTAGAATGTAATACTCCGTTTCTTTTAAACAGTGGGTTCCACTGTTGCCTTTGGTGTGGCCCTGTAACGCCCCAGAAAATCGGGGGTCGTGTATAGACTCGACTCCCGAGTTCCCGAGTGTCACTTATCATGCAGTTATGGTTTTTTTTTAATGATTAATCAAATTTAACGGCATAATTTGGAATTACCTGAGGCACGAAGCACAATCACACCAGTCTACTGAAACAAAGGATATCCCACATATATACAGGTCCAAAATAATAAAGGGTCGCCCAAGGCGTTGCCCAACAGAATAACAAAAGAAGGCTAGTCCAAAAAGAGTAAAGCTGAGCCCGCGGCTCAGCAAATCTAGATTCAGCCCGATCAAGCCGATGGAGAGCCGCCCATCAGCTACAAGTAGGAAAGTCCGTCCTCCTCGTCCAAGCTCACCTCGCCAGGCTCCTCATGCCCTGAGTTACCTGCATCTATGAATGGGTCTGGTTGGTGTTTTAAAACACCGTCCCAGAGTGGGAGTGAGTGATCAACTCAGTGTGAACTATTGGTCTCAAGTTACAACAGGCATCAATTGTAATATGAACTTAATGAAAAGCAGACATTCATCAACACCTAATAACTCTTATTTAAAATGCATGCATGCGGGATGATATGATGCATGCCCTCGCCACAACACTCCCTCAAGCGACTCCATCTAACGATCGCATGACAACACTCCCTCAGAGCGACCTCGACTGCCGAGTCGCCACCCTAACTAATGCGATGCAATGCGATCATGTTAGCCAAGTTTTTAGTTAAGTCCATTCATCCAGCAGGTTGGGGATTCTGATTCACCTTACATCTCACTGCCCTAATCTGGTTGCGAGGCCAAGGCCCCATCAATGCGTGAGGCCGAGTCCCCGCGGTCCGTGATCCCGTCGGGTCCTCATTCCCGACTCCAAGCACATGAGGAGTGCCGATAAGGAAGGGATCGCTCGCGGTCACTACGGGGAGGCGCGGTACCCCAGCGTAGGCCGACAGCTCGGACACAGTGTCCCATTCCACCATGCCCGGCTCACGAGACTGTGGACCAGTTATAGTCTAGTCATCAATGGGCCACAAAGGTTGTAGGGTGCATCAGGTTCCATACATATATGTGCGAACATGGTTAACAAACAGGGATGATCAGGTAGTAGGCTAGTTCGCACAAATCAGGCGAGCATGAGACGAATGGCCTCGGGCACAAGAGTCCCATGTAGTCGAACTACAGCCACCCGTACACTCCCGCCCCATCCGCGAGCCTAGCCTTAGTGTATTCCTACCGATGGGACTACCCTCTCTTGTTAGGTTCCTGACCATCCCAAGAGCGCAATAAAAGAATCTACCGCATGCCCACGACTCATATTACCATCTAGCACATCCATATCATATTATCAAGCATCCTAACCACACCAAACATTTACCTCAAACAAGCGAGCAAGAATTATCATAAAATTAAAGTGCATGTGAGTGTGTGAGTTGTGTGAGGAAGTTATCCCTTCCTCCATCTCAAGAAATCATGAGCATCACGGCAATTAGTCACACACACAATGAAGCACCGCATATGAGGAAATGCATCAACAACCACAAGCATGTTATCATTCAACATAATATCATGTGAAGGTACAATATATATCACATTGAGAGTTAAACATGCATGTTCTAACAAATCCAACAAACATGAAAAATCCCTAGGGTTCTCTCTAGAATTTCAAACATAACAATCCAAGCACTCAAAATCATTAAACCCATAGTAAAATTGGTGCTAGGCCACCTAAGAACAATAGTCCGCACCTTCGGGTTTGTTGAAGACTTGAGAATGACCTAGAAGATGTGGATCTTGGTGTAGAACGGCCGGAATCCTAGGAGCAACCATCACATGTTAGATTCTCATGCAAATCCCATTCATTATAAGGGTTTTCAACGGAAAAGAGGGTTGGATCTTACCTAAACGATCCACGAGATGAAGATGATGATTTTCGGATGGGTTTCCCCCTTGGAGAAGGTGTAGGAGGTTGTGAGTTTGATCCTCTTGGGCCCCACCTTGATTGAGAGTCCACCATGCCTTCATCCCTCTCTCTTTCTTCTCCATTCTCCTCTTTTTCTTCTCCCTTCTCTCTCTTCTAGGGTAAAATTCGTATGGGGAGAGGGGTGCCCAAAAGAGGCCCTTTTTATAATTCCAGATTTGGTGTAAATGGCCCCAAGGGCTAGGTTTTTACTATACTAGACTTATGGGAGGGTCTTTCTAGGATCTAGGGCCCTATCACCCCTCTGGCCACCAAATTTGGTGTGTAGGTGCATTATGGCCTGACTAGGGCCCATGCAAAAATTGAGGATGAACGGATGAACGGATATATGATCTGAGAAAGCGTTTCTGACCTTTAAGTGGTCCTGTGGGGGCCATTTTGGTGATTTGAGCATTTCTGATGGCCCTCTGGCCATGAAATTTATAGGATAAGTGGTCCATAGCCCGATGAGGGGTCTTACAAAATTTGGGAACGAACGGATGCGGGTTTGGTCGTACGGGTCCGATTCGCGATCAACGGTCATCGTGCCACGATCGGGCCCCGATTTGGTGGACGGGCGTAGAAAAATATATTAAACCTCCACCGTAAATTTGGAAGAAATCCGACGGCTGGAACGCCAGGTATCCCAATTTTATTTGTAAGTGCGATTCCAATCGGCATTGGTGGGGTGCATTCGGCTAGTGCGGATCCCGGGTTCGGGGTGTCCACTTTGGATCCGTAGTCCACGATGGATCACAAGCCCAGTGAGATCTTCAGTTTTCTAAATTTTTAGATTTTTCTGACCCTTCACGGTCGCTGGGTGGCCCACATGGGCCGTCTTTAAGTGTAAATAGCCATCTGGCTTAGCGGCCCGCACTAGGCCTTATCACGGCCTATCTGGTCTATTAAATTGGGCTAATCTTGGATTAATTAACTCGTGTATAAGCTAACGTTGAGTGCTAATGGTCAGTACGTGATAGTACAAGTTAATTAAAAATCAAGGATTTTTAGAAATCCAAAACAGTGAAAATTTGGGATGTTACAGGCCCACATGAGCTGTTGATGACCCTCATTTTTGTGCTCATGCCCTAACTTTGATGGGCAAAACTGATGAACGGTGTGGATTTATCACAGCATTTTTTATGAGGCCTACTCTTTTAAAAAAATAATAATATATCAAAGCAAGTGACGTGCTGACGCACATCACCCACACACCAACCCCTCTCCTTCACGACTCTCTCTCTCTCTCTCTCCTTCCTTATTCTCGGCGGTACAGTTGCGCACGTGAATCCATCCATCATTAATACCATCATCATGGAGGAACCCATTAACTCACTTGACTTTATTTTTATGCCCCATTTCTCATGTTATCTATAGAAAATCATAGAGAAAATCATAAAAGAAAGATTGTGAGAAGAAAAAGAGAGATTTAGAGAAGGGAGAGTATCTGTGAGGGTTCAACATCGAGTTCATGACTCACTGACTCAATCCCCAATGATGTGTTGTCAGTTTTTCCAACATCCCTTGCAACTATTCTAGAGAGAGATCCTGAGTGGAGGTAGCGTATATCAAGCCATTCCACCAAGTTGACTGAATCTGCCAAGTGCAACTCAGCTCGCCGAGTACAGGATAACCTGAAGATCCTTTTATAATATCTAATTTTTATGGAGATGGACGCATTTATATGAAGTTCTACTTCTCAATTCGGGTCGAGTTCAAAGTTGGTCAATCCAAGTTAGTACACGTAGAAATTAACATCGCTTCAGATTATTTTTCTTCCATCATACTATTTTTCCATAGCAGGTAGGTGATCATTCCTTATTGAAAAATCCATAAGTAATTGCCTTATATAATCTAGACATTGATATATTCTTTATTTGACTGAACCAATGCAAATATTATTTTTTTTTCCATTTAATATTATCTAGTGGGGATAATGAATATGTATTATGTGAATATAAACACTATATCTATCATATTTCCTTGTAAGTTAGATGCATTTTATGTGAACTATTTTTTTTATGCAATGATTCTTACGGGTGCTCTACCCAGGGTCATTCCCGAAATGATCAGCACGACATGGGTGCTCTGCCTAAGGTCATTCCCGAAATGATCAGCACGACACGGGTGCTCTGCCCAGGGTTATTCCCAAAAGGATCAGCACGAGCGCTCTGCTTGGGTGATTCCGTAAAAGGATGAGTACACACGGGTGTACCGCCCTAGGCTTTTGTCCCTAAAAGGTTATACCGATGCTCTACCGAGGGTGATTCCCTGAAAGGATCAACACCGGTGCTCTGTTGTGGGTCACCCGCTAAAAAGATCAGCACACATGAGTGTTTTGCCCACTCTAAATCTTAGTATTTTTAGAAAAGTTATGTTAAACAATTTATTCATTTCATATTCATGAATGTCAAATTATTAACTATGATTTTACATCCAATGTTCGCCTTATTTTGATTAATATGTCGAGGTTAAATTTGGTAATATTTGTGAGACTTTCAACTCGGGATTGATGTGATCCTATTGAGTTGTCAACTTTTTATATTTTAACCGTTTCAGGTTATGAATATTTTGAAGATGCATGGTACTATTATTAGTAGTAGAGCATGGAATGTGGTTAGATGCACGTGGCATGTCATTCTACATAGGATAAATTTTATTTTATTTTAAAACTCTGAATGTAGTAATATTTAACTTGATTTTCTTACTGCAAGTTAAGTTAAATAATCATGCCTCGATGTAATAACAGATTAAGTAATTAATGATCTTAGTATGTGTTTGGATTTTAAAGTTTTGGGCTATGGTGGGAAAAAATAAAATGCATATGAAATTGTCATACTTTATCTTTTTATTTTTATTTTTTTATAAGTCACGGGTCCGGAATTTGGGTCCTGGACACCCTATTCGGGTACTCGAATTTTGGGGCGTGACATATATGTGACTGATTTTTTGTCGCAATTACTAAAATAGGGTACAGAACCTAATGGACGGTGTGGATTTTACATATAATATATTGAATATCTGGTGTAAGTACCTACTGGAGTCACTTTCTCTAAAATGGGAAAATGACTCAAGGTGAATGAAATCCAACACCTCCATCATGTAGATCCCACTTGTCTCCATCTAAAAAATCAGGTTGATTTAACAGTCAAGGTGGGCCACACCCCATAAAAAAATTTCTAAAACCTCTAAATTCATTGTGGTATGGTCCACCTGAGGATTGTAATTAATATTATGTTTTCTATATAATTCTGCCTCGACTGGATGGCATATAAATACTCAAATGCGTCCTACATAAAATTAATTAATGGTGTGAGTCCCATCTTAACTTTTCCAGAGTTTGGCATACCTGAGTTATGGATGACCATGACCATGAGTAACCTAATCGATGAACAGGGCATAAAGTTCCTTTCATGTTTCACTCCATGTGCGAGGCAATTAGCACAGTTCTATATCATTGCACAAAAAAAAAAAAAAAAAAAAAAAAAAAAAAAAAAAAGACAACTAATATAAAATCGATGCAATAAATTTAAAATTATAAAGGAAAAAAAAAATTTATTTTCTATTCCTTGACTGGAACTCCTTAGAGTCTACCACCCGAGCAAAATTGAGGACCCAAAAATACATAAGAGATGAAAGGTATAAAGATTTACATAATTCAGCAATACACTTATGTTTACAAATCAATAACATAGAACTTTTTTCCTTTACTAAAATAATATAAAAAAATAAATATAATACTTATCTCTCTCTTTCTTACTTTTCCCTTGTATATGAACTCTCTCGTTAAAAATAAAAAATACTCTAGAAAAATGTTTTCATTCTAACCGTACGTTCTTTTATGTAAAAAACACCACAAGACCGAAAGCACACATGAAAAAATTATAAAGGAACTAGGCTTCCCGTTGTGTAAATATGGGGAGAATATATATATATATATATATATATATATATATATATATATATAGAGAGAGAGAGAGAGAGAGAGAGAGAGAGAGAGAGAGAGAGAGAGTGTCCATGGGAGATGCCTAAGAAGGAGAACGTTTCTCTATAAGAGACTTCTTCCACCACCTCAACACATACAACATGGTGGCCCAACCTGGTTTGAGATACTATGCACACCTAAGTCCTTGTGAAGTCTTTGTGCATTCGAACCCTAGTTATACATGAGTTAGATATAACATTTTTACATCATAGTACTACCTAATTAATATAATATTTGCATCCTGATATTTATTTAAATTAATTTTTCATTAAGCTGCCTGGTTTGAGATACTATGCACACCTAAGTCCTTGTGAAGTCTTTGTGCATTCAAACCCTAGTTATACATGAGTTAGATATAACATTTTTACATCATAGTACTACCTAATTAATATAATATTTACATCCTGATATTTATTTAAATTAATTTTTCATTAAGCTGCCTCATTAATCAAGTTAATTATCATAATAATACCTTTTATTAGTTTTTTCTAAATTCTTTAAGATTAAGTGTGATTTTTTTAAAAAATAAATAACAAAAATGCCCACCAGTTGACGGCATTTCTTACTGAGTTTTGTTAAGGTATGGTGCCCCTTCGTACTCCAGATTTTATTCCACGTGGCCGTGATAAGAAACATTTGGTCATGAATGAGTTATTGTGTGCGAACACGTCTATTTAAAGGTTGTGATCATGAATGAAGCATGATCGTATGGCCTATGGGACCAAGCATGCACTTGTTAGCATAAACCCAGATACATATTCTTTCAGAGGGGAGTGGATTAGGTGCTACCATGGGTGGATTGCTTTCTTCGGAGCCCACCTTAATATATGTGCCTCAAAACCACATGGCTATTTGTTTTTACAACTCATTTTAGGACATGATCTCAAAAATGAAATAGATCCAAATCTCAAGTGGACTTTACCACCAGAAAAAATGGTGTTTGACCATTAAAAACTTATCATGGGACATGAAGTTTTGGATCAAATTAATATTTGTGTGGTCCCTTTCATGTATTTGTACCTTATCAACAGGTTGGATGGAAAATAAACATTTGGGTGACCCCAAGGAAGTTTTTAATGGTAGATATTCAACCACCATTGTTTCCTATGGTACCCTTAACCTAAGATTTGAATCTGCTTCATTTTTTAGATTGTCCTAAAATGAGTTGCAAAAATAGATGGACATAGTGGATGTAAGGAACATATGTCAAGGTGGGCCCCATAGTAAGTACCCATTATGGTGAGATTGGAGATGATGAATATTGAAAGGGGAATAGGTGGGAAAAAAAAAAAAGACAGCACGGAAAGAGAGGGATTGGAAGAAAGAAAAAAGAGTTTTTACATAATACCACCTCATTAATAAGGCATTTACATCTAGGTATTTATCTAAATTAACTTTTCATAACTTAATCCTTAGCTTAATGAAAAGTTAATAAATAATACCATATGTAAATACCATATTAATGAGGTAGTATTTGAAAAAAAAAAAAAAAAAAAAACCTTTATAAATACTGTGTAAGAAACTTGTACACATGAAATATATTAACTCAAATAAAACTAAATTAGGCAGCCCATTGTCACCCAATTCTAACATCAGAATCATGAACACTTGTATGTGGAAATATAACCATTGGATATTTTTCATTTTAACAATTCAATAAATATGGAAAAGTCGGATAGTCAAATAATCTTAATTTCTATTCATGGTACACCTACACTAGGTTTCATAATTTGGATAATTAAATTTTCGACTCTTTGCAAGAAAGGTATGTTGGGGAAACTGCGGAAGCACACAAAGTTGAATCAATGATGGCAATTCAAAAGCACCAAGCAAAAGGGAGAAGAACACAGCGATTTAACGTAGAAAAATCCTTTCGGGTAAAAACCATAGCACAAAGCGATAGATAATCACTATGAAAGTAGAATTACAAAATATAGAGCTTACCCAATTCGAACAACCTCGAATCTCACCCTTATTACACCTTTTAAAACCCTTGGATGATTTGGAAACCCTAGAACACTTACATACCCTCTCAATTCTGATTGCACTCTAATATATATAGCCTTTAGAGGAAACCCAATCAGAAAAGGAAACAAATTTCATAAATTCGCAACTCTGCAAAAATATGTGTTGATCAGTTCGATAGCAGCGAACGCCCTTCGATGTCATCAAAACTTATCATTCGATAGGATCGAAGTCGGGTTGATGGCATCAAACTAACACCTAAACCGTCCAGAGACAAAATCTGATTTTTTAAAATATCTCAATTACATCGAGCCATGTTCGATGTCATCGAAGGTGCAATCGAATACCCTTCGATGACATCGAAAATATGTCAAGATAGGTCAGCGACCAACTAGAGAAAATCCAGAAAATCTCGATATGATTGAGCATTATTCGATGTCACCCGTCAATTTCTTCAACATGTCCAATAAAAGACTAGATTTAAGACATTTATTACAACAAGGTATGCAAATTTTAAGTAATTTCTAAGTGCCTTTGCACAACGCTCATTGCCTGTGTATCATATCATCCACCGAGAGTTTAATGTTTTTATCTTTCCCCAAAAGAGAGGGGTTATTTGATGTGTTATATGTAGAGGAAAATATCTCATCTTTCCTTTTCTCTCATTTATTTCTTCTGCAGAAGATGAATTTTCCATGAAAGTGCAATTTTGTTTCGATTCCATTTTCATTTCTCTCTCAGTTCAACCCCATAATCTCCACATCTATTAAGGATTCCTCAATTCCCAAACAGTAGACCGATTGAAATGAAATGTTTCTCAAGAACTTGAAGAATTTCAAATACCGTAGGATTCTTCCTCTTCTTCGGGTCTAAAACAGAGCTCCTCCATCATGAGAGCGGGTCTCACCACTATCCAACAGACGCTCACGCCCGAAGCGGCGACCATTCTCAACCTCTCCATTGCCGAGGCCGCCCGTCGCGGCCATGGGCAGACAACGCCTCTCCACGTGGCCGCGATGCTGCTCGGGTCCCCGACCGGGTACCTCCGAGAAGCCTGTATCCGGTCTCACCCCAATTCATCTCATCCACTCCAATGCCGTGCGCTGGAGCTCTGCTTCAGCGTCGCGTTAGATCGGCTCCAGTCTGGTCATGGCGGGGGCGAGCCGGGTTCTGCTCGGCTCAACCCGCCTATATCCAACGCGCTGATGGCTGCCCTCAAGCGGGCTCAAGCACATCAGCGCCGTGGATGCCCAGAGCAGCAGCAGCCGCCGCTGCTGGCCGTCAAGGTCGAGCTTGAGCAGTTGATCATCTCCATCCTTGACGACCCGGGCATCAGCCGGGTTATGCGAGAAGCGAGCTTCTCCAGCCCGGCTGTCAAGGCTGCTATTGAGCAGTCGCTGAATTCGTCGGGGCCGCTGAATTCTGCTGCCCCGCCGGTCAGCAGGAATCTGTATATGAATCCACGGTTACAGAAACAGCAGCCTGGGCATCCGAAGAGGGAGGAAGCGAGGCGGGTTGTCGATATTCTGCTGAGATGGAAGAAGAGGAATCCAATTTTGGTGGGGGAGTCTGAAGCAGAGGCGGTGATAAGAGAGGTGCTGCAGATTGTAGAGAAGAAGGAGGTTATCGACGTCGGCCCACTTCGGAATGTTCAGGTAGTTTCTTTGGAGAAGGAATTCGGGCCAGACCAATCGCAATTCTCTGGGAAATTGAGTGAATTGGGCAATTTGATTGAGACCCGAATCGGCGGTGGCGGCAGCAACGGCTTGATTATCAATTTAGGAGACTTGAAATGGCTCGTTGAGCAGCCGCCTGGATTGAGCGTATTGGATCCTGGTCCAATTCTGCAGCAGAAGGTTGTATCAGAAACAGGGCGAGCCACTGTCGTGGAGGTGGCGAAGCTATTGGCGAAGTTCGGTAGTAGTCTGTGGCTGATCGGGACGGCGACGTGCAAGACATATCTGAGGTGCCAGGTCTACCACCCATCAATGGAGAATGACTGGGATCTGCAGGCGGTGCCAATTGCCACAAGGGCGCCACTTCCCGGGCTGTTTCCCAGGTGGGTCTTGTGTTCTTTCTCATATTTTGTAATCACAGACCTTGGAGTTTTTATATCTATCTAAGCTTTGATTCATGGCTGGTTTCTGTTTTTCTTTTATTTATAATAAAATGAACAGATAGTCTTACTGGAATTTAAAAAAATAAATAAATAAATAAATAAATTGGAACAGAGAGCTTCCTTGGTGTTTGGATTTTCAATGGTGAGAATTTGAAAACAACATATTACTGTTCATGGGTCTTTCCCTTTCTTGATTAAGGCTATGTTTGGATGTTCACCCAAATCGTGATTTGAGTGGATATACATAGGCTATAGCTATTTTGTATAGATTATCTAGGACACAGTATTTTGTTTAGAAGTCTTCAATCGTGCATGAAGAGTTTGGGAAAACAACAGATTACTGTTTATGGGTCTTTCTCTTTCTCAATTAAGATTACGTTTGGATGTCCACCCAAATCACGATTTTTAAGTGAACATAGAGGAGACTCAGGAGAGGCCATATCCATTTGTAGAGGTAGTCTTGGCCATATTCATGGAACTTTCTTTTTCTCTATTATGGGTACGTTTGGATTTCCACCCAGATCACGATTTGAGAAGACAGAGTAAGGCCATATCCGTTTTGTATAGTTTTTCAAGGATCTCTCTCTTTCTTGATTAAGGCTACGTTTGGATGTGCACCCAAATCACGATCTGAGCACACACAGAGTAAGGCCATATCCATTTTGTATTGGTAGTCTTGGCTGCAGTTTATTTTGTTTAGAAGTCTTGGATTTCATATAGAGAGTTTGGGAAAACAACACATTGCTGTTCATGGAATTCTCTTTTTCTCTATTAACTATTAAGGCTATGTTGGGATTTCCACCCAAATCATGATTTGAGCAGACATTTTGTGTAGAATCTTGACTGAGTGTGTTTGGATGTATGCCTAGATCAGTCATAATCCCATTTGCAAAGTCCTGGATTTTGTATAGAGAGTTTAGGAGAACAGCAGATGTTCACAGGCCTTTCTCTTTCTTGATTGAGGATGTGTTTGGATGCACTCACGAATCATGATTTTGGCAGATACAGAGGAGACACTGTATCCATTTTAGATAGAGTCTTGGCCATAATACATTTTATTTGGAGTCTAGGACTTGGTATGCAGAGCTTAGGTAACCAACAGATGTTCATGGGTCTTTCGATTTCTTGATCAAGGGTACGTTTGGACGTACACCCAAATCGTGATTTGGATGAATATGGAGATGAGGCCATCCATATTGATTCAGCAATGCATATGGGTAGGCATGAAAAATGGAAACCTCATTAGGAAGGTTTCTGATTAGCGAATGGACAGCTCCGACAATCAGCCGTGGTGGAAATCGACACGGCCTGTTTCTGGAGACACCCAAACATGTCATGCTGAAGCAAACCCAAGAGAAGCATATGACTATGAAGAGAGAAAGCAGAAATAAGACTATTTCAAAACTTGAACTCTCTCTAGAAATTACAATGACTGAACAAGATTGATTTTTACATGGTTTTTTATAACAAGGCCTGATTTTTGAGATGCTGAATTCTATTCATTTTCAAATTTCAGGCTTGGAGGCAACGTAATTTTAAGCGGCTCGGCCGGATCTCTCACCCCACTGAAAGGTGTCCCAATGAAGGGACCCACTCTCCCATCACTAGGCCCATTCGAAAACAAGGATCCATCAAGAGAGTCTATCTGCTGCTCTGTCTGTATGCAGAATTACAAGCATGATCTGTCCAAGATTGTATCAAATGAGCTCAAGAAATCCTCCCTGGATTCCAAAACAGAACCGCGGCCCACCTTGCCGCAATGGATGCAGAATGCAAAGCTTAGTAATGGTGGCGTCAAACCAACAGATCAAACACTGGTGTGTGCTTAAATATCAAACATCAATTCACACCTTTGAATTCAAATTTCAAATGGTTTCAGTACTGAATTCATTCGCTTATGTTTTGTTCTGTTTTGTGGTTTTCGCAGACAAAAGATCAAGAACTCGCTCAAGAGCATAAAATTGAAGAATTGCAGAAGAAATGGAATGAAACATGTCGAAGTCTCCACCCCAGTTTCAACACTGTCGTCGGCTCTGATCGAACAGTAACGGCAGGCCATTTGTTAGCGAACATATACAATCCAAACCTGCTTGGCCGCCAGCCATTACAACCCAAGTTACAGCTAACCAATGAACCAGGCATCCTAGAAATGGGCCATGGTCCTATGCGGGACGCGCCCGATAATCCCATCACCCCTCACAAAAGCCTTGCTGGGACAGATCTTGTTCTTGGGTGTCCGAAGATCACCGAAAACTCCATGGAGAACACCCATAAAGAGCAGATCAAAGATCTCACAAGCTGCATTCCATTCGAATGGCGGCAAAGCGAAAAGCATACTAATGTAATGGACGCCGACTCCTTCAAGAGGATCTTCAAGGGCCTCACAGAGAAGGTTGGGTGGCAGCTGGAAGCCGCGTCTGCAATTGCTACTACCATAATTCAGCACAAAGCAGATCATGGAAATCATCGTGGGGTTGGAGCGAAGGGCTATATATGGCTGCTGTTCATCGGCCCGGATAAGGCCGGCAAGAAGAAAATGGCGTTGGCCTTATCGGAGCTTGTCTATGGGGCCCATCCAATTACCATCCGTCTTGGCTCACCGACAGATGACGATGAATCTGATGTGAGCTCCCGCGGCAAGACTACGCTTGATAGGATAGCAGAGGCCGTGCGGCGGAACCCGTTTTCAGTGGTTGTGCTCGAGAACATCGATCGCGCAGACATGCTAGTCCAGGCCAGCATCAAGCGTGCAATCAATAAGGGACGGCTGATGGATTCCCATGGGCGCGAGATCAGTTTGGGAAGTGTGATTTTCATCATGACCACTGAATGGATGCCGGAAAATCTCAAGAACTCGCCGAATTCCCACCTTACTGATGAAGACAAGCTTGCAGCTATGGTGGGCCACAGGTGGCAGTTACAGATATCAGTTGTGCAGAAGACGAGCAAGCGCCGGGCCGAGTGGCTGATGGACAAGCAAGATGACAGACCAATCAAGCCTAGAAAAGATGCCGGCGCATCCGCCACTCTACCGTTCGACCTGAATTTGGAAGCCGATGTGGCCAATGACAATGTCACAGAGGGGTCCCACAATTCGAGTGATCTCACCGTCGATCATGATCAGGAGCATGGACCAGTAGACAAGTGGCCATTGTCACTTCCGTCGTATTATCCGTCGTTTTATCCACCAGACATGTTGATCGGCTCAGTCGACGACATGATCGTCTTCAAGCCGGTCGATTTTGGGCCACTTCGGAGCAAGGTGGCGTCGGAGATCACGGCCAAATTCTCAGCAGCCGTTGGTGATGTGTGGGCCATCCAGGTGGACAGCATGGTGGTGGAACGGATAGTTGGGGGAGTGTGGTTTGGCCAAACCGGGTTCGAGGAGTGGGCGGACCGGGTTCTTCTGCCCGGTTTTCAGCGGCTCAAGACCGGTTCGCTGTTGGAGGATTGCACGACCGTTAGGCTTTTGTCAGTAAGTGAGGATTCCAGGACCAGTGTGGATTGGCTGCCAGATGAGATAACGGTCGTCGTTGACCGAGCGGCATAGTCGTAATTTACTTCCATTTGGAGGGTGGAGTTGTAAATATCACCTTTTTTTGTACTCTCACTATTATATTAATTTAATTTTATTATGATATTATTATTAATAATTAGGATTTATTGTTATTATTATGGGGGTGATTAATAAGAACAATTTCAATGGTTAATAAGATAGGATTTGCATTTTCTATAAGTGGGCCCCACTTCATTTGTCAGGTTAGCCTGCAAGATGGGCCATGCCCATAAAGTCTACTTTTGAAAGATCTTACTTTTAGTAGAGTGTGACGGATCATATGCATGCACTCACTAACCACATATGTAATTCAAATCAAATGTCCTAACAGTGGGCCCCAGTTTGGGTGGACCACTTTACAAAATTTACATTAAAGTGGTGCCCTGACTGATGCTTTGATGGACATATATAAATTGGACGGTTAACAAGAAACATTATCAATGGTTCCAATTAATCAGAGGTCTGGATCATCCAATCAACAGCGTTTATGACCTGTCTAGTGGGGCCCACATTTCAGTCATCCAAATAGTCAATATTATGGGCTCCATGGGATCACATTAAACTAATAAAAATGGACAAATATTATAGCTAGAATCCTCCAATCTCAGGCAAATTTGGTGAATGAAACATCTACGGTCAGTAACATCGTATCAACGGTTTGGATCACTTGCCTATGGGCCTATTTGTGTGAAATGATGAAAAGATATGGACGGTAGTGTACAACCTTTCAACGTCAGCATTGTGTATTAATCACTCCCTTGCTGGAAGCTACTGTAATCGTGCATGTATCGATCATCCGGTACGTACGCTACTCATCCCATCTTGGCAGCGATCTGATGGTCCACATGGGTGGGCCCCACACTTCCACCATTTGATTAGGAGATTATCACATGCATAGGTTGACAATTAGATCGTTCCATGTGTACGTGTCGATTAGCACGCGAATGGAGATTCGTATGAAGTGTTCTAGGAAGCCCGTGCAACAAAAAGCTCCGTGGGGCCCATTTGTGTGTGACATCCACTCCGTCCATCATGTGAATCAACTCAATGCAGTACATGAGCCAAAAAATCAATCTAACCCAAAAGTCATGTGGGCAACATCACAGGCAACAGTGGGAATGGAGACGCGTACATTATGGTGGGCTCCACAGATCTTTTTTTGTACGGCTATCTACCACAACTGTTGCAGGAAATTCGCATCCATTCAATCCAGACCGTCCAAATTCAAACCGGTCAGACAATCCCAACGGTCTAATTATTTAATGGACTTAATTCCAAGTAATGGTGGAATGCGGACCAATCCAATATACATTGTATTAGTGTTATGGTCCCGGACCACTCGTTGGGGCCCACAATTTGGACGGTCTAGATAGCAGCACGTATGTTCCTTTCTCCACCAGACATGAAAAGCTAACCCAGTAAGCACGCAGGGTGTGTACGCGCGACATGCTTTTGTAGACATGTGACACAGAAAAGGCTGACTTAGGGCTGGCGTGTTTGGCAATCCAAGGGCCAGGAGTTTATCAATGCTGGAAGTGGGGCCCACTCCTAACCGTTGCCGTATTACGTTTGCATGCTTAGACAAGGAAAGAAACGTAAAGCTAACCTATGTTTCCATTAAACCTTTTTGCATGGCCCATCTCTAACCACACACAAAAATCCCACGTCATTATCTTACCATCTCTAAGTGGTCAAGTACGTACTACGTAGTGCTCCCACCACAAAAATGATATACACGTGTCCCGTTCTACATGGGAGAACAGCTGTCCATTGTCCTCATCTGCACAGTTGTACTGACGTTCATGGTTACATGAATCACACCGTTCATTCAGTGGACCATTCACGCAGGTATGGACCTGATAAGGTCGATCAGTCTTCCCAGAGGATAACTACCCTGTATCTGCATGGCTTCTCTAGATTCCTCACATATATTTCTGGAATTCAGAAGAAAAAAAAAAATAAGAAAAGTAGAAAATAAATTCTATAAAATTTATAATTTGACTGACGATTGGAATAAATGAGTTTACGAGAAAAGTTTTGCGAGCAAATTACAACTAAAACTCTTGGAAGCCGTGACTTGATATAAATAGTAAACTTACTATTTATAGACGGTAGTGATGCTTACTAGTGTGCATGGTTTTTGGCCAAAAATAGTAAATGTCATATATATTTAGTTAGACATGATGTTCTCTTAATTATTCTAAGCACTTTTCATGTTGGGCGCAACTCTTAAAATCAACTGATGAAAAGTTATACTCAAAATAAAACTTATTATAAATAGTAAAAATAAAAATAAAACAAGAATTTGGCCATCAATCAGATATTATTTCGCAAATTCGGCTTAAGCGGGTAGCTCATCCTATCCTAAAATCATGCATGCTATAACTCATTTCAATTTGTGAGATACATCCTTTTAAGTTCTAATGACCTGAATCACTTCCACTTCCGATCAGACCTTTTCTAATCCATCTTGGCCATGAAACTGTCCACGACCCACACTACATCAACTATACAGTGGATAGGGAATTCCACCATTAACATGCCAGATTGGATGATCATGTCCATCCAATCATTTCCTTTTTTCCCCAAGGTCACTGATCGAGGCTCCCACATTCATGGGACCATGGTCAATGGTCTGGATCACCAAACTGCGGTCTTAATGCATCAGGAGCCTTATAATTGAAAGAGAAAAAAGGGGTGGGCCACCTAACTTGCATGGGTGGTAGTCGCAAACATCAATGGCTGCAGATGTTTCAATTGGTTCTTCGTATGCAATGAAGAATCTACAGTAGAAGTTGGGTGTGGTTTTTTATCAATCATGCCACTCTTCCTTGCACATACGTCCAAGAGCAGATACAGTGTCTGCGTCAGAAGTAATGATGCAACCATTCTCTTCCCGTAAATCTGACACACATGTAGAGTATCCAAACCGTGTAAAGGGTGGTCCACACTATGATGATCACCTGATGTAAAAATAAGGCGGACCCACTTACTGAATGGGATACAAAATCAAAATCAGTAGACAGCCAATGGTATGACTTATTGTGGTTGTGTGGTCCACTCATAGAGTAGACCAGATTGATTTGTATATAATGTTAGTTTCATGGTACGGACGACCTCTTGCTCGGATTTGTATATAATTAATTTCTCGTAACTTACTATACAACTGCTGTATCAAAACATATCTATATGTAAGTAAAAAGTATTCACACAAGTATAGAGTTTATTTGCACGCCTGTAAAAACTATTCATATGGTACGGGTGGTTATCTACCATTATATGTGGTGCGGCCCATTTGATGTTGGAAAAATATATTGAAAATCGGAAAATAGTACAGCAATCACGAAGGTATCCACTTAGGAAAATAATGTTTGAGGTAATTAGCAATTTCTTAGAAGGAGGAATGCATGGAGAGATCGGATCAGATTCTGATGAATTTATTGGACTTGGATGATTCTGGACTAAGGTTGTCCAATTTATATAGCATTTAAGGAGTGGACCATTGCTAGGTAGTCATCGACCGTTGGCACTAAATTTTGAGCGGTCCAGATCATTGGATCATCAAGGCTGGTCTGTTTCCAGCAGCATGTAAAACCTAGGCCCTATCACGTGCGTGTCATCTAATGTCATAATAACCACATTGTCTACATTTACATCTGCGCACACACATGCATGCGAGTGTTATGCGCCAGAACATACAAATCAAACATTTCATAAGAATATTACACTCTCAACTAGTTATAAACTACAATTTTTCTCATATTCTTACTTACGTGAGATTGATAAAAATACAATGTTTTTTGAAAATTTTAAAATTCTTTTGAAGGGAAAATAAAAAATTTTAATAATTTATTTATTTGTTAAACCAAAAAATTTAACATTTGATGGTTGAATCAGCTTAATGTTGGGCCCCCACGTGAATTCATGGTGGCTTACCTACTTTACGGTATGGATGCCACACACACTATATTCATTTATATGCAAACTAACGTAAGTCTGCTGCGGATCAGTACGTCGCATGCAGGAAAGAGCATTGATACTCTGGTAGGGTATGACCGTCTATACACATGCATGCAACCATAGTCAACATGGCACATAAATACAACGATCCAAGCCATTAAATCGTGGACACAAAGTTATACGAGGAAATGAAGTAATATATATCATATTGATTTGGCAAAAATCTGATTGGTTAGAATTTGTCTGTTAAATTTTGGACAGTCAATCCCATTCATTTTTTAAACTTTCAAATCTGATGACATCCAATAACACAGTAAGTTTACCAGAAGATAGTTGGCCCCACAATTTGTAAGGCTCAGATTGAGCACATAGATGCCACGTGTGCAATGGTGTGTGCATACGTACGGATGGTTGTACTCAACATTGTCTGCAAGGGTATTAATTAAATAACCCCTTTTTAAAGATATTAGAGACCAACATAGGACAATTATCTGGATTATCAATGCCCACAACCACCGTCTAAAAGATGGTGGGGCCCACACGGCGAGTTGAATTGACCGTTGAGACAGCCGAGCATCGATGAACAACTTTAATTGCACCGGCCTGCACCTATCTTTCAGCGGCAGGAAATGTGAAAGGACGAATGTTCTTCTCGTCTCTTCTACGTGAACAGGAACGCGGTCCATCTCCAGTAGGGAACGGGTAGGAGCTTCGAGTGGCCACCTTGATGTATGAATTTTATCCACACTGTCCATTCATTTCTTTGTGGCAGATCCAAGGCTCAAGTGGACCACACCACAGGAAGCAGCAGTTCTCACCGTTCAAACTTTTCTAAGTTCGACTGTGATGTTTATTTGCCTATTAATAAAGTTACATGGACCTTACGAAGAGAAAACACAAATATCAGCTCGTTCCAAAACTTCCCGAGGGTGATAAGAGTTTAATTCCCGTTGAATGGTTCACTTTTGTCTTGGATATGCCTCAATTTCGAGCCTTTATTATAAAATGATATAGAAAAATGAATTAACGGCATGGATAAAACCAATGAATTATGGTGGCCACTTAGAGCCCTTGCTTGTTCCGAGCTGGAGACGAAAAGGGTAGGACGCAATCCGCGTTCCATTGGCAGATATATCATTATATAATGTGCATAAAACCTGTTGATGACAAAATCAGGACCACCCTCCACTCCGTGCGATGCTCCTCCAATAAACCTTGGCCCTACAAAAAGGGTGAACAAAGGAGACCCTGGCTTAGCCGGGGGACCCTCCGATGCCTAAGTCAGGTTAAGAGAATCGGGGTCTAAGTTGAATTGTGGAGGGAGAATACCAGATCTTGCGTCCCTGTAGTGATGGAGTCTTCGTGTATTTATACCTGACTGCAGGATGATTAAGGTCCGTTAATCACAGCATGATTCTCTCAATCAGGGAGATTTTCAGATCGTGGAGAGATTATCGCAATCCAAGGGACACGTCATGCCCATCGTGCGTATCTGCGAGCGGGGAAATCGGCCACGATCACTTATGGTAGCTTCTAAATTTGGTTTGAGGACCGTCCGCCTCTGCCTCAAAGTATGTAATCAGCTCAGACCTTCTAGTAGATGAGATTTCTGTCAGTGACTAAGCCTTCAACTATCGCCTGTTTTGATGGTCTGAGCTGAGCTGTTAGTTATCCATCCATTCTGATCAACAAGCCACCAGGCCTCGGAATGATAGGTGACTCAGATCTTCCCATAACAGAAGCCCCCTACTCTTCGAAGTTTACTAAAGACTCGGAGAGTAATCATATGGAAGATCAATCGCCTCGCCCACTGATTCCTCCGAGCGTGTCGTAACCCTCGCACTTGAAGCCATTATGCTCACAGGGTTTCCCGCCCATGAGTCCATGCGTAGTGAACGCGTGGCGACGGTTTAGATTTCGAATCGCAGCCTGCCTATGACCTGTCGCCACGTACACCTGAAGTAATGCCTCGGACGGAAACTTTCCTTTTTAAGCGTCGTTTCTGCAACGCCCCGGAAAATCAAGGGTCATGCATATGCTCGACTCCCGAGTTCCCGAGTGTCACTTATCATACATTTTATGGTTTTAGGGTTAATCAAGCTTAAATGCACAATTTGGAATATCTTGGAGCATGAAACAGAGTCACACAAGTCTACTGAAATGAAGAAGATGTATGTGTATATATGAACAGGTCCAAAAGAATGTATACGGGCCGCCCAAGGCGTCGCCCAACAAAATCGCAAAAGAATAGTGGATCCAAAAGATTAAAGCCGAGCCCACGCTCAGCGATCCGATCCCGCCTCTCCAGCTGACTGAGAGCCGTCCATTAGCTGGAAGTATGACAGCTCCTCCTCCTCGTCGAGAGTAGCATCGCCACACTCCATCTGCTCTGCATCCCCTGCATCTATGAGAGAGTCTGGTTGGTGTTTTAAAACACCATCCCAGAGTGGGAGTGAGTGATCAACTCAGTGTGAACTATTGGTCTCAAGTTTTAACAGGCATCAATTATAATATGAACTTAATAAAAAGCAGACAATCATCAACACCTAGCGACTCTTATTTAAATGCATGCATGCAGGATGATATGATGCATGCCCTCGCAACAACGCTCCCTCAAGCGACTCCATTTAACGATCGCATATGACAACACTCCCTCAGAGCGACCTCGACTGTCGAGTCACCACCCTAACTAATGCGATGCAATGCAATCGTGTTAGCCGAGTTATTAGTTAATTCTATTCATCCAGCAGGTTGGGGATTCTGATTCACCCTACGTATCACTGCCCTAAGCTGGTTGCGAGGCCAAGACCCCATCAATGTGTGAGGCCAAGGCCCCGCGGTCCGTGATCCCGTCGGGTTCCTCATCCCCGACACCAAGCACATGAGGAGTGCCGAAAGGAAGGGATCGCCGCGGTCACTACGGGGAGGCGCGGTACCCCAGCGTAGGCCGACAGCTCGGACACATTATCCCATTCCACCATGCCCAGCTCACGAGGCTGTGGACCAGTTTCAAGTGGATTATCAATGGGCTACAATGGTTGCAGGGTGGTTCAGGTTCTATACATATGTGAGAACACAGGGTTAACAAACAGGGTTGATCAGTTAGTAGGCTACACCGCATGAGTCAAGCGAGCGTGAGACGAGTGACCTCGGGCACAAGAGACCCATGTAGTCGAACTACAGCTACCCGAATACACCCGCCCAAACCCATGGGTTTATCCTGAGGGTAGTCCCACCAATGAGACTCACATCTCTCCTCATATTCTTGACCATCCCAAGGGTATGGAGGGTGATTCATAGCATGTCGGCTACCAATGTATAATCTAGTACAAACTACATCATGCTCTCATACTTCTCAACATATCATTTAGATTCTTAATGCAAGCATGGTTAACAATATCATGAAATAAGTGCATGTGAGGTGTGTGTGGGGGGGTGAGGGAGTTACGCACTCCCTCCATCACAAGCCATCATATGCACAAGGGTAATAAAAGCATACATATTAAGAGGTAACAACATAGGGAGAAAATATTAAGGCATAAGCAAGGATTCATCCATACACATAAGCATGTGAGAAGCAAGAACAACATCATAGAGGGAACAACATCATGGAGGCTAAGCATGCAAATCCATACGATTTTAACAACATACATTCCTAGGGCTTTCTCTAAATTATTAATCATAACATCCAAGCAATCAAAATCATTACGCTCGTACTAAAATTGGTGCTAGGCCACCTAAGAACAATAGTCCGCACCTTCGGATTTGTTGAAGACTTGGGAATGACCTAGGAGATGTGGATCTTGGTGTAGAACGGCCGGAATCTCTAAAAACAAACTCTTGCATGTGAGAAATCTAAGCCAATATCTTCTCAATACATAGATTCCAAGAAGAAGAAGTGAAGGATCTTACCTAGACGGCCAACAGATGATTGTGGAGGTTATGGAGGAGAGCTTCTCCCTTGAGGAGAAGTAGGAAGTTGAAATGGTTGATTTCCTTGGGCTCCACCTTGATCTAAGGTCCACCTAGCTCTTCTTCACCCACACTTTCTTCTCTCCTTTCTCTCTTGCTCTCCCTTTTTCTCTCTTTTCTCTTTCCTTCTCTAGGGTAAAATCGTATGGGGAGAGGGGGTGCCCAAATAAGGCCCTTTTATAATGCCAGGTTTGGTGTAAATGGCCCCAAGGGCTAGGTTTTTACTATACTAGACTTATGGGAGGGCTTTCTAGCATCTAGGGCCCTATCACCCCTCTGGCCACCAAATTCAGCGTGTAAGTGCCTTATGGCCCGACTATGGTCCATGCAAAAATTGAGGACAAACGGATGAGCGGATATATGATCTGAGAAAGCGTTTCCGACCCTTAAATGGCCCTATGGGGGCCGATCTAGTGCTTTGAGTAGTTCTAGCGGCCCTCTGGCCATGAAATTTATAGGGTTGGCGCTCCATGGCCCGATGAAGGGCCACACAAAATTTGGGAACGATCGGATATGGGGTTTGGACGTACGGGCCCGATTCACGATCAACGGTCACTGTGCCACGATCGGGTCCCAGATTTGGTGAACGGGTGTAGAAAAATATATTAAATCATTACCGCAAATTTGGAAGAAATCTAGCTGCTGGAACACCTGGTATCTCAGTTTCATTTATAAGTGCCAGATTCCAATTCTGGCATTGGTGGGGTGCATTCGGCTAGTGCCAGATCCCAGTTATGGGCGTCCACTGGGTCCGTAGTCCGCGATGGACCACAAGCCTAGTGAGATCTATAATTTTCTAAAGTTTTAGATTTTTTCGACCTTCTTCGGTTGCTGGGCGGCCCACATGGGCTGTTGTTAAGTGTAATCGGGCTACCTGGCTTGACGACTCGCATATGGTCTGTTCGTGACCAGACAGGACCACTCGTGTATAAGCTAACATTAGATGCTAATAATCAGTTAAGTGATATTATAAGTAAATTATTAAAAAAAATTTTAAGGATTTTTGGAAATACAAAACAGTGAAAATCGAGGATGTTACAGTTTCGCTTATCCGGAGCACGCCGCTTCGTGTCAGAGACGTGCTGCTCGACAGTGCCTAAGCCAATGGCGTGGGGCCACGTCAGCTCTGAGGTCGACTTACGGCGATTCGGCTGCGGCCATCATTGCTAGTCATTAATGCAGAGATTTGTTGCGGTCTATATAAACCTTCCTTCAGAGATTGCTTCACTTCTATAAGTTGTATCGAGCTGACATCGGAAGAGGCGATTTCCGGTGAAGGCGATTTCGGCCATCCAAGGGTTTTTGACAGGCGATTCCGATCGTTTAAGTATTTTCGGCAAAAGCGATTCCCGGTGGCAGTCCGGTAGTCTTCTTAGACCTTTTCTCATTTCTTTCTACCTTCTTAGGATGTCGTCCGACCTGGAGACCGTGCGGGATTACGGTGATGACTTCGAGTCGGAGAGTTCCGGCAACGAGAGAGGGACCTCTGAAGGCTCCCTCGAAGTCGTGCCCTTATACCCTCTGCCTTGAAGGCAAAATGAGACTGGGGCTCGGGCTCACAGAGCTGGTAGGAAGAAATCTGCTCGAGCCCCCCGGACCGCAACCACCGAGGCCATTGAGATGCCAGCGAGCGGGAGGGCCTCGGAGGTAGTCCCTGGAGGTTCTGTGCTATCGGAATCTCAAATAGAGTGGATCCACACGGAATTTCAAATTTCAGCCTCCGTCCGAATAAGGGCCCCCGGGCCCCTCGAAGCCGTTGGCGCGCCTGCCGAGGGAGAAGTCGTCATTTTTCTTTACACACTACAATGTGGGGTCTGACTTCCCCTATACCCTTTCATCCGAACTATGATGGCCCACTTAGGCTTAGCTCCCGGGCAGTTGACCCCCAACGCTTGGAGAGTGTTCATTTCTGACTCATCATCTGACAGCAAATAGGGAACCCGAAGCTGACTCCATGAGAGTTGATGAGTTTATACTTGGTCAAGTATGACAACAATGAGCCATGGTATTATTTTGTGACCCGAGGTAGTAAGGGGTCGGGACTGGTTCTGAATCTTCATCTGTCGTGAGATAGTTAAAAATCGGGTCCAACCAACTTGGACTAGCGTGAATTAGATTGACTTCTTTTTTCTCCGCCTTGTCAATACTTGGATGCTCAATGAATTCGACGGGGATGACTCGCGGGATCTTCCCTTCTACGGTTGAGGCGAGCCGTGCTAGAGCATCAGCCTAAGAATTCTCCGCTCTCGGGATTTGATGGATAGTGCAATTCCAGAATTTTTCGATCAATTTCCTTGCTTCGTCCAGATAAGCGATCATCCTTGTTTCCTTGGCCTCGTATTCAGTAGAGATGTGATTTACCACCAACTAGGAATCGCATCAGACTTGAAGAGACTGGATACCCATACTCACTGCCAATCTGAGTCCGGCTAATAAAGCTTCATATTCCGCCTCATTATTTGAGGCCTTGAACCCCAATCTGATGGCGTATTGAACTATTGTGGAATCTGGCGTGATCAAGACGATCCTGGCCCCAGCCCCTTTGACATTGGATGATTCGTCCACATGAAGAACCCATCCCGGGTCTGGTGTCACTTTTCGGTCATCCGGAGAGACGGGTGGGTTCATTTCAACCCCGGTGCTGATTTCTTCGGTCATTTGAGCGGTGAATTCGGCAATGAAATCGGGTACAGTTAGCCTTTGATCGTTATTTTCGGACAAAACTGAATGTCGAACTCACCCAATTCGATGGCCCACTTGGTTATCCAACCTGACACCTCGGGTCTTTGAAGAACTTGCCTAAGAGGGGAGTCTGTCAACACGATTATTGAATGAGCTTGGAAATACGGGCGCAACCTCCGAGCTGAAACAACAAGGCTGAGTGCTAGTTTCTCCAGGGGCGGGTATCTCATTTTCACAGGTACCATAGCCTTGCTTACATAATAAACGGGATACTGTTTACCCCCGACCTCCCTGATCAGAGCCGAGCTGATGGCAGAAGCTGAGACCGCGAGATAGAGGAGTAAGGGCTCACCTTCTTCCGATTTGGATAATAGAGGGAGAGAAACCAGGTACTGTTTTAGTTGCTGGAAGGCTTGTTCGCATTATGACGTCCACTCTGCCTTTTTATGACCCTTTAACTGTTGGAAGAAGGGGAGGCACTTATCCGTTGCTCTGGATATGAAATGTCTGAGTGCCGCTACTCGCCCCGTAAGGCATTGTATTTTCTTAACAGTCCGAGGTGAACTCATGTCAAGGAGTGCTTTGATTTTGTCGGGATTCGCTTCGATACTTCTCTGACTGACTTGAAACCCATGAATTTTCCTGACCCGACTCCGAAGGCGCACTTCGTCGGGTTCAGCTTCATCTGGTATTCTCGGAGGACGGCGAACGTTTCTCCGAGATCCGTCAGGTGGTCGGATGCTTTGATACTTTTCACTAACATATCATCGACATATACTTCCATGGTGCGCCCAATCTATTTAGAGAACATCTGATTTACTAGTCTTTGATACGTGGCCCCAGCATTTTTCAGGCCAAATGGCATGACCTGGTAACAGTAGAGTCTCTTGTTTGTGACAAAGGTAGTCTTCTGCCTATCTGGGGGGTGCATTGCGATCTGATTATATCAAGAATATGCGTCCAGGAAAGAGAGCAACTCATGTCTCGCTGTGCTGTCCACCAGCTGATCGATCCGAGGCAGCGGAAAACTGTCTTTCGGGCAAGCTTTATTTAGATCTAAGTAGTCTACACAGACCCGCTACTTTTCGTTGGCTTTCTTTACGAGGACCACGTTTGTAATCCAATTGGGATAATGCACCTCTTCTATAAATCCTATGTCGAGCAGGATGGAGACCTCATCGGCTATTGCTTCATACCGCTCGGCATCAAATGGCCTTCTCTTCTGCTTGACAGGTTTATGGTCTGGATCCACATTCAGCCTGTGAACCATGACTTCCGGAGAAATTCTGGGCATATCATGGTGGGACCATGCAAAGACATCCTTATGTCGTTGTAGAAATGTTAGAACTTTAAGCCGTTGCTTGGGATTCAATAACGTCCCGAGCTGAACTGTTCTGCTCGGATCGGTTTCATCGAGCGGTACTTTCTCCAGGTCCTCCACGGATGAGCCTTCCACCGGCCCTCGGGGGTCTAAAACATTGATAGTGAGCGCCTGCTTAACCGACCCCTTCCTTACTGTCGCTGCTTAACATCTCTGAGCCTCTAGTTGATCGCCTCGGAGGTAGCCTATCTCGCCCTCGGCGGGGAATTTCATCATCAAGTGATAGGTAGAGACGACTGCTCTCATCGCATTTAGAGACAGTCTACCCAGGATAACGTTGTGTACAGATGGCACATTGACAACTAAAAAGTCCACCATAAATGTAACTTGATGTTGCCCTTCTCCCGCAGTCACGGGGAGGGAAATGGCTCCTTCGAAAATCACTTTTTCCCTGAAAAAGCCATGCAGAGTGGTCTTCACAGGTCTGAGATGAGACCGTGGAATCCCCATTCTTTCAAAAGCTTCAGAGTAGAGTACATCGGCCGAGCTCCCGGTGTCGACCAAAATGCGGTATACTTTGTGATTTGTTATAGTCATGGTGACTACTAGATCGTCATCATGAGGGTGCTGAATCCATCACGCATCTTCCTCTGTGAACGTTAAAGTGCATGGACTGACCCGAAGTTCTTTGTCGGGCCATTCAGTTAAGTGAACGTAGTGCTCCAGTTCAGACTTCTTGGATTTAGCCTTTCGTACTCTTTTTGAATCTCCTCCGCCGGACGAGCCCCCGAAGATGGTACGGATTTCGATGGGCTCCTCCACGACGTTATTTAGCTACTTCCTCTCCCTTTCTCCGAGCGACTTTTCCTTCCTTTGTGTATCGACGCAGGTGTCTTTTTCGAATGAGGGCTTCGATCTCATCTTTAAGGTCAACACAGTCATCCGTATTGTGGCCGTGGTCTCGATGAAAGCGGCAGTACTTGCGCTTGTCTCAATGATCCGGATCAACTCTCATGCAGACAGGCCAGTTTAATAATTTTTCTCCTCGGATGTCTAATAGGATCTGTTCAGTGGATGTGTTAAAGGAGGCGTAGGAACGGAACCTTCCTTCCGGCCTTCTGCTCTAATGACGATCGCGAGGAGCGTGATCGTCAGTCCCTTTGTTAGGCATCTGGGGTTCCTCGTTCCTGGGCCTCTTCCCTTTGTCATTCGGCTCAGTTACCTAGACACTTTTCCTGGCATTGGTGAATTCCTCCTCGTTGGTATACTTTTGAGCTCTGGCCACAAGTTCAGCCAATGTTTTGGGCGGGTTCTTTCCTATTGAAAAGGTGAACTTCCGCTATTTTAAGCCGCTGAACACAGCAGCAAGCGCCATTTTGTCATCATAGTCTTCTACCAGTAGTGCTTCCTCATTGAAGCGAGCGATGTAGTCCTTCAGCGACTCTTTCGACCCTTGCTTGATAGTAAGCAAGTGAGTGTTGGGCTTCTAACTTCTCTTACCACTGATGAACTGGATAAGGAATAGTCGGCTTAACTCTGCGAAGGAGCTGATAGAGTTTGGCTTGAGTTACCGGTACCAACTCCGAGCGGATCCTGTGAGCGTGATCGAGAACCCTCGGCACATCATAGCATCTGTCGCCGTCTAAATCTGCATCCAGAAACGGTAGGCTTCCACGTGCTTGGACGGGTCTCCGGACCCAGAGTATTGGATGACGGGAGGTACCTGGAACCTCTAAGGCATCACCTCAATCATGATTTAAGAGATGAAGGGAGGTTCAGTCTCTTCCATCATTGCCTGAACGGCAGCAGGAACTGACGTCGATTGCTATTTCTTTTCCAAAGCCAGAAACTTATTATTGAGCTCCTCGAACCACTTCTCCCATGGGTCTCTGTTTTCTGCTACGATTTCTTGGGTGTTCTCTATTTTCGGGGTTCTCCTTCCCCTCCTCCGTTCCAGCCGATGGCGGAGATTCGTCGGTGTCAGGGCCGAAGTAACCGAGGCATTAGTTGGGACTCGTGTTGCGGTGTCCTAAGTCGAGGGTCAGATTTGGGTCAGGGGAGGATGCTGACTCGATACAGGCACCTGGGGATGTTGGGGTGCCTCAGGCCTACACTCCTTGACCCAAAGCGAGCTTCCACAACTAGGTCGACTGGTTCAGGGACAGAATTTTCCTGATCCGGATGCAGTCGCAGCTCCTGTTGTTGCTTCATTCTGTTCACTTCATCGCGTAAGGCTTGTATCTCGCCTTGCATAGCGCGATACTTACTCGCCCAATTGCGAGAACGCTGGGAAGGCCCCGGGGTTGACTCTACGTGGAGTAGTGAGGAGGAACGGGTTTGTTCATTCGACTCTGGTTTTGCAGCTACTACTTTCTTCTTTCCTCTAGCCATCACACTCGGGAATAGGAACCTGACTTTTTGTATCAAGTTCCCATAGACGGCGCCAAAAAATGTTGATGACAAAATCAAGACCACCCTCCACTCTATGCGATGCTCCTCCAATAAACCCTGGCCCTACAAAAAGGGTAAGCAAAGGAGACCCTGACTTAGCCGGGGGACCCTCTGATGCCTAAGTCAGGTCAAGGGAATCGGGGTCTTAGTTGAATTGTAGAGGGAGAGTACCAGATCTTGCGTCCTTGTAGTGATGGAGTCTTCGTGTATTTATACCTGACTGCAGGATGATTAGGGTCCGTTAATCACGACACAATTCTCTCAATCAGGGAGATTTTCAGATCGTGGAGAGATTATCGCAATCCAAGGGACGCATCATGCGCATCGTGCATATCTGCGGGCGGGGAAATCGACCACGATCACTTATGGTAGCTTCTAAATTTGGTTTGAGGACTGTCCGCCTCTGCCTCAGAGTATGTAATCAGCTCGGACATTCCAGTATGTGAGATTTCTGTCAGTGACTAGGCCTTCAACTATCGTCTATTTTGATGGTCTGAGCCGAGCTATTAGTTATCCATCCGTTCTGATCAACACGCCGCCAGGCCTCGGAATGATAGGTGACTTAGATCTTCCCATAACAAAACCCATGCATCATGGTGCCTACTGGGAGTGGTAAAAGATAACCTCGTTTCAACACTAAGGTTTTCCTGTTAATTTCCAAGTTATCACCATATATTTTTCCATACCATCAAACTTTTTGTATTATTTATACGTTGTATTTATCAATATATATATATATATATATATAAAGTTGTGCATGTGATGCATATGATGCATGTGACACCGATACATCATCATATACTATATATGTACCACATATGTCACCATATATATATATATATATATATATCTTCAATCACCCCGCATATACTACATATATCATAATATATATTTAAGCACCACATATGTACTACATGTCCTAAGTTTTTAATATGCACATGCACCACATGTGTTAACTAATTCTTATTATAGATGTGCATGGACAAAGAGTATGATAATAACTCGTCCAAGATATCATGACATGCAAGACATATCATGAATAGGAGTGACTTTGATAGGTTGTTTAGGACTAAACTTTTATTGATATTAAACATTGAAGAACTTCATGAAGTTCAACTTAAAAGCAATAAAATAAAAATGTGATTATTTTAACTAAAGCGCTATTAAATGCATCCCTCAGTCATTTCATCATCCATGGCCCCTCTTAACTTTCATGCAGGTTTCAAGCTTTAACCATTTGGAGAGTGGATTAGGTGAGACCACGGGCCTCACTCAAGATGATGCGGCCCTTAGCATGGGGCCCACCTTGATGTATGTTTTATATATTGTATGTTCTGAATTTTCGCTGCTTAAAATTAAAAAATTCTTGAAATTTTTTACTATAATTAGCTTATATTGTCATTTACCGACCATCATACTCGATGTTAACCTATATGCGGTTATTACTAGTAAAGAACCGCGCGAATCCGGTTAATTAACCGTAGGAAGCTAACGAATCCACCCAGTCACTTAAACGTCGAGTCTATCCTCGTTATTTATTCATTTAAGGCCTCAAATCTAACCGACTTATCACCGACTAAAGAAAATAATCGTAACTAAATAAAGACATACCTAAAACCGAGACAAGTAGAGGTCAGATCTTAATTAACAAACCAAACTAACCCGGTTACTTTTTTAGCTTAAGAACCAATGGTTTTGGGTGATTAGGATCGAATCGCCATTTCCACTAGTTGAAAATAGGTCACACTATGAACTTAGCTAATGCACACCGTAATCATCGCGCACAAGAAATCTCACTACCCAATTCTTTCAAAAAATATCATGATTATCCGAACAAGCTCTGTACTACTCGTTAGTGGGCTACAAAACCCGAAACTATATAAAGACGCTCACCTTAGTGGGCTTGATGTCTATCGTGAGACATCGAGATGATATTGCATTTCAAATCACTCGACTTGGAGTCAGAAGGCCAGTGCATGATATGTGTGAATATTTCTAAAATTAATCAAAAACTTAAGTTAATTGTTTATACCCAGTCTTTGCTAAAGTTGTTAGTTTCGAACTGTTAGATGATGACCAGGGCACTACTCACATCCATATTGTTATAGACCCAATCGATGCTCGGCGACCATTGATATGAGTTAGGGCCTTCCCGATTGATCAGCTCGTCTGATTATCGGATAGTTGTGTTCAAATATATATAGCTTAGTGGGACACCGATCTCATGGCTTAAATTGACCCGTACACCCATTGGTTAAAAACAACCCCCTTATGTTTAATATAATGAACAAAGGGCCATTGGGGCCATTTATGCACAATCTGGCATTATAAATCTCATTTCATTTCATACACCCTTTCCACATATGAATTTTCTCTAAAATTTGAGAAGAAATAAATAAAGGAAGGAAGAAAGGAAGAGAGAAAGAGAAGGAGAGGAAGAGAGAAAGAGAATGGGGTCATTGGTGTTTGCTTGCACCGGAATCCCTTCAACGAAACCCGGGCTATTACCATTTTCCTCTGTCAAATCCACCCCTATGTGCGATCGAAGGTAAGAAATGCTTCATACCTCCTAGTTAAAATATCTCATGTTAGATTAAATGAATCTTCCCTAAGTTTCCTTGGATTTGATTAAAAATTAGTATTTTTTCCAAAAACCCCAAGGTGTGGACCATTCTTGTAGGTTTCATTTTATCAACTCATGATAGTGATAAATAATGATTTGGTTGTTTATAATATCCATGTGCTATTTATGCTTGAATTGATTTATTACTGTAAACTCTAATGTTATGGGTTGTTAGTAGTCAACATGTTCGATGAAATGCCTGAGCAATATGAAATTCCTACTGTTAGGACTTTTTATGCTATTTGATAAGTGCTATTAATATATGTGGTTTTTCGTTGATATTCATTAGTTAGTGCCTATTTACATATACGTTTAATTGATATACCCTATGTAAGTTGAGTTATTAATGTTCTATAGGGGAGTGAATAGGACTTAATCAATTTTTTATAATGAATTGCAGAAAATAAATTACAACAGCAATTAATATTAAAATGTTGATTTCAACTAAGTCGTAGGACAACCTTCACATAAAATCCTAGGTAGGACAACATTATTTCACAACTTACATGATTTTAATATTTCAAAATGAAAAATATAATAATAAAATTATCAATCACCATAATACACATAGAGTTATAGTGGTTAAGTGTTTAACACACACCTACTCAACTTACAAAACTACTTCTCCGCGTAATTTTGTGTAACGCCCTGAAAATTAGGGGTCGTGCATACGGTTGACTCTCGAGTTCCAGGACATCGCTTATATCTGATTTTTATTAATTTGCGTTTAATCAGATTTAAATGCGCAGCGTGGAACTATTTAGAATATGAAGCACAATCACTACTCATCTACTGAAATGGAAGATATCAAGTATATACAGGTCCAAAAGAACATAAATAGGTCGCACAAGGCGTCGCCCAACAAAATCACAGAAGAATAATATATCCAAAAAGAATAAAGCTGAGTCCACGACTCAGCGATCCAAATCCTGTCTGTCAAGCTGATGGAGAGCTGCCCATCAACTGAAAGTAGGACAGCTCGTCCTCCTCGTTTCAGCTCGTGCCGTCGGGCTCCTCGTACTCCTCGTCTCCTGCAACTACGGAAGAGTCTGGTTGGTGTTTTAAAAAACCTTCCTAGAATGGGAGTGAGTGATCAACTCAGTGGGTGCTATTAGTCTTAAGTTGTAACAGACATCAATTGTATTATGAATTTAATGAAAAGCAATCATTCACAAATACCTAACTAATTTTATTAATGTGCATACATGACGGATGATATGATGCATGCCCTCGCCACAACACTCCCTTGAGCAACTTCATCTAACGATCGCGTATGACCAACACTCCTTCAGAGCGACCTTGACTGCCCAGTCACCACCCTAACTAGTGCAATGCAATGTGATCGTGTTAGCCGAGTTCTTAGTTAAGTCCATTCATCCAGCTGGTTGGGGAATCTGATACACCACACATATCAATGCCCTCAACTGGTTGCGAGGCCAAGACCCTCAACGTGTGAGGCCAAGACCCCGCGATCCTTAATCTTATCGAGTTTTCCATCCCCGACTTCAAGCACATGGGGAGTGCCGAGAAGAAGGGATCGCTTGCGGTCACTACGGGGAGGCGCGTCACCCCAGCATAGGCCGACAGCTCGAACACAATGTCCCATTCCACCATGCCCAGCTCACGAGGCAGTGGATCGATTTCAATTTAGTTATCGATGGGCTACAACGGTTGTAAGGTGTGTCAAGTTCCATACATATGTGAGCAATTAAGGTTAATAGGCAAGATTGGTCAGTAAATAAGCTATACTGCACAAGTTCAGGCAAGTACGCAATAGACGACATTAGATACGAGCGACCCATGTAGTCTAACTACTGTCACCCACATGCACTGGCCCAAATCCATGGGTTTAGCCTCAGGATAGTCCTACCAACTGGACCGCCTTTGCTCTCCTCATGTTCCTGACCAACCCAAGGGTTTTGATGGAATTCAATACACTTCAACATTCAGGGTTATCAACTAACATGAGCGATATCATGTATTCATATTTCCCAACGTAAAATTCAGATTTTCCTACAATGCGAATGCTAACAATATTATAAAATAAAGGTGCATGTGTGTTGTGTTGGTTAGTGTGGAAGACAAGCATTTCATATGTCTCCTAATACAAAAATACATAGGGGTTAGTGCATCAAAACATGTTATGAGGAAAACAATCATATAAGAATCAAGCAAGGAATGTACAAACAATCATCTAATTCATACCCAAATCATATTGAGCAACATCAAACATTCCATAATCATTTCCATATTGATTTTGGGAGGATCTAAAGTATAGGGTCTTGTCTAGGTTTCTCTAAGTTACCCAAATAATCACCCAACAAGCAAAATCATTAGATTCATAGTAAGATTGGTGCTAGGTCACCTAGGAATAATAGTCCGCACCTATGGATCGTTGAAGACTTTAGGAAGCGA
Organism: Magnolia changhungtana; assembly: GCA_030180095.1. Taxonomy (NCBI): domain Eukaryota; kingdom Viridiplantae; phylum Streptophyta; class Magnoliopsida; order Magnoliales; family Magnoliaceae; genus Magnolia; species Magnolia changhungtana. Next base: position 1,875,534 of record JASAUF010000547.1, on the reverse strand, counting down.
TCTAGGGTTGCCAAACTCGCGGGTCGAGATCTTGAGCTGAATGAACTTGCATGTTAGGATTACATGCATTTCCTAGCTCAACCCCAAAGATTACTAAAAATGATGGGTGATTACCTCCCCATTCGGATGGAAGTGGCTTGTAGTTGTGGATATGGAAAGGGAAAAGTATTTCTCTAAGGCTCTAAGCTTCCTTGGGCCCCACCTCCTACCACACTCCTTTCCTTTCTTCTTCCTCTCTCTTTCTCCTCAATTCTCCTCTTTCTCTTCTCCCCTTTCTCTCTTCTCTCTTTCCTTTCTCTAAGGCAAATTCGTATGGGGAGAGGGGTGCCCCAAAGAAGTCCCTTTTATAATGCCAAATTTGGTGCAAATGGCCCCAAGTGTTAGGTTTTTACTATACTAACTTTATGGGAGGGTTTTCTAGCCTCTAGGGCCCACTATGGAGTGTATAAGTCGATATACACCGTAGGATGGTTAGCCTTAATGATGATCTACGTATGGATATGATCGGCCCACCATTTGGATGTGTCAATCAACGGATACGATTAGAAGTCTGTTTAACGGTTACCGATGGTTGATTGGGGCCGCGGCTATACAGATATGAGCAGGGAAATATTCTTACTCCACATGTGAAGTTTGGTCGTAAACCGATGGTTCGAAATCCTCAACTTTGCATAAGAGTGGACGACCTAATTCACTTAAGTTTTAGTTCATTTCTTTAGGGTATATGCACTTCTCATGCACTCGTCTTTCGGCTCAAGTTGAGCGGTTCTTGGCATCACCCAAGTCTGACTCTCGCGATGGACGTTGAGCCCAGTAAGACGGACATTACTCTATAATTTTGAAACTAGTGGCCCACCAATGAGCGGTCTAGAGCTTATTTGGAGAATCAGGGCATTTCTGGAATGAATTTTGTATGAGATTTCTCGTGGGCAATGATTAGGGTTTGGATTAACTATGATCATAGTGTGACCTATTTATAACTAGTGAAAGTGGAGATTAGGTCATGATTACTCTGAACCGTCAGTTTTAGGCTAAAGGAGTAACGGGATTGGTTTGGTCTATTAGTCAAGATCCGAGCGGATTCATTGGCTTCCTACGGTTAATTAATCAGACTTGTGTGGTTCTTTACTGGTACCAGCCGTGTACAACTAACATTGAGTGTTAATGGTCAGTAAGTGATATTATAAGCTAATTACAGAAGAAAATTTCAAGGATCTTTTTTTGAAAATCCAAAACAGTGAAAAATCCAAGATGTTACATTTTGGCTTTCCACTATATTTGAGATTTCCACAGGCTAACCTCAACAACCTCTTACAGTTTTTTAAAATTTTCATAAGATATCACAACTAACCTTAAGTTATTTTCATGGGCTTATCACTCCTCAACTCGATGAGATTTTCAGGCAATCTCAATCAACCCAAATTAAAAGTAATTTACAAAAATTAAAAACTTATTTTCTTGAAGATGTGAGTCGAAGCAAAGATATCGACGAAACCTTTAAATATGAAGGTTCAATAGATGCAGCGATTCTTTTTCTTAGATAAATGTGAATCAATATATGCACAACTAAAAATGATCTAGGGATATGATTTTTTTTTTTAAACAAAACCCTAAAAGCTAAAGATTCAATCTTCTAATCTCAAGTTGAGTATATAGTATTCTCTAATTGAGCTTAACGCTCCTTTAGAAAAAAAAATTGAATAAGCTAAATAATAATATAAGAATGATAATGCAAATAACTTGAAAAAAAAAATAAGATTAAATTTCTCTATTTTGCTTCTAAAAGTTTCTCTCTTTTTTCGTGCTTTGAAATAGTAAGAAATTATCTCTATTTATAGCAAAAGATCTAGATCTTCGATTAGCATAAGAATCCCTTCAGTCGGTCAGATTTTCATGATTTTACTTTAACGGCTAGTTGATATCGTGGGATCTTATTTTGAAACAAACTTATGTTGGCCCGAGCCTCTTACTCCGGTGGTATACTCTCAGGAGTTTCAACACCCAGTTAAGGGTTCAAATATCCATAGGTTGTGAAATCCCAGTACGGCGTGAGTGTGTGAGGGTGTGTGTGCGTGTGTAAAAAAAAAAAAAAAAAAAAAAAAAAAAAAAAAACTTAGGCTGGCCCGAGCCAAACTTCAGCTGGCCTGATATACCTTCGGTTAGCCAAATACAGGACTCAAATAACCTAAGTTTTCGAAAAATAAAAAATATGTATTACTGTAAACTTGACTTAGGTCACTCTCGAGCTAACTCGAGCTAATTCGGCTAGCCGAAGACAGGGTTCGACTAGCCCAAATTCCGTAGGAATCAAAATTATTTATTGCCAAAAACTTGACTTATGTTGAAATCGAATTGACCCGAGATGGTTCGGTTAACCGAATCAAGATTGGGCTTGCCAAACACCCCTCAATTTTCATGTAAAAATGAAATAAGTTAAATTTTCAAAAACCATTAAGATATACTTTAACCTAAGATTTGATTGGCCAAACACCCCTGAATAAATAAAGTATTTATTCAGTATGTCTGTGATAGATCCACTCAATTCATATGCTTTGAAGGAAGACATGATTCTAAAAATCGCTAAGATCTAAAATTCATGTGGGCCAAACCACGAGAAAAGGTAGGTTCGTTTGTGTTTCCCACGATTTCTTTAGTAACGCCCAACTAAGTATCATAAATGCCCGATTTTGTAGAATCAGGTCGTACTTTTTGGTCTTTCAAAACGGATGAACAGACTTGATTGTCACTGACATCTACGTGGGCCCCACACAGCCACGGGCAAGTTTATATATTTCTGACCGAGTCACATGCATTCCACTTCCCGCCCATTAACAATCAGTTTCTCCAGCTCATTTTTAGGATCGGAGGCAAAACATGAGGTTGATCCAAGACCCAGGTGGGCCACACCACAGGAAACTGAGAAGATTGTAAACTCCTGCCCTTGAAACCTTCCTACGGCTCACCACAATGTTTATATGCCATCCAGGTGATTCCACTCCTCGGCCTGATCCAAAGCTTACGTGGGCCCCAAAAAAGTTTCAACGGTAGGCATTCATTCCCCATTATTTCTTGTGGTGTGGTCCACTTGAGTCTTCGATCTAGTTCATTTTTGGGCTACCATTATAACATGAGCTGCAAAAACTCATGGACGGAGTGGATTTTACACTGACATCATAGTGGGTCCCACAGAGCTTTGTGTGGTAGGAACTCCATGCAATGCTAAACTGGCGTTCACATTAGAACCCTTTATTTTGACAAAAAGGACTAGTTTTGTCTTTTCCTTGGTGGACCAGCCATTCATCAAGACACTCCTTTACTACAACAGTATCCCTCAAGAAAAGAACGTCCACGGACACAGGCAACAGCAAGAAAAGGACGGCTGTCATCAATCCAAAAAGATGAGATTCCACTTCCCATTCACACCTACTCTCATCTACTTGCGTTAATGAGGTTTGCTAGAGTATATCCCAACGCACTGTAACTTTCAAGATACTGAGGCACGGGAGCCGGACGGGTGCACTTGTGCACGTGTTACTTTTACACACGTGTTATGAGCAGAAAATTCAAACAGTGCATAGGATACGGCACCGTCAAACTATATATATACACACGTGTGTGTGGGAAATGGTACCATGAGGTCGGGCTGTGTGGGCCCCACCGTGATGTGCGTAAAAGATGAACACCATCAGTCAGACGCACCATTCCATAATGGGCCATGGGCTTAAAATCAAGTTAATACATTACTTGGGTGGGCGACGCCACATATACTAGTTGAGACGAGTTATATCCTATTAAAACATTCATAATGATTTATTGGTCCATCAATATGTGGTTCACAAATCAAACAAATCAAACCCATCCCTTGTGTCTGTCCCACTTGCATGGTGTCGATGTTCAACGCACATCATGTTATATATATATATATATATATATATATATATATATATATATATATATATATATATATAGAGAGAGAGAGAAAGCGCTCACCTTTTCGAAATCCGCAGTCCACGTACTACGTATGAACTTTTTAAAAATCCATCATACGTGATGTTGATCATCAAAATCTGAACTGCGTTCATGTGAAGCAGCACCTAGTGAAACCCCTAGGACTAAGTTTTACTTTTATCTAAAACTTTTATCTATACCGTCCATAGCAAAGAGAAATTAAAATCAAGGAAAGAAGCTGTTTACATTTTTCACGGTCCACCAAAGTTTCGGATCAAAGTAAAAATTCATACTATGGGGTTTCATGAGGTTCTGCTTCATCTGAACCGTTCAGATTTGCGAGATTCATCACGTATGATGGGTCATCAAAAAAGTTCGTACGTGTTACGTACGAACTGGTTCGTAGGTGAGCGTTTTCATATATATATATATATATATATATATATATATAGAGAGAGAGAGAGAGGCATGCTCACCTACGCATCTATACATGTGCACACCTTTGCATATGTGTCATGAGTGTCGAATCCGAACGGTCCATAAGATGCGGAATCTCAAGAAACCTTAGGGGGTGAATTTTCACCCTGATCTAAGATTTTGGTGGGCCATAGCAAAGAGAAATTCAAATCAAGGGAAGAAACTGTTTGCATTTTTCATGGTCCACTGAAGTTTTGGTTCAAAGTAAAAATTCGTACCAGAAGGTTTCATGAGGTGCTGCTTCATGTGGACCGTTCAGATTTTTGAGATTCATCAGATATGATGAGTTCTCAAAAAGTTTGTATGTAATCCATACAAACTGGTTCGCAGGTTAGCGCTCCGCATATGCGTGTTGAATATCAACACTGTACATGTATTTGATGGGTCGCCTTTAAATTATTGGATATGTTAAAAAAAAAAAAAAACAGCCATATGCAAAACTCAGGTGGGCCATATCATTTAAAACCATGTGAAGACGTACCTAAAACATGTAAAAGTACTTGGTGGGACCCACCAAAGTTTTGGATCCGACTTAAACTTGGTTTGACCCATCATCCAAGTGGGACACATACAATGAATAAAAGGGATTTGTGAACCACATTTTAGCGGGCCCAATAAATATTTATGAATGTTTTAAGGAAAGCTTAACTCCTCTCAACAATTATACATGGTGTGGCCACGTACGGAATAGTGTATCTGATTGATGCGGCAGATGTTTGTCAGACATGAGAATGAGGCCCACACAGCTGGGCCTCATGAGACTCCCACGAGGTCAAGTTGTGTGGGCCTCACCGTGATGTGTCTCAAACATTTACCCCATCAGTATGATGCAACATTCTATATTGGGCTATGGGCTTTGGTACCACATGTAAGTTGAGAGGGAGTACCTCTTATAAAAAAATTCATAATCATTTATTGGGCCCATTGAGATGTGGTTTACAAATCAAGTCTATTCACTGTGTGTCCCACTTAAATAAGGGATTAGATCAAGTTTTGACCGCATCCAAAACTAATGTGAGTCCCACCTAATACTTTTATATGTTTTGAGCACGTATTCACGTGGTTTTAATTAGTGTGGCCCACTTGAGTCTTATATACAATAACTTTTTGGTATTTCCCATACAACTCGACCTTACGAGAAGTTCCCGGGAGGTCGTCCTCGTAGTACCATTTCACACGTATATATATATATATAAATGTTTACCGGTGCTTACGACGTGTATATATATATATATATATTGTTCATCAGAGCTCGTGAGAACTTTTCACAACTCATTGCACCTGATGTAGGCTCAAAATCATTGATGCAGTACCCCATAAAACCCGCCAAGGTCTGACTTTCTGGATCATAGTGAAAGTTAGGCCCTGCGGTTTTACCGGGTGCTGCATCACATGACCGTTCAGATTTTAATCCCACGTTATCCAGGATGAGTTTTGAAAAAGTGCTCACGAGTTCTCGTGAGAACTCGCGCGCATGTGATCATCCACCGCGATCAAGAGACATGCAGTGCGGGCTACCTGATGAACGGCACCTATCACCGTTGATCTACGTGTCTAATCAAACTTTCGTTTTTTCTGAAAAGGAAACAAAACCCAAGAACTCTAGCCTCTTCAATAGGGGCAGTTATGTGATACTCTGGCTGCATATGATGCTTGATACGCAGGCACTCAGAAAAGTAAGCCAAGCAAGCATTAACTCAATTAATCCGAATACATTGTGTATACCATTCCCACTAAGTCACAGTACTAAAATCAGATTGCTCGATTAATCCTAACCCTTGATTCATGGACAATTGTTTCTTAATGCATGACCGTTGGATCTTTTCATTTTTAACCGTTCAATAAATGTCCACCAAGTCTGCTAATCAAATAAGCGTATATTTTTGGTTTTGGACTTTGATTTGAATTGTTTGTATTCCAAGTATGCAATTGCTGAGCAATTTATAACTGCTCCTGTATCATGCTTCATACTCTGCCAGAGTATCAAAGTTTTTCTCTTTCAATGGAGATAAATCTCCCTCAAACACACATGATCCACCGCGTGAAACAAGAGCGAGAAATATCGCCGGGATTTTGAATATATCGTGGTATTATCGTGCGAAATAAACTGAACGTTATTATTACAACAAAAATATCGTCAGTTTTGGAATTTCGCCAAACTTAAGTCGATATTATAATATTATATAATTTCGTATTATTTTTAAAAAATATTTATAGATTTATAATAAAATTTAAATTTTTAGCGATATTTTCCCGACAATATAATAAAAATCTCCCGATAAATTCACGAGGACGGGATTTTTCACCATACACAGAACATGCATGCAAACGCACACGCTCCAGTACATCTCGAGTCGTGGCATTCCATCTGCAGTGTATGTTGCAGATATGCACGTCAATCCAGACCGTGAAAATCATGGCCTCTATCATGGACAGATCATATCCCGAGTTTAATATTAATCGGGAAAAATCATAACACTCAAGTTGGTGGGTATTGACGGTCAAAATTATAGTGATCAGTTGTGTAGCTTAAAACGAGAAAAATCCGACGGTTGACGTCGTTCCACCACTGAAACTGTAGCATGCCTTGGGGACGGTGGATGAAATACCATCACATGAGAAACGATGGTAAACTATCACTAGATGATTACAGTTTATTGAATTCGATAGTCCACCCAAACACGCCATCAACGTACACCCACATATAAGATGGTGACACGTTAAAATGTCGTTTTTGGTACTGTTGGAAGAAAATTCACAACAAACCCACTTCTTTACTTCTCCTGCCACGTTATCATCGCGCTAGGCCACCTTCTGGACGGTTCTGACATTCCTGTGGAACAAAATTTTAGATGGGCATCAAGTCGAGTCGGACCGAGTTAGGTCCAACCCAACTCGATCTGGTTTCTAAATAGGCCTGACCTACTCGATCCGACTCGGTATTGAGCCCGGGTATGGTTTGGGTTGATCCGAACCGAGTCTAACCCGGTCAAAAATACTAAGGGCCTGTTTGGCCGGGCAGATCCTATGGTATTAAGAGGGATGGGATCAATTTTAAGGTAATGATGATGGTGTCAGTGGATTGTCTTAAGATCCATGGGATTGCTTATATCCAGGACAAGTTCACTGGGTCTGTTTGGCACGCCATGCATATCCGGGATTTTACCTTCCAATCCATCCAACCAAGGGATAGGATCAATTTTAAGGTAATGATGGTGATGTCAGTGGATTGTCTTAAGATCCATGGGATTGCTCATATCCCGGGACAAGTTCACCGGACCTGTTTGGCTCATCATGCCTATCCCAGGATATTGCCGATCCCATACCTCCTAATACCGTGGGATCTACCTGGCCAAACAGGCCCTAAGTCGAATTGAGTTGACACCGATTCAGATTAGGTCATCGAGCTAGGTTATAAAATGGATGGACGGAGGGATAAAATGGATGGACATAGGAGATAAAATACATAAATCAGCTTGATCCAATACTTGTTGGCGATGGGCCTCACCACCATTGAAACCTTGCAGGGGCCCCATCCTGGTGGACGTATGGAACCCTCCACATTGTCCATCTATTTCCCTTGATCAACAAGGGACTATGGTCCCTAGAATGCGGCGGATGCACAGCTTAGATAGGCCACTCCAAAGAAACAGTGGGGATGGAAACATCTAATCTATTGTTAAACATTCTCTTAACATTAATAATAATTTTAAAAAAAAAATCTTTAAAAAAAATCAGAACACACTTGATGGGGCGCTGGTTGCCACCTGCTGGACGGGAACGGAGGGGAGAGAGAGAGAGAGAGAGAGAGAGAGAGAGAGAGAGAGAGAGAGAGAGAGAGAGAGAGAGAGAGAGGAGGAGGAGGAGGAAGGTCAGAGATCAGAGGGTTCCTGGCCGATGGGTACTGGATGGGAAGGGCCGAAGGGGTCGTTGGGTTGAATTTTTTCAGATTGGGACATGCGGCGGGTAGGGTAGGGTAAGGTAGAGACGGACGAATTGAGTACACACACACATACACACACACACACACCCTATTCGACAACCCGAGTCGAGTCAGGTTTCGGATCGGGTCGGGTCGAGTTATTGGGTAACTCGAACCCGACTCCATTTGAATTTAGATTGGGCGAAGCCTACTTGATTCGGACCGACTCACCCATTCAGCTCATATCGAGTCGGACGAGTCGGATCAGGCGAGTCGAGTCATCCCATGCCCAGCTCTAGGAACAATTGATCTCTTATACCGTTGCATGCATCATAAAATGGGAGTACAAAAAGTGGGCCCCAATGGAAAAATCTCCAATGGTGTTTAAAAAATCCTCTCAAGTGAGGGCCCATTTCTTATCAAGTCACCTAATTGCATTAGTATCAACTTGGACTCGTGGGCCTACAAAATTCTAGTGGACAATTATATTATTATATTTAAGTGGTAACTTAGACCACAATGGCATTTTTTGCTTGAAAGGCAGGGTTGCCTGTGTTAGGAATTATGGAGCTGATCATCAGAGGTGCATTGTTCTTCTAGCCAATACTTTTGCGGCTCAAGCTCAACGCTAATCTTGTTGAGTTGCAAATAGAATTGGACACAAACCAAGCTAATTCGAAAGCTTGGCTTGAATTGGTTTGAAAAATTTTGGCTTGGATTGGTTCGAATAGAAATTCAAACCAAACTAAGCCTTGGAGTCAAGCTTGCTTAAAAAACAAACCAAGCTCAATTGAGGGTAGTATCGGCTCAACTTGGCTCGATGCTCGTCTTGATTTGGCTCGTAAATTATACACACACTGTTTCATGTAGTGTGATCCACTTGAGCTTTGGATATGATTCAATTTTGGAATAATGTCCTAAAATGATATGTAAAAACGGATGGACGACATGGATAATACATATACATGACGATGTGGATAATACATAATACATATACATAAATGCACATTGTTTCCTATGGTTTGGCCCACTTGAGCTTTGGATATGATTCAATTTTAAATCATGTCCTAAAATGATATATAAAAATGGATAGACGGCACGGATAATACATATACATGACGGCGGGCTTACAAAGCTTACTCAATACGCGCGGGATTCAAATTAGCAGGCGATCTCAACACCCCGCCATATAGCTAGTGTCAAAGCTCTATGCCTCCCCCCCATATTTGTTTTATTCAGCCATCCATTAAAATTTTCAGCTTTCAGCTCATTTTATAGTATGAGACCAAAAATAAAGAAGATATAAACCTTCAATAAACCACAACACAGGATCTTATCGAAGGACAAGTTTTCGATCAATATTGTTTTTCTATGGTGGGGCCCACCTCAATGTACGTGATCTAATGCATATATTTTTTAGTGTTACTACTTTTGTATTAGTTTTTTTATTGTTATTTTGTAGTGTTATATATATATATATATATATATATATATATATATATATATATATATATATATATATATATAAGTTCATATTATGCATATTGTTTATTTAATATAAAAAACGAGTCGACGTTGTTCGATCTTGTCTTAGTTCGACTTGGACATTTGGACCAAACTAAACCAAGCTCGAGCTCGTATAATATCAGCTAAACCAAGCTCAAACATTAGAGATAGTCTCGAAGCTTGACTCGTGTAAAGCTCGAACCAGAAGGGTCACATAATCAAACTCGGTTCAGCTGGGCTCATGTGTAGCTCTAGTCACAAGGAGCAGTGCCCCCTATCGAGAAGATAATTTTATAATTTCACATGGATTTTTATGTAAACCCTAATTTATTTGAGTAATATGTATTCTGTCATGAGAGAAAGGGAGAGTCTTCATTGTATTGAAAACCGCTTTTTATTTTTGCCTTTTAACATAGTGAATTAGTGTGAATCTTTGAACGTATTGAAGAGAACCACATACATCTTTATGTTGTAATTTGCATTCTTCTCCTTTTTTGACTCTCTTTTATTTTAATATTTTTTGTTTGTGTGATTAAGAAGGAATCTTTCTTCTAATAGCTTATTTTTCCATCTCTAAGTGATTGTTCAGGTCAACTCGGACTCAGTCAAGTCTAATATGGTCCGCTACCAAAAGTCACCCTTGTAGTATCTGCGACTCAGCCCAACTCTGACAAGTCACACTCAGCTTGCCTAGGTGGCGAGTTGACTCACTAATGTACTTTTTGTACTAAGCAAAGCGACAGATTGAGGGCCCACTGTGATGTATTGGGTTTATCCATACTGTCCGTCCATTTTGACATATCATTTTACGGTACAAGCTCAAAAATAGGCATTTCCAAGGTTCAACTGGATTACAAAGTAGGGATTAAACGCCTACTGTTAGAAGCTTTTTGTGGGCACAAAAGTTTTAGATTAAGCTGATATTTATGTTTTCCCTTCATCAAGGTCTATTAGACCCTATGGACTTTTAAAACGATCAGGGTAGACCCTAGGAAGGCTTCAGTAGGGGTGTCATTATCATCAATGCTTCTAGTGGTGTGGTCCACTTGAGCCTTGGATCTACCTTACTGTTGGGCTTATACCCTAAAATGGTATGAAAAAATGGATGGAAGGTGTGGATAAACACCAAACCTCAATAAACCTAGAAAAAGAGACACATAAATGAGACCCACTAAGATTAACATTGATCGTATGGTTAGGATCATCGAATTGGTGATCTTTGAATCATAGCCCACCAATAATAGAATTGAATGAGTGGACACTATGGAGTAAATGATAAGTCGTCCAACATGCAATTTGAAACCTTGTCCCCATTTCCAGGTTAGCAATCCCAAATATATATAAATAAGGAGTAGATGACAAAATCCAACATTCCTCACTGCTTCTCCTTTTTTGAGGTTTGCAGGCTTTTTGGGCAAACCACGCATTCCTGTCTCTAATATAAAAAATAGAAGGTCATCAGTACAACCGGTTGTACCACAAGTAGCGGTCCAACCACCGAATAACTTCTAATTTTTTATGCGGGATGATATCCAACCCGTCAAATAGATTGGATGCATCATGAGGATCACTTTCGCTACAAATCATGGCGGCAAAATTGGTAGTTTTCTGTTTATCAATGGTTAGAAATTATTTTTTAATTGTGACCTAGATAATGAGTGGTTGGGGATGATTTTTTAGCAGAATGTTATCCTTTCGGTGGGAAGAACCTGTTGGAAGGGTTTGATTTCGCATACAAATGAACAATTGGAAGTTAGAGACTGGGAGGACTGTGATGTGGGGTCAGGCTGGTTGGACCAACCTTCTCATTAAAAAAATAAGATTAAAATCATCCATATCTTGGATTTTTAATTGCCGTTTGTTTGTTTTCTTGTGCTTTTCTAAGCCCAAACGCGTCTACAAGACAGATTATGTATACACCATACATGTACCAGCATGGCATGTTGGTTATAGATCCAACCGTCCATCAGAGAGAAGCAAGTATGTAGATACTCTTATCCAAGAATCATACAAGTCAACTTGTCAATTGGGCCACAGATTATGAGATAACTGTACAGCTCTAAAGAACTTGGCTAAAGTTTTCTAACCCGTATGACTGTTTCTAACATTGTGGCCCACCTGATGAATGATATTCAGAATTATTTTAAGAGAGAACATCAAGATGGTCAGACCTAACTAATGGACGGCTTAGATGATCATAGTCTGCCAGAATATCAATGTCGTTCTCTTTGATAAATGCACCCTTAGTTCTACTGTTAGGTACGAAAGGTAGGAAACAAAGTGTATATCTATCAAAAGGATGGGAGTGATTAGTGCTTTCAAAAGAAGTATAAATATCATGATATGTACATACACGCCAGCCATACAAACACTGTCAATACGGTCCAGCTGTTTTGCAACTTAGGTGGGCCCCAGTGAAAATCAAGGGTGTACGTTTCCTTCCACTTTACTGTTGCCCTTCTGATTTTTGGGCCATAGGTATATAATGAGGTGACACGTCTGGTGACGAATTGGATGTCGTACACGTGTCAAGTAGGGATGAGTTCTCAAAGGGTTCGGTTTGCAGGAGAAAATTTCTCTACTGAAGATGGTAAAACATAGTATATCAATGGGATGGGTCCCCATTCGGCTAAGGTCCACCTACACCTGGCCCACCTTATTTAAGCCCAGCTTAAGCCTGTGATGGGCTTTATTTGTCAAGTTCAATTCCAGCCCACGGCATGGCAGGGCCATGCTTTTAAAATAAATTACAGAAGGTTATTTTCTTGTTGAAACCAAAAAAACGGTTTCATGGTTGTGATTTTCAGTCTGCACCAATCAGAACATGGCCCACAATTTGAACGGTTTGGATTCACATGTTTATGATGACACCAGGCTGTACCGATTATATATTCTAATTAATTTATAATCAACTATTACAAATTAATAATAATAATTAACACTTTTTATAAAAAGAATTCCTTTTCTTTCCCGTGTTTAGGATGAACTTGCTCTACAACGCTCCATGAGTGGGCCACCGTGAGTATAACATCTAACCCATGCAACAGAGTCATCCCACCATAAAATTGCGACACACAAGCCAATTCAATCATCATGTGGGCCGGGCCATCAATGAATTTAAAGTTCTTTGGGTGGTTTTCCATCAGTTTCTATGGGTGTGGCTCACCTAATAATTAGATAGTTTTAATTTTTTAGTTATTCCATCATCTTTGTGGGTCTCAGCTTAGAGGCATATGCAACGAGGTGCCTCCCACACCCAAAGTCAGTCCCCTTTAAAAGGGAATTCAAAGGTGAAATAGAAAGCTTTGCTACTCTGGCAAAAGTGTGGATTTGATGGTTGATACAAGGGACTAGTTCATAGTGATAGTTGCACACATGTATGGGTACGGGAGACTGACACAATTTTTTTTTCTTTCAAATATCTGTAACATCTAAGTTGACACTTTGGTACAAGAATGAAATAGGTGTGGGTATGGGTGCAGTATCTATCAGCAGCTATACGAATGTTCATACATACATACGTACGTACTTATGTACATGGAATCTCCAGAGAAGTCCAAGACCAGCCCACGACTTTGTTGGATTTCATCCCAACCCATTGACGGACGACGACAGTCGGGTGAGTTGTCCTGATTCCAGCAGCTCTTGAATCTTCAAAATCGGACGAGGGCCATGATAGATGGATCGTGCAAAGGCCCACCTGTTAAACATGCTGCTGATGCAAAGGGGGGTGGGGTTGCTTCCAGAGATACTGCTATGGTGTGACCATCGAATCAGATAAGTGAGGTGTGATAACCAAGCGCAGAAATCAGGCCGATCCATATCATCGTGTCAGCCGGCCTATACGCACATAACAGCAGTATAAGTTGGACAAACATGGCCCACTTGATGATTGGACCGGCCTGATTTTCACAGCAAGAAATCTTCCAGTGGGGCCCACTTTTGCACGACTCACATATTGGCACATGTGAAACCTACAACCGAATTCAATTGGGCTTAAGCTAAAATACAATTTCCTGCTGCTGTCCCCGACTTAAAAGACTGCGGCACCATTCAATGATTTCAGCACAGAGAATCACATGCATTGCTGAAAGCAGTGCATTAAAATGCAATCTTCAGTCATGACTCCACATGAAACTAGGACCATATGACCCATGGCCCACCTGATGATTGAACCAGCCTTATTTTTTAACACTATTCAGACATCCACTGAAAATTGAAAACAATAACAATTTGACTCTGGTACATGTAACTCTTTTATTATACTGCAAAAATAATAACAGGTAAGAGAGGGAATCCAAAATAGTAGTTACACAAACGCAACGCACCTGGCTATCATGGCGTGGGAACTTCTGGGATTGCTATAAATACCGAAACCCACAAGACCCAAATCCGCAACATGGAACCATGCGAACATACGCCATGGAATTTTTCTTCTTTTTTTTTTATGCAAAGAATGACACCTTTAATTATTAACAGTTGAAATTCAGATCAGTCATGCTCCTGTCTCGGCCTCTTGCAATTCAAATGCACGTCTTTGTGGTTTTCCCGACTAGCCCCAGGTCCAATATCATGGGTACAGACCTTACTCCCATCAGTTGCATAAACAGAGTCGGCAAATCCATTGCAGACAGTCTTCAAGGGTGGATCTCTACCTACTCCGTCCAGTTCTTTTTGGGCTACTTCAGCACCCAATAGCTTGTTCCGAAGACTGGTATCCAAAATGACGCTGCCTCCATTTTCGCAGATCATCACAGGTCTCTTATCTTTCCTGCAAATGCTACTTCCATTTTGATTCAAGATCGAAGTGTCCACGGCTCTGTTGCAGTTGGCTTCGATCTTGACGGTGTGAAATTCGGATCTCTTGTCATTGTTCAGAACATGGATATGAACTTCACCTCTGTTTTGATCAGTTAAATCACGCCTGGACGTTCCATTGCAATCAGTATTGTAGGTGGGACCAACCACAACCGTCTCACCATTCGATTCCCGGCTCTCATCCAAAGGCATCTTCCCAGATAGCTTGTCAATAGAGCCTGGAGATATCACAAGCTTCTTGGAGTCCACAAGGCCTTTGCAGCTTCCACCCAATTTTTGCAGACTCACATCATCATGGCTGTTAACCTCACTACCATTTTGACGAGCACAAGCGGGCTCAGCAAAGCCATTGTTGTAGTTGCCAGAAACCATCTGGGAGGAACCTGTCTCTACAGTTTTGTTTTGGGCTTTCTCATTCTTGCTCACAGACTTCTTCCCAACAGGCTTGCCAAGGAATCCAGGACGAAATAGCGGCTTCGGCTTACAATTAGAAGTAGTTTTGTCTCCCAACAGCATTGAAGATTTAACTTCTGACGCATTCTCCGTTGCCCTGAAGGCCTTCCCCGACCGGGTAACTCCAGTTCCCAAAACTGAAGGATTGCTGGTTATCACTGATGGCTCCAACCTTGGGTTAGAACGGCTAAGGGAGGTGGCCAGATTTGCATCTTCCGCAGATTCCACCAAATTGTTCAAACCAGCACTAGAAACACCAGATGTTTCAGGCATATTCATGGGAGATGAGCAGCCCCATGAAGACTCTGGTGAGCCTAATTCAATACTCCAACCACTACTATCATTTTCTTCCTCACGGTGGCAATCTTTTGCAGAACTAGCAGCAGGTTCTTGAGCTTCCACTGCATTAGATCCAATGGCAGACTGGTCGCTGCGCGAAATCAATTCAACAGGTTCCTCATGCTTAAGTTCAATGGACGGGAGTTGTGTTGCTTCATGAGAATTGCGACTGGGGGCTGCATCGTCAGGACCTGTCAAACTTGAAGTACTTGATTGAGAACAAACCGACCCCACATCCTCCTGGTCTTCTCTCACAGGATCAGAATCGACATTGATTGGATGAACCAAATCCCTGACCGCTAGTTCTTCTCCTGGCTGCAGCCTAATGTCAGAAGAGGGGCACCCTGGCATGGTAACAGAGCTTCCAGACTGCACATTGTCAAACCGTCCAACCGAATCTCTTAAGCCTAGGCATGCTTCTCTTACCGCTTCCACCGGTGGTTGTTCCTCTTTCGCAGCAGGTGCATGGGGCTTCACACAGGGCTGCCGTGCGTTTATCCTGTCCAAAAAACAGAAAAGAAATTATTCGATTGATTTCGAAGACATTCATCGGTGTATTAATGAGGACCCACCCAATGACTTCAAGAACAAATACGCACAAAAAGTTAAACCACAAAAGCATCATAGATGAAGCCGAAATGACAGTCAAATGAAAATTCATGCAGATGCCAAGAAATGGAAGCAATGGAATGGGTGAAGAAAAATGGGAGGGGGAAGCTCCTGTCAAATAGATGAGAATATATAGGGTCCTGATGCATCAGTGTGTGAGTAGTGTCCCAATGCACCAACCAGGACAAGCAAGGCCCAAGGTTAAGCAATCTAGAATGTTGCTGGACTATGGTTGCATGAAGAGATGAGTGATGCAGCAACATAAGCATCTATTTCAAAACATTGGCAAGGATAAACAGCTAGCAAGTGGGAACAAGAGCAGATTCAAAGAAGAAGCAGAACCTGGTTAGAGGGACCATGAAACAAAATAATGGACCCTACCATGAAAACCTCCAAGATTGGAAGATCCCAAACTTTTGATTAGACAGTTAGGGGGGAGGGGGGGAACAAAGTCCAGCAAGAAGGCCAATGTTTGGAATGGTAGGATCTACCAACCTAGAAGGTGCTCACGAAATCCTCATCCATGGTGGGGTCCATCAGAGCAACAGACTGGATCCTCAAAAAAGGACCCCACTTATATGGACTGGGAGCTAGACGCTACTCAACACTCGATGAATCACATCCTATAACTCAAAATAGATAATGCTACTTGAAAAAGATAAAACTTCCCAAGGGATGTGGAAGTACAAGATATTCATTATGGTAAAACAAAATATTATGAATTCCAAATTTTTACAAGGCCGATTCAAAACAACCACACTATCTATTATAAGTATTTTATATTTTTTAATATGACAAGGATGCTGTCAACCTCACCTGCTATATAAGAGCATATAAGCTCCTTGAGCAAGTACCTCCTCCAGTTCAACTTTCATGACCTGAGAATGGAAATGAGTGAGCCAAGACACCAAGCATTCAAGAAAAACCATTTGCCACTACATTCCTGAAAAAGAATCATCTACCTTACAGTCGTCAATCTGGTACCAGTTTCCACAGAAATCCTGAGTATAACAAATGTAATGGCCGAAAAATGAAGCATTCAGCATGTCCACGTGGACAACAACAGCATAGAGCCTGTATAGATCAGTGCCATCTCCCGATTCACTCATGTACGGACCAAGGTCTAAAGTCTCGGGAAAGGTGACTCTTTTGTTCAGTTTTCCAAACCGCCCACTCTGTGCAAGCCACAAAAATAAGGGCCATCAGATATCTCACATGAAGAGAAGTCATAGAATGAGGAACCATATGGTTCCCTGCATAAGGATATCCTCAGGTCCTGAGTCTACACAAGTACGCCCGAAATGGCTAAGAAAAAAAATATACAACAACGGGCCATATTCATTGGAGAAAAAATGCCAAAAAGGATGGATTGCTAAGATCAACAATATGGAAGAATATCGGGGCATCCCTATCCATGGTAGACCTTATCATATCAACGATCTATCACCAGAAAATGGACCCCATTTGTAAGGACTCAGGAACCAAGGATACAAAACAGATCCTTAATTTCTGTAATATAAACGCATAAGATAGTCGCGATTACAACCTGAAATCTCTTAAGAGCGATGGTGAGGATGTTTGGAGCCTGATGAACAGTGAGACGTTTCCATGCCTTGACATAATCATTGCATCTGTGGAAAGAAACAGAGATTGGTATCGACTAATGGAGTTGTTAGCTGAAATAAACAAAGGCTTATTATCTACAACATGAACAAGTAGAGATCACAAATTTCTAAGATAACATGTTATGAATGACACACTAAAGTACCAGTTGGATTAAAGAACCATTGTGCTTAACATCTACTTCCTGAAACCATACCTGATTAGAGAAATGCTTCGCAGCTTTTGGAAGTAACACATACATACATGTAAACTAAGCTACTTTTTGCTAGCCGTCTTAATATATGCCCTAGTTATAGAGTGACATTTTCCCTACAACCTGTGTTTTGTGATTCGAAGGCCAGAAAGAAAATTGGTCACAGACATAATTCCAAGGACTTGCATCCTTCATTGTGATGCTGATGTGTCCAAGGTTTTGAATAATGGTATCAGCAGGGCCCAAAAATGATACGATAGTAGGCGTATTGGATAATACAGGCCCGTATCAACCAATTCTTTTTTTTGGCCTCATGATTTGTTATTTTTGAGAAACTAGGGGGGAAGTAAAACATCAAAATCGATCCTTTTTCGTGTACTTAATATGTATTCTTTTCTTCCCTTCTTTCTTTCTTCTTATGTGTATCAGACATTCTTTGAGAAGAATGTTATCTGTCGGCTTGACCTGCTGAAAGTCAACCAATTGGGCTGTAATCTTACACAAACAAAGCATGATGATGGACTATGGCCCATTTCATTAAAACACAGAAAAAAGAAGATAAAAAAGCAAGGGGGGTGGGGGGAGTGATGGTTTACTCCTGATTTCCCAAAATCATCCATTACACTTTCACTGGTTGAATCTCACTCAAATCTGGTGTTTTGATTCCCAAAATAGGCCTAGATCTAGGCTTAAATAAGTTTTTAAGCTTCCTCTAGGGTTAAAATGAACAAAAAGTGGGGGGGGGGAGAAAGTAAAGTAATAAAAATAAAGGGCCTTTGTAGCCTTATTGGGCACATTGGTCCCATATTGGTGCCAATACGGCTGTTTTTCCTTTTCAGTAAACCAATTCTCCCCCCTATCGTATAACAGTGGGGCTGATAAGGTTGCAATAGAATTAATATGAGCGTACCATAACCATTTATTTAAACTATGGATTTGTCCCTGGCAATTGTAGAGTTGGTCCTGATAAAGATATGTTGTCATTGGCTTACTTTTCTTTTGGAAGATGGATCAGTGGATCAGTGTTTTTTTTTTCTGTTATTGGTGTACTTTTTTTTTGGCTGCATACTCATTTGAAACATGTCGCAGAGAGTCTTGCATAAAACTATTTCATCCCTTTATAATACCTTTAAATTTTATTTTTGAAAGATGACGCTTTTATATTATTAGAGAAACAGACATACAGCCAAAAAATTACAAGGCACCACATCCATTATAGGATAATTAACATCTGATTGAAGTATTGGACAATGAAGCCCACTCAATTACATTCATCTTTGCCCTATTGAACGACCCTCTTGTGTTACGAAAAATTGGTTATTCCTTCCCCCCATAGTGCCCATAAACCCACAAGCATTATGTATGCTTTTTCTTTTCTTTTCTTTCTTTTTTATGTGTATCACACATTCTTTGAGAAGAATATTATCTATAGGCTTGGCCCTCTGAAAGTCAACCAATTAGGCCGTAGTCGAACACAAACAAAGCATGATTTGGTGGACTATGGCCCATTTCATTTAAACACAGCAAAAAGAAGATGAAAAACGAGGGGGAAAAAGTGATGGCATACTCCTGATTTCCCAAAATCATCCATTTCACTTTCACTTGGTTGAATCGCACTCAAATCTGGTGTTTTGATTACCAAAATAGGCCTAGATCGAGACTTTAAGTTTTTAGGCTTCGTTAATAATAATAATAATAATAAGAGAAAATTTTTCCAAAAACAAACAAACAAAGAACAGCCTTTGTAGCCATACTGGGCACATTGGGGTGCCAATATGGCCGGGTTTCTTTTCCCAGTAAACCAATTCACCCTCATATCGTATAACAGTGGGGCTGACAAGGTTGCAATAGAGCTAATATGGCCATACCATAACCATTTATTTAAGCTATGGATTTGTCCCTAGCATTTCTAGAGTTGGTCCCGATAAAGATATGTTGTTATCGGAGTACTTTTCTTTTGGAAGGTAGATCGATGAATCATCATATTTTTTTCTGTTATTGGTGCACTTTTTTTTTGGTTATTGTGTACTTATTTGAAACATGCCATGGAGAGTCTTGCATTCAACTATTTCATCCTTTAAAATATCTTTAAATTTTATTTTATTTTTTTAAAGATGACGATTTATATTATTAGAGAAATGGCCAAGCAGCCAAAAAATTACAAGGCACCACATCCATTATAGGATAATTAACGTCCGATTGAAGTATTGGACACCAAAGCCCACTCAATTACATTCATCTTTGGCCTATTGAACCACCCTCGTGTTACGAAAGTAGCAGTGATTATTCATTTCCCCACATTCACTCTCTTTGGACTGGATAGCCCTCTTTCTCGCCCTAGCTAGCAATGTCTACTATCCAAGGTCCCAAGGCTCTCTCCTCTATTTATACAAGTAGGTATCTCTCTCTTGATTGCGTCTGTTCGGGCTTGGGCGGTTTGTCTCCTTGATTTCTATTCATTGGGCTTTCTTTCTGATTCCCACTCCTTGCTGCAAGAAAGAACCTTCCTTCGGATCTTTGGGCGGTGTTTGGACTTCGGATAGCCCCTCTCTTGCTCGCGGGGCAATAACAATAGCCGGCAGTGTCTGCTCATCTGAAGGTCCCAGCAAGCAAGCAACGGCTGAAAAGCCTATTAGTAAAACGCGCTAGCGCGCTTTAGTTGGCCGAAGCATGTCAGGTTGCTTCCTTTGTGGGTATCTCTCTCTTTCCACGTGCAAGAGAAAGTTTCCTTTTTTTCTTTACACTTTCCTCTTTTCTAATACTTTTTATTTCTAACATTCCAAATTTTGAAACAAAATCTCTCAATTTAAGAAATTACATCAATATGATTTGTGTTTTAAAAAAAAAAAAAAAAGTATTATTTTTTTAGTTTACTTTCACATATAACCTAAGTAACCATCTTTCGTGAATTTTAGCTTATAGACTCAACCTTTTATTGATTCGACCCTTTAAGATGATTTAGTAACCTTCAACCTTGTAAATTGTAATCCATCAGTTCATATGATATAGTGGACCATCCCATCATGGCAAACCAACCCTTAAATCATTGTATCCATCCATATACTTGGCCATCCTATAAAGTAAACCAATCACTTTATTCCTTTACTTCGTAGGAACCTTTTCCTACCATTGAAATCATGGTGTGCCATAAAGGCCATTACGTAAAGGTAGCAGTGGCAACCATTACACATTACGGGGTCGTAACGGCTGTAACAGCCATTATGGAAAAAAATGACTTGTATTTGCCGTTAAGGGCACGTTACATTCCCTATAAATGCCATAATAGCCCCGTAATGGTCTATCACGGAACATATACAGGTTTTTCATACTTTTTAATCAACATTACGTGGCAGATACAGGTTTTTCGGGGGGTTTTTCAATATATATATATATGGGAAAAGGTACTATGCGCTCGAGCTGATGGGAACGTCCCATGAGGTCGAGCTGTGGGCCCCACCGTGATGTGTTTCGAACATCTACCCCATCAGTCAGATGCACCATCCCATTGTGGGCCTAGATCTCAAAAATCAAGTCAATACGTTACTTGTGTGGGCCACACCATATACAGAAGTTGAGAGGGGCCGTACACCATTAAAACATTCATAATCATTTTTTGGGCCCACCGAGATGTGGTTTGCAAATCCAGCCCATCCATTATGTGTGTCCCACTTGGATGAGGGTTCAGACCAAGTTTCAAACGCATGCAAATTTCAGGTGGGCCCCACCAAGTGCTTTTATATGTTTTTGGCATGTCTTCACATGATTTTAGATGGTATGGCCCACCTGAGTTCCGTATACGGCTGATTTTTGGGATATCCCATAATTTAAAGGGGATCCATCAAATGCACGGTGTTGATGGTCGACACGCATCACAGTGGGGCCCACACAGCTCGACCTCATGGGAGCTTATCGTGAGCTCGAGCACGTAGTACTTTTTCCTTATATATATATATATATATATATATATATATATATATATATATATATATATATATAAAAGAGACCGTAACGGCCATTATGCCCCCGTATCGTAAAGGTAACGGTGGTGGCCGTTACAGCCACCGTTACCATTATGGAACACCTTGATTGAAATCCCGATCCAATAACTCTGTCATGAGATACTCCTCACTTTAGTAACCTAAGTGCATTATAAGGCACGTACACACTTTGAACCACATAAACTTCCATGTACACGAAATCTTTTGAAATTCCATCCGACCACATACTCAATAACCCTAATACTCGATAACCCTAGGATCTACCCTTTCGACCGCTCACTTGACCATCGAACCACCCAATCTTTACATCTCCTCAACCACCAATTGATTCATGAATCTAAACCATTCTCTAGTTAAACCACCTCGTTGGCCACCTAATCATCCATTCACTTCACATTTACAAATTCTCCCTACCATCCACTTTATAAATTTATGACATAAAATGACCCCTCCAAATACAATTTTAACGACGCATTACATAGATTACATTTTTTACACAAATTGTATTGAAGTAGTTTCTTAAATTGAGAGATTTTCGTTTTAAATTTTGGATTACTTGGGGGTTAAGAAAGTTAGAAATAAATAGTAGTAGAAAAGATGAAAGTGTAAAAAAGAAAGGAAACTCTCTCACATGTGTAGAAAGATAGTGATACTCACTTCTATAAATAGTGACTAGACGTCCAACTCTTATTGTGCTTAGAGAAGAGAAAAATGTTGAAGAAAGAGAGAGAGAGAAAATGAGAGACAGAGAAGAAGAGCTTGAGCCGAGAATTCTTCTCCATATTTCTTCTTTGATTCACCTAGATCAGAGGTGAGTGATCCTCACATGAATTTTCAAATTATTTTATTTGTTTTTCTCCCAATTTTCAAGAACTACCCGATTACATTGTTTTTATAAATTCTCACCCAAACCTTAGAAATCTAATTTTTCTTCTTTGTTTCTGGAATAATAGATATTTAGATGATGGAAATCTAGTGATTGAATTACGCCATTAAAAACCTCCTAGGGCCAACTGTGCGGTCCACTTGAGATTTGAATCAAACTCATTTTTGGGCTCATACCATAAAATGACATGGAAAATGGGTGGACGGCATGGATGAAACACATACATCATGGTGGGGCCCACAGAGCACCGACCGGTTGTGGCAAGATGAGTAGCCAATCCGTTTCCCAAACATGAAGTGGGATGGCCTCCAAGCCATGGGATTAGACAACAATCCCTGACACGGTGTAATCATTACATTTTGGTAATTCCATACCACTTAAACCCATCAAATCACATGCTCCAAACACCCCCGTAGAGATGAGGATCCTAGGATTAGTGGTGTAGAAGTAGGACCTTTTAAGATCTCCAATTTTACATAAATACAGTACATGTAATAAGCTAAAGATTGTGGTATGAACTTGTATACAAACCCATGTTGGGCTCTGTAAATAATATAGAGAATTTTCCCATTTTAGTAGCCATTGTCACTTTGGCATTGACCCCTGGTCTTCCAATCCTCACTTGGCTCTATATATTCTCTTCTTGCGGTTGTTGGATTTGCCTAATCATTCAAAAAACAAAAAACAAAAAAACACTTACAACCCAAATTTCTAAAACATATGGACTGACATCACACATGAACATCTTAAGTCCATGGAAGACTTTAGTACACTATTAATAACTTTAGGGAAAACCTATCCACCATAACTACAGGGAACTGAATTATGAGAGCTGAAAACATTAAGTTGCAAAGGGCAGCAGATCAATCCAAACCAAAATGGTTACACAATACTCAATTTATTGAGAAATTCAGTGTAATAAAGGCAGCAAGCAATTTCACAAGGACCAAAAAGAAGTCCATGAAAAAAAGCAAGTGGAAAGAGGAAATGATAATGTGTGCAGCCGCAGATACATACATAACTAAGTTTAGTAATTCTTAAATTTTAAAAAGACATTAAAAAAATTTAAAAAAAAAAAAAACAGAAAAAACATGCATACCTGTCACATTTATACATATTTTCCCCATCAAGCCATTCCTTTTTGGTGAATTGATCAAGGCAGTTCTCTAGAGATGCAGCATCTCCTTGAATTTCAACAGTCAAATCCATCATATTCTCATAACAATATGAGATGTTATCACATTTTGTGCATATCACCTGCAACTAAAATTGAATTGGTGAGAGGATGTCCAAAAAAAAAAAAAAAACAGTAATTTTCATTCAAAATCGAACACAAAGTTAACAACATTTTTCTTCTTAGGGGCATATTGACCAACAAAATGTCGAAGGCACAAAGCATACACTGAATTCGCTCCCCCCATGCAATTCTAACACCTTGCAGTCAGTCTAAACGGATGTGATAGCAATGGACCCTGGTGTTTTTTTAGCTCTTTAACTAGACCTACACTTGGTCCCCAATCATTTCTTTCCTTTCTTTCTTTCTTTCATTCTTTTTTATGAATAACCAACTTTATTTAAGGAAGAAAGCTACACAAAACCACCCCACACCTACAACACACAACAAGCTTCTGAAAAACATTAACAAACCAACCTGCAAATCCCAAGCAACAGACGGTCTACACAGAAACAGCCTAACATCTTATAGGACAAAATCCAGATTCACTGCACCATTCTTGGCAATAAAGATCGGACTCCCCATTTGCATTCCTGAGGGGACATGCGAAGAACAGCTGGTTCCTGGTTCTTTAAGTCGAGAACCTCCTCCACCAGATCAGCAAGCCGCCAAGAATAGCTACCGCCCAACACCCAAGAAATAGCCTCCTCAATAATCACCTTTGATTAGGGATGCAACTTGGGCAGGTTGGGTTCGGTTGACCAAACTCAAGAGGACCCAACCCAACCTGAACTCCAGTTGGGTCAAATAGGTTTGGGTTTGCAGGGCTCAAGTTAAAATCGGTCACCAATTTTGCCATCTTCCACAATGACAAAACTTCTACAAAGCTGGATACATGAATCCTGATGGCCCGAAAATCTGGCCAGGATTTCTCCAATTGAATCCGACACTAGCCCCCAATCCCTGTGCACCAGGATTGCCAAGGAGCACCAGTCAAAGCTAACCTTCCGGAAACTGGGGGAGAAGGTTTCCAACCGACCAAGCCCTGAACTGCAGCTTCTGCCTGAGTCCCAAATCATTTCTGCTTTAACGTCTTTTTCTTCTCTTCCGCTTGTTCATTCTGTTTCTATTTTTCTTAATAACAACCATAATTTTGGGACTGGTTTGGGATTCTTTGGGGGATTTGGAGGGAGCACGATAACAAAAGAGTCCTCAATTGCAGTCCTACCCAGGAGCATATCATCCATGATCATCAGCTGCGCCCTACTGTCCCAGAATTTCAAAGGCTGGTCGATCAAGGATCTCTCAGGCAACTGAAGGGGAATTTTAGCCAGCCAAGCCAAGTCCCCATCAAGGTATCCCATATCGGTATCGGTTGGCATAACGGTGCTCTCTGATACGGATACGGGGGTGTAACAGCGATACGGGGGCGTAACGGCCCATAACGGTACAAAAAAAAATATTTTGCCAAAAAAATATTGATTAAATCCGGAATATTTTAAGCATTCCAAATATGCATTCATTTATAAATCAGAACATGTTTATGGTGATGTAACGCTACTCTTTGGTGAGAAGTTGTATCGGATTGTCTAATGAATTTATGAACCAGATAACCTGAATTTGACTACAAAATTCATATATTTAATTTTCTAAATATATAATTTATATACTTAACAATTTGATATCATTTCTCCCAATAGTTCTTTATAAAAATGAAATTAAATTCAGGTAGATAGCGTTGCCAATTTGGGGCTGACTTGGAGGACCAATCCATGCCCCAAATCAGCCTCAAATTCATGCAATTTATTGGCATTATCCCACTTATGAATTGGTGGACATTTATTGGATAGTGAATCATGAAAAAAATCAAAAGGCCCTATTTTAAAAAATAAGCGTCCACAAATTAACAATTATAACTATTCAAACAATTTGATTTTGGCATTGTGAGTTAGCAACTATAGTTCATAATTTAATTGGTAAATTTTAAGTTAATACATGTCTCGTGTACAATTTTTTAAGGGCCCGAATTAGGCGGGACTCGGATTGTGAAGTGTAGCACACGAGTGTCAAAGTTTTTTGGGCCCCACCGTGATGAATGTGTTATATCCACACCGTCCATCCATTTTGCCAAATAATTTTAGGGCATGAGCCCAAAAATGAGGCAGATCCAAAGCTCGGGTGGACCGCACCATAAGAAACAACAATAATTAAATGTCCACCATTAAAAATTTATTGGGGGCTACAAATGTTTTAGATCAAGCTGACATGTGTGTTTTCCCTTCATCCACGTCAGTGTGACCCAATTAACAGGTTAGATGGAAAATAAACATTATAGCGGACCGTGTAACAAAACAATGCAAGTGCATTGTTCAGCGTGCACCACAGAACACTAAAAAAAATATTTAAAAAAATAATAATAAGTGTGTGGCTGTTGCAATCCATTCAGTTTTCGATGCTAGAAATGAAAAAGAAGAGGGAGAGGGAAACCGAAAAGAAAAGAGGGAAAGAAGAGGGAGAGGAAGAGAGAGAGAGAGAGAGAGAGAGAGAGAGAGAGAGAAGAAGAAGAAGCTACGGCTACGGCGTACAGGCCATAGTAGGGCCGCAGCTCACAGCCACGCAGTCCATTCCGTCTTCGATGCCAGAAATGAAAAAGAAGAGAGGGAGGGAAACCGAAAAGAAAAGAGGGAAAGAAGAAGGGGAGAGAGAGAGAGAGAGAGAGAGAGAGAGGAGGAGGAGGAGGAGGAGGAGAAAAGAAAGAAAGAAAAGGAATGGTTTTTTTTTTTTCCTTTTTTTTCTTTTTGTCCGTAACAGCCCGTAACGGCCATTACGGTCACAAAATCGGGGGGGTGCCCGTTCCGACCCCGTATCGCATAACGGTGTCGGCCGTTACCGTTACGAATCGGCCGATACGGTCGTATCATAACGACACGGGACACCCTGGTCCCCATGGTTTTCTGTGTTCTCGTTTTTTTTTTTTTTTTCGGGGCTTCCCAATGTATTGCTTTGTTTCGTTTTTGTGTATCAACATCCTTGAGGTGAGACGGTGGTAGGGAGGTGACAAGGGGGTCAGCCTCTTGATCTTTTCCTTTCAGCTTGCAAGCTTTGGTGCTTCTAATAAAATAATGTCATCTCTCAAAAAAAAAAAAATTAAAAAAAAAAAAAAAAAAACCATAATAATCAAACATACTGCAATACTTTGGATATAAAATGATGCAGGACATGAAAATTAAATATGATATGCGAGATTTCAGGCTTAAGATCACGTTAGTTCAAAAACAATTATACAAATTCCATATCCCACATGAAAGTCCAAACATTCAATTAAGGGGAATCTATGCGGGTCCAGGCCTACACATGATAGGGCTGGATCAATAAAAATTATAACCAAACAATACTCAAATATAAGAAATAATCATCCACACATGCATAGTAATCAGTCCCTAATCCAAACGATACTCAAATATAAGAAATTAAGGGGAATCTATGCGGGTCCAAGCCTACACATGATAGGGCTGGATCAATAAAAATTATGAACCAAACGATGCTCAAATATAAGAAATAATCATCCACACATGCATAGTAATCAGTCCCTAATCCAAGGGATTCAAAAATTCCAATTCGGGGAACCCTAAGATAAGAAAAGGAGCATAAAATTGGAGATT
Organism: Magnolia changhungtana; assembly: GCA_030180095.1. Taxonomy (NCBI): domain Eukaryota; kingdom Viridiplantae; phylum Streptophyta; class Magnoliopsida; order Magnoliales; family Magnoliaceae; genus Magnolia; species Magnolia changhungtana. Next base: position 1,847,926 of record JASAUF010000547.1, on the reverse strand, counting down.
TGAGTAATTTAGGGTTAGGTTTAGGGATTTAAAAGCGGAGTGAAAGAGAGGAGAGACGAACCAGGGAAGTACCGCACGCGTGAACAACAACAATGGCCCAAACGCACGTGCTTATAATCCCAGTCGCACGTGTGTGGGGCCCACTATTCAGAAAAAGTCTACCTTGGCCCTGGTCGGCCAGAAATGGACTCCAAAACCCTCAAATCTCAACTCGATTAGATGTACAGTTTGTCCATAGTGCTCCACCGAAGTTTCAGCCCTCCTGTAGGGCCAAATTCTGAAATTTTGCTGTGGGGAGGAGAATTACTACAATAGATGATTGATTCAAAGTGTAGATGATGGGGTGAGATGAGAAGAAGGGATGGTAGAAGATGGGTAGTAAAGATGGCGATGGATGGGGGCAAATCGGGATAGATGTGGCTTCGCACCACGGTAGTTAGCCCTTCGAAGAAGGGAGGGCTTCGCACCCAATTAAGTTTTCATAACTCAAAAAGGAGCAAGAAAACGCAGCATTTTTTATTAATCTTCATTAAACCATAAGAACTATAAGGGGTGCCTATTTATAGGGAAAACCTTATACCCCAAAACTCGCGCCATGTGCGCAACTTGTTACTTGGCGTTGAAGTAAACTAAAATAAAAACCAATTAAAGAAATCTAAAGCGTTCACGATGTTCTAAATAACATAAATAAGCAAAATCTAAAATATGAAATCAATTCGACTAGTGGGCCACGATCATGAGATTCCATTATGGGCTTTTCTTGGCTATCAAGCCCGCTCTCTTGAACCAAAACTCCGTCTTCTAACTAGGAGGCTCTCCTTGGACATCGTCATCAATCCATATCGACAGTGGGGCCCTCCTTCTGGCATACGTGCGTAGGGGGGCGACGTGAGTGCGCGTGTGCGCGTGATGTCCGCATCAATTCTCCCCGGCTGCGAAGATTTCACCACTGGCGAAATAAAACTCCTGAACCACTCCAGGATGTAAGGATCAAGTCTCTAAAGCTCCTCCTCAATGAGCCACGTGTTGTATGAAGCTGGGCGTGACTTCCATTTAACCAAGTACATCTGAAACCCACCGTCCGACGTTGAAACTATCTGATGGTCCAGGAAATCCTCTATTTCCTTTTTGGGCGTGTGAAGGTTAGGTATGGGAGGTCGAGGCTGGGGAAATAGGTCGGAAAGGAAAGGTATGAGAGGTAAAGGCTGGAAAGATAGGTTGGGACGGGTAGGTATAGGAGGTAGAGGCTGGAAAAATGGGTCGGGACGAGATGGTATGGGAGGTAGAGGCTGGGAAGAAAGGTCAGAAAGAGTAGGTATGGGAGGTAGAGACTGGAAAAATGAGTCGACGGGTAGGTATGGGACAGAGGTTGGGAACATGGGCAGGAAGGGTAGATATGGGAGGTAGATATGGGAGGCTGTGAAGAAAGGTCAGGAATAGTAGGTATGTGAGGTAGAGGCTGAAAAAATGGGTCGGGAAGGAGTCATGGTTCAAGGGATAAATATGGAGAATCAAGATGGGTGGGCGAAGGGCTGGACAAAGTATCAGTGGTCCCCCTAAAAAGTAACTAAATCCTCCATATCGGATGTGAAACTAATTCCCATGGAAGGTGGAAGATCTACCTAATACACATTGAGACCATTTCGTTTTATAATTTTGAAAGGTCCAACGCTATGCACGTGTAACTTACGAACGGCCCTAGAAGGGTACCGCTCGGGACTGATGCGGACCATCACGGAGTCCCCAATATTGAATCCTTTGAAATGTTTATGCTGGTCTGCAGAAAATGTGCAATGTTCATTACTAGTCATGGTCTTACGCCTGCTTTCTTGATGCCATGAATAAATGTAATGCGCAAAAGACTCTGCAGACTCTGACAGCCTATAGGACAGTGACATAGGGACAAGATCAATAGGTTTCCTAGGTTTATAACCAGTAACGACTTCACGAAGACTTAGACCTGTGGACCTATCGACAGAACTATTCAACGTAAACTCGGTTGTAGGTATTACGGTGTCCCATGTTCTGGTGTGCTCTATATCCCTCCTAGGGGGAGACTCATCCGATAGATTATCAGAACAAACATCACGAAACTCATCTACTACCGGAATGACCTCAGTGGGTAACTCTACACTAGCCTCTGGTGCACTCTCTCTAGCCATAAGGCCGCACATGTTGTACCCGTCAAAATAATGGTCTTGATATCCCTCATGGGGTGGGTGCACGGGTGCACGCCCATAACTGATTCCTTGGCCAACTTCATTCATTGGTCTATCCTCCTGGACACCTGTCTAAGATTGGATATCCGCCCCAATGGTGGGGTTTGTCCCAGCAGAGGTCCCAAGTTGGGCAATGCGCACATCAAGTTGTTCAAAGCATTGGTCCATATCCAAGCGCTTAATCAAAGACTCCAACTTTTGGGACAGCTTGTTTAGTAACTCTTGTAATTGTTCCATGTTTAGTCTAGAGTGCCAACCAAAATTCAGCAATATAGTTGTCAAAATATAAGAAATTTTTTTTTTATCTAAGAAACAACATAGTTTTTAAAAACAAAAAAGGAAAGTTTTTAAAACTAGTTAGGAAAGTTTCTAAAAACAAAAATTAGGAAAGTTTCTATAAAAAAAAAAAAGGCAACCTAATTTCTAAAAACGAAAAAGGAAAGTTTCTAAGAAAAACAAATTAGGAAAGTTTTTTAAAAATAAAATTTAAAAAAAAAAACAAATTAGGAAAGTTTCTAAAGAAAAGCAACCTAGTTTCTAAAAACGAAAAAAGAAAGTTTCTAAAAACAAATTAGGAAAGTTTCTACAAGAAAAAAAAAACAAATTAGAAAAGTTTCTAAACAAACAACCTAGTTTCTAAAAAATGAAAAAGGAAAGTTTCTAAAAATAGAAAGTTAGTTTCTAAAAAAGAAAAAGGAAAGTAAACTAGTTTCTAAAAAAGAAAAATAAAAGGAAATTAGTTTCTAAAAACAAATTAAGAAAGTTTCTAAAAAATTAGTTTCTAAAAACAGAAAAGGAAAATTTCAACCTAGAAATAGAAAGCTAAGTTAATTCAAATAAGGGGATTACAGAAAATTTCAGCAGATTATGTCAGGGTTTATGGACCTCTAAACAGCCATATATGATGGGAATTAATGCGTAATGGACATAAACAACTAAACCCTAAACATGTAATGCATTCCCCTATAAGAATCCTAAGCTCCGATACCAAATTTGATGCAGGACATGAAAATTAAATATGATATGCGAGATTTCAGGCTTAGGATCACATTAGTTCAAAAACAATTACACGAATTTCATATCCCACATGAAAGTCCAAACATTCAAATAAGGGGAATCTATGCGGGTCCAGGCCTACACATGATAGGGCTGGATCAATAAAAATTATGAACCAAACGATACCCAAAGATAAGAAATAATCATCCACACATGCATAGTAATCAGTCTCTAATCCAAGGGATTCAAAAATTCTAATTCGAGGAACCCTAAGATAAGAAAAAGGCATAAAATTAGAGATTTGAGTAATTTAGGGTTAGGTTTAGGGATTTTGGGTGAAAGCGGAGTGAAAGAGAGCAGAGAGACGAACCAGAAAAGTACTGCACGCGTGAACAACAACAATGGCCCAAACGCAAGTGCATGTGATCCCGGTCGCACATATGTGGGGCCCACTATTCAGAAAAATGACACCTTGGCCCTGGTCGGCCAGGGATGGACTCCAAAACCCTCAAATCTCAACTCGATCCGATGTACGGTTTGTGTGTGGTGCTCCGCCGAAGTTTCAGCCCTCCTGTAGGGCCAGATTCTGAAATTCTGCTGTGGGGAGGAGAATTGCTGCAATAGATGATTGATTCGAAGTGTAGATGATGGGGTGAGATGAGAAGAAGGGATGGTAGAAGATGGGTAGTAAAGATGGCGATGGATGGGGGCGAATCGAGATAGATGTGGCTTCGCACCACGGTAGTTAGCCCTTCGAAGAAGGAAGGGCTTCGCACCCAATTAGGTTTTCATAACTCGAAAAAGAGCAGGAAAACGCAGCAATTTTTATTAATCTTCATTGAATCAAAATTACAAGGGGTGCCTATTTATAAGGAAAACCATATACCCCAAAACTCGCGCCATGTGCGCAACCTATTACTTGGCGATGAAGTAAACTAAAATAAAAACCAATCAAAGAAATCTAAAACGTTCACGATGTTCTAAATAACATAAATAAGCAAAAACTAAAATATGAAATCAATCCGACTAGTGGGCCACGATCATGAGATCCCATGATAGGCTTTTCTTGGCTATCGGGCCCACTCTCTTGAACTAAAACTCTGCCTTCTAACTAGGAGGTCCTCCCTGAACGTTGTCATCGATCCAAATTGACGGTGGAGCCCTCCTGGCGTACGTGCGTAGGGGGGCGACGTGAGTGCGCGTGTACGCGTGATGTCCCCATCATAAAACCAGCAGCAGTAGACTAGCAGTGCCAGTAGCATGTCCTAGGTGCATAAATGTGTTATGTTTATCTTATTTCAGGGGCAAAACTGCCAATTAGGTTAGTTAGAAAAATAATTGCATGTTGAAGCAAGCAATGTCTGAATCCGATAGCTGCTTTCATTTAGGATGCCTAGAGAGTTACCATAAGATATCTAGTTGGTAGTGGCAATGGCCACACCCTCAAGTCATTTTGAGTGGACATCTTGAGTTTTAAACTTCCAATCTTTCTCAGAATTCAAATATTTGTTCAGAGCAATCATGATGTGGACATTAGTGGTGCACCCTTTAGAGTGTACCAGAAGAGGAGGCGTCGCCAACAGAGTACCGGAGCGGAGGAGTTGATGTCGATGGACGTTGGGTCTATCGGACCCATTTTCTAACATGTTACGAGTGAAGGAGCGGCATAACAGCACCCTGACCATAGATCCATAGGTCGGATTTCACACCCAATCACACAGGTGTTTGAGTTTTAGGCGTTATTGTTCTTTTTTCTTATTTCAATGGCTTTATTGCAATTTCTTTATTTTTCATCTTTTTTGTAATTTTTCTTATTTTCAGGGGCTTTAGTGCACTTCTACTTAAAAATAAAAAAATAAAAAAATAAAAAAAGATAAAAAGATAACTAGAACTTCATTAAAGAGGGGAAACATACAAACGAAAGGAAACAAAAGGCAAGCGAAAAGAAACAGAAAGACAGCGAAAAAGCAGAAAAGGGTACAGCTACTGAGATAGCAGACGACCCCCTAGCCACCAAAAAAGCTAAAATCGAAGGACCTCAACTCCTTTACATTTGAAGCCCATTCGATCACCAGATTAGTGCACTTTTACTTTTTCCATAGCTTATATATACGTTGTGAGAAACCCTGTTTTGATTATTATTGAATGAATAGAAATTCGTCTCTTTTCTTCCTCTTTATTCAAGAGATTAGGGTTTCAGGATTGGCCCTTGCGTGTTGAGGATTTCACCCCGATTTCAGGTTTCCTTCTTTCTAGATCTTCAAGGTGCAGGAAGAGGTAATAATCATCCTCATTTTCTTTTAACAACAAAAGGACCTGTACTTTCTTGATCTCGAACTCTTCATTCTTCACCTCTTTCGTTCCTCTCTTGATATCATCTTTCTAGTTTGAACGAAAACAAAGGATGGTTAGTCAGTAGAATCAGATCCAAACTTGACTGTGGACTGACTTCTACTAGATCTAGGATATCCTTAGGTCCTCCATTTTTACTGTTTACGCGATTTTATGCTAAGGGGCATGATCCTGAGGGAATGACCTCATCTTTGTGTTGAAATTTACTTAATCCCTCTGATTGGAAACGGTTAGCTAATTCGTGTATTTACTTGAACATGCTTTAACCTGATTATACATGCATCTAGGATTAGGTCATCACATGTCCCTGCATCAAATCATTACGTCCTGCTCATGAGCAAGCATACCATTTGGTGATGCACGGGATTGACTAGTTGTGAGCCCCATGGATTGCAAATACAAACTGCCTCAACTGGATGGGTTCCCAGGAAATATCCGAGACTGGATTGGTCCTAACACTTCCATTGGTCATGAATGAATAGATGGTGAAGAGAAAGCAATGGTCCACATCCAAATATCCAAGGGTTAGGATCCTCCAATGTGACATTTGAAAAAAAAATAAAAAAAAGATCCTCCAGTGTGGGAGTCCAGAAGATTTCCATGGAAACTCCCACACACAATGGGGCACATCACATCTACAGTTTGGATCACCAAACCATGGGCCCCACCCATATGGAATCCTCTGAGTCAGTGAACTGTACTTTTGCTGATGAACATGACCCTATAATGCCTTGTTTCTTCAAATCAGGTCCAAGAGAATGGCACGCTTCCTACAGATTTTTTACAGCAAATGAGAAGCAAGGTGCTGAAATATTTTCAGGAAGTAAGAACTTTTGCTGATGAACAAGACCCTATAATGCCTCATTTCTTCAAATCAGGTCCAAGAGAATGGCACACTTCCTACAGATTTTTATAGCAAACGAGAAGCAAGGTGCTGAAACATTTTCAGGAAGTAAGAACTTCAACCTGAGATTGAAGATGACCACCAAATATGTGTTGAATAAGAGTCGTTTGTTGAGTGCTATGATCCAGGGCATTTTCTCCCCCAAATTCATCAAGGAAAGCTGACTGCATTGTGTCAATTGCAAACCTGGAAAGTATATGATGAAAAGTTGAGCTCAGATTAACCGTCTAATAGATTAGAGAGTTCAGCCAAGCCCACATGCACCTCTGCACGTGGTCACATGCCAACCTGCCAAGTTGGGCAGAAATCTATGCAATGCATCAGGTGGGCCTCACAAGTAGATCATCTGGCCCATATGTCAAGGTGTGTACACTCATGAGGTGGGCCATACATTGACAAGAATGTGGACCATTCACAATTTTTTTTTTAATTATATGTTGTTGGCGTACACATGTAACCCACCTGATGGCTAAAGCAACTTGATTGAACAGGTCATCCACATGGTGGGACCCACCTGTTGCACAGATTGGATGTCCATCTCACCAAGTGGCCATGTGTAAAGGAGCAAATGAAGGGATCCATGACAGCCTGGCAAAGCTGTAGATACAAATCAACCTAAGGGTTCACCTTAAAAGGTTATTTTAAATAATAATAATAATAAATTTTTTTAGAGAAAATAATAACAATAATCTGCATAAAATACTTTAAATGTCAGCCAGTGGACCCAAAGCAAGTGAAAGAACCTCATGAATTCATGAGCATCCTCCTGTTTTCCATAGCCAAGATTACCACCTATATTAGGTAACCGAGAAAGAATGTTGATCGGTGAGAAAGGATGCAGGCTCTGGCTCACTCTATGAATATGTAATTCAAGTTCACGTAAGAAGCACCAATCATTCCGGTTGCCTGAAGAACAAGAAAGATCAATGAAAAGGCTTAGCAATTTTGCCCATGCTGGCTAAGAAAAACAAACATGCGCAAGTTGTTTGACATTCCATATTTACATTTTCTCGAGTGGCCTTTCTCCAACAAGTAGGCAACAAGCGGCCGAGTGCATGCAAGACATTGTAAAACCACATTGGCAAAGCAGCTGCATGGAGAAAGCAGTTACAAACAAAACATCAAGAAAACAATATCTCAATAATGTCTTGATGCTCAAACCTGTTTCCACAATTTAGAAGCCCACAAGGTGGGAAGCCTTGATTCTCCCCATTAAAAAGCTTCACAAATTCATCATATGGGAAGAGAACCTGCGAAAAGTAATACCAGAAGAAATCCAAATCACTCATATACAACATGCTGAACTACCAGTTTAAGAATAAAACAGTATATTAAACACACCTTCTTTGATTGTTGTAGCACCTTACGAGTTCCACGGGCCGGGATCAATGGAAATGCAGCATTGAAATCATCCACCTGCCCTAAGGCTCTCCTCCTTACATAGGCACCAGTGAGAGATGATTTTGAATCTATACTGTTAGAAAACTTGAGATCCTTGCATTTTAATTTATGATCTTCTTTCCAATGCTTCGACTGGCAAGTGGTGGAGCTGAAAATAATAAGAATCGAATTTTCTTACTTAAGATTTCATAACTGGCAAGCACTTGTTCCCATAAATTTCAGATCTCCAAAGAGCAAGCTGATGATGCCATCAAGCATAAGGGAAACACAGAGAACCAAAAAGAAAAAGGATTTCACCACCTATCTATGGGTTCGAGTCCTTACCTCAGTGGCAGACTCCGAGGAGTTTCAACACGAGGTCTTGGGTTCGATACCCATAGGTGGTGAAATCCCACTACGGCGTGCGTGGGTGAGTGTGTTGAGTGCACGTGTAAAAATAAAAAATAATAATAACGCGACCCTAAATCATAAAAATAGCTAAATAAGAAGGGGACATGAAGGGTGCCTGCAAATAAAAAGAGTAGTCCATGTAGAACTCTCCAAATCAAGAGCAAGGGAGCAACCAAATACCTAACCTCAGGAGGTCTGATTCTCATGGCTTATATTTTTAATGCAACTTAGGCATATCAGGACACAAGCAAAACATTGTTAACAACTACATGAAACGCAGCATGTAATAATCACTATAGCCTTTTCTGAGCTATTTCCAATTGGCTCAGATTAGAGCTGGGCGTGTCTGACCCGATCCGGTGGATCCGACCCGATCTGACCAGATCCAACCCGATTTGAACTGAACCGTAGGCCTGGATCGGTGCGGATCGAGTAGGGTCATTCAGATCCGACCGTTTTTCGGATCGAGTTCGGATCGTAGTTAATCCGGACCGATCCGAACCGAATGGATCCGATCCGGACCGATCCATAGTGGAAATCAATACTTCTACTTTTTCCTGTGGTATGGTCCACTTAAGCTTTAAATATGCATCGATTTTGGGTTCAACCACTAAAATGATCTGGAAAAACGAATAGACGACGTGGATAAACCACATGCATTCACGGTGGGCCCCAACAGAGTTTATTCAGTACGATAAGGGCCACTGAGTTACGTGCACAGCACGTCAACACAGTTACACAAGCAACAGCTGTAGCTGCTGTACCCACTAAGTTACGTGCACAGCACATCAACACGGGTAGGCGGGTAGCTACTGACAGGTTGAGTAGCAAGAGTCCCTACTAAAGTGACATCACCAAGTTCCGTGGGCCCCACCATGATGTATGTTTCGTATCCACACCTTCCATCCATTTGGAGAGATCATTTCAGGGCAATATCCAAAGAATGAATTAAATCCAAAGCTCCAGTGGACCCCGGCACAGAAAGCAATGGGGGCAGTGACGCCCACCATTAAAAACTTCTAAAGGCCACGAAAGTTTTAGATCAACCTCATATTTGTGTTTTCCCTTATTTCTATCTTTTTTAACTTTTGAACAGGTTGGATTTCAAATAAAAATTACGGTGGGCCTTAGGATAGTTTCAATGGTGGGAATCACTCTCCCCACTGTTTTCTGTGGTGGGGTCCACTACAGCTTTTTATCTGCATCATTCTTTGGCTCATGCCCTAAAATTATATCTCAAAATGGATGGACGGTGTGGATACAACACAAACATCATAGTGGAGCCCACAGAACTTGGTGACGTCACTTCAGTAGCCCACTCTCAACCTATCATTATCTAATCCGACGAGACGCAAGCAACAGCTGGCAGCTACATGTCGTGCAAAGATGAGCGGAGACGCCCCTCGAGCTCTGAGTTGTACGAACGACTCAAATGAGATCAAAATTACATGGGCCCCACAATGATGTATTTATTATATCCATACCGTTTATCCATTTTTCATGATCATTTTAGAGCATTTTGAAAAAAAAAAATTTGAATCATATCTAAAGCTCAAATGGACCACACCGAAAATAGCAGCGAGGATAATGATTTTCACCGTTAAAAATTCAATTCGAATCGTACCCAACCCGATCCGACTCGGTTTCCCTGACCGAGTCGGACTCGGTTCAGGTCAAGCCAACCGTATATCGGATCAGTTCGAGTCAGATGTCCCGGACTCGGTCCCGGATTGAATCGAGTTCGGGTCAGCCCATGTAGATTTCAGACCAATCGATTTAGACCCAATCCGATCCGATGCCCAACTCTAACTCAAATAATTGAGTGTCCAATGCAGTATCAAACTATAGACATTTAGTTTACACAACATGCGGTAGGTAAATGATTAAATTAGGTTCGCATCAACTAAAAGAAAAACATTTAACCAAATTCATGTTAACCATCCAGTCCTTTCTTCAACACGATGTTTTCAATATTGACGATATCAGCCAATATTTCCCACGATATGTCTTGTATCTAGTGTTCGAGTTGTCGGTATCGCTACAAGTTTCGCTGGCCAAAAATAAAGATATAATATCGTTATCGCCGATAACCGGAAATGCAGGGAAAAAGGGGGAAAAATGGGGAAAATGGTGGAATTTTTTAGTGAAACTTCAAGACATGCCTAAATACACATATTTACATATTCAGGAATGAAAATTTTCCAAAAAGAATGCATTAAATTAGAAGTTTCCATTTAATGTGGGCCAAAAAGTATGCATTGTCGTAAGAAATCACTTAAATAGTAACCAAAATTAGTTTATATAATACAAATGCAAGCTTACAACAATTAAGACATGAAAAAGTTAATGAATTGAAAAAAATACACATTTCTGGCCATGTTTCATCCCCACATGGAGTGACGAGGTGGCTCGTAATCATTGTCCGGATCCCGTGACAGTTGAGAAGTAGTATTGCTGCTCAACATATTGGCAGTACTGTTCCCAGGTCATCCTCTGCTCGTACCAATTGAGGAACTCTCTTATGTACCTCTGATAGTCATCCTCCTCAAACTGTACGAGTACGCCTAGACGTGGGAATTGCGTAACATACATCGACGGCATTTCCTGAGCAGGGTACTGAGGGAACAGATCAAGTCCAACCCCGACTCCTTGATAATATTGTTGTCAGTCATATGGGTACCCCAAATATCCTCCTGTCGAAGGGTCATGACTCGAAGAACTATCTTTCGGCTGCCTGTACCTATGGGTAGATGAGCGTGACTAAATGTCAGAGCTATCATGGCCATACCAGTGATATCCCCCATAAGCATAAGATGGGACAGAGGTGGAGCTCCCCTGATCTGAACTTATGTCCATAGATAACAAGCTGCGTGTGAGAGCATTAGCCGCGGCGAGTCCGGCTTTCATCTTCAAACGACGCTCGAACATATATCTGGGCTCTGATGCTCTCGCCCTAGATGGTGGACGAGATCCTCGTCCTGAGTGGCATGGTCAAAGCTCTGCTCTTCAACGAACTGGCCAACGGATCGTTGGCTCTTAGCCGTCATGTACCCCCCACCACTGCCACCCTCACCCCCACTAGTACCACCTATACTAGTGTCGGTGCCTCCGTCCCCTCCCTCATCACCGTCATCGTCGTCGTCGTCCCCAGGACCAGTGTCAAGTGGGGGTTGAGTCTCATCATCATCACTCACTCACTACAACTTAATGATGAGGAGGGGACTGTGAAGATGCTTCCTAACCCTCATTGGAACGTGCCGAACTCCTCACCAAAGGATCAAAGGAGTCTGTATCCGCCTTCTGTTCCTCTACTACCTTATCGACATCGATACCCAGAGCCGCTGCTCCCTCTGCTACCTGTGCAGCAGGGCCTCCCTCCGCATCATCTATATCAGTTGATTTGACTCGCTCATAAAGTAGGTCCTCATCATCATCACTTATCTGTGCCATGATACCTACAGACAACAAGTCTAACGGGTCTTGATTTTCCTCCACGTCTCAGTCTACCCGCAACTGCCTCTCCCTTAACTTCATATTGTAATGGCAGTAAACGAGCTTTTGCAGCTTCTCATATACTAGTCTGTTCCTCTTGTTGGTGTATGAGTGACCATGTGTTCCAATTCCTCTCACACGGTGAGGAGGATACAGTCTGTGTGAGAACACGGACTGCCAATAACTGCAGTGCAGGCGTGTCGACTCCGTACATCGCCTACCACTCACCTATATATCCATGAGGAGCTTGTTTTAGTTTGAAGTTTAAACGAAAAATGCAATTACCTAATTATATTACCATACTCACACGACATCATCGTTTCGGTCGATGCTTTTGCTAGTGTAGATGAGAACGTACCCCTCGCATCCCTAAACCGCAACAACTGTAAACATGGATTCACAGGTCATTATTTTTAATCACCCATATTTCTAAAGGCTATAAGGAAGAAATTTTATTGCATTACCTGGTTACCGAAATCTGCTTGCGCTATTGATTCTGAGAACAATCGTTCGAACGCCTCGTGAACGGCCATCGTCAAATCTTGATTCTCATGGAGCCGACGTTTATAATGAAATTTGGGATTCAAGTAGTATGCCGAAACCCAAATATTAGTTACTCAGTTGTATTAACATACAAACATAAGTGATGCTTAAAGTACTCAGTTATATTAACAAACTTACCAGCTTAGTGGAGTGAATGCTCGAGAGTCTCAGTCCATCAACGATCGATGATATTGATCACCCACTGATACGAAATGGGGATTGCAGTCATTATCCCCTGTCTCATAATTCTCATAAGCTCATACTTTGACCCCATCGAAGGCCACATCTCATTATCTACGGCTCGTAGGACCTTGTACATCGGATACCGGAAGGAAACGACGTTGTGAACTTTATCCCAGAAGGTATCGGAAAGCACTATATTCGAACAGATCTTTGCACCCTCAGTCTTCCTCTGATTCCATTCCATGTATCTCTTGGATCTGAACAAATTTCTGAGACCCACGCGGTGCCTGTATAAGCTATTGAGTGCGATGAAGTTCGTGGCGAATCATGTCGCGCCTGGTCTAACGATGTCCCCTCTACAATACTCACGCATTGCAGCCAACGACTATGAGTGATTGTATATAAAGTTTGTCACTTTCCTCGTATCATGGATGGTTTTCCTGACAGAATCCCTCTGACCTATCTCCTCAAGCATTAAATCAATGCAGTGTGCCGCACACGAGGTCCAATAGAGATTGAACTTCTGCATCAATTTCTTTCCCACCTTAACGAACGCACTGCCATTGTCCGTCACAACTTGGACAACATTCTGGGACCCAACTTCTCCAATCACTCCTTTTAGGAGAGCATATATGTATTCGTGATCTTTTATTCTGGCCAATGCATCAATGAATTTAAGAAAAACCGGTTGTCCTCTACAGTACACCATGAAATTGATAATGGACAATTTCGTGAGTCCTGTCCACCCATCACACATGATTGTTACCCCATACTGCTTCCAGTTTGGCTTAAGTCCATGTACCCAAGCCTGCATCTCCTCGTGCTCCCGATCGAGGTAGACGCCAAGAATCTCCTATGGCGTGGGAGGCTTCACGGCAAGCTCGGCACGCTGCACCTCCTCAATCATATTTTTGAAGTGAGGACCGGCTGCTGCATTTGCTGGTACATGGCTCGAGATGAACCACCAAGATATAGAGTCGCCCACTTTCTCCCTGAGCCCCTTGCTCCACACAATGTTTAATCTTTTTTTATTAATGCCTGCGATGGGTGCATCTGGGACACGAACGCTTTCGTGCGTTGTAGGCCATGCCCGCTGCCTCCCTCAAATCGTCTGCTGCTCCCACCAGCCTCATGTTGGGACGCCCTAAACAACGGCCTACTCTCATCAATCCGTCTTCTTTGCTCCCTCTCCCACTCTGAAGCCCGAGACTCACGAATCACTTGTCTAAAATCACTCCTTTCTCGAGCCGTAACACAGTCATTGGGGTATGCGATCACCTCATCATCATCGTCATCATGCTCGTCGATAGCACCTAGGCCTCGTTCAGTGCCTCGTAGCTCCTCCCTCATATCCCTCTCCCAATCATTCTGCTGCAGCTTGCGTGACTTCGCTTCAGTTAACACTCTTCTCATCTCCTCTCTCACTGGCCTTGTTACACTTGGACGGTCTTTCACATTCTTATATCCCCCTGCCAAATGTTCCTTTAGCCTAGACACTCCCCCACTCCGTATCACTTGGCCACAATAATTGCATATGGCTCCATATTTATTCCCCTCCACTGGCCATCCATGTTTCCACCCAATGTCCCTTACTCCTCCTTTTCCTGATCCAAACGACATTTTGCTCCCTAGTAGTATACAAATTTGCAATAATCGACAAAAAAAAAAAAAAAAAAAAAAAGTGCATCGGCTCGTATCCAGTGTAATAAGCCCAAATCATTGCACTTTACGCTTAGCTCGCATACCTGATTAGGTGGGCTATGCATGTAAAAAAAAAAGGTGGCTAAAAGAAATTGATATTATTAGCTGTCCGCATTCCATGTACACGTGAGGTTTAATCCATTTTTTTAGCCCACACATGATGCGTGTGCTAGATCTATTCCGTTTATCAGTTTAACATGGTCATTCAAGGGCATGGTTGAAAAAATGGGCCAGATCTATGACTCAGTTGGGTCAGAATGTCTAAAAGTATATCTACCGTTGAAAAGTAAATTATTTCATCCAGGGCCCACCATATGCTCTAGATGAAATTCGAATTGATCATTGGTGCAGCCGGTATTCGAAATATCGGTATCACATTACACAAAAAATGAGGTATATCCCAATCTCAAGTGTACCACATTATAGGAAACAGTGTTGAATGAACGTCAATCATTAAAAACTTTTTGGGGCCCATAAAAGCATTGGATCAAGCTGATCTTTGTTTTTTCCCTTCATCTAGGTCTTTATGACCTAATCAACAGATTGGATGCAAATAAACAGTACAGTGGGCCTTAGTGGGATTTAAATGATGGATATCCAATCACTATTGTTTTCCTGTGGTGTGGTGCACCTGAGATTTATAACCCTTTGATTTTTGGCATAAAGCACTAAAATGATCTTTAAAAATGGATGAACGGAGTGGATGAAATACATACATCATGGTGGGGCCCACAGATCACCGACCACCAGCCATGGGGCTTGTGTCAGGGGGAGTAGCCAATCCGTTCCCCTTGTCAGTATCCAATCCGCGCCCAATTCGCAGGGTGTTGCGCTGCAAGCTCAGGTGGGGCCCACTGTGATGTTTGTGAAAAATCCTCCCCGTCCATCCGTTTTGGGAGTTCATTTTAGGACTTGATGCGAAAAATGAACTGTATCTAAAAAGCTCACGTGAGCCTAAAACGTGATAATTAAACATCCACAGTTGAAATATTCATGGGGCAATAGAAATTTTGATTCATGCCAATATATTTGTTTTCAGTTCATCCCAATTGTAATGATATTATTAACGGTATGGATGCCATCTAAACATCCCTGTTGAACCCAGGAAGGTTTCAACGGTAGAAATTTCCCAAACCACATTTTCCTTTAGTACGGCTCACTTGAGCTTTGGATACCATTCATTCTTGACAACTAGTCCTCAAATGAAATCAAAAAACGGATGGATGGAGAGGATTTCTCACAAACATCACAGTGGGCCCCACCTGAGCCTGCAACGCAGGAACACATGGAAAGTTCAAGAAATCCACGTCCCTGATCCGCGCGATGCGGAAACGGATTTGGCTACTCCCTGCCATGCTCTGTGGGCCCCATCACAAGGTATGTGTTTCATCCATGCCATCCATCTATTTTTATAGATAATTTTATAATGTGAGGAAAAAAAAAAAAAAAAAAAGAGGTATATCCCTATCTCAATTGGACCACACTACAAGAAACAGTGTTGAATGAACTTTGACCATTAAAAACTTTTTGGAGGCCATAAAGATTTTGGAACAACCTGATCTTTGTTTTTGCCCTTCATCTAAGTCTTTATGAGCTAATTAACATATTGGATGTCAAATAAACAGTACAGTGGGCCTTAGGAGGATTTAAATGGTGGATATCCAATCACTTAAGTTTTTCCATGGTGTGGTCCACCTGAGTTTTAGATCTACCTCATTTTTTATATAAAGCTCTAAAATAACATTTAAAAATTAATTGACAGCATGGATACAACAGATGCATCATGGTGGAGCCCACGGAGCACCCACCTGCACCCTCAAAGCCCAAGCCGTGGTGGGGTTGCCTCAAAGTGATACAACAAGTGGGCTTGCAACGTCAAAGCCCACCTATGGGGTCCACCATGATTTATATATTTTATCCACTCCATCCATCCATTTTAACAGATAATTTTGGTGCTTGAGCCTAAAAACTAAGTATATCCAAACCTCAAGTGGACCACACCATAGGAAACAGTATGAATTAACATTTACCGTTGAAAATATCTTGGGGCCACAGAAGTTTTGGATCAAACTTTTATTCGTTTTTTCCCTTCATCCATGTCTGTATGATCTTATGAACAGTTTGCATGAGAAATAAACATCACTGTGGGCCCTAGAAAAGTTTTAACGGTGGAAGTCATTATTCAAACTGTTTCCAATGGTGTGGTCCACTTGATCTCTTAGTACGCTTACAATTTGGTCTCAACCCCTAAAATAATATGGAAAAACGGATGGACCACATGGATAGACCAGATTCATTCTCGATGGGCCCTAGTACGATAAGAGCGTACTGAGTAACCAAGTACGCAATCCAATCACGCCCGCGGCCCGCCCGATCCCCAATTTGGGATAAAAACCCCAAAATCCCTCTTCACCTTCCGAAAATTTCAAATTTTCATTCCATCCCACTGATTTCTCCTTATTTTCAGACCGAAAATCCCTCTCCCTCATCCCAAATAATTTAAAAAAAAAAAAAAAAAACCCTCTATTTTCAAATAAGATCTCGGCTCGCAGATTCGAGAAGTTGATGAAGAATTTTCAACGGAAACAAAAAATAAAAAATAAAAATAAAAATTTATGGAGTTGAATCTTACCGGAAATGCGATTTGCACTCAACAGCAGTTGAATTCGCGTCGTTCTCCAAATCCAAGCGAAAAAACGGGTATTTCTTTATGTTTTTGGTGATTTTCTCGCCGACAACCCCCCCCCCTTTTTTATCGATAAAAGTGGGTTGTTGGCTACAGTTCCCACCCGTGGTTGGTGGGAACAGCAACCCTTTTATCGGTAAAAGTGGGTTGTTGGCTACAGTTCTCACCCGTGGTTGGTGGGAACAGCGAAATATCGGCGTGATGATGGAAATACCGATAATATCGGCGAGATTTCGGTGAGATCTGAAAACGACACGAAAAAATGGGGTTTCAGTGTCGCTAGTGCAGCGACACCGAAATTATCGGCGATATTTCGATATTATCGTCGACAATTTGAACACTAAGTGTACGTAGGTGGGTTAGCAAATAAAAGTTAAGTCATGAAATCTGCATTACCAAAATGCAATACATCATAACTACCAAGCTGCTCATTACCATTTTAAGTGGGCCCAACAAAAAGCGTCTCTAGCATTATGAAAGGAAATGATGCAGACAGTTGAGCAGGAATATGGTGCAGCCTCCTCTCCACTTTACATGTAGGAGGGGGTGTGAGAATCAGCACTGTCCAATCATCCAGTAGTCCCTACCACATGGTCTACAGTTATTGTGTGATCCTACCTATCAGTTTACTGTACTTCTCCCTACTACTGTAAGTGTTAACCATTTTTGTTTTCTACCAACCATTTAAAGATGTTAGAGTGTTAAGGTCCCTCAATATACATTGATAGACCATCCTCTAAAAGCTCCTCTAAAAGCTCGAGCTTTTAGAGGAAGTGGTTGTTTGACATTGTTTCAGAGCGGAAGGTCACGTCTTCAAATCCCAAGAGCAGCAAATATGCCTCAGTATGTTCCCGTGCGGAGTTCCACCCGGCACGTGTGGGGGAGTGTTAGAGTGTTAAGGTCCCTCGATATACTTTGATACACCATCCTCTGACAGCTCAAGCTTTTAGAGAAAGTGGTGATTTAACAAAAAGAAGCCTATCTGATGGCCATAACCACCCAACTGCCGCCTTTATGGGACTCAATAACTGGGTTGCACCATACAACCACCTCTTCCATATCAATTCACCCCCAGGTACGATGCACCCAAACAGAGTTTCGATGACACACAGATTGCCAATTACCAATAATCACCTAAATTCACATATTATCCAATCCACCCATGATTCAAAATATCATATCATCCCAAACGCCAATACAATACTAGAAAAAATCGAAAATCATCCGAATATCAAATAAAAACAACAAATATCACAATCCAAGAAAACCTTGAAAAATCCAAAGCTAAAACCCATAATTCGAATAAAAATTCCCAAGAATCTTTCATTTCCA
The DNA here is from genome assembly GCA_030180095.1 of Magnolia changhungtana. Classification (NCBI taxonomy): domain Eukaryota; kingdom Viridiplantae; phylum Streptophyta; class Magnoliopsida; order Magnoliales; family Magnoliaceae; genus Magnolia; species Magnolia changhungtana. Next base: position 1,829,727 of record JASAUF010000547.1, on the reverse strand, counting down.
TCAAATCCTAAACACTTCCTTCCCAGAATCCTACAGTTCCAAAAAGATATAGAGATAGAGAGAGAAGAGTCTTTACCAGTATCGGACGGCCTTGCATCCTGAGCATATCTTCGTTGCCGAGCCCCCGCAAACAAAGCATGTAACGGCATCCCCGCCGCCCAACGTCTGGGCCCCGCCCGGCGCCACGGCCCTGCAATCGACCGTAGTATCCACGGGGCCGTCGCCGCCCTCGAATCTAGCGTCGACAACGAGGTACCGAGACGCCGTGGCCTTGACGACGTGAAGCAGCCCTAGGCCGAGGACGAGAGTGGTGAGGACGAATTGCAATAGCGGAGAGAGATCGAAGGAGAGATCCGAGACGTGCATCTGCGGTAGGAGGAGGCGAGGGTTAGGGTTTTCATCGATTGTCGAGGAGAAAGTTGGAGGCGGGGGACAGACCGGGTTAACCTGCGCACCCTGCGTACTGCAAATGGCCGGCGTTTTTTTCCCTTCGCTTCTCTCTTTTTCTTTTTCGCTCTTTTTGTTTTCCAGAGCTGCTGCTTTTGTTTTTCAGTTGAGACTTGAGAAAGGGGGGGTTTTCTAAACAGCATCAGGGGTGCGTTCGTTTATATCGTTCGCACACGTTATTGTTTCTGGTTACTGTTTATAAGAGAGTGAGAAATGATGAGTACAGTCGCGGTACACGTGCCGAATTGATACACTTGTAAGATATCTGGACCATTCGTTAGATCTTTCCCATCATGAATATTCAATGCCCCAAATTTCAATCGTTTTGGTTAATCAATTTCGCCACGTCAGTTCATTCAAGTATACCGCCGTTCATCTTTTTCTTACGGTCCATTTCCCTCATCATGTACGGACATCTTGATAAGTGAATTGGCCTCATATTTTTGAATCGTGGAAATTTGGGGATGACCACACTGATTTGTGGACTGGATTTTGTGCACGTGTGCCAATCTAGCATGTGCGGCGAGAATCACATCTTTAGTCCTTCTCGCGCAGACCTACTTGTAACTTTTTGTTTTAAGGTTTGGGTGTTATTGGCCCGTTTTACGTGGCCTGCGCTTTCTATGAAGATCCGTGCTTCTCGAGATCAGATAAATTTGTGGTCTCGCGCTCTAAATCGCGCTGGGCCTCGAAACTGGAACTGCTGCGAAAGGAAATGGGACTGAGTACTATGTAATGGTGCGTTTGGTAAAACTTAATTTTATTACCAAAAGGTACAGGGCCATTAGATATGAGGGATTAAGTGGCATGTAATTGCTTTTGATCAATGCAAATTTCATCACACATGGAAATGATGAAAAAGGGTTGAATTAATTCAAGAAATGATGAAAAATGATTGAATTAATTCATGTATTATATCATCTAATTCCCGCATGAGATATAATAGGATTTTTGGTTAATGTCAAAATCCATTATATCTGTGCCCCCACATCGATGCACTTGTTTTATTCACACCAACCGTCCATACAAGCCCTTCACATGAAGACTGAGTTGCATATGTATACAAGTGACCGACAATAATTGTGAAATCTACTTCATAGATTACAACTCCGTATTCACATATGTTGGTCTCACTTAATATAGTGTTTTTCTCATTATAATAATTTGATCTCACAACGTGGGATTGGGCAAGATATTTTGACATTTACTCGTTGCGTGATAAACGGTCTCAATTCCACCTAATGCAATTCAATACCATTTAATCCGGCCTTCCAAACATGCCCAATCAAAGGACTGAAAGTGGTTGGATACGCGTACACACATATGGTTGTGTATATGGATGGGCCACCATCATGAAATCTGTCTTTTATTGAGCAATCCCATCCGTCAATTTGTGGTGCTCATCCATTGCAAATGCACCATTAACCATATCTTATTCTCTGGCCACCATCTAAGAGACCAAAGTATTAGATGGCTAGGATTCTCCCATCATTACGGATTGATTTTACTGCCGAGTTTGGGTCAACGAAAGATGCTCCTCACTCTAACAAGATTTCATAATGAAGCATTTATATTTCCTCCAATCTAAAAGTCAACCGTTCACATTATGTGAAAATGCAATTGGGCCCTGTTGGGTTGCCACTTAAAAAATGCTAATCTGCATTTGGTCAGCTACAAATTCAAGATATCTTAAGATTGTTAATTTTAATTTGGTGCAATATATAAGTAACGTCTATGATTTTATATCATAAAAAATCTTAGGGCGTGTTTGGTGCAATATATAGTAATGTCTATGATTTTATATCATCAAAAATCTTAGGGCGTTTTTGGTTCGTGGAATTGAATGGTATTGCATTGTATTAGATGGGATTAACATCATCATTGCACAATAATTATATGTTTGGAAATACCGTGACATTGTAGCCATTCAATCTTTTGTTCGGGATAAAATTTTTGCTAGGAAAAAAACACTAGATTAACCGAAATCATGTTTGATGGACCATGAAATTGTAATCAACAGACCAAATTCATAATAGATGGCGTTCACTTGTACACATATATAACTAGAATGTTACGTGTAAACGGTGTATATGAATGGATGGCACAGTTAAACACATGCATCAATGCAGGGCCACATGTGTAATAGATTTCAAAAGCTATGAAAATCCTGCACTGGATCATATGCAATTCCATGGAAGCAAATGCAATTTCGTTCCTCCTAATCCCATCTAATACCTTCCGCCAAAGCTCCCCTTTAGTTTTTCAGGCATGACACATCCATCATAGGCCAATCTCTTAACCTTATTCTACCATGCGCATGTGGACATGAATTAAGTACTAGTGGGCCTAAAAAATAAAGCAGATCAAAGGCTCAACTGGATCACACTGGGAATTAAATGGCCACTGTTGAAATTTTATTAGGAACCAGAAGTTTTGGATCAAGTTGATATTTGTGTCTTCCTTTCACATGGGTTGGATGTAAAATAAACAACACGGTGGGGCCTAGTAAGGTTTCAATGGTCGCCATCATTAGTACTGCTTCTTCCTATGGTGTGGTCCACTTGAGAGTTGGATCTGCCTTATTTTTTGCTTAATAATCTAAAATTATATGAATTAATTGATGGACGGTGTGGATAAAAGAAATACATCACAGTGGCCCCTCGGAGGCCCAGTCTGTACCGACTCGGAACAGGTGAGGGCTGTACCTAATCCGCGTCCCGCGTACGTACGGCTACATATTGGGATGGTCGCGAGGACCACTGGGTTTTTCCCCTCTCTTTTTCTTACGGAGGAAGAAAGGAAAGGAGTTCCTTCCTTAATACTCTGGCATATGACGATTGAAAAACAGGCACTTGATTTTGTAAAAGTAGAATACAATTAACTTAATTTAAACCGTCCAAATCATGGAACCCACTGTAGATAGATCAAAAACGAAAATAATATTATTTAAATGATTTTTATCTCGGTCTTATTACTAATTGAATATTTTAACGGTTACTGTCCACTAGATATCATCTAATCAACTATTTAATAAATCATTTCAGAATAAGTTTCTCATTGTAAAACATCTAAAGCTTATCCCACCATATGTACGGTTTAAATTAAGGTATACACATGCTATGTGTAATTTATGAGTGACCGAGTATCATCAATCACACTCTGCCAGAGTATCAATTTTTTTCCTTAAAAAAGTAGGAGAGGTAGATTAGCTGGGCTTGAACGGAAGCTTATTTATATGAGTGCCTTCCGAGATTGTACACGTACTTTATTTGATCGATTGGGACAGATTGTTTCATCTGAACCGTCCATTAAGATATCGACCATGAGGCTAATTAAGGCGACGTTTTTAGTTTTTTTTTTTTGGTCTAAATGTCAATAAAGTGGGATACATGATTTGGGCAGTTGAACTTAGCTTAAATGTGTGCCACGTGTAAATTTTGAGTGCATGAGTAGGAACTCCTCTCGCGTGCCAGAGTATCAAAAAGCTTCTCGCATACGGTACAACCAAAACTGGTACGGGATTCCTGTGATAGTTAACCACCATTTTTAAAACGGTGGTGATGCTTCTAGTATATTTACGGCAATCAAGACCGTTCAAATCGCTAACCCAACTGCCGATGGATCATAAGTCAGAAGAATTCACTGAGTGTACGGTCATAACCATCTGATCTTTCCTTTGGAATTTGGGCCATTCACCATTTTAATTTTAACCATCCATTTAATAGCAATTGACTGAACGGTAAAGATACATTAATCTATGTGATTTTGGACATATCAGCCATCCATAATGTGCCCTACAACCTGAATTCTCTGGATATCCGCAAGTGAGTTCCACGTGAGAGGATGATGGGTCACCACCAATTTCAAAATGCTGATAGACCATCATACGAGTCTCTCGATGCTGCAGCACGTTTGGTGTTCCTGGAGTGGCGTGGTGCGCACGGCCAGCCATTTTCCGCCCATTAATGACATATCGATTAGTCGGTCAGTTAGATACATGGCGAGAGACCGGATATATAATTTCGTGGGACCCACATGATGGAACCCTAGATTGGGACATGCACTCCAACATACATGGCCCACAGTGGCTGATAGGGATAGTATGTCTAGTGGGCCAGATGTGGGTGGGCTGGCAATGGGTTTTGAAGGACCCGACCCGGCTTTGGACTGGGCTTGGGCTCATGTCATTTTAGCTTTTGGGGACACCTAAACCATCCTAGCCTAGCTAGACTGCATATCTACGAGTTAGGGCCCGACCCGACTCGATTCGGTTTTGAAATAGGCTTAACCTGAACTCAACTCAACTCATAGACTCATAGTCATCAGGCTTCTGCGTACAGTCTGAGCTCACCCACTAACTAGCGGACGCGGTTTGGCTAGTGAGGCTGCCACCAGCCAGGTGGCTAGTGGTTGGTGCTGCGTGGATCCTACCATGATGTATGTGTTTTATCCACGCCGTTCATCCATTTTGAAAGATAATTTTATGGCGTGATACCAAAAATGAGGAAGATATAAATCTCAGCTGGACCACGCCATGGGAAAATAATAGTGATTGAATGTCCACCCTTAAAAACCAACTATGCCCACTATAATGGTTATTTGACATCTAACCAGTTGATTAGGTCATATAGACTTGGATGAAGATATATATATATATATATATATATATATATATATATATACACGATATAAAAATTTTGTGGCCCTCAATAAGTTTTAAATGGTGGGCATTCAATCCACACTGTGTGGTTCAGTTGAGATTTGGATCAATCTAATTTTTGGGCTCATGATATAAAATGAATTGTAAGAATGGATGAACGGCATGGATGAAACTGGTGGAGCCCATAGAGCACCGACCAGTAGCCATTGGCTAGTGGCTGGGTCATCAGCCAATCCGTTTCCCTAGCTAGCATCGTAAACGGGCTTTTCCTCCAATTCGAGTGGGCCCATGTCTAAATGGGTTACAAAAATTAGGCCCAATCCAAGCCATGGGCATCCATTACAAGCCTGAGCCCAACCCTGATTAGACCGGGACCCAAAATCCAACGGCTCCAACATAATCAATGGTCTAAAATGAAGGTTTGGCCCATCTACGTGTGCCACAGTGGGACCCAGGCACAAAGTTCTAGTTTTCCATCAGGTGGGTCTTGAAAGGTTGGATGTCTTGGGAGAGGAATCAGGTCCATCCACTTGCCTGGTGGGCCACAATGTATAAACCAAATAAACGGTAAGAAAGTTGGCCCATGGTCCACATCCAAGGTACACGTGTTCCCCACGTGCACAAAAGCTTGACTCCTGGTGGGGGCTTGAAAATTGAATTTTTTCCAACGGCCCGGAAATATCAAGAACCTTAATCACGTTTAGAAATCCATCACCATCTGATTTTAAGATGGATTTTGATTGCTGAGAAACATGATTGGATTTTCACCAAACTCTCGTTTTCAGGCAGTTTTAAATTATGTCCGGTGATGTAGTCAACGGACCAGATCAGGCGATGTATTTTGACTCCATTGCGTAAGCCACGGTCATTTTCAACGAGCATTGCATGGGAAGGACGCGGATTTCTGGAAGTTCCTGGGCTGGAAACCTAGGTGGGGTCCACTGTGATATTTGTAAGAAATCTACCTGTCCATCCGTTTTGTGAGCTCATTTCATGACTTGACACAAAAAATGAAAACGATCCAAGACCCGAGTGGGCTGCAAGGAAAAGGTGGGTAGGGAAATTCCTTCCGTTGAAACCTCCCTAGGCTGACTGCGACGTTTACATGCCATCCACACCGTTCATAACATCATTCCTATTGAGATGAACTGAAAACACAAATATTATCCTAATTCAAAACTTCTATAACCTCATGAATATTTCAACTGTGGATGTTCAATCATCACGTTTTTGGCCCACTCGAGTATTAAATCCGGCTCATTTTTGGCCCCATGTCCTAAAATGATCTAAAAAACAGACGAACATGGTGGATTTCTCACAAACATCACGGTGGGCCCCACCTAATTTCCAAGTGCAGGAACTTCGTGGGAAAGGCTTTCAAGGATATCCCCGTCCACATGGGACCTGAGTTTCTTGGACGCGGATTAGCTAATGACAGGTTGAGTAGAGCTATTGAAGTGACGTCACCAAATTCTGTGGGCATCCTTTTGGAGATCCTTTTAGACTTCGAATCAAAGAATGAAGCATATCCAAATCTGGAGTGTACCCCACCGTAGAAAACAGTGGGAAGACTGATGTGCACCGTCGAAATCCTCCTTAGGTTCACCATAATGTTTATTTGAGATCCAACTGTAAGAACTCTATTCAGTGGGCCTCACTGATCAACGGCCTGGATTGTCATACAGTTGGACTGGATGATTGAGTAGACCAGTGGGCTCCACTTCAGGTGATGTCTTTGCGCGATCTATCTGCGCACTCTGCATCTTGTGGGGGAGATGCTATAGTCATCTTTACGCATGAAACGCAATGAGCTTAAGTTGAACTGGGACACTACAATGTGGAGCGTGGGAGGGAGAGAGTTGTGATGGGTTTCAAACTCTCTCTCCACAGTCTCTATAAAGGAGAGCTGGGTCCCCAATCCTACACCACGGCAGAAATTCGAGTCTCATCTAGTGTTTTGCAGAAAGGGTGTGAAGGAAAGGAAGATCCTAGCTTTATTGGTATTCTGGTATTGGTATTATTATCCGGCTCCTATGGCGTCACAGCTAGGTAAGCTATCTGAACCCCTGATCACCATGTCCCTTGCACAGACAGATCCGTGGGTCTATTCCGCATATAGATTAATTCCCACAGTTGGTATCAGAGCTATTGTGCAAAGGCATGGATGATCAGATTATCTATTTCACAATCAGATTCATCCTCTAGGGATTCAAATTCCATATCAGATTTCGAATTCCCAAATCAGGTAAATTGGGATTTGGATTTTTGAATTTAATTAAGGATTTTCACCCTCACTACCAGAATTAAGGGCTTGGAATTCAAATCCCCAAATCTAGATATTAATTAGGGATTATTCGAACCCCAAATCCAGTTAATTTGGGGATTTCAATCCTAAACCCCAATCCAGCCATCCATATTAGGGATTTTGAAATCACTGAATCAAGTAATCTGATTAGGGATTCAGCATCCAGAACCCATAATCCTGAAATTAGGGATTTTGGATTCAAAACCCCATATTAGGCTGTTAGGGATTTTGATTGCCATATCAGTTATTAGGTTTTTTCGAACCCCTACCTGCATCAATCATGGTGAAAGCCATGCTTTACGGCAACGTCTGATAGATGCCGGAGATGCGGCCATGATCGACAACTCTCATCTCTACTCTGGCAGTCTTGTTCCATCGTTTTGTGGAAATTGTGGCTGTCATTAACGGTTACCATTCCTGATAGAACAGAGATGGGTTTACCCAAACCCTTGCATATCACTGCGGCGGTCGCCATTAATGGCGCCCTAGGAGGAGCGATGGATGTTATCCTCCCTTGTAAGCCGTGAGCAGTCACCTTCATCTTCCATCTTCAAAATTTAGGCAGAGGCCGATCATGGCCTCAGGTCACAGGTTTCGCATACAGAGCCTTCACCTTCAGCAATGCCGTTAGCCATCGTAGCCAACACCATGTTTGATGGAGGCGGCCGGTCGATGACTGTCCGCTCATTCATTTGCGGCGGCTCCTTCCTTTCAGCTACTGCATGCGATAGGTCGAAATTGACCTGATTTTCTCACCGCATGTGTTAGGTCGAGAAACGACCTTAGATATATGGTCGGGTTAGCTGACTCGATTACTATGCATTCGGATCCATTTTCTGTATCCGAATGCGGGATCCACATAACACCTTCATTTGGGCCTGACACTCGTTGTAGAGCCCACTTCGAGTCATGGATCCTCTTAATTTTATGTAATGGGCCTGACACCTGTTCTAGGCCCATTACATGTACTATGGGACATTAATCGGGATTCTTCCATCACTTTCAGATCCATTAGTACAGCTAGTAATGAGAAATCAATCCGGCTCGTTCACTAGATAGATAATGCAGATCATGACATTTATTTAATAAACATTCAGAATATGGGTCGATCCATTCATGATTGTAGACACCCATGAATGGATCTATACATCTAGTTATTAAATGTTAATGTTTTCTATCTATCATGAAAACGATATGGGCTAGATCTGTTTTTCTTATTAATGATGACACGATCATATGGAGTCTCAACTCGGTCCAACTGTAGACCCACTACCCATCCTTAAGGGTCTTATACAGACCATCGGATTATAGAGAGCGAAACATATCCGTCCGTTTTTATCAAAAGTTTCTCTATCCTCCAATGATCTGTACTGACCATCTTGTGGGCCGTATTAAACTAATTTAAGTATAATTCATTGAGGCAGGATTATAATTGCAATCCTAAGTCTATATTTGTAGTTTTGGATTCGGTTGTGTTAGCCACCATAGTGACCTCAATCGATGAAAATATTACAAGTACAGACTTGTAACATTGGGATAAGCGGATTACATACAGTTGCGTTCATATTTTCATGCGTATGGTAACGAAAACATAGACGATTACCATTTGGCAGAGACGTAAACGGGTGAAGTAAATGGTGTTGGCAATGTAAAGCTGAAAGACTCATCTCACCCGCAAGTGTTGAGTGTCTCAGATTTACATGACTTACATCACTTAGCTTCATGTTAAGGAGGATCACTAATATGTTGTCATTACCACCCACAGGAGGAATGATAATGATGTAATAGATTCTCACCAGGATGAGATGGTTGGGCCCATCGTCATCTTGGATGATTCAGTTGATGCCTCCCTTAGCAACTGAATTGATTCATTTAGCCTGATATTTTTGTTTACATTCACGAAATTAATTTGTGAAATCATCAACTAATGTGAGTATATATGTATCTCTTCTATTTCAGTCTCAATTCCAACTAATACGCATCAAGTTCCTGCCCTTGATGGATCTAATTACGCTCAATGGAAGAACGCCATTGAAGTTGTACTGGGCTGTCTTCAATTAGATCTTGCCCTAATAACACCAGAACCGCCAGAACCATCTGATGATGCCACTGAAGCTGGATACAATCGATGGGTTGCATGGTTTAGATCAAATGATACATGCCTGAAAGTAATTAAGTATTCGATTTCTGAATCCATGAAAGGCGTCGTGCCTGATACAGACAATGCCAAAACTTTCCTGACTGAAATGGGAAAATGGTTCAAGAAATCTGATAAATCTGAAGTAGGCATCCTTCTAAATAAATTGACTCGTTCGTCCTACGACGGAAAAAGCAACATCCGTGAATACATTGTAAAGCAGATTGAGGTTGTTTCTAAGATCCGTGCTCTAGGGCTTGTACTCACTGATGATCAACTAGTTCATTTGATCATGAATAACCTACCTCCCCAATTCGGCACGTTCCTGGTGAACTATAACACTCTGAAGGACATGTGGACATTGGATGAACTTATCACTCAGTGTGTTCAAGAAGAAGACATGATCAGGCAGGTGGTTAAAGTTCAAAATGTTAATATGGTGACCTCAGGTCATGGGCATGGGTAAGGGAATAAAGGTAAGAAGAAGAGGAAACAAGGTTCTAATAATGGATTCTCTGATCCTCCATTTGGAAACCATAAGAATCAATCTGAAAATGGATCTAAACGTAAACGGGTTAAAGGCAAACCGTGCTTCTTTTGCAATAAGGCGGGTCATTTCAAGAAAGACTGCGAAAGCTTTAAGAATTGGCTCATAAAGAAAGGTAATCATTCTGTTCTTGTCTGTTTTGAATCTTATCTAACTGATGTGTCAGCGGATTCCTGGTGGATAGATTCAGGAACTACTATTCACATATGCACTTTTATGCAGAAATTACTACAGGCCAGGCCACCAACTGATGCGGAGCGCTCAGTATACATAGGCAATGGTGTCAAGGTAGACGTGGAGGCAATAAGAGTCTATAGGCTTAAGTTAAAGTCTGGTCAATTTTAGATTTGGTAGATACATTCTGTGTGCCATTTATAAGGCGCAATTTAGTTTCAATTTCTTGTTTGGATAAGTTGGGATATTCATTCCATTTTGGAAATAAAAGTTTTGGTATTTACTTTAATTCGATTAAAGTTGGAACCGGCTTTATAGTAAACAACTTATACCAGTTAGACTTGATTGCCTCTCACGTCTATAACATTAATACCTTGCATGGAAATAAAGCGGGATCCAAGCGAAGACTAGATTATGAGAATTCCTCCATGTTGTGGCACAGGCGGCTATGCCATAGATCTCGTGAGAGATTAGATAGGCTTGTGCGAGAAGGAATTTTACATTCTCTAGACTTCTGTGACTACAAAGTATGCATTGATTGCATAAAAGGGAAACAGACTAGAACAAGAAAGAAATGTGCAACTAGGAGTGTAGGTCTATTAGAGGTTATACATACAGATATCTGTGGACCATTCCCTACAGCCTCATGGAGTGGCCACAAATATTTTATTACCTTTATAGATGATTATTCTCACTTCGGGTACCTATGCCTTATCAGTGAGAAATCAGATGCCCTGGATGCTTTTAAAATCTATAAGGCCGAAGTTGAAAATCAACTCGATAAAAGCATTAAAGTTGTCAGATCTGACCGTGGTGGTGAATACTATGGCAGATATGACGAATCAGGACGCAATCCAGGGCCATTCGCTAGATACCTGCAGGATTGTGGCATTGTTGCTCAATACACTATGCCTGACACTCCAGAGCAGAATGGAGTGGCTGAGAGACGCAATCGCACCCTTATGGATATGGTGCGAAGCATGGTCTGCAATTCGACATTGCCAGAATCTCTGTGGGGTGATGCGATCAAAACCGCAGTTCATATACTAAACCGGGTTCCCAGCAAAGCAGTTAACAAAACTCCTTTTGAGTTGTGGAATGGGAGAAAACCAAGTCTCCGATATCTACATGTTTGGGGTTGTCCTGCTGAGGCCAAAGTTTATAACCCACATACAAAGAAGCTTGATCCTAGAACCGTAAGTTGTTTCTTCATTGGATATCCAGAAAGATCAAAAGGATATCGATTCTACTGTCCTTCCCACTCTATTAGGATTGTTGAGACTGGGAATGCCAGATTTATTGAGGACACTGAAAACAGTGGGAGCACGAACATAAGAAATTTTGTATTTGAGGAACAAAGGGCTGTGACTCCAGTCATAGTCAATCTAGATCACATGGACATTAATGATGCAGTTGATTCTGCAGTCACTGCAGAACACCACGTAGAACCTCAAATACAAACCACTAATGAGGAAAATCAAGATCAGACCCAGCAAGCTGAACCATTAAGAAGATCTGAAAGAGAGAGAAGGCCTGTAAATCGAGACGATTACATCGTATACTTACAGGAGCACGACTTTGACATAGGGGTGGACAAGGATCCTGAATCCTTTACACAAGTCAAACAAAGTGCTGATCCTTCTCGTTGGTTTGATGCCATGAAAGATGAGTTGAAATCCATGCAGGACAATAAAGTATGGGATCTTGTAGAGTTACCTACTGGAATAAGGCCGATTAGTTCTAAATGGATATTTAAAACCAAAAGGGACTCCAAAGGTAATGTCGAAAGGTATAAAGCCCGACTTGTTGCCAAGGTTTTAACCAACGTGAGGGCATTGACTTTAAAGAGACTTTCTCTCCAGTATCTAAGAAAGACCCATTCAGGATCATAATGGCTCTTGTAGCTCATATGGATTTAGAGTTACATCAGATGGATGTAAAGACTGCATATCTCAATGAGGATATAAATGAGAATGTATACATGTTGCAGCCCGAAGGTTTTGTAGCTACTGGCTCAGAACATTTGGTTTGCAAACTTAAGAAGTCCATCTATAGGTTGAAACAGGCATCACGACAGTGGTACCTTAAGTTTCATGAAGTAATTTCCTCATATGGCTTTGTAGAAAACACTGCAGATGAATGCATCTACATTAAAACCAGTGAGAGTAAGTTCGTTATAATGATTTTGTATGTTGATGACATTCTGTTGGCCAGCAGTGATACCAGGATGTTGAGCGACACCAAGAAATTCTTATCTCATAAGTTTGAAATGAAAAACCTTGGTGAAGCTTCTTATGTCATCGGCATTGAGATTTGCCATGACAGAACACTTTGACTGCTCAGCCTGTCACAGAGGACCTACATTAGGGTACTCGAAAGGTATGACATGCAAAATTGTGCTCCAGGAAAGTCGCCTATTGTAAAGGGCGACAAATTTGGTTTATTTCAGTGTCCAAAGAATGATTTAGAAAAGAATCGAATGAAAGATTTTTCGTACGCATCAGTAGTAGGGAGCATCATGTATGCTCAAGTCTATACGCGACCGGACATTGCCTTTGTCACTGGAATGTTAGGAAGATATCTATCTAATCCTCGAATACAACATTGGATAGTTACAAAGAAAGTGTTACAGTATCTTCAGAGAACAAAAGACTTCAGACTCACATACAAAAGATCTGATCATTTGGAGTTGATCGGATATTCAGACGCAGACTTCGCAGGCCGCGTTGACACTAAGAAGTCTATTTCAAGATATATCTTCATGATGGTGGGAGGAGCTGTGTCGTGGAAAAGCGTGAAATAATCTACCACAGCTTCATCCACTATGGAAGCTAAATTTATTGTCTGCCATGAGGCATCTAATCAGGCACTATGGTTACAGAGTTTCTTCTCAAGTTTGTGAGTACTGGAGCATATCCCGAAACCATTGAGAATATTTTACGATAATTCGGTTGTTATTTCCTTCTCTAATAACAACAAGCATTCGTCAAGGTCGAGGCACATCGACATCAAGTACCTTGTTGTAAAGGAAAGGGTTCAAAATCATCAAGTGTCCGTGGAATTCATCGGCACTAAGCAGATGATTGCAGATACGCTCACTAAAGGGCTCCCTATCACGCCATTTCAGGAGCATGTAACATCAATGGGAGTCATTGATCCCACAGGTGTTTTCAGTTAGTGGGAGTTGAGCGTATTTTGATTTTCACAGACACTTAGAGATCTCATTTTATACAGTTTGTTTGGATGATTTTGATATAAGGATTTATTTCTGCTTCTCTATATACATGCACAAATTTTGAGTAAGTATAACTACAGTCGTATCTCATTGGAGACATGTAAAAGCTTCAAGACCTCTTAAGGATAGGCACATATCATCACACTAAAGTGTGTAATCCTTATACCACATTTCCTAGTTCGTGATCTATGTCGTTAAGATTGAAAATACTTGTGATCGCGCTTAGTCTCACTTAGCCAAAATTAAATGTTGTGATTACTACCACGTTTCGATACTGACTATCTTGATGGACCAGATTGAATAGCATTACTCATACTGTCCAACTATTTTCATTGGTTAACCATTTGGATATTTTCTTAAAAGGATCAAAACTTGTTTTCAAAATAATTCTATATGACTATCATTGATGTTGCTCAATGAGGCCCAAGTGGGAGAATGTAAGAACTCTATTCGAGTGAGGCCTCACTAAGATCAACGGCCTGGATTGTCATACAGATTGGGCTTGATGATTGAGTAGACCCGTGGGCCCCACTTCCCAGATGGTGATGCGGCTGCGCGTTATCCTATCTCAAGACTCTACAGATCTTGTGGGGTGGAATGCTATAGCATTGTCTTACGCAGACATCAGCTTGAGTTGAACTGGGACACTACAATGTGGAGCGTGGGAGGAGAGAGTTGTGATGGGTTTCAAACTCTCTCTCCACGCTCTCTATAAAGAGAGTCTGGGTCCCCAATCCTACACCACGGCAGAAATTCGAGTCTCATCTAGTGTTTTGCAGAAAGGGTGTGAAGGAAAGGAAGATCCTAGCTTTATCGGTATTCTGGTATTGGTATTATTATCCGGTTCCTATGGCGTCACAGCTATGTAAGCTATTTGAACCCCTGATCACCATGTCCCTTGCACAAACAGATCCGTGGGTCTATTCCGCATATAGATTAATTCCCACACCAACCTGTTTACGTGTTAACTCAGATATTAAAGAAGGGAAAATACAAATATCAGCTTTATCGAAAACTTTTGTGGCCTTTACAAGTTTTTAATGGTGGGTGTCACTCTTTCCACTATTATCTGTGGTGAGGTCCCCTCGAGCTTTGGATCTGATTCATTCTTTGTATATTGCCCTAATATGATCTCTCAAAATGGATGAACAGTGTTGATACAACACATACATCATGGTGGGGTCCACATAACTTGATGACGTTACTTCAGTAGTGAGTCTAGCTACTCAACCTGTCGGTAGTTAATCCTCATCCGAGTTTCTTTATAAATGCAACCAAACAACGTTGTCGGTTGAAAATGCGCGTTTGGATGCACTATCTAATTGAATTGCAATAATGGGATAATGTGAATTTTCAATTTTGACAAGCGGGTCTATGGTTCGCTAATCTAGACCGTCAGTCTGCTGCATCCCACCATGGATGGGCCATGTAATATCTTGGGACCACGAATCAAAGGTCAAGATTGTTCAATGAGATCACGGTAGGGTCAAGTTCGTGCATGATGGGATGCAACATGCCATTGAAAATCGTTTCAGCGAAAAAAAAGTCTTGTCCACACATCAGGTGGACCACTATATTAGGAGCAGGCAACGACTTAGAAAATTCCGTAGATATGTTCATAAACTGTGGCCCACCGCCAACTTGAACGGTTTGAATCGAGTAATGTATGCCACGTGTACAATTCGTGATTTACCATTTCAAGTGAGCCACACAAGGTCTCTCGATCAATCATTGGATACATGAGGACGCCTGTTTTTTTTTTTTTTTTTCACCGTCTGACACGTGGAGCCATTAGAATATGTTATGCATGTGTATCAATAAATGTACGTTAAGTTCTATAAGGCCTGACCATCAGAGATGTATTGTTCCCCTTGGCTATTACTATTGAGGAGAGCAATTTAATAATTTCATTTTACGTAAACCTATTTCATTTAGAGTAATATATATTTTGTCATGAGAAAGAGAGTCAATACAATTTGAACTCGGATGAAGTTTTGACCATCTGTCAGAGAAAAAGAACGAATTGATCTTGTGGGATTCTCAAGAAAATCTTCGATTTCTTCCGGAAGCAGATGATTATTCACCCGCTTCTTCCGTGAATAGCCAGGACATTGTATTAAGTGTTTTTTTTTTTTTTTTTTTAATGGTGTTTGAGTGTGTTAGATGGGTGTGAATTCATGAATGTACCAAAAGATAACTATATAAATTTTTGTATAGTAATTTGTAATTTTTATTTTTCTGTTTTCTTTTAATTTCGCCATCGCTACGTGTGTTCAAGAATAAATCTCTTTTACTACTAGCATAATAGGAAGCGGATTGCTTAGAAAGTAACTTTGAGTAAACTTTATGGGGTCCACGATGATTTATATATTTTATTCACTCCATCCATCTATTTTATTCCTTAGCCGAAAAATAAAGCATATATAAAACTCAAATGGACCGCATAGAAACATTGTGAATTTAACATTTATAGTTGAAAAATTCTCAAACATTTATCATTTAAAAAATCTCAAGGCCAAGGAAGGTTTGGATCAAGGTTATATTTGTGTTTTCCCTTTCATCCATGTTTTCATGATCTTATTAACAAGTTGGATGACAAATAAACATCATTGTGGGGCCTAGCAAAGTTTCAACGGTGGAAATCATTATTCCCACCGTTTCATGTGGTATGGTCAACTTTAACTTTGGATATGTTTCGATTTTGGCCTCGACCCCTTAAATGAGCTGGGAAACGGATGGACGGTGTGGATAAAGCACATACATTCACAATGTGCCCAACAGAGTTCACTCAGTACGCAATCCCATTTCAGCATAATACTCTTATACACTAAAATCAAGGAGGTGTCAGACAAACAATTCTATTGCTCCAGTCAAGACACATGATCTATCGTTCAGTGATCATAGGCAGAGGGCCTGTAAAACTATGAATATGTACAATTTCTCTTGCTTGTTCCCAAATCCAACCTGCACATTAATAAAGTTGTCTTAGTGACTGGCTCAAATTCCACACCTGGGACTATCAAATCTGAAAAGAGTCACATGAATTTATTTGGAACAAGATCTATTTGAAGTTCCAAAAGATGATCTCCAATGGTTTAGAAAACTAAATCGCCCAGGGGGTCGTTTGGCACCATGGATTTGGGGGGATTTGAGAGCATTTCAAATCCAGTCTATTTGGGATCATAAAAGGAGTTTTAAATCAAGATGATTTTAAATATCTCAAACAGAGGGTTTGAAATCAAGTGGAAGCTATGATTGCATCTAAAATTCTCTCATAAGTTGCATGCGTGACACACAACTGATTTAGTGGGCATGTGGCCCTCCAATGATATCCCAAAATAATCAGATTATTAAACTGCATCACTAAAATTACTTTGATAGGATGATCTGTGCAATCCAAACATTGCCCATGTAAATCAATGATTAAAAATTATTGGTTAGTCGCTCAAACATGATCCTATGCTTGTAGCCCACCTGAGACTTGTGATCCTATGGATTGACACAGCTTGGATTAAACAATTTTTCGGTTCCAACTTTCGAGCTGGTACACTGGACAAATATGAACTAGAACTTGAAAAGATTAGTTGGGGCCCAAGTGCTACATTTTGAAAATTTTTCCTGCAGTGAATGGTCTCAATCCATCCTCTAACTAGGTGGGTCAGAATTACCACACAAGTAGAAATTCAGAAAAAAAAAAAAAAAAAAAATGAAAACCAATATCCACATGCATGAACATATGAAGTTAGGCTGGGCTGGACTCAAAATGACCTAAGTCCATGCTTAGCCCAAAATAACCGGCCCAAGCAACACATTCAAGATTGGCCCACCGGCTGCCCGGTCCCGATTTACTTTTTCAGGGCCTGACATGGGTGTGGGTGAGAGCGGGTTGGGTTGGATCATCATGAGGTTGGGCAGCTTGGTTTGGAATTTGAGTCAGTTGGAGGTGTGGGTTGGGTCATCATGAGGTTGGGTTGACCCTCAGCCCAACCCAACCTGCCTGAGTTCCACCCCTAGTAGTAATGTAAGGTAATCATCATAAGTTTGAGCTTTTTGGGTCTACTATCATGTGTGAGTGCCATCCAGCCCATCCATTAGATGATTGCTTCTTTTTAAGCATATGTCTCAAAGTTCAAGCTTATCCGTTACTCAGGTAGGCCACACCAAAAGGAACAATGGGAGACATTGGAGAGGATGACACCTACCATAGAAATTTCCATATGGAAGGTCCAACATGTTGTGTATATGTCATCCAATCGGTTACCCATGAGTGCCGCACCAGGATCAACGCATACACTTAGGTGGGCCACTTCAAAACTCTAGTCAGCAACACCACATGAATATATAGGTCATAGGGGTGATTGTACATTGCTCCCTGTGGTATGTCCCTCTTGAGTTTTGGGTTTGGATGACTCTTGGTAGATATATATATATATATAATATACAGTGGGTCTACAAAAAGAATACAAGGATTTGAATATATTTGCCGTTCGAAGCTTCTTAGTAGGTTCACAAAAGTCGGTGTGCGATGGAGGGACCTCGGCACTATGGGCCCTCCCTTCCATGCATTACAACATACATTAAGTGGGTCCCATTACATGTGGGCCCACTACTCAAAATCAACAATGGAAATCCCTTTTCCACCAAAATGCAAGGTATAGATGACCTTTTCATACTAGGAAAATAAACATCATGACGGGGTCTATGGAGAATAGCTCCATCATGGGATGATCATATGAATCACGGCGGGCCATCGGCCACACGTAGGGTCTAAAGTGAGATCCATATATGTATGTATATGTATGTATATATGTGTGTGTGTGTGTATATTATATGTATATATGTGTGTATATATATGTACATACATATATATACATATATGTATGTATGTATGTATGTATGTATGTATATATATATATAGGGAAAAGGTACTATGCGCTCGAGCGTAAAGCAGTCGTCCGTGAGGTCGAGCTGTGTGGGCCCCATCATGATTTCGTTCGAAGATCCACACCGTCCACTAGATGCGCGAGCCCGTGGGCCCACAGTGAGATCCAAATGTATCGTATATGTCCATGTAACTCGGTGGGTCATACCATCGACAAACATAAGTATACACGCAAAAATATGTAAATGCACTTGGTGGGCCCCACGAGTTGTGGATATATGCACAAACTTGGTCTAAATTATATTCAAGTGGGACACACATGATGGACGGTGTTGATCATCAAAAACGTCTCGAAAGGTCCCAAAATGGTTTTGAATGTTTATTTTTGCACGGCCCCTCTCAACACTGTACGCGTGGTGTGGCCCATAGAAGTCACGGATTAACTTGATTTTCGGCATGTGGGCCCCCTCTGGAATGGTGCATCTGGTGGACGGTGTGGATTTTCGAACGGCATCACGGTGGGGCCCACACCAGCTCAACCTCACGGACGACCGCTTTACGCTCGAGCGCATAGTACCTTTTCCTATATATATATATACATCAAGGCAGCTCCACTGTCCAGGGTCTGGATGGTCTGGACGGTGGATGGCATGGATGAAACATATACTTCATAGGTGGGTCCACACGTGTGGGACCCACCATCCTTGGATAGAGCTGATATTTGTGTTTTTCCTCCAATCAGGCCCGTCCAAATGGACTGCCAGGTGGGCCCACTCGGTGGACGGCATGGATAAAATACATTCATCATGGTGGGCCGCAAAATAGGGAAGAGAGAGAGAGAGAGAGAGAGAGAGATGGTATGCGATGGAGGGACCGCGGCACTATGGGCTCTCCCTTCCATGAATTACAACATACATCAAGTGAGTCCCATTACATGTGGGCCCACCAATCAAAATCAACGGTGGAGATCCCTTCTCCACCAAAATGCAAGGTCTATATGACCTTTTCATATTAGGAAAATAAATATCATGATGGGGTCCATAGAGAATGGCTTCATTATGAGATGATCATGTGAATCACGGTAGGCCATCGGCCACACCTAGGGTCCAAAGTAAGATCCATACCATCAAACGGTAGGCCCCTATAAAACACCCACCATTGGATTTTCTTGGTCCGATGAAATGCCAAACTCCATGGCTCTCTCTTTGATGGAGGTTGATGAAGGTTGAAGGGCTAGGATGAGGGATCTTGGGGTAGGAAGTAGGCCACACACAAAGGTCTCTCTCCTTGGGAATGCTTGGACGTTTGTTTTCTCTTGATGCTTGGGGAATGGGTAGAGAATAAGAGAGAGAGAGAGAGAGAGAGAGAGAGAGATGGTGGTTATAGGAGAGAGGTGATGAGTGGGTGATGGATGTGAGTGATGGATGTACTTAACTTGAGAGTTGACTTATGTGGGTTGCTTGTCTTGGGGAGAAAGAAAGCATGGGTTGGAGATGGGATGTGTACTTGACTTGACTTGATTGATTGATGTGATGGGTTGTACAAATTCTCTCGTAATTCGCAGTGCCCGGTGTTTCTTCGGAATATACGCGGGCCTACATCTATTGGTCTGGGTATCGCATCGGTGTGCAAGACGGGGCGTTGGAACTACAGCGACGGTGCGGTCTCAATGGTACAAGTCTCGGGTCGACTCGACTCAGATTTATGAGATACGACTTAGGGTCACGCACAAATGCAGATTATAGGTCGTGGGTTGCTGGAATTCGACGGGGAGGATCGCGGGAGTCTACGGAACGGTACGGACTAGGATATGGGCCTTACACCTTGTTTACCGACTACGATTTTTCTCTCATCAGTACTAGCCAGCATTTTTTTTACCTTCTTTTCTTTCTCGATTATTAAAGGCGGCATTGCTCTCTCTCTCTCTCTCGAGCAAAAACCCTAGAATATTATCTTTCATTCCAAAAAATTTATCTTTCAAACAAAATCCAATCATCTTGTGCCTGGCTGCTAAACAGATGGGCATTTTCGAACCTTTTTGAGCGATTGATTACATCACGACCAGCATTTTCATCACCGTACAGAGGCTGGGAACTGAAACCTTCGTCAATGTCAGCATCGGGAAAGCCTGGCAGATATAAGACGTAGGTTTGTACAGTTACGTATGTTCTTATATACACGAACTGATATATACGCCCTATGATTTTGACAAATACATCCATTTTTCTGCTCCTGGTAATGGGCATGATGTACTTATTTTGAGCATTTTTTTTCTTTTTAAATTGTGAAAAATGTTAATACTCTGTCAGAGCATGATGGTTGATACACAGGTGATAATAAATTACACACATTGCATGCAAGTAACTCAAATTGAACCGTCCAAGTTGTGAGCTTCTGTTAGATGGATCACTCGTTGATTACATAACTAGAAGACTGGCAGATGATTATTAGACGATTGAAATGAAAATACTAAACACAAAAGAAATATGAGGTTAGGATCGATCAATCACTCTGATTTTGGGTTGAAGGCCCATCTGCAGTGGGTCCCTCAAATTGGATAGTCTAATTTGAGTTAATGTAGGACATAGTTACAATTTTCATGCACCTGTGCATCATTAGCTATTAGGGCTGAAAGTTGGGAGGGTTCAACCCGACCGACCCGTGACCGGCCCAATATTGGGTTGGGCTTGGGAAGGATTTATCAGGTTTGGTTTTAGGCTTGGGCCATACAAACGCTAACCCGATAAAACTTTGGTTGGGCTCGGGTTGCCCGACCCAACCCGAACCCAATCAATATATAAGTTCCTCATAAGTTAATTATAATTGAGTGCGGATCATCTATGTTAAAGACACAGGAAATTCCAATGCCGTCGGGTTTCATTGGTCACGTCATTTATGATGATTCAATTTAACAAGATACACTGAATTTCTCTCTCCCAAATAGATTGCTTTATACACAATATGACTTTAAAGGAGTAATTGTCCTATATTTTAGCTTGTTTGTTTTAAAAATTTATTCTTTATGATAACTAATTACATATATAATTAATAAAATTATAGGTATAAAAAATAAAACTTGTATTGAAAATATAATAAACTAATATAATAATGAAAATAATAGCATATATCTACCCGATCGAACCCGCTTGGGTTGGGCTTAGGTCGAGAATTCCCAACCCGAGGTTGGGTTTGGTTGGGTTAGGGTTGAGGTATAGGAACCTTGGGTTGGGCTAGGGTTGAGCACCAACCCGACCTAACCCGCCCGACTTTCAGCTCTATTAGCTATCACACTGACAGAGTATTAATTAACTCGTGTGCACACACGCACAAATCTAAAGTTGTAGTCACAAAGATTTCTTCTCATATTTGAATGCACTCTGCTTAGTTTGAATCTAAATTTTCATTTTCTTGCCTTTTTTGTTATTGCAATGTGATAAACTGACATTGGTGCTTGTTGGCAAGGCTTCGAGCCTTGTATGATGGACAACCCACTTTGAAAGTTTGGCTCGCACACTAGACAATCCACATTATGTGGGCTCCATATGATGGTTTATCCACATTTAATGTACAACATAGTGGAGTCCTAAATGTCTTTAAATACAAATATTGCAGTCATCAATTCTTCAGTTATTTGGGGCATGGTTCGTTTCTAGTGAGATCCACCAAAATAACCATTGGATTGCTCTTATAATAGAGTTGTTGTAATATTTAAAAATGACGTCAATTATCCTTAAAAAAAACTTTGATTTAAAGGTTTTACCAAACATGCTTATTTCAAATAAGAGCCTTTTTTAACTTGAAAAAATGATTTTATCGGACAAGCTTATTTAAACAGGAGCTAGAACTAGAGTTGGGCACGAGACAACTCGACTCGTTCAAATCTAACTCGACCTGAATGGAATGGGTGAGTCGGCCTGAACCAAGTAGACTTCACTCAATCTGAACTCAATCCAAATTGAGTCAAACTTACCCCGAAACTCGATCCAATCAGACTTGATACGACTCAGATTCGAGTTAGTGTAGCATATATATATATATATATATATATATATATATATATATATATATATATATATATATATATATATATATAAAACCTCGCTTTTCCAAGTATCCATAACCTTACCTGCCACACCCAACCCCGATCTGAACCCAAACTCTCTTCCTCTTCCAAGTCCGGTAGCCACCCACCACCGTCACCAAGGGATGTATACGAGCTAAGCTAGCTCAAAAAGCTCACTCGGCTTGGCTCAATCTATCTCTGCTTGAATGACCAATCGAAGTGAGCCAAGCTTCATATGGAAGTTAAATAGTATTCTTACACGATGAGGCAAAATGTACTTCATAATACTTATAAATGGCTGCTTTAGATATGCGTATGTATAACTATTAAAATACAAAGATGATGTATTTAATGCGTTGAAGATTTACAATCCGAATTAGAAAATCAATTAGATAATAAGATATAGTTATTGCGAATAACGTATCATAGTTCACTAGTGCACAATACCTTACATACCACAAAAGAAATAGTGTGGTTGAGAGGAAAAATAAAATTTTACTTGAGATGGTAAACTCAACGCTACTATAAGTAAAGTTGTAATTTAGTTTGTAAGGAGAAGCGCTGTTAGCAGTGTGTCATGTCCTAAATAAGATTTCGTCTAAGAAGACCAAGACATCTCCATATGAGACATGGAGAGGAAGAAAATTAAGCTTAGAATATCTTAGAATGTGATGATGTCTCACGTATTGTAGAACACATGATCTTAAGGGAACTAAGTTATAATCTACGGCTGTTAAGTACACCTTTACAGGCTATTTACGAAAAAATAAGGTTTATAAACTCATACACTTGAAATCTAATGTGATCATAAAAATAATACATAAAATAGTAGTGATTTAATGATTGCAGTTCTACCATTTAAAAAAATATATAGTTATTGTATATAACCTTAATGGTATACAACAGTAAGTGACTAGATATCTAATGCTTCAAACTTTAGGTGTTTTAATTTAAATATTTTTAAAGCATGAGCATATTTGTAAATAGCCTAAAAAGGTGGGCAGTTATACAACAAGTTCAAAAAAAAAAAAAAGAACGAAAAGGAAAAGAACAAAACCCTGTCTACCGACTAGGGTTTTTCTTTCATTAATATTCTCTCGCATTTTTTCCGTTATTTTCTTCATCGATTATCAAATACGGCATTGCTCTCTCTTGAACAAAAACCCTAAAATATCATCTTCCATTCCGAAAAATCCCTCTTTTAAACCAAATCCAATCATCTTGTGCCTAGCTGTTAAACATCGGGCCTGTTTGGATGCCGGTAAGTCACTTATAGGTGAAAGTCACTTATAGGTAACCTATTTGGATATAAGTTGTAAGTCACTTACAAGTAAGTTAGTTTTTCTGTTTGGGTAACTTATAGGTTACTTATAGGGGAAAAGTTGTATATTCCCACCGAGCAGAGCTTGAATTAGGGAATTGTTCCAAAGTGTTATGATCATATAAAAATGAATATGATCAAATATACCATTTTATTAAGCCCATCAAGATGAATATTTGAGCTAATTATTAGGCAAAACTAATCATAAAGTGGGCGATAAAAGTGGGCCCATGAATTCAAAATATATATAATATGAAGCAATAACTTAATTTAAATATTGCGAATAAACTTAAAAACATTAATAACAAATATAATAATCAAAGTACATTAACAATAAGAAGTGCATTTTTTTCATCGAAATGTAGACGTTGAGCCATAAATGCATATCCAAAGCTCAAGTAGACCATACCACAGGAAAAAGTGGAAATACTGATTTCGACCGTTAAAACCTTTCTAGTGCCCATAGTGATCTTTATTTGTCATCCAACATGTTCATAAGATCACAAACACATGGATGAAGGGAAAAAGAAATCAACTTGATCCATAACTTCTGTGGCCCCCATAAATTTTCAACGGTATACACTCAATTCACCCTATTTCCCATGGTGTGGTCCACTTGATCTCTGCATATAGCTAATTTTTTGGATCATGACTTAAAATTAACTATTAAAATGGATGGAAAGTGTAGATCAAATACATATATCATGGTAGATCCCACAATGTTTACGCATTACTCAGAACACAATCCCTTCCCGCATAATAGTCAGTCGCGAATCAGTTGGTAAGAGTTCTCTTGAGAACTCATCGTACGTGATTTGAGTCCAAAATTTGAACGGTCCACATGATGCTGAACCCCATGAAACCTACACGACCTAACTTTTACTTTTATCTAAAACATTGGTGGGCCATGACAAAAGAAAACATTTTCCTACCATGATTTGCATCTCTCTTTTCTATGGCCCACCAGAGTTTTAAATCAGGGAGTAAATTGGTCCTTGATGGTCTCATGGGATGTTGAATCACATGTACCGTTTGGATTAAAGGCCCATAACACGTGTGAAAAATTGTGCACGTGTGCTCGTGCGTAAGTGAGCGTGCCTTATAGAGTAATGTCAAACCACTCCTTTTTCAAAGGAGAAAAAAAGGGCAGATGAAACCCTACTATTTTAAGAGGAGAAGAGACGAAAGGCGGTAATTGCAGAGACAGATTGCAGAGAGGGAGAGCTGTTCCGATTGGTTGATGAAAGATGAGGAAATGGTGCGTTTCTCCATCTTCCCCTCTTTTTAAAATCTGACCGCCGAGCTTATAAGGGCCTGTTTGGATGCCTGTAAGTCACTTACAAGTAACCTGTTTGGATATAAGTTGTAAGTCACTTACAGGTAAGTTAGTTTTTCTGTTTGGGTAACCTGTAAATTACTTACAGGTGAAAAGCTGTATATTCGTACCGAGCAGAGCTTGGATTAATTGTTACAAAATGTTATGATCATATAAGAATGAATAGAATCAAATATGTCATTTTATTAAGCCCATCAAGATGAATATTTGAGCTAATTATTAGGCCAAACTAATCATCAAGTGGGCTATAAAAGTAGGCTCATGAATTCAAAATATATATAATACGAAGCAATAATTCAATTTAAACATTGGGAATAAACTTGAGCATTTTATAATGAAATCCAAAAACTTGAGCAGAACCAAATCTTAGTTGGACCACGCCATTAGAAATAGGCTGACCATCCGTTTCTATATCCAGGCTGACCATTTGTTTTTATATCCAGGTTAACCATTATATCTAGGTTGACCATATGAATGTTTTTTATATCCAAGCTGACCATCTTTTTTTCCACCTCATTTTAGGATAAAATCCCAAAACTTGAGCAGAGCCAAATCTCAGGTGGACCACACCATTAGAAACAGGCAACACAACCGATGGCTCCATCAGTTTCTCACAACTGTTTTTTGCGGCGGGGTCCACATGAGATTTGGATCTGCGTCCTAAAATGAGTTGGAGAAAAGGATGTACAAAGTGGATATATAACACATTATCAAGGTGGGCCCCATGGTATACTTTTATTGTACTGAGTAAACTCAGTAAACTCATTTAGACCCGCTGTAAATGTGTGTGGCTTATCCAATCCGTCAACGTGATGTAAAACCCCATGAAACAACCAGGGCCCGACTTTTAATTTGATCCAAAACTTTGGTGGGCCTTGAAAAAACTTACAGTTTCCTCCATTGATTTGCATCTCTTTTCTATGGCCCACCAGAGTTTTAGGTTAGGTTGAAAATCGGTCTTAGGGGGTTTTATGGTATGATGCATCACATGGATCGTTCGGATTAGAGTCCCATGACATGTGTGTAAAGTTGCACACGTGCGCAAAGAGCATGCCTCCACATTAGTAACACCCAAACCACTCCCATTTTTGAAGCAAAAAAAAAAGAGGAGGGGTTGTGATGAAAACCCTACTTGTTTGGGGAGGGGGAGAGAGGGAAAGCGGTAGTTGCAGAGAGAGATCGCAGATAGGGAGAGAGAGAGAGATTGCAGAGAGGGAGAAAGAGAGACAGATTGCAAAGCTTAAAAAATCCGACTGTGGGTGCGTTTCTCCCTCTTCCCCTCGTTTTAAAAATTTGATCGTTGTGCCTGTAAGTGACTTACAAGGTGACTTCTCACCCCATCCCCCTGCAGTTTTTTGATAGATTTGCCTTTAAGTCACTTACAGGCTGTAAGTTACTAACAAGTGAATTTTCTCTCCCAAACATTACCTGTAAGTGACTTCCCTGTAAGTCACTTCTCACTTACCCAACTTATAGGCATCCTAAGGGCCTGTTTGGATGCATGTAAGTTCTTTTAAGTTGTAAGTGACTTACCTGTAAGTCACTTACAGGTGAAAGTTACTTACAGGTAACCTGTTTGGATATAAGTTGTACGTCACTTACAGGTAAGTTAGTTTTTTTGTTTAGGTATCCTGTAAGTTACGTATAGGTAAAAAATTGTATATTCACATCGAGTAGAGCTTAGATTAGGGAATTGTTTCAAAATGTTATGATCATATAAAAATGCATGAGATCAAATATGTAAATTTATTAATCCCATCAATATGAATATTTAAGATAATTTTTAGGCCAAACTAATTATCAAGTGGGACATAAAAGTGGGCCATGAATTCAAAATATCAATAATATGGAGCAATAACTCAATTTAAGCATTGATAAGAAACTTAAAAACATTAATAAGTCAAGAAACATTAATCCATCTTGAAATCTGAATTCATTTCACAAATAAATCTAAAAATTAAGGAATTATTAAGTCAAGAAATACATACCATTAAGCATAAATGGTCCATATATATCAAAATCAGAAATATCATTACCGTCCAATTTTTAGAATCCAAATGCATGAAAATAATTAAATAAAAATTAAAAAAATAAATGCATTAAAAGAATCCAAGGGATCATATTAGGATAAGATCTGTGTGCCCCACCTCAATATATTAATAAATAAACGCATAAAAAGATTCCATATACAGCCCACCTTAATATATTAATAAATAAATGTATAAAAAGAATCCATCTTAGGTGGACCTCTCCATTAGAAATAGGCAAACAGCCCATGGGTCCATTAAACTAGTTACAACTGTTTTTGTGGTGGGGTCCACATGAGATTTGGATTAGCCTAATTTTTGGGACCACGTCCAAAAATGAGTATATACTCATTCCATAGTGTTTTTTACTTGAAAAAGACATGAATTTTTTAAGGTAAATTGGTAGTTTGTTCTTAATGACAGCAGCGACACAATATATAAGTAGCATACGATGTAGGTGCACCCACCTAGTGATCCAGATGATATTTCTGGTGCAACCAACTAATGAATGGATCATCAAACAAACCAGCCATCTGATGAGTGTACATTGTACTATTGTATACATACCACTGTACATTTATTACTTTAAATCATCCACAAAGTTACTATTAAAATTAAGTATTAAAATGGATGGACCGGGTGGATCAAATACATAAATCACGGTGGATCAATCCCTTCCGTCAAGATGCTCGGCTGTGCACGAGTTGGCATAAGTTATTGTGAAAACTTTTTGAGAACTCATAACACATGGTGTTAGTCCAAAATCTGAATGGTCGACATGATGAAACACCCCATGAAACCCCTAGGGCTCAACTTTTACATTGATCCAAAACTTTCGTGGGCCATGGCAAAATAAAACAGTTTTCTCCCTTGATTTTCATCTAACTTTTCTATGGCCCACGAGAGTTTTAGATTAGGGTAAAAATTAGTCCCCGTAGGTTTAATGGGATGTTTATCACATGGACCGGAAAGGTACGCACGTGCGCACGTACACAGGTGAGCATGCATATGTACGAGTAACACCTAATCCACTCCGTTTTCAAAGCAGAAAAAACGGAAACATTGCGATCAAACCCTACCCTTTTGGGAGGAGTAGAGAGATAGGGCGGCACAGAGAGAGATTGCAGAGACGGAGGGCGGTCGTTGCAGACACAGAGAGAGAGGAGAGAGAGAGAGAGAGAGAGACGGAGGGCGGTCGTTGCAGACACAGAGAGAGAGAGAGATTTGCAGAGACGGAGGGCGGTCGTTGCAGACACAGAGAGAGAGAGAGAGAGATTGCAGAGAGGGAGAGTGCGTTTCTCCATCTTCCCCTCTTTTTAAAAATCTGACCGTTGAGCCTGTGAGTGGTTTACAGGGAAGTGACTTCTCACCCCCGTCGCCCTGCAGTTTTTTGGTAGATTTGCCCTGCAGTTTTTTGGTAGATTTGCCTGTAAGTGACTTACAGGTGAATTTTCCCCCAAACATCACCTGTAAGTGACTTCCCTGTAAGTCACTTCCCACTTACCCAACTTACATGCATCCAAACAGGCCCTAAGTGACTTACAGGGAAGTGACTTCTCACCTCCATCCCCCTGCAGTTTTTTGGTAGATTTGCCTGTAAGTGAATTACAGGTTGTAAGTTACTTACAGGTAATTTTTCTCCCCCAAACACCACCTGTAAGTGACTTCCCTGTAATTTACTTCCCACTTACCCAACTTGCAGGCATCCAAACAGGCAAGAGAACTAAGTTAGAATCTAAGGCTGTTAAGTACACATTTATAGGCTATTTACGAAAAAACAAGGTTTATAAACTCATACACTTGGAATCTAATGTGATCATAGAAATAATACATAAAATAGTAGTGATTTAATGATTGCAGTTCTATCATTTAAAAAAATATAGTTATTGCATACAACCTTAACGGTATATAACAGCAAGTGGCTAGATGTCTAATGCTCAAAACTTTAAGTGTTTTAATTTAAATATTTTAAAAGCACGAGCTTATTTGTAAATAGCCTAAAAAAGTAGGCAGTTATACAGTAAGTTCCCCAAAAAAAAAAGAGAAAGAAAAAGAAAAGAGCAAAACCGTGTCTACCGACTATGGTTTTTCTCTCCTCAGTACCCTCCCATGTTTTTTCCCTTATTTTCTTCCTCGATTATCAAAGGCGGCATTGCTCTCTCTCTCTCTCTCTCCCTCTCTCTCGAACAGAAACCCTAGAATATCATCTTTTATTCCGAAAAATTCTTCTTTCAAACCAAATCCAATCATTTTGTACCTGGCTGCCAAACAGATGGGCATTTTCGAACCTTTTCGAGCGATTGGTTACATCACGACCGGCGTCCCTTTCACCAGTACAGTTTGGATCACTGCAAACCTTTGTCACCGTCGACATCGTAAAGCTGAAGATATCTGACGTAAGTCTGTACAGTTACGTATGTTCTTATATACAAGAACTGATATATATGGCCTATGATTTTGACAAATACACCCATTTTTCTGCTCCTGGTAATGGGCATGATGTACTTATTTTGAACGTTTTTTCTCTTTTTAAATTGTGAAAAATGCTGATACTTTGTTAGAGCATGATGGTTGATACACAGGTGGTAATAAATTGCACACATTGCATGCAATTAACTTAAATTGAACCGTCCAAGTTGTGAACTTCTGTTAGATGGATCACTCGTTGATTACATAACTAAAAGACTGATAGATGATTATTGGACAGTTGAAATGAAAATACTAAACACAAAAGAAATATGAGGTTAGGATCAATCAATCACTCTGATTCTGGGTTGAAAGCCTATCTGCAATGGGTCCCTCAAATTGGATGGTCTAATTTGAGTTAATGTAGGACACAGTTACAATTTCCATGCACCTGTGCATCATCAACTATCACACTGACAGAGTATCAATTAACTCGTGTGCACACACGCACAAATCTCAGGTTGTAGTCACAAAGATTTTTTCTCATATTTGAATGCACTCTTCTTAGTTTGAATTTGAATATTCATTTCTTGTCTTTTTTGTTATTGCAGTGTGCGAAACTGACATTGGTGCTTGTTGGTAAGGCTTCGAGCTCCAGTCACTCCCCTCTCCTTTTATTTGGGGTTGTTCTATGCCAGCATGTATTTCTCACTGGAGAACTGATCACCCACAGGCAAAAGCACCACAACTTGTGGTGCCATACCATCTCTTCTCCTGTTTTTTAATTAGGGATATCACCACCACCACCGTCGTCGTCATCATCATTATCATCATCACAGTCTTCTGCCAGCTGTTTAGGATTGGTTTTACAAATATAATTTTGCCAACAAACAAGAATGCTTATGATCATCTTTGTTAGAGATATATGTTCATAATCAAAATTCAGACATTTATACGATGTATGAAAAAAATTAGATTCTATACAACCATGAATAATAAGTGACTTTTTCTTTTATCTTTTAAGAGAAACCAAGATTCTGAAACAGGCTTTTGAGATGTTGCTTCCTGAAGAGCTTTTGTTGAGGTCTGTCCTGAAATTTCTCAGTATAAATAATAGGAACAAAATCTTAGAATGCTATAGCTAAATGATCATAGAAAATTTGAGATACATTCTTGACTAGTAGAATGTAGTCAGTAAATGATCATGAACAGTGGCACATGTTTAGAGTTTGTGTGAGTGAAATCATTTCCTATGATGACGAACACACTATGTAATGCGAACCTTGAAAGGGGAAGCAAATAGATCAAAGAAAAGAGGAAAGAGATTGTGGGAAAGAACCTAGCGACCGCCAAAGAGAAACTCTGAACAAGCTCAACAGTCCTCTACTAGGTTGTTCGAGGGACATAGATTCAATTTTTGTTAGTCAATCATTTCTTAAACCTATATTGGATGAGTTTTGCTGCAAGCGACATGCTTCCATCATCTCTGTTTTTTGTTTGATTCTGAACTTCCGTCCAAAATCTTGATGAAGGACCTCAATTGCCAAAGAAGATCCGAGCTCTTGCATGCTATCGAGACTATACTTTTGCTGCATATGGAAGCAACATTGGAGTTTTCAAACGTGCTCATCAGGTTTGTTGATAAAAACTAATCTATACATCTTCTTGACGTAGTATGAGGTTCTTATATTGGTTTGTATAGTCATTTTTTGTGCTATTAAATATTTTAATCTTTGCTATATCAATTAATGCTTTAACTAAAATTTCATCTTCCCATTGTATTTTGGTGGATATAGGATCGTTATCATCATCATCATCATTTAAGCCTTATACCAACTAATTGGGGTCGGATACATGAATCCTGTTTTACCATTCCATTCTATCATGGGCCATAAGTTCAGTTAGACTATAGATCATCAATTATTTTCAGTGGATATAGGATATGAATGGTAATTAAATATTTTACTATCATTGCTCATAGTATCATCAATGTTTTCAATATTAATATGAATCGCACCCTTGGGATATGTAAACATATCAGTTATCTCATGGGAAGTATCGGATGTATCACATAACATTTCACTGTTTTTAGGAAACATTGGAAAATTGGTTCAATTTTTCAATCAAACTTCAGGGAATGTTAAATAAGACATAATTTCACATTTAGAAATCAAAAGATCACAAAAAATAAGTGCAAATAATAAGTTTCCTATGTATAAAGTCCCAAGCTACTTGCTGTTTGATAGAAATTTTTTTTTTTTTTGAAAGATAGATATTTATTTGAAACAAAACAAGGGACTACTAACACAAAGAAAACAAAAAAAGGGAGGGAAAAGGAAGAAAGGGGAAGAGGAAGAAGAAAAGAGAAGATACTGAAAAAACCTATACAAAAAAATAACTAGACAACTAAGGGAAAAAACTAAAAACAAACTTAACAAAAACTAAAAACAAAAGAAAAACAAAAAATACAACAACCAGACCCCTGCCTAGAAGAAACCCCAAGGAGAAGGATTTCAAGGAGTCTAGTCCTTAAACAACACAAGAACTCTGGAGAAAACACCCGCCGAGGACATGCTCCTATCCCTAAAGCAACGATTATTTCTTTCTGCCCATATGGCCCATAAAACTGCTAGCAACAAGGATCTCCATTTTCTCTTTCCTAGAGCACCTTTAGGGTCTGCATGCCACATACAAAAGAGTTGATCAACGGAGTTTGGCATTGCCCATGAAATTGCTGCCAATCTAAGGACGCCCCACCACTGATCTAGAGAAAAATGGCAATGGATGAATAAGATAGTCTACAATTTCCTCGTTCCTCAAACATAGAAGACACATTGGGAATGATCATTCCTTTTTCTTCAGATTATTGATCGTTTGGATTTGATTCCGCCCAACAAACTATCCATAGGCTTCTACTTTAGGAGGAACACCATATGCTCAAAGAGCTCTGCCAGCTGTTTGAATTGGATCTTACAGAGGTCTAAGTGCCAATTAAAGGATCTAACCGAGAAGATGCCCGAGCTTGACAAGATCCAACATATGGAATCCTCCTCAAAGGGCAATGGAGAAATCTCCTGCAATCGAGATACAAGAATAGCAAACTCATGGATCTCATTGTCAGTTAGAGTTCTTCTAAACAAAGGGAGTCAAATTCCTCCATTCTCATTTTCAACAAAGCAATCTCCCACGCGAATATTCAGATCATGACTTATGGAGAAAAGACTAGGAAAACATTCAGCTAGCGTGGGAGTACCACACTAGTTATCTAGCCAAAACCTGAATCTGTGGCCATTGCCCAATGAGAAGGATATCTTATCAAAGGCAAGGGGCCCCATCCTTGCTATGCTTCTCCAAATGAAAGACGCTTTGTACAAAGAAGTGATTCAACTATATTCAAAATCAATTTATATCATTTATAAATATAAGAAATGGATTAGTAGTGAATGATTTGACAAAATATGGGAAGATGAAATCAAAGAATATGCTGATTTCTTGCATTGTTCGGTCGCCCACTTTCCTACCTCCTTTGTCAGTCTCTCGCTGTGTATCGGGAAGCCACCAAAGAAGGCTTGGGATAGGGTCATAGAGAGGGTCAGATCCTATCTTGCTAACTGGAAGAGTAAATATCTATCTTTGGGGGGACGCTTAACACTTATCAAGTCTGCGTTATCTAATCTTCCTACGTACTTCATGTCTTTGTTTAACTGCCCGGCATCGATGGTGAACACTCTGGAGAAGCTCAGAAGGGACTTCCTGTGGAACGGTAAGACCGAGAAGGATAAATTTCACCTCGTCAATTGGAAAGTGGTTTGCAGTCAAATGCAAGACGGAGTGGCTGGGGTCAAGGATTTTAAACTCATAAATCAAGCTTTACTAGGAAAATGGTTATGGAGGCTCAAGAATGAAGACGGGGCCCTATGGAATAAGCTCATAAAAAGCAAATATGGGAGGTCCGAAGGGGATTGGTGGACTAAAAAATGTAGCAATCACAAGGTGTCCGCCATCTGGAGAGACATTCTGCCTATCAGGCCCAAAGTCCTTACTGTTGTCCAAATTAATATGAATCCCGTACGGCCAATATATGTAAACATATCAGGGAACCGTTACGCGATACGGGAATATCGTATCACCGATGCCCGATTTTTAGCAACCGTAACGGTTCACATTGGTCCGTTACAGCATAACGGCCAGCATTGACCCGTAACTACTTTCAATGCTTTAAAAAAAAAAAAAAAAAAAAACAACACAACATACCTTTCCTTTCTTTAGAAATCTTTCTTGCTTCTTTCTTTGTTCTTCTTCTTCTTCTTCTTCTTCCTCTTCTTCTTCTTCTTCTTCTTCTTCTTCTTCTTCAGGGAGGGAAAAGGCCGCGAAAGGGGAAGAGGAAGAAGAAAAGGAATCTTCTCTCTTCTTCTTCTTCTTCTTCTTCTTCTTCTTCTTCTTCTTCTCGTAACTTAACAAAAACTAAAAACAAAAGAAAAACAAAAATACTTATTCAACCATCTTCCTCTTCCTCTTCTTCTTCTTCTTCTTCTTCTTCTTTTCTCTCTCTCTCTCTCTCTCTCTCTCTCTCTCTCTTCTTTCCCTTTTTTTTCATCTCTTCTTTTCCTCTTTTTTTTTTCGCTTTCCTCTCTCTCGGCCTTTTTTTTTTTTTTTTTTTTTTTCCTTTTTCAGCGTATCACAAGACCAACATTATTTCGTGTCACTGCCGATCTAGACGAGCGCCGACACTCCTCGAGCCCCAGTTGTACGAACGGATCTCCATTTCAAAGGAGATCAACGTTATATGGGCTCCACAAAGGATGCATTTATTACATCTACACCGCTCATCTATTTTCAATGGATGATCATTTTAGAGTACTACCCAAAAAATAAATTATATCCAAAGATCATCCGGACCACACAAAAAAGACACACATTGGGAAGATAATATTTTCACCGTTAAACAATTATTGGGCCAAGGGTAACGTTTATTTTTCAAACTATCCATTTGATCCGATCAAACATGAGTGGCCCCACCATGATGTATATCTTTTATCCATGTCGGCCATCCATTTTGCCACGCATTTTAGGTAAGGATTTAAAAATTAATAATATCCAAATCTCAGGTGGACCACACCATACGAAAAAGTGGTTACAGAATGCTCACCATTAAAATTTTCTTTAAGGTCCACTTTAATGTTTATTTTCAATCTAACCTATTAATTGGGTCACACTCACGTGATGAAGAGAAAACACACATGTCACTTGATCTAAAACTTTTCCATAGCCCCAATAAATTTTTAATGGTGAACGCTTAATTATTGTTGTTTCTTATGGTACTGTCCACCTGAGCTTTAGATGTGCCTCATTTTTGGGCTCATACCATAAAATTATTTAGCAAAATGAATGGACGGTGTGGATATAACACATTCATCACAGGTGGGGCCCAAAAAAATTTGACACATGTGCTACACTTCAAAATCCAAGTCCCGCCTAATTCAAGCCTTAAAAAATTGTACACGAAACATATGTTAATTTAAAATTTAGCAATTAAATTATGGACTGCAATTGCTAACTCACAATGCCAAAATCAAATTGTTTAAATAGTTTTAATTGTTAATTTGTGGACTTTTATTTTTAAAATAAGGCCTTTCCTAATTTTTTCATGATTCACTATCCAATAAATGTCCACCAATTCATAAGGCTGGAATAATGACAATAAATTGCATGAATTTGAGGTGATTTGGTGTATAGATTGGTCCTCCAAGTCACTACTTAAATTATCAACGCATCATCTACCTAATTTAATTTAATTTTTTTTAAGAACTATTGGGAGAAATAATATCAAGTTGTTAAATATATAAATTAGATATTTAGAAAATTAAATATATGAATTTTGTAGTCAAATTCAATTAAAGTGTTCATAAATTCAAATCGCAAATTGATACAACTTCTCACCAAAGAATGGATTTTACACCACCATAAATATGTTCCAATTTATAAATGAATGCATATTTGGAATGCTTAGAATAAGACGATTTAATCCATATTTTTTCATATTTTTTGATAAAAAATAAATATGGGAGAATCCGATGGGCATTGCCCGTGGACTAAAAAATGTAGCACTTCACAGATCCGTCGGTTTCCGGAGGGCACATTCGCCAACCGATACCGAGTATCGACACCTTGTCCTTACGGACATCTCAATATCAATCGGTACGGGTACCCGCACTCGGTTCTGGTTGGATCCTTGGTTGGGAAATGAATCCCTCTCTGTAACAGCCCACGCCCACACTGTATTAGGGGTGCACATTTAACCGGTAGAACCGTGGAACCGGACCGGAATCGACCAAACGGTCCGGTTTTGTCCGGTTCTAGAGTGCACCGGTCCCAGTTTCGGTTCCAAAAATTAAAGAACCGGTTACAACGGTTCGGTTCTCGGTTTGGGGTATGTAGAACCGAACCGAACCGTGAACCGATCTGTAGAATCGAACCGTGGAACCGAACTTGGAACCGAACTTGGAACTGAATCAAGAACCCTTTGATTGTTTCCATATTTGACTCATGATTTATGGTTTATAATGCACCATTTAATTATTTTCATAAATGTATTTTTGCACACCTTATACAATATCTAAACCATTCAT
This sequence comes from Magnolia changhungtana, assembly GCA_030180095.1. NCBI lineage: Eukaryota > Viridiplantae > Streptophyta > Magnoliopsida > Magnoliales > Magnoliaceae > Magnolia > Magnolia changhungtana. The sequence continues at coordinate 1,793,558 of JASAUF010000547.1, read as the reverse complement.
CAAATGGACTACAACATGGATGGACATGGGCTTGCAATTGGGTTGGATTATAAAAAGCCCAGAATCGTGGAACCGATTCGGAACCGAACCGGTTTTAACGTTTCGGTTCCGGTTCGGTTCTAGGGTGCCAACGGTCCATTTCCGGTTCCAAATATCCTAGAACCGTTAGGAACGGTTCGGTTCCGGTTTCACCCCAGAACCGGACCAAACCGACCCGTGTGCACCCCTACACTATGATATTGTTCGCTCTGGGCACAGCCCGCACGGTTTTGTTCTCAGGGTTTCCCCCAAAAGGCCTCATACAGTATAGGGTGACAACTCTAAATATAACCACCACAACTTCAGACGACACTTCCGATGTGGGACAAAGTTTCACCTTCACTGTGTGCACAGTAGCCTGGCAGCACTGTAGCCTACTAGCCACGCAGTAGCCTGCCAACTACCTTGGGGCCCGCCCACATGTGCGCCCGTCCATGTGTGCCCGCCCACATGTGACCACAGTGACGGGGCGTCACAATATCATCCGCCGAGGGCAGAGCCGTCCTCGGCTCTGATTCCATTTGTAACAGCCCACGCCCACACTGTATGATATTGTCCGCTCTAGGCACAGCCCGCACGGTTTTGTTCTCGGGGTTTCCCCCAAAAGGCCTCATACAGTATAGGGTGGCAACTCCACATATAACCACCACAACTTCAGATGACACTTCCGATGTGGGACAAAGTTTCACCTTCACTGTGTGCACAGTAGCCTGCTAGCCACGCAGTAGCCTGCTTGCCAGCCACCTTGGGGCCCGCTCACATATGCGCTCGCCCACGTGTGCCCGCCCACATGTGATCACAGTGGCGGGGGCGTCACACTCTCTATAGTCTACCCGAACATTTTTTGCGTCACCAAAACCCCATCCATAACGGTGGCTGATTGTCTTTCCATAGTTGGAGGTGTTGCGGCTTGGAACATTGAATGCAGAAGAAATCTCCACCACCGGGAGATTGAGGAGCTCGCTGCTCTCCTCTCCCACCTCTACAGCCTCCCGGCCTTCCCCAATGTGCTCGATCGCCTGCTTTGGAGCCCGGATAAACAAGGCAAATTCTCAGTCAAATCTCTTTATGGCCTTCTGATCGGCAGACAATCTCCTCCCGCTGGGCTGTTGCAATATTACGGCTGGAAATATAATGTTCCCCCTAAAATTGCGATATTCGGCTAGCTAGTTGGTAGAAGGAAGGTCCTTATTGTCGACAATTTGAGGAAGCGGGGCATGTTGATAACTAATATATGCGCTTGCTGTGTGGCCAACGAAGAGTCGGTGAATCATCTCTTCATTCACTGCCCTTATACTTACCATATTTGGTCGGAAATGCTATCCCGGTTCAATGTCTCTTGGTGCTTCCCGGTCTCCACTTCCTACCTCCTTCATTCTTGGCAGGGGGTCAACTGTGGGAAACAATGCACCCCCCTATGGCGGATGGCTCTTCTAGCTGTTTGGTGGGCCGTTTGGGTCGAAAGGAACGAAAGATGCTTCCAAGATAGAGCTAGTTTTGCGGATGTTACTCTTAGTAGGGCGATTCACTATTTGGTTGAGTGGGCCACGTATTCTGTAAAACCTATTGATTGTAACTATGTGTTTTTACATGTCTAACTATTCTGCTTTCTCAGCAGAACAGTGATCCTTTTGTTCCTTTTTCTGTTTTTTCTTTCATTAATATAATCCTTTGCGTTATCTCTCTAAAAAAAAAAGGGAATTTGTAATTTTATTTTATTTTATTTTAAAATTTTTTTGGGAAAACCCAAGTGAATACAATGCGATACATTGTGATACAATGTGATGCACTGCGATAATATCGTTGATATCCAAAAGTCTGCAACTTCTTGTGGGTTTTGTATTTCTGAGGTGCGATATCGATTATATTGGCCGATATTATAAATATTGCAATCATTGCATGTTATTGCATTTCACAATATTCTTTGTTACCACCCACCTGAGGTTTGGGCGAATGGCTAGCATCATGGGTTTGCTCCCCACAAACGTGAGTTCGATTCCTCTTCTCGTGCTTTACCCGATGCTCGTGGTTTGTGGGTGATTGCGTGTATCCACAGGGATTAGTCTTGCCTTAAAAAGCGGCGGGGACACCCTGTCGTCATAAAACAAATCTTTGTTATTGGGGTACCATTTTGTTGTCATCATCATCATCATAGCATTGTCCCAGCTACAGATTGCAAGCATAAATAGTATTGGCCAATGCTATCGGTATCATATGTCATTAATATGAAACACCCAGGGAATAGCAGATGCTTCCGGGACACTGCTTCCCTCCCCTCCGTTGTAACCTCAAAGGCTAAGCGCCTCATTATTGAATGGGCGGCCCAGTCGCAAGTTATGAAGGCATATGGCCTTCTCTTTCTAGGCGTCTAGCTTGGTTGCCGTCTCGGCAGCCTCTCTAGCCCCTCTTTTGTATCTTTCTTGATTAATATAATCGTTACTTTTCAAAAAAAAAAAAAAAAAAATGAAACACCCGGGAATTATTAATCTCCTTGGTATCACGCGATATATCGTTGATATCTCGTGATATTGATGATATCACAGTGAAATGTCCAGCTCCCTTCATAAAGTTCCATTGTATCGTTGATACATGCAATATGTATTGGCAATACAATGGCAGCAGGCCGAGTCCCCCTCCCTTATGCAATTGCCTATGACACATGCCAAGTGAGCCCTTCAACTCCAAATTAGCCAAACAAGTCACTATAATAATCACATCTTTGGATGAGACATATACAAAGAGCGGACACGCATTTTGCTGAAATCATTTGGGATGTTCTGCCATTTCTCACAAGTAGCTCTGTTTTTGTCACTGAGCATTTTTAGTTGATGTACTGCATGATCAATGTTTCTTGTTCTTCACGTTTGTTCCTGACACTATATGGAACAGGTTGCAACATGGAGCAGGCATACCGAAAAGGTTAATTCGTTGCTCTTGTTTGGGGAACATATCATAAGTATTGATGTCAAGGGTAATCTGTTCATTTGGGAATTTAAAGGAATTGAAAAGAATCTTGCACCAGTTGGACACATTCTGTTAGAAGAGAAATTCTCTCCAAGTTGCATATTGCATCCAGATACTTATCTAAACAAGGTAACTGCCTTCTCTTTCTTAAGAAAATCATTGCTATAGTTCCAATAAAGTCATCATCCTTGTGTCAACTTCTTAATTGCTTTTGTTCCGCTTTGCCTCGTAAAGAAATTCTTAATGAACTCCCCTTAGCTTGATTTGCACTTTTCCTTTTTTAATAAAGTTGTGATGATCTGTCGAAGTGGAGACTCACTGAGAAAGAGATGTACTATTCAGGTTCTTATCGGGAGCCATGAAGGTTCCGTGCAGCTCTGGAACATCAGCACAAAGAAGAAACTTTATGAGTTTAAAGGCTGGAATTCATCTATTCATTGTTGTGTTTCCTCACCTGCACTAGATGTAGTAGCAGTAGGCTGTGCTGATGGCAAAGTTCATCTTCATAATTTACGGTATGATGAAGAGGTAGTTACATTCACACATTCTACGCGGGGTGCTGTGACCGCCTTGTCTTTCAGGACTGGTAAGTGGTAACTCATTAAAGCTGATACATGGTTTCAATGTTGTGCTGCTTTTAGTTTTATAACATTGTCACTGAATTGGAGATTATTTGACCGGCTCGTCTAATTCTCTTTCAATTTATTGATTACATTTACACCTATTTCATAGTAGTATTAATTTTGTTTTCCTACTTCATAATCAATTCGCTGAAGTTCAAAAGAAAGGTTTTTTCTGGTGTGCTCTATTCAGATGATTGGTACTTGTCTTTCTGCTTGGTTTTTCTGCTCTTTTTTGAAGAAAAATAAATGGTGTCAATGCGTGGAGACGGTGTAGAGTCCAAGATGCTGACATTGTAATTTTTTTTAAAATGTACTTGGTAGTATATTTCAATCAATACAATAGCTTGACTTATATGTGAAATGCTTATCTTCAATACCTTTTAAGAGTTAGGACTTGGAAGATTTAGCCATGGAATAAATGTTCAAAAAAGAAAAGAAAAGATTTAGCTAGGGAATAGATACCCTTATTCATTTTTAAGATTTTACTGCCTTGCTTACACATAGCAAAAGATATTTGTTTTACCATGAGCAATTTTGCACCCTTTCAATGGTTGTATGCTAATTAGTGAATGCGTGGTTTCCTTCTTGATGATTTCATATCGCTTGTAAAGTCCCCACGGTGTTCATCTTTCTCTATTTTGTGTTTCAGATGGACAGCCTCTTCTAGCATCTGGGGGTTCATCAGGTGTCATAAGCATATGGAATCTTGAGAAAAGAAGGCTACAAATGGTCATTAGAGAAGCACATGACAGTTCGATTATATCACTCCATTATTTTGCTAATGAGCCTGTTCTTATGAGTTCTGCTGCTGACAATTCAATCAAAGTAAGTAATGTTGATGGCAAATTGCTATACTTGGTGAATGGGTGAAAAGTGAAAACTTTATTGCCTTACTAGTTGCTTGAAAGACCAGCGTTTTTAGTGTTTACTAGTTGCACGTGGGTGAAGTAATACCAGTATATTTCGGATATTAGTCGATGTCTACTACATGTGCATCGTCGTCATCATCACCTTATCCCAAGTAATTGGGGTCAGCAACATGAATCCTTTTTCTTCCGAATGTCTGTCTCCTCCGCTTCTAGGATGCAGAATCTGTCTCTCACCTTCTTCTGTACTGCCCCTTCTCTGCTGCGGTTTGGTCTGGGATTCTGCTGCAGGCGGAACTCTCCTGGGTGGTTCCTTATTTGATTGAAGCTCACATCAGATCTTGGGATGTTGGAAGTGGTGGGAAACTTGGAAAAAAGAGGTGGAGGCTTGGTCTTCTCGCCGCCTTCTGAGCATCTGGTTAGAGAGGAATAATTGTTGTTTCAATGATGTGAAAAACTTGGTCAGCTGCCTTTTGGGCCCTCTTGTTTCAATATCGTAGTGTTCTTTTTGTGGCTAGTGGCCTTTTGGGCCCTCTTGTTCCTTTTTTGTATTCTTTCCCCTTTTTTCTGTTGCTTGCGGGTTGTTTAATAAAATTTTATCATTCAAAAAAAAAAAAAAAAAAAAACCACGGTCAACGGAGTTCTGTGTAGAGTTTTTCAGTCCATCAGGGATTGGGCTCCGGGTTAATGTTTGTGGGTTGGGTTCGAGCTCTGTGCTTTTGTATTTTCTTCTCTGTTTTTGTTCCTTTTTATGGGTCTTATTTGTTTCGGTCTGTTTCGGTTTCTGTTCCCCCCGGTTCTTCTTGTTGTTCTTTTCCTGTTTCTTCCTTTATTGGCTTTTGCCTTTTAATAATATTCATCTTTTAAAAAAAAGTTTGACACTGGCTGCCGACTTCACACAAACCTAAATTATGGCAGAAGTTTGACACTGCCCGCTGACCTGACGGAACCCTCCTCCATCTGGGCTTGGGGCCGGCAATGAGAGCACAAAACTCCCACAAGCGCTATGTAATAGACTATTGCGTAGGTTGATTACAATTAAGTGCTATCTAATAGCCTATTACATTGGTTGATTACAATCAACAAGTTGCCTACTAGATGTGCAGGTTGTTTAAAAATCAATTCCGGCAACCTCTTAGTGTTTGAATGTCTTTCTCAAAAGTCAAAACAAAACATGCAGCTTTAACTAGGACAAAATGATGCTTATTCTGGAATTTTTTTTTTGGTTAATTTTCTTTCTGTTAATCAGCACTTGAGATGCCAATGATTCTTCTTTTAACCAAAACACCATGTTTGCCTTTTTCTTTGAATCAGATGTGGATTTTTGACACAACTGATGGGGATCCTCGTCTTTTACGCTTCCGAAGTGGCCATAGTGCTCCTCCTCTATGTGTAAGGTTTGGATGATAAGAATCCTCTCTAGTTGTTATACATGCATTCCTCTTTGTTAAATATAACATTGTTTTGATTCTCAGAAGTGTTTCCTATTATTTTATTTCTTTCCATGTTTAAAAAAGGGTCTGAAGGACTAAAATGTTCTAAACTCAGTAAAGAAATTATGAAGGCAACTTGGGTTCTGTGCTTGAATATTGCGCTCCTTGGGCTTTGAATTGTTTGGACATGCTTAAGTATCGACCAATTCCATTGGACTAAACTACAGTCATTGTTTCTCCATACTTGTGTCATAGATGGTCCAACAATATCATAACCACCCGTTATTCATTTCAACATGTGGAGCCGTGAACTTAACTGTTAAAACTTAATGTGATCATCTAAAACATATTTGGTAACTATGATGCCTTTGCACGTGAATTCTTTTGGTTGCATTTTGATCAATGCCACTTTACTCTGTTTACTCTCTACAAAACTCGTTCAGGATGCTCTAAATACAACTTTATTCAATATGGAAAATTTGTTTGCTACCATTCACACACAAGAGTATGTCCATTTTTTCTTTAAAAAAATCAAGGAAATAATTCCTAATTCTGATTAGACTCAACTTACTAAAACCAGATTCTATCTTTTAGAAGAATCCTTACATACTCAGAAGGTAGATAGCTTAGAGAAACAACTCTGTAAATGATGGGGACATTACGCACACACGCGCACGCACATCGCCCCTCCTAAGCACGTACGCAAGGAAAAGGAGGGCCCCATCGTCGATCTGGCTCGATGACGACATCCAGGGAGGGCCTCCTAGCTAGAAGACAAGTTTTGGTTCAAAAAAGTGGGCCTGATAGTCAAGAAAAGCCCATCATGAGATCTCATGATCGTGGCCCACTCGTCGGATTGATTTCATTTTTTAGGTTTTGCTTATTGTTATTATTTAGAACATTATGAACGCTTTAGATTTCTGTGTTTGGTTTTTATTTTAGTTTACTTCATCGCCAAATAATAGGTTGTGCACATGGTGCGAGTTTTTGGGGTATAGGGTTTTCCTATAGGCATCCCTTGTAGTTCTTTTGATTCATTGAAGATTAATAAAAATTCTGCGTTTTCCTACTCTCTTAGTTGTAAAGCCTAATTGGGTGTGAAGCCCTCCCTCATCGAAGGGTTAACTACCGTGGTGCGAAGCTACATCTATCCTGATTCGCCTCCATCCATCGCCATCTCTACTACCCATCTTCATCTCTACTACCCATCTTCTATCATCTCTTCTTCTTATCTTACCCTATCATCTACACTTTGAATCAATCATCTATTGTAGCAATTCTCTTCCCCACATCAGAATTTCAGAATCTGGCCCTACAGGAGGGTTGAAACTTCGGCGGAGTACCACGCACAAACCGTACATCGGATCGAGCTGAGATTTGGGAGTTTTGGAGTCCATCCCTGGCCGACCAGGGCCAAGGTGGCATTTTTTTGAATAGTGGGCCCCACACACGTGCGGCTGGGATTACACGCACGTCCGTCTGGGCCATTGTTGTTGTCCACCAGCGGGATCGTCTTTTGGCTCAGGTTTTTATCCTCTTTTATCCTCTTATAACCGTTTTTCATGAAACTTAGCCTTAGATTACGTTTTCCCTAAGTTATATGCCCCATTTTCTTACCCTAGGGTTCCTTGATTTGAAATTGGTGAATCCCTTGGATTAGGGATTGATTACTATGCATGTGTGGATGATTCTTTCTTATCTTTGAGTATCGTTTGGTTCATAATTTTAATTGATGCAGCCCTATCATGTGTAGGCCTGGACCCGCATAGATTCCCCTTTAATTGAATGTTTGGATTTTCATGTGGGAATGTGGAATTTGTGTAATTGTTTCTGAATTGGTATGATCTAAACTTGAAATCTTGCATATCATATTTAAATTTTCCATGTCCTGCATCAGTAAAGTTGGAAAAATCCCTTTCAATATCAAATTCCTACAATATGCATGTGGATAGATACATAGTGCATAGAAAATCTACTAGGAGTGACCTAATGCATAGAAAGTGTACTACGTGTTGGTCACTCCCACCTTAAAGTTTCTTCAGTTATTTTTCTGCAATTAGTGAATTTCTCGAAATTATGTTGTTCCCAGGTTCTATGGTAATGGGAGACACATTTTGTCTGCTGGACAGGATCGCGCTTTTCGGCTTTTCTCTGTCATCCAGGTTTGATCTCAAACCATCCTCTTCCTGTCTGATGATGTTTGTTCTTTTTCTTGCTTGTTTATCGATTTTGTTGCTTAATTCATAGACTTGAATATGCGTTGCCTTCCATGTAGTGCTACATTCAATTTCTTTTATGCTGAGAAGTCGTAATTTCTGTTATGTGAAGTTTAGAAGATGTATTTCAGTGTTGACGCCATGGAGTCGAATTTCTTTTACTTCCACCAAAGAATTTATATTTTTATCCCCATCTCCTGTACTTCTGAACTGCTGATTCTCACAGCAGATATTACTGTTTTCATATCATTTCCAAAATGGACCGGCTTGCTTAAATGCTTTAAAGCCAGAGACTGGCCATCAAACTGGGAAGGTGCTTGAGCTGAAATTTTGAGTGTTGTTTTAGATCCTTCTTGATTTTGTCTAGGTAATCAGGAGAATAGAAATTGTGACTTCAGGAAAAAGAATAGTATTTATTTGTAATATTTTATAACCTTCTGCTGTTTGAGAAAAATAAGACGATCAAAGGTTGTAAACCCAGCTAATGTTGGTTAGATAGGTAAGCCACTGACGAAAGGATAAACTTGCTGTATCTTTTCCATTTATCTAAGTAAGCCAGTTCATATGAAAACTAATCAATCCAGGTTGTTCAGAACCAGGTAATGGCTTCGGAAGACAACTGGATCTCTGGAGCTTGTGTTCAAGTTAGGTCATGCTTTGTGACTGGTTTGGCCTGCTAGAGGCACTTTTGGTACACACAATCAGTGCCTGTTACAACTGATCTTGGAGATGATCTAAAGAGGATGGGAACAGGCTGTTTACATTCGTTATTAGCTTAAATCATGCTGATTGACTCAATGGGAGATTGTCATTTAAGTCATTCTATGTATTGTAGATAAAAATGTTCTGTGTGATGACCAGAATTTGTCGTAGAGTTAGCGTTGTAGTTTGTTTTAGTTGATGATGGCTAGAGATGTGAGAAGATTATCATGAAAGTTTCACATTCTGAGGAATAATTAAGAAATATCATCTTTGATGAGCAGGATCAACAAAGCAGAGAGCTTTCTCAACGCCATGTATCTAAAAGAGCAAAGAAACTTAAAGTGAAGGTTTGATCCGTCTTGATTAACATTCTTTTGATGTAGGTAGCTTATGCTCAGTTGCTCACACATATGGAATTGCCTTTTAGCTTAATGCTTGCTGCTTTGTTAATTTTCTATGATTAAAATTGATTTTTTTTTTTTTGTTTTTCACTAGTTAGCTATTCAGCTTGTTTGTTTTATTTTCAGGAGGAAGAGATAAAGTTGAAGCCAGTTATCGCATTTGATTTTGGTAGGGTTTTCCCTTAAGATAAAGATACATTATACATTTTAAAAATTATCTTCTTCACTGCTCTTTTTCACGTGTTCTTAGGATCGGTTAATGACATCGAAGTAAAAACATCTGGTAACATTGACTTTCTGTTTTCTATTCATATATAATGTTGCCTTTTGTCGCTCTGTTTTCTTTTCTTTTCTTTTTTGTTTTCATTATAATTTTCCACATTGATTTCTTGTGAAAAAATAGCTGATTTTTTCTTAGTCTTTTTGCTTAACTGAAGTATAGAGTATTTTTGGTTTTTTTAAGCTTCTTGTAACTTGAAGTGACTGTTAACATTTCAGAGTAATAGCTATGCTTGTTGAGCTTGAAGATTTTGGAATGTAACTAGAATCTCTTGTTTAAAAGACAAAAACCCTCCTGTTCTCCATACGTTATGTGTGTTGTCCTTAAAATGCATAGAAAGTCTTGATACTTGCAGTATTGAACTGTGAGAAAATGGAACAAATGGAAACATTTGCGGGTCTTGGGTCGCATTTCAAAACTTGCTACATTTCGCATTTCAAAACTTGCTACATTTCTTTGGCATATTTTCCTTAGTAGTTTATGTAGCTTTCCAAATCTTCTCATGTTCTATTGCTTGAGTATGCTTTCCGTGGTTCGGGGCCTGCACTTTTCATCTTTCGTGTGGAGGCATTACAAGTCCTCATGTGGCTTTAGCTGACAAAGCAACCTCACTGCTGTTTTAATGTTTTGCTGTGTCAAAAAACCAATTTTAGCTGAAATCCGTGAGCGTGATTGGTGCAATGTGGTGACTTGTCATATGGATACTCCAAGAGCATATGTGTGGCGTCTTCAGAACTTTGTCCTTGGGGAGCATATATTAACACCATGCCCGGAAAACCCAACACCTGTTAAGGTATGCCTTTTAAACTTCCATATAATTTCACACATGATCAATCTTTATCAGCTGAGCACACATTTGTTAATTGATGGACAGAGTACGCCATAGAATAGTATGCTTATTGTTTCTACAGAAAAGAAAATCACCTGCACAGTCCATCAACACATGATTTTATGGAAGTTATATGAAGACGCAGTTCATGGATATCTTCACTTATTTATTTGTCTTGTTTGGCAGTCCTGTGCCATCAGCGCCTGTGGTAACTTTGCTGTTCTAGGAACAGAGGTTGGTTGGATTGAAAGATTTAATCTTCAATCTGGAATCAGCCGAGGTGGTTATGTGGATATTTCTGAAGCAAGAAGTTGTGCTCACGATGGAGAAGTGGTTGGAGTTGCTTGCGATGCCACAAATAGTCTCATGATAAGTGCAGGATATCATGGTGATATAAAGGTGATTAAGTTCCACAGTCTACCACTTCATGTTCTTTATTTGCTTTTTTAGCTAATAATATTTATTATTTGCTCTAGTCTTATGATTATTTACCTATCCCACTCGAGCATAAACCACTTGTGATCAGCTACTAAGTGTTGGTTAGAGAAGGCAAATTGTTTTATTTGTGGAAATTGTAATCATGGTTCCAAATATCTGCGGATATACATTGGTTCTTTGAGAAACCTATGCATTACATTTTCGTATTCATCACCCATTCAAATGACTCAATCAGCCAAAATTCAGACTAATGTGGCCACTGATGCGCCATGATAACGATAATTTTGAACATTGCTTACAAAGCATCTGTGTTTCACGAATCCTTCAAATCCTCCCGGGTACTCATGCCGGACATTACATGACGTGGGAAATAGGTATGGAACTATGTTGGATATGGCTCAATTGTACCCAAATAGTTAAATATTAAAAACATAATCTACACAGGCATCGAGATTTTGAGAACGGTATTTTTTTTAAAATTTTTTAATTTTATTTATTTTTTATAACAGGAGTTGTTTTTAATGGATCGGAGTCCTTTTTACATATGTTTGTTTTTCATTTCTCCTAGGCACCTTGTTACGAGAGCGTCAAAGGCTGCATTTGGTTCTGTAAATGGTGTCTTTTAGTTGTTTGAGTGCCCCTTTCTTTTGAAGCCCTTCAATACTAACAGCCTTAATTACATCTTACTCTTCCACATAGGACGATGAACAGGCCAGGCCTGGGGTCAGCTTTGGCCCAGATTTTGAACTATATAGGCTGGCCCTGCAAGGTGGCCTATTCAAAATTCTGTTTGTTCTTCTTCTGAGGTTTAAATTACTTTTTTTCCCAGAACCTTATTGTAATTTATAATACCTCAACTCAACTTATTTTAATTTATAATATTTTTTTCTTGATAAATTAACTTAGTCTTGTCTATGTGATTTTTATGTTGTTCTATATGGTCTCTCTTGTATATGTTATATGGGCCTTCAATAATGTTACTGATGATCTGCTTGCAGGTGTGGGATTTCAAGGGACGTGAACTGAGATCAAGATTGGAAGTTGGTTGCCCTGTCGTCAAATTTGTCTATCAGCGGACAAATGGTACTCGTACTGTTTTTTTTTTTTTTTTTTTCTAATTTTCTGTTCTCTTTTGAGAAGCAAATGTGATGGTCAATATCCAATGCTGCATTTTCAGGTCTTTTGGCAACTGTAGCAGAAGATATGATTCTCCGTTTGTTTGATGTTGTGGCTCTACGGATGGTTCGTAAATTTGAAGGTCATACAGACCGTGTTACTGACCTATGTTTCAGTGAGGATGGGAAATGGCTTTTATCTTCAAGCATGGATGGAAGCCTTAGAATTTGGGATGTTATTTTCGCAAGACAGATAGATGCAATGCATGTTGATGTTTCTATCACGGCGTTATCTCTGTCACCGAATATGGATATTTTGGCAACTTCTCATGTTGATCAAAATGGTGTCTACCTGTGGTAAGTTCTATTAAGTTCAGTTCCTTTTTCTTTGTACATGAGTCATCTTGCAACATATTGGGGTTACTGTTCAGCATGATCTTTTATATTATAAAATGAAAAGTTTGTTAATGGAAACTACAATTTTGGAATGATTGAAGCACTTGATTGTGTAGGATTTGATCGAATGAATCTCTTAGCAATGCCAGTGCATGTTTCATAGACATCGTTAGGATTTCAGATTTGTAATATGCATTTGTTGGTACATCTCTTATTTGGCATGTTTTTGTTTTCTCTCTCTATATATTTTTTTCATGCTTTTTGTTTCTTCCTTTGAAATTGAATTGGTCCTGCCTGTTTCCTATCTGTTTCTTGTCTTGCTCCAAATCTGCAAGACCTAAAAACTAGAATGTCAATATTATTTCCTATACCTATGCTCTTTGATTTTCTTTTTTGCTTATCTGGGTTCTCCTAAGTTGATTTTCCTTGAAATTTGTCAGGGTTAATCAGGCTATGTTTTCTGGAGTCTCTCATGTGCACCCATATGCAAGTGGGAAAGAAGTCGTGGGTGTCCAGTTGCCGGCTGTTTCGTCAAAAGAAGGTTCTGAGCCTGAGGATGAGGAATCTGATCATCCCATTGAGCGTCAATCCCAAAACAAGGATGCTGTCTCTTCTCCACATTTCAGTCATCAAATCCCTGATCTTGTCACCCTTTCGATGCTACCCAAGAGCCAGTGGCAATGTCTGATCAATCTAGACATTATAAAGGTCTCCTTTTTATCCAAGAAGATGATATTCTGTTGAATCACTGTGCTTAGGTTTATCTTTGGTTCTGAAATCCTTGTGCCCCCTTTCATCTGGATCTTGGGCTGTGTTGTTGAGTTTTGGCTGTTTTGGCCTGTTTCTAGTAAATTCATTCCCTTTTAAAAAAAAAAAAAAAGAAGAAAAAGAAAAAGAAAAACTCCCTGCTTTTTGTAACATCTCAATAGTGGTAGATTTTTACGATGCGATCAAGATGCCACAGAATGATCACACTATCATCTTTTTAGTAAATGAAAGTGTTGCCTGCTTAAGCTATTTAAAAAAATAAAAAAATAAAAAATCTTTCAATGAAATAATTTTGATACCATCCTTTATTTGGCTGTGTTATGTTGGTTTCTGTAGTGTGTTCTGACCTGTATGTCTTGGAGTCGATTTGTTGGTACTTTTGTATTGATCTTTTGATTTATTTCTGGATTTCCCTCCCAAATTATAGGTCCGCAATAAGCCCATTGAACAACCAAAGAAGCCAGAGAAAGCTCCTTTCTTCTTGCCTTCAGTTCCATCTTTCTCAGGAGAAATATTATTTAGGCCTATCGATGTAAATACTGAAGAGGATAATGATACAAGAAGTGATGAAGCAGCACGCAGTATGAGAAAGCCTTATTTACCGTCTCAGTTTCTAGAACTTCTTCAATCTGCTGTGGAGATGAAAAACTGTAAGTCTACTTGGTAACTGTTTGCATTCCTAGAGCCTGTTTGAATTTACCCTGACCATTCCACTGTACGCTTGGATGGCTTGGAAAATGGAAACTGCAGGAGGCAAGATACCGTTCCTGCTTTTTCCGCCCCAAATCGCAACTGGGATAAGGACAGCTGTGAGCTTATTTCACTGCCGCTGTTCTATATCATCACGATCTGTGTGGAACATATCCATTCTGCAGCCAAAATTGAAATCTCAGCCTGGTGGCTTGTCAGTGCCTGTTTACTACTGTGGATCAGAAACCTGTAGATTTTTTCCCCCTACCATTATGCTGAACTGGATCGTACCCAACTAGTTGGGATAAGCCGATGATGATGATGATGATGCTGAACTGGTCATGCCACTTATTGTTATTCTGATCCTACCTTTTCATAAAGAAAATCATATAGATCCTGCATCACTTTTGTCTCATCAGTGTTATCATTCGTCATCCTTTTTTTAGTGATACATTTCCCACATTGAAAAGTAAGATAAATTTGCCATTGCCAGGAAAAAAGCCTGCTCGCTTTCTTATTGAAATTAATGTTTGAATCCTTCCTGGAATATATGTAATAGTTTGTTGTTTTCCACGGCCGTTGTTCAAACATCAGTAACATGTATGTGTGTGGATGGAAGGATACATGCATTTTTTTTCACTTTTGAAAGGCCATGCATGTATTTTTTATGGGCAAAACGCTTGATTTGTTGATATTGGAATCTATCTTGGTATATGTTCTCCTACTGCAGTCTCATCGTTCACAGACTACATCAAAGGCTTATCACCATCAACGCTGGATATGGAGCTGCGGATGCTTCAGATTATAGATGATGATGATCTGCAAGAACCTGAACAGAGGCCGGAATTGCATTCTATTGAACTTCTATTGGATTATTTTATTCATGAGATTTCCTGCAGAAACAACTTTGAGTTCATTCAAGCTGTTATTAGGCTGTTTCTCAAGGTATTGTTGCTTTGACTTCTAATTTCTCCTAGATCACAATTTTGACTGTAACTACCAGTTTTAGTTTCTGGATAATGGTCAATTTCTACCTGAATTCTCAGAATGGCTTAAGTTTCTTAGATTTTTTGTGTCCCATTGTTTTCACAAAGATGGGCAATGGTAACGTTTTCCCCCTAAAATATAAATTTCTGCAGGACTTATTTGGACATTTGCCTACACAACACCACACTTTTAGATTCCTATCAAACATGCCTGATCATGTCTACCATTTTTTAACCATGGCAGTAAAATGGAAGTTTTGCTAAATTTAGTGGATAGATACTCCCGTTTTCATTTGCATTTTCTGTAGATAAGGTGATTTGCAGTTAATTCAAAGGACAAGCAAAATAGTTTTCTCCTCCACATGTTAACAACTTAACATCCTCAGGGATGGTCATTTTCTGAAACAGGGCTGTTTGTGGCTGTCTTGGCAACATCATTTTGCATTTGGGTTAATGTCGGATGGGCAGCCAGTTGTTTTTTTTTTTTTTTTCCTTTTTGTGAAAAGCAACAAGATTTCATTAAAAGAGCTGAGATTGCACACCGAACAACAAGCCAAACCAAAACAAAAAATGCCCTAAAAAAGCGCAGCACAATCTTTCAGACCATCTATACAGGAGGCCCATTCTACTAAAAATAAAAGACCCCTGCTAAGAACCATCTTCCATGTACAATCCTTGTTTCAGAAGCATCTTCCATTCCTCCCTCCCCAACTTGCCCATAGGCCAGCCAGTAATCCTAGGAATCATGAGAATGCCTTGCTCTTGTGTGGTCAGCTCCAGCAAATAAAATCCTTATGATGGAGAATCTTAAGAAGCGTCAATTGCCTTTCTCTAACATGTGCATTACATGCCATCAGTATGAAGGATTTAGGTCCTTCGGCAAGAGGAATCATTCTCTGGAGAATGTTCTGGCGTTCTTTGTAGATTGTTGAAAGAATGCAATGCAAGAAATTTTTTAAGGCAAAGTGGTTTTGGTCAAATCGATCAAGGGGAATATATCTGACAGGAATTTTATAGCGGATTGGAAGGAAATGGTTTTCAGACAGGAGGGGATTATCGGACAGGGGGCTCCAGCAGCTGCTCTTGACCTCTCGGTTTTATTAAAATTATGGTTGTTCAAAAAAGAAAAGAAAAGAAAAAAATCCTGCTTTGAATATGATTTGGCGAAACATGATTTGTAAAGCTAACCCAAATAGGCAGGGAATGGCTTTGATGAAGATCTCGTTAATTCAGGGAATTTCTCTTTCGATTTAATCTAACACCCTCAATTTGTGGACAGATACATGGTGAAACAGTTCGCCGTCAATCAACACTACAAAATAAGGCAAAGAAACTTCTGGAAGCTCAAAGCTCGGTGTGGCAGAGGATAGATAGAATGTTTCAAAGTTCTAGATGTATGGTTACATTTCTCAGCAATACACCGTTCTGAGGAGTCTATAGGAGGTGGTGTTTTTAATCCGTTCTCAGTTTTGACGCTATTGGTCCTGCCCTTTGAGTTTATCATTTCATCGGTGTATGAGATCGGCTCTGTTTCTTGCTTACATCAGTATTTACTGAGTTGGAGATTAATGACAAATTTTGAGGTTCTTGATAATGACTGAAATAGCCCGTTTCATGTACTCAAAAGTATGCATCAGGGAGGTATTGAGATTGTTGAGTTTCAGGGTTGCCTTTTTTCACTTGTGTGGATGCTTTGTGCCTACTGGATTGCTTGGCAACTGCCTCACCATGACCCTACTTTGCTTTTTTGCCCTTTTGGGGCGTGCATGTAGTAGTTGGGCTAGGGGTTGATACTGGTGGGAACATTTTGGCATGTGAGTGGCATTGAAAATGGTTTTAAGACTTGGATGAGTCCAATCATCTGATCCAGTTTGACACCACGAGTCAACTTCCTCCCCCCCCCCCCCAACCAATCTCCCTACTCAGGCAAGTTGGGGCCCTGACTCTGGCAAGTCATGATTTGACTCAGGGCTGGATGAGTCGATCAGAGTTTCTGAGTCTTTTAACCATGGCATTGATATGAGCCTTTGCCTTTGCCAGTTCCAAGAGCCCAGGTAAAAGAGAATGGTTGTGTGGCAGCCAATCGGAAACCTTATGCCAATCTACCATTCAAAAGCCAGCCCTAAATTGCTGGGAGAAGACTAGGATGATGATGATGATGATGATGATGATGATATATATATATATATATATATATATATATATATATATATATATATATTATTGGTAATGGTTATTTTGTTTTAGCTGCAGGTAACTTGCAGTTTGGAAAATCTGACCTTGGTGACTTCTGGTCAGGACAGCTCAAAACTCACGATTCCTGATGCATTAGGCCTTTCCGCCATTTCAATGAGGCAGATTTCAACAAGTCATCTACATGGTTAGTAGTTCATGATCTGACTGGGCAATATGCCTATAATTAAAATATATTTGCTAATGGTTATAGCTATTTTTGGCAATTTCTATGGTGCATTTATAGTATTTTACCGGGCCCAGCTTTAAGGAATACCAGGCCTTTAATATTCACTGATTTACATGTTACTTCTTGTGATAGCTGTTGATTATTTTGTTTTAGCTGCAGGTAACTTGCAGTTTGGAAAATCTGACCTTGGTGACTTCTGGTCAGGACGGCTCAAAACTCACGATTCCTGATGCATTAGGCCTTTCCACCATTTCAATGAGGCAGATGGATTGTGATTTCAAGAAGTCATCTACATGGTTAGTAGTTCATGATCTGATTGGGCAATATGCCTATGATTAAAATATATTTGCTAATGGTTATAGCTATTTTTGGCAATTTCTATGGATTGTGATTTCAAGAAGTCATCTACATGGTTAGTAGTTCATGATCTGATTGGGCAATATGCCTATGATTAAAATATATTTGCTAATGGTTATAGCTATTTTTGGCAATTTCTATGGTGCATTTGTAGTATTTTACCGGGCCCAACTTTAAGGAATACCAGGCCTTTAATATTCACTGATTTACATGTTACTTCTTGTGATAGCTGTGGAAGCATTCTCTGTTGGAACATGAAGTTTGGTTGATTATCAGTAACATAAAAAATGTATTGAAATTTTGCTCAACCAAGCTATTTAGTTGCTCCCTGTATAAGCTTTGCAATTTGGAGTGGACCTGCACATTAGGTTGCGCTGCAATCAGTATTTTTTTAATCAAATACTGAAATTTTGGACTTGAGATTGTTTTTTGTTTTTTTTTTTTTTTGAATCCTACAGCTTATAAAATGCTTTGAATATTGTGATTCAACTTGGACATCCTATGGTAGTGATTCCAAATTCTCGGAATCATTTTTCATACAGCCGCAAGCTATAACCAGTACGTTACATTTTGTTCATTTTCTTATTTTCAATTACCATTTCATTTACAGTGTTTGAAATATCAGGATTGCTACAAGTGTCGCTGGCTGGGGATACGGAAAAAATATCGATATTGCTGATAATATCGTCGATAACCGGAAATGCAGGGAAACATGGGGAAAACGGTGGAAATATTCAGTGAAGCTTAAGGAGAATGCTAAAATACACATATTTGCATATTTAGGAATAAAAAATTTCAAAAAAAAATGCATACATGATAAGTTTCTATTTAATGGGAGGCTTAAAAGCATTTGTTGTTATAAGAAGTAAGAAATCAGTCTAAGCATCCCATCAATTCCATCTTTCCAACCATTATACCTTCCATCCAAACATCCATTAGTATTTCAAAATATTGACAACACATGATATTTTGCTGAGAAATCGTTGACAATTGAAAAGAAGACGGAAGAATGTGGTCTCGATATCACCCATGTTGTGTTAATGATAATATTGTTGACAATTTGATCACTGCATACAACTATTTGCTTGAAATGGAATTTTTTAATAAACAGACTTTTGGCGATATCGATACATTGGTGATATTATCGAAATATCGTCGATACACTAGCGATACAAGCGACACCTGGAATTTACACAGTCGAAATTATTGGCGATACATTGGAAATGTTGATACAACCGACACCTTGAATTTACACAATTGAAAATATTGGTGATACATTGGTGATACTTAGGGGGTGTTTGATTTCTCAATTCCTGGGTAAATACCAAACTATCAGTGAATGGCTCATTATTGTTATTTACATATGTTTGAATTGCAAGAGGTATTTCTACCTTGAAACTGGTCCATAAAAGGCTGGTTTAAATCCGCGGGGTTTATTGTGATGCATGTGACATCCACACCTCCGTTTTACCTAAACATTTTAGGACATGAGCCCAAAAATGAAGCATATCCAAATCTCAAGTAGCCCGCACCATAGGAAATCATAGTCACAAAAGGTTTTTATCGGAAAGCGTTCAACCCACTGTTTCTTGTGGCGTGGTCCACTTGAGCTTTGGATCTACCTCAATTTTGGGTTTGTGTCCCAAAATCAGCCCGTAAAATGGATGGATGGCATGGACAAGCCACATGGCCCTAATGAAATTTGTGCCCTCATTGTTAGTGTCCAAAAAGTAAGCTGTCATTGTCAGCATAAGAAAAAGTGTAGGAATTACATTGGTAATTAATCATTATCCATTTACATGTATTTACACAGGGAATTGAAAAACAAACACCCCCCTTGGCGATACATAACCAATTCTTGGAATTTTTTGTACTACGTGTTATCAGTATCATTGAGTTGGAGATAGAGATAATATCAGGATAGTCCGGACTATGTTCATACATCGAATTCACGTGATGTCATCTCTTTTACGTTTATTAGGGTTTGGCAACAGATGAGTCATCAGGTATTGATGTGGGCGATGGCCACGGCCTACTTGAATATCTTAGATTGCACTACCCATGGCTATGCCATGTGAGGCACACGTGAGACAAATAAGGTCAAGTGGGGGTATTTTCGTTGACTGTTGAGTTTAAAGGGCATCTTTGGAATTTCCTTCTTATATTTGTTAGTTGTTAGTTAGAAAGATATAAAGATTGTTGGAGTTAGTTTTAGGTTGTCACGGTTAGTTGTGATTAGCAACTATTTACCACAATTAGATAGTGTTAGTCATGATTAGTTTGGAGGTAGGATTTTTTGGTAGTTAGTCAGGGGTTGTTGTAGTATATCTATAAATACATTGTAATAAGCATATTGTAATAAGGGAGTTTTGGCTCTTGTAATATATTGATAGAGAATTGAGTGTGTTGACAGTGTTTGGATGCCAAATCCCCAAAATTCCCATCTTCCTTTTTTAATTACAAGGGATGGGACGATACGGTTCATAGTGACAAACCTCGTTCTTGGCTGTAAATTCTCTGGAAATTATTAAAAATCGAGGCTTTCTCCACATATTATTGGAAAATTCTGGCTGAAAAATAAAATATTTGTTTTAAATTAATAAATGAATTACAATTTAAATATAAATATCTATATTTATAAAAACTAACTTCAGTTTTATTTATTTAAATTACTGTTTTCCAAGTTAATATGGTTATAATATTCTGAATTTCATAGCCACATTTTAAATTCTGCCGACTAGACCACGTAATGTTTATTTTCCATCCAACTTGTTGATAGGGTCACATAGACTTGGATGAAGGTAAAAACAAATATCAGCTTGATCCAAAATTTATGTGACATGTAATAAGTTTTTAATGGTCAATCGCTATTGTTTCGTGTGATGTGGTCCACTTGAGGTTTGAAGTTGCTTCATTTTTGGGCTCATGCTCTAAAATGAGCCAGCAAAGCAGATGAATGGTGTGGATATAAAATACAAAAATCAATATAGGCACCACGGTCAAAGCCACATTGTTGGATGAGGCCAGCGACATTAAGTGAAGGGAAATGATCGTGAAATGCATGGAATTGACCGTGAAGTAAAGGGAAATGACCGTGAAGTGAAGCGAATTGACCGTCAAATGCATGGAAACGACCGTTAAGTGAAGGGAAATTGACCGTTAGTGAATTTGACTGAGGACTGAAAATGACCGTTAAGTGAAAGAAAATTGACCGTTAGTGAATTTGACCAAGGACTGAAAATGACCGTTAAGTGAAGGGAAATGACCGTGAAATGCATGGAATTGACCATGAAGTAAAGGGAAATGACTGTGAAATGAATGGAAATGACTGTTTAGTGAAGTGAATTGACTATCAAATGCATGGAAACGACCGTGAAGTGAAGATGATTGACCGTGAAATGCACGGCATTGACCGTGAAGTGATGGGAATTGTCCGTGAAATGAGTGGAATTGACTGTGACGTGAAGGGGATTGCTCGTGAAATGCATGGAATTGACCGTGAAGTGAAGGGAAATTGTCGGAAATGACCGTCAAATGCATGGAATTGACCGTGAAGTGAAGAGAAATGACTGTGAAATGAATGGAAATGACCGTGAAATGAATGGAAATGACCGTGAAGTGAAGCGAATTGACCGTGAAGTGCATGGAAATGATCGTGAAGTGAAGGGAATTGACCATGAAATGCATGGAAATGACCGTGAAGTGAAGCGAATAGACTGTGAAATGAAGGGAATTGACCGTGAAATGCATGGAATTGATCGTGAGGTGAAAGGAATTGATCGTGAAGTGAAGGGAATTGACTGTGAAGTCAAGCGAATTGACCGTGAAGTGCATGGAAATGACCGTGAAGTGAAGCGAATTGACCATGAAATGCATTGAATTGACCATGAATTGAAGGGAATTGACCATGAAATTCATGGAATTGACCGACATTGATCGTGAAGTGAGTTATATGTTTCCTGCAGTTGTGAGTCGAATTTCACTAATGCTCAGTCAATTCCATTCACTTTGCGTGTCACGCCCCGAATTCGGAAACCAGGATCACAAAATTCCCGATCGCCGAATCTGGTACCAACAGCCTCCGTAGTACCCCATTTTCAGCTCCCGGCACTCATATACCAAGTTCCGATCCTGAGATCATACAAGGAGGATTTCAAACATGATTTTGATTCAGTATAAGCATAACCATAAGCATAACCCACGAATAATAACCACAAGAACACCATCATAAAATTTACTATGATAAAAAACTTGAGTACCATGCGTATGAAAGGGAAATACAAGATAATATAGTAACAAAAACTCCAGAAGCTCGGCTGCACACTCCAACTGCGGCGAGGCTATGACTGCTTCCTGGCGTCACCTGCACGCATCAATCGTGCATAAGCTTATAAAAAGCTTAGAGGGTGGTGTAGGTGTGTGCGTAGTATAAACGTGCTCAGAATATAATGCCAGAGTAATGCGAAATTATGCTGATGGGTACATTAGTGCAATCGGCCGTACCAGGGCTATGCGGTGTAAAATATGAATGCTATCGGCCATATCATGATCATGCGATGCGAGATGCAACTCAAGCATGCCAATCCTCATCCAAATCCTCATCAAATATCAGTACAGTTCTCATTATGGATAATCACCGAGGTTTAGTATACTCCAAATGGCACTGCCCCTCTCCCAGCCGCACAGTCCAAGTGAGCGTAAGAAGCCTCACTATCTATCTGGCCAATAGTCTGCCAATACCTATCTGGCACGTTGATAGCGAACCCATTTACGAGCTAGTCAAACTCAGCCTAGTATTGCCCCCTACTCTCGGGCGAGTAAGGCCACACCCCTTTCCAACCTACCATGACACAGTGGGAGATGCGGCCTCCTGGTATTCGGCCCTCGTGCGCTTATATATCTACTCGGTCTCGACGTTGGAGTCATCCTCTTGTACCATCGGGTTTAGGGATTTTCACCCAGGGACATTTATGGCGCCCCGATGCTAGAAACAATATTTCCGGTATCCAATCCAGTCATCCACGATGTGTCTATGGAGGCTATGGTCCTGATGTCGCTAGGGCATACAATAATCATAATCACACACATGCAAATGCATGAATCACTCTACTAGACATGCAACAATCCTGCGCGTACCGCGCGCTCATGTAGGGCAACTTCGCCTATCAGGGAGCCTATAAACAATCTGCCCGAAGGCATATGTTATGATCAGTCACTCCTCATATCAGGCATACATATGATGCGTATGGTCAATCTAAACATGTTATATGGTGATGAGCTCTGTTCATATCGAAGATGGGCCTAAACAGCCTACACACTACCAGTATGGGCCTAACAATGAACCCTAGGGAGAGTGATAATGCGGACATTTAACTAACATCACCCTTACAATGTGGACATCGAACCATCATTGTTCCCAAGGCACGGCCCGCCATGAACATCATTACATAAATCGTAGTAGAATCTCACATCGCTATGGGCCTCATATACATCATAGTCGGCCCACATAAAGTACTCACATGCATCTCATTTGGACCTCATATATAGCAAATGGGCCGAGTCAAATGGGCCCCTAAATACATCGAATCGGGCTTCATCAAGTGAGCCCCAAATACATTAAGTGAGCCATACCAATGGGCCGATTCAAAATCATTCATCCATTGTTATAAATCGTTAAAGAACTTACATAAAAATAAATCATATCTAAAGGATCAACTGGACCATACCACAAATGATTCACACTGTTAAAATTTAGAGGGCCCACCATGGAATTTATTTCCCATCCAGACTATTCATAAGGTCACAATGACCTGAATAATGAGGAGACACAAATATCATATTGGTTCAAGACTTCTTTAACTCAAAAGGAGTTTCAATGGTAGACTTTTAATCCCCACTTTACTGCAGTGTGGTCCACCTGATACCAAGATCTGCCTCATTTTTAGTCTCAAGCCGTGAGACCAGGTGGCCCAAAATAGATGGATGGTTTGGATGCAACACATGCATTATGGTGGGTCCCATAGGGATGAACAGCATAGGTAAAGCATGTGCCTCATGGTGGGGGCCACACTGATGGAAGGTGTGAAACACATACATCAGTGGGTCCCACGTGGGGCCCACCATAATGTTTGTTATTATTTTTTCCACCCAACCTGTGGATAAGGTCACGTAGACCTGTATGAAGAGGAAAAACAAATATCACTTGATTCATAACTTCTCTGACCCAAAAAGGGTTTCAATGGCAGACGTTCAATTCACCATTGTTTCCAGTGACGTGGGCCACCTAGGTCACGTACACGGCTGATTTTTGGGTGGCCTGTAGCTAGGAGGGAGGCCCACCAAATGCACGGTGATGATGTTCAACTCACATCATGGTGGGGCCTGGACGCAGATAGCAACAACGTCTGCTGTTGCAAATTTTTTTTTTTTTTTTGAAACCGTTTTCTCGCAGTTTTCGCAGGTGGGGCCCGCCTTAAGAAAATTCAACCCAGCCACTGGTTTCTATGGCTCAATATAAACCCATCAAGCCCAATATTCGATGGGTTTTGGTGTACAAAAACATCATGGTGTATTTTAACGGCAAGAATACTATTCTCTATGCTATGGCCCGCCAGGAAATCAGATTGAGTTCATTTTTTGGCTCAACGCCTAAAATGATCTGAGGAAAAGGATGGACAGCTTGGATTAAGTACATACATCAACGTACGACCTGTAGAAGTGGTCGACACATCACCCTTAGCCACCCCCACACGTCAGTTCACACCACACTGTCACTTACACCCCCACATCTGTTCACGCCTCATGGTGGAGCCACGTCCAGCGTCCAGGATGCTGGACCGTTGGATATAACATAGGCATCATGGTGGGTCCCACATGAACGTGGCCCACCATGCACATATATATATATAATATTAATATAATATAAATATAATATACTATATATGCTATATAGACGGCGGATCTCTCCTAAAATGCGGTGGGCCACACCATCTGATGGATGGAGTAGATTTAACACAAATTGGTGGGGCCCACTTCATTTTAGGGGGAGGATAAAGAGAGAGAAACGAGAGAGACGGTGACGAAGAGGAGGGACCCCGCCACTATGGCCCCTCCATTTCTTACATTACATACTTCAAACAGGTCCCACTACATGTGGCCCCAAAAAATGAGAATTAGCGGTGGATCACCCACTTATCAGCCTTCTCCTTGATCCCTTGGACTCCTATGCTTCTTGCCTTCACTTGTGATGGTGGTTGATGGGGTTTTGATGGTGGTGATGAGAGATGAGAGGGTGGGCCACACTTGTTGTTTTTGGAAGAGAGCTTGGACGTGTGGAATTTCTCATGGAATTTTGAGAAATTGCTAGAGAATGAGAGAGAGAGAGAGAGAGAGAGAGAGAGAGAGAGAGGTAGAAATAATGGATGAAGGGATGGATGGAGTGGTGGTTGTAAGGAAAGGAGGTGGATAGGTTGTAAGGAAAGGAGGTGGATAGGTATGGTTTGGTTTGAAATTTGTAAAAGAGGGATGGGTAGGGGAGAGAGAGAGAGTTGACTTATGGAAAATGAGGGATGAGTTGTTGTACTTTGGGTATGACTTATACTTGACATGAGTGATTGATTGATTGATGGGACATGTTGTAGAGATTCCCTGGAAGTTTACAATGAGCGATGTTTTCTTCGAAATGAACGCGGGCCTACATCTTCTAGCCTGGGTAGCTGTTCGGTGCGCGAGTCGCGGCGTTAGAACCGCGGCGAAGGCGCGGTCTCTAAAGTACAAATTTCGGGTTGAGCCGACTTCGGTATGCACGACTGGGCTTAAGATCGCGCGCAAATGTCGGACATGGGTTGAGGGTTGCCGGAATTCGACCAGAAGGACCACGGAAGCCTACGGAACAGTACGGTCTAGGATACGGGTCTTACATTGCGGTCATTTAAAGTCAGTTCACGGTAATTTCCCTTCAGTTCACGGTCAATTTAACTTAGATCACGATCATTTTAACTCAGTTCACGGTCATTTTAGCTCAGTTCACGGTCATTTTAGCTCAATTCATGGTCATTTTAGCTCAGTTCACGGTCCTCATCAATAACTTAGTGGGTCCTCGGTCTATTAACTCAGTCGGTGCTCAGTCCCTTTTACTTAGTCTTCGTTTAGTTTCACATCTCATTTCGTTCTTTGTTTAAAAAACCCTCAATGTGGGCCATTTGAGCATTGAATTTGCTTATATATCAGGACATGCCATACCATTTAGTGTTTTTAAAAAAAATGAAAATGGATTGTGGACCATGCGCATGTACATAGTATAATATACAGTGGAGTCCACAAAAAGAAAACAAGGATTTGAATATACCTGTCGTTCGAAGCTTCTTAGATGGGGGGACCATTTTCATCCTTTATTGGGTTCACAAAAGTCGAAAATGACGTATGTGGGATGTGTATTCTTGACCGGATAAAGGAAAATGAAGAAGGCAGTAAAGGAAGGGTTTTACTGCTAGGGTGGACAGTCATAGAGGGGGATGAGTGGTCAGAAACTGAGATTTTCGGCTAGGATGAAGGATCAGGGAGAGGAAAGAAGAAAAAACCTAGCATATGAAGGAGATGGGGCCTAACAGCGTTCGAAGGTGCGTCTGGTATAGAGCAGGGGCATTTTCGTCATGTGAAAAGCTGTCCGTATAGCTGGGGAGTATTCTTGGTAGCTAAAAAGAAGTGGGCTTAAAATGGCTGGTGGGCCATAAATGGGTCGTACAGTAGGAAAAAACTCTATTTTTAGCTCCCAAGAATAAGCCCTAGCTGTACGGACAACTTTTCACATGTCAAAAATGCACCTGCTTTTTCATAAGTGTGATTTTTGAAAGCTGGGGTTCCCTATGACTACGGATTATAACCGTAGCCATTGAAAAAAAAAAGTGTACGGCCTGTCGCGGCAGTACCGCCGTATCAGCGGTAGTGCCGCGACAGTCTGTGCACTTTTTTTATTTTATTTTTTTTACATGGAGAACTTTATTCTACCTACATTTTTCTCTAATACATATTTATATAAATATGTATATATAAGCATATAATTTTTTTTTCTCTTTTTTTTTTTCCGTTTATTTCTTTATTCATTTAACAAGAATATCTTTTAAACCAAAATTAGTTATTTGACGTACCATATATGATTTTGGGGTAGGAGAAGTTACTTTAGCCAACCAACCCGGTTATTTTCCAAGATTCCATCAAGTCGATGGTCGAAAATCCATTTCATTAACTTCGCGGTCAATTTCAATCAGTTCGCTGTCAATTTCATTCATTTCATTCACTTCACGGTCAATTTCATTCACCTAGCGGTCAATTTCAATCAGTTCGCGGTCAATTTCAATCACTTCACGGTCAATTCCCTTCATTTCGCGGTCAATTCCGGCGATTCCCCTTCACTTCACGGTCAATTCAATTCATTTCACGGTCAATTCCCTTCATTTCACGGTGAATTCCATGTATTTCACGGTTAATTCCGGGGATTCCCCTTCACTTCACGGTCAATTCCCTTCACTTCACAGTCAATTTAATTCATTTCACGGTTAATTCCCTTCATTTCATGGTCAATTCCGGCGATTCCCCTTCACTTCACGGTCAATTCAACTCATTTCACGGTCAATTCCCTTCACTTCACGGTCAATTTCATGCATTTCACAGTCAATTCCCTTCACTTCACGGTCAATTCCATGCATTTCACTCTATTCACTCCCTTACACTCAAATACACGTCCGAACTCATCTCTGCCATCCCTATTCCCTCAAATACACGTCCGAACTCATCTCTTTCATCCCTATTCCTTCTTTTCATCCATTTTCTTCATTAAATCTTCATCCTACTATCACATTACATCTTCCATGTTCCATTCTACTCAAGGCTACCTGCATTCGTTTTCTTAGAGGAAGCGAATGCATTGATAAACGTGAAATGTTGTAGGCTTTTCTTTGAAGAACGTGTTTCACATCAACACACTCTTATTCTTTTTCTCGAACACGAATTTCACTAATACGACGGCTGTGGGAGGTAAGGACGTTTGAATTATTAAGAAATTACTTAGAAGTTTGTGGTCAATTTCATGTGATCAATTTCATGCATTGCTAAGTCAATTTTACGTGGTTATCCAATAAACTTCAAGAAGTTCGTGGTAAATTTACGATTTATATCATTGTGTTTATTTTCAGAAAATAACTTCGATAATCATCTTTTGCTCATATGGTGGGGAGTTAGTAAGCAAAAACAATCGATACACGTACAAGGGTGGAATGCATGGAATTGACCGTGAAGTGAAGGGAATTGACTGTGAAATGCATGGAATTGACTGTGAAGTGAAGTGGAATCGCTGGGAATGACTGTGAAATGCACAGAATTGATCGTGAAATGCATGGAATTGACCGTGAAGTGAAGGGAGTTGACCGTGAAATGAATGGAAATGACTGTGAAGTGAAGGGAATTGACCGTGAAATGCATGAAATTGACCGTGAAGTGAAGGGGAATCGTTAAGATTGACCGTGAAATGCATGAAATTGACCGTGAAGTGAAGGGAATTGTCCGTGAAATGAATGAAATTGATCGCGAACTGATTGAAATTGACCGCGAAGTGAATGAAATGGATTTTCAACCATCGACTTGATGAAATCTTCGAAAATAACCAGGTTGGTTGGCTAAAATAGCTTCTTCTACCTCAAAATCATATATGGTACGTCAAGTAACTCATTTTGGTTTAGAAGATATGCTTGTTAAATGAATAAAGAAAGAAATGAATAAAAAGAGAGATTTTTTTTATGTGATTATATATTCATATTTATATAAATGTATTAGAGAAAAATGTAGGGGAGAAATGGAAATGACCATGAAGTGAAGGGAATTGACCGTCAAATGCATGTAAATGACTGTGAAGTGAAGGGGATTTACCGCGAAATGCATGGAAATGACCGTGAAGTGAAGGGGATTTATCGTGAAATGCATGAAAATGACCGTGAAGTGAAGGGGATTTACCGTGAAATGCATGGAAATGACCGTGAAGTGAAGGGGATTTACCGTGAAATGCATGGAATTGACCGTGAAGTGAAGGGGAATTGCCGGAATTGACCGTGAAGTGAAAGGAATTAACCGTGAAGTGAAGGGGATTAACCGTGAAATGAATTGAATTAATCGTGAAGTGAAGGGAATTGACCGTGAAATGCATGGAATTGACCGTGAAGTGAATTGAATTGACCGTGAAGTGAAGGGAATTCACCGGAATTGACCGTGAAGTGAAGGGGAATCACTGGAATTGACCATGAAATGCATGGAATTGACCATGAAGTGAAGGGAATTGACCACGAAATGCATGGAATTGACCACCGTGAAGTGAAGAGAATTCGTCGGAATTGACCATGAAATGCATGGAATTGACCGTGAAGTGAAGGGAATTGACCGCGAAATGCATGAAATTGACCGCGAAGTGAAAGGAATTCGCCGGAATTGACCGTGAAATGCATGGAATTGACCGTGAAGTGAAGGGAATTGACTGCGAAATGCATGCAATTGACCATGAAGTGAAGGGAATTCACCGGAATTCACCGCAAAATGCGTGAAATGAAATGGATTTTCAACCATCGACATGATGGAATATTGAAAAATAACTAGGTAAGTTAGCTAAAGTAGCTTCTCCTACCCCAAAATCATATATGGTACGTCAAGTAACTCATTCTGGTTTAAGAGATATATTTATTAAATGTATAAATAAATAAATGAATAAAAAGAGAGAAATTTTGTAGGTTCCATCATGAGGTATGTGTTATATCCAAACCGTCCATCTATTTGGCGAGCTTGTATTAAGGCTTGAGACGAAAAATAAGACAGATCTAACCATCAAGTGGACCACACTGTAAAAGGCGGTAGGGGATTGAACGTCTACCATTGAAACCCTTTTAGGCGTCACAGAAGTTTTGGATCAATATGAAATTTGTTTTTCCTCTTCATCCAGGTCTTTGTGACCTTGTGAATAGATTGGATGGAAAATAAACGATATGGTGGGCCCTACAATATTTTTAACGGTGAAAATCAATATCCCGCTGCTATTTGTGGTGTGGTCCAGTTGATTTTTGGATATGATTTTTTATTTTTATTTTTATAATGCTCTGAAATTATTTCGAAACATGGATGAACGTTGTGGATATAATATACATAACTGCGGGGCATGTAGGTTTGATCACTTTTAAACCGTTCGTACAAGCGGGAGTTCGAAGAGCGTCAGCGCTCTCTGCACGCACCAGCCAATCCGCTTCCGAAAGGAAGGAAGGAGGGTATTTTGGTCCGGTGAAAAGTCGTCCGTACGGTTAGGGTCTATTCTTGGGAGCTAAAAATAAGTGGGCTTCAAAAGGCCCGTGGACCATAAGTGGGTCGTACAGTAGGAAATTTCGCTAGATTTTAAGCCTGTGCTTGTTGCACTGGTGCGGTGATCCGTCAAGGTGGTGCGTTTGGATACACAATAGGACCAAATTGCAATTACGAGATAATTGAAAATGACCGCATTGTAGTATGAGGGAATTCGGTCCAAGTTGGATGCTATACTTGCAGGATAGCTATCCATCATTTTGACAATGGTGCTGACTCATCTTCTCACGTGTGATACATACGTAATGGTGCTAAACCATCACAGGAGTCCAGCCTACGCGACTTTCATGTGCCCCCAAGCGTTAGGGGGTTGATAGCGATGTCCCTGTGAAATCCACTCCGTCCATCAGTTTCTCCAGCTTGGGTAAGAATGTAGGCCCAAAAATGAGGAATGTCCAAAACTGAAGTGGACCACAAAACAGAAAACAGTTAGGGATGGAAATGCCCGCTGCTGAAACCTTCACAGTGTCCACCGTGATGTTTATATGCCATCCAAACCGTTCATAATGTTATTCCCACTGGGATGAACTGAAAATAAAAATATTAGCCTGATCCAAACCATCCATCGCCCAATGAAGATTTCAATGGTGCAGGTTCAATCCCCATTGTTTCTTTATCTACTCATTTTTAGGTTCATGTCCTAACATGGGGAAAGTGATGGACGGTCGGGATATCACATTGACATCACAGTGGGCCCACATAATAGCTTCAACCTACGTGAACGGTTCAACTTTGGTTATTTGGCAATTCAAATCATTTTTGCATCCAAACACAGCCCAACAATGAAGATCGAGCATGATTTTGGGACACTTGATTGCTTGTCACCTTCCATAATTAAATGATATTGTTTGGATTTTCCCATATCACAACTGACAATATGTCATGGATGTGGACTGGCATCCACTAGATGTTAACTAAAAAGGGGTTTCACCCCATTGCCCCTTCTGGCCCACCATGGGATGATCAAGACCGTTCACATAAAAGTCCTTACTGAAGTTAGTTCCTAAAAATACCACCCATCTTGGATCTCATGATCCACATGGAGTGACTTAAAACGATAGTCCAGGAAAACAGTCCCTAACTCATCATAAAATGAACAGTGATGATCTCTAATAGATGATATTCTTTCCATGCTGACCATATACTATAAGATCTTATAAATGAACGGTTTAGATCATTGTATCTTGGGGCAGAAAGGCGCAGGCATGGAACCCTTATTTAGGAACTGGAACCTTGGTTGGTTGCGATGGTTTTTCAACTCCGCCACACGGACTCACTAATCTGGTACCGAGTCGAGAGTACACTCCGCCGAGTTAT
Organism: Magnolia changhungtana; assembly: GCA_030180095.1. NCBI lineage: Eukaryota > Viridiplantae > Streptophyta > Magnoliopsida > Magnoliales > Magnoliaceae > Magnolia > Magnolia changhungtana. The sequence continues at coordinate 1,762,329 of JASAUF010000547.1, read as the reverse complement.
CCAACTACCCACGAGTCAAACCAAGTTGCGCTTGGCACAACTTGACTTAGATAGGCCACTAGCTGACCCAGCTCGAACTCGACTCGGCTCGGTCCTCGAGCTTAACTGGCCAGCTCAGCTCGGTTTGGTTAATAGCTTAAGCCAATTTAAGCTGAGTTTGAGCCAATGCGAAATTTTCTCAAACATATGGAGTGCACCTTCAATTTCACACAGCATGCAAAATATCAGTAGTAGTTTACAGGTATTTCATCAAACACTCAGTAGATAACATCAAAATCAAGATTCAGAGGTAGTTTTATCATGTAATGTTTTTCTTTTAGTAGTGATTTGTTTCATATCCATACCTTCCTCGCCACTAGCTGATACCACGGAGAATGTATACAATTGAAATAACACTTGAGTCATCTCATCAAACACTTGGTGAACAACATTAATATTAAAATAACCGAGACATTGAACCGGTTCGATCTGAGTTCGATTTGAATTGAGGTTCAATCTGAGTCAATTCGAGAACGGCCAAGCTCAAACTTGGCTTGAAATATTTTCGAGCTCCAAAAATTAGCTCGACTCGGCTTGAAATCAATTTCGAACCGAGTCGAATCAAGCTTTTTCGAGTCAAGTCGAGTCGAGCGAGTTAACTGAGTTAACTCAATTCGTGTACAGCTCACTCTATTCTCAGTACTGAGTCGTGGTGCGGAACCAGATTGAACTTGACTGAATCTGAGTCAACTCGGACGAGTCGCATCTACCTAGGTAGATTCATCAATCCATGGTTTCCAAGACGAATCCAAGCCATCCATCATCAGGTGGGGTACATAGTGAAAAATTCCATATACAAAAATCAACGTAGTACGCTCATCAAGTGGTCTATACATGTATGTTGAATTTGGACCGTTGGTCATTTTCTCTAACCACTCATTTTTCTCATATGATTTTTTACCTGATCCGAAAACCAACGTATTTTTTGTCCATGGTACGTTCGTTGTGTATCCTACATGATAAATGGCACGGTGGAGTATGATTGTCCATACATATGCACACTGCCACATTACACTTAGCACACCTTTACTGAAATCCAAACGGTCCAACTCGTGGACTTCAATGTCGATTTATCTTACTCGAAAAATCAATTTGATTAGATATTTCTAGTCATTTATTAATGGTCTTTTGTAAATAAAAAAGTGTCATATAAAATATTTATCCATTACTTACAAGACGGGTTGAATCATCGTACACCATGGTATGCTTCCTCATAGAGCTGGGCATCGGTCCTGTTCTGATCAGATTATGTTCCACTCGACCAGATTCGAAATTTCACAGGCTTTACCCGTATCTAATCAGATCCGTGCCCGGATCTGGGCCACATGATTCGGACAGATCCTATGCACGGTTTCTGTGACTCGAACAGTGTCCGACTTGGTTAGTAAAACTGAGTCGGATCCGGTTGGATAGAATTCGGATATATAAATTTAATTAAATTGTTTCATGTGGTGTGGTCTATTTTAACCTTTAATATACTTACTTTTTGTACTCAATGGTTAAAATAATATGTAAAAATTGATGAACGGCTTAGATAAAACATACACATCAAGGTGGGCCCCACTTGGCTATGAGAAAACTTTCAATGATCCGTGTACAGCGTTTAATATTGAATATAATTTTAACGTGCCGTGCACAAAATAAACAACTTGCCTTTCATGCAAGCAGAGTTCTACAAGTGATTTCTTAATCCAAGTGAGCAGATCTAATCAAAGGGTATGTATTATATCAAAACCATTCATCTATTTTCCAAGCTCGTCTTAAGGCTTGAGACGAAAAATAAGATGGATCTAACTATCGAGTGGACCACACGAATGGTTTAACAGTGAAAATCATTCTATGCTGTTATTTGTGGTGTGGGCCACATGATCTTTGGATATTATTTATTTTTCGAATAATACTCTATAATTATCTCTAAAAGTATATGAACGGTGTAGATATGATAAATACATCACTGTGGGGCCCATAACTTTGATCTCCTTTGAAACGTCCGTACAGCACGGAGCTCAAGGAGCACCTGCAGCTCGAGAGGGTACGAGTACAGCTGTACTCTGGAAAGGAAACGGACTGGCTACTCCCCTTGCCACCGGACGTCCGTGCTCAGTGGGCCCCACCATAATGTATGTGTTTCATCCATGCCCTCCATTTATTTTTATAGATCATTTTAAGTCATTAGAAAAAAAATGAAGTATATTGAAATCTCAAGTGGACCACATTATAGAAAACAGTGTTAAATGAATTTTGACCATTAAAAATGTTAAGTAGGCCATAAAAGTTTTCGATCAAGCTGATATTTATTTTTTCCCTTCATCTGGGTCCTCATGACTTGATCAACATATTTTATGCAATTTATGTGTTTTATCCACACCGTCCATCCATTTTTAGGAAAAATAGGGTAAAAAATAAAAAATATATTTTATACTACCCGCCCACCTATCTATTCGGGTCTGTTCGGTGCGGTTCGGGTCCCATCGGTTCGGGTATTTGGGTCGAGTCTGTTCGGACAGAGGTCTATCCGAACCTGACCCGAAAAAAAATCGGATCTGGAAACCACAACCCGATCAGACCTGATCTTGACCGTCGGTTCTGTTCGAAACGGGTCGGATCGGGTCAAATCGGGTCGGATCTGCCGGATCGGGTCACAAATGCACACCTCTACTTCCTCATATAGCTAGTCACATCTCTTCTCCAATATAGGCAAAAAATAATAAAATGTGTTGTGATGAATGTCTTATATTTTGTAGAATGGTGTAAAGAAATTTATAGATACAGCTTGAATCTTACTACTGTCAATGGGCCGAGCCCGGGTAGGCCTCGGCCCTGATTTTGAACAGCTTCGGGCCGGGCGGTGGGCTGGTCCTATTCAAAATTCTGATTTTTCAGGCTCGAGCCTAGCCCATTGACACCAATACTGAATAAGGTAAGGTGCCTTTGCGTAATGGTAAAAGTTGAAGGGCAACACCCTCAAGTTGAATGGTAAGAGATTCAATCTCAAGAAATGACCTAGCCAAAATAAGATTTTTTAAGTATTTCTATATATTAGGTATAAATATTATTTATGGGGTCCAATTAGGGTTATACAAGAAATTCTTTTCTGATTTTTTACTAGAAATATTGTTGGAATTATAATTCTTTTAAGAATTTTATTTTTTATGGGGCCTTACTTATAGAACAGGCGCAATGCATATAAATTCTTTGTATTTTCTGTTTATTTAGCTCTGCGTCAGTTTACTGTTTTACTTAATATTTGATTTTTTTTCAATTAGAGCTAGCCTTTCAACAGGTAAGTCTTAATTGTTGCATCTTTTGCGTGCCCTACAATTGACAACCCATATGGTAGCAGTAACAGTATAATTCAGCAATCCTAATCATCTATTTGAGGCTTTTTAAAAATTTTAACAGTCTAGATGAGGAAAAGGAAGTACCTACCAACCATATGCATAAAAATCTCAATCACAATGGGTTCAAAACATGGATGATATACAAAAAGGCCCTCTAGTTAAATGACACAAAATAATATACAATGCAACTGAACATACTATTAATTGCACACCAAAACATTGATTAATGTATCTGTTTAAACATTTCAATCTTGCTTTAACGTTATAGAAATTTTTGTTTTGTTGTATGTAAGTGCTATGATTTGATTCCTCTTTGATTGTCAAATTTTGTGTGTCAAAACCTCAGTATGTGTCTTGTGTTTATATCTTGATAAATTTGTTCGAGACACTATGTCAAGAAGATGAATTCCTCAAGCTAGTTCAAGCTACAATATAGAAGATATTAAAGAAGAGTTCAAGTTCAAGACTCAAGCTCAAGTTCACATGTAAGAACTCAAGCTCAAGATCACGTGTATTCAAGGTCAAGACTCAAGCATAGTTTATGACTCAAGTACAACTCAAAATGACATTGATTTCAAAGCTTGTGAAGTAGTCAAGCTGGTCAAGCTGCATCAAGAAGAACTCAAGCTTCATAATGTTCAAATCTAAGCAAATGAAGTTTTCAATGCCCATACTTCATGTCCCAGGTATGATAAACCTTAGATTGACCTTAGGGTAGGTCACTTTGGCTACATAATTCATTTTAATATTAATACATGAATTTGGTCTATTCTAAGACTAGTCCTAGATCTTGTTTGACCAGTCCTAGCACTGGTTCGACCAGTCTAAGAAGTTTCAGGACCAGTCCTAGAATTGTTGCAATTTATCGAATTTTCTGGTCCGGCTACGACCAGTCCTGGAGTTTGCTCGACCGGTCGTAGGATGGTCTCGACTCGACCTTCGACCAGTCGTAAAGCTACGACTCAAACTCCAGCGATGAAATCAAGTATCGCACGACCAGTCGTAGAGGGGTCTCGACCGGTCGTGGACTGCCTTCGACCAGTCGTGGATTGCTTACGATCGGTCGTACAACGGCTTTATCCGATCACGCTCAAAAGTTCAAAAATCAGTTTATTCTTCAACCAATCGTGGTGATCCTAGGACCAGTCGAATACGAATTTCTGCAGCTATAAATAGCACACGAATTTCAGAGTTTTTCATTTGAAAAATTAAGAGAATTCAAGGCTCCACTCTGAGATAAGTCTGTGTTTTTTTTAAAGCTATATTGTGCATAATTCTATTTCCTTTTGTTAGCTTATTGTTATTTGATTTTGATTTGCATTCCAATCTGATCAGAAAAAGGAAAATTCTAAATTCTTTCTTCACAGAATTAAAATCAAATACAGCTAGCCCTAAGTTGATTAAACTTTAAACGTCATTTTAAAGTGAGTATTGGACATTGAACTTTTATATTCGAACTTCTACTTCGATTGGTTCTTCCGGGCTACTACAAGAGGAGAAATCCAAGTATTTTATAATTCTGTTAAATTTCTATTTTTTTAGTTTTTGTTTGGGATTCGCCAAAAAAATTCCATTTGTGTGGTTATCTGAGGAAAGCCAGAAAACTCAAAAAGAGGAGTTTTTGGATTGTGTAAGCCCAAGTTATAAAGACATAATTGTGAAGGTTTTAGGTGAACCTGTGAAACCTATTTTGATAGTGAACGCTAATATCCCCTGTGTGAGGATATTAGGAGTGGAGTAGCATTCTGTGTGGTTGTTGTTTAACGGTTGGTGAACACACAGGCGGACTACTATAATTCTTTGTCTTGTGGATTGAATGCTTGCTTAATCTTTTATCTTTTATCATTCAAAGCTGTGGAATGTATGTGTGGTTGTGAATGTTGTAAATATTTACATTTCAAGCAAGTGTTGGGAATGTTGTAATAAGTTAGATTTAAATTTCTGTAATTTATTTCAATTCCTTGCTATTTATTTTTATTGAGTTCTTGATACAAATGATGTTCTAGAAATAAGGTTGTCCTGCCATAAACCTTTGATTTTTATGGTGTAAGGTTGTCCTTAGAACTGAATTCATATCAACCTCTCAATACCTGTTAATTGAGGTTGAGTTTATTTCAGCATTGTGAATTGATTTATTTTTGTAAGACTATCTATTTATTGTAGATTCCGCTGTTTTAATTTTAATTTAGCATAGTCCTATTCACACCCCCCCCTCTAGGACATATAGCTTGGCCATTTCATTGTACCCTAGCAATAAGATTTTTATGTGGTTGATATATGGGGTAAATTGCAAAAAATTTAGCTGCATTACTCACAAGTCATTCAAATTAAAAATTTCCCCAATATGGGTCTCTGTTTGGTGTACCATGAACCAAAATATAAGATTATATTGGTTATTAGATAGTTAAAAAGTGAAAATGTTCCAATGGTTCTAATTCAATAGAAAATCATTCACAAATTACGGTTACGATTAGAGTTGGCATCGAGTAGAGTCAGATCGAGTTAGGGGTGACTCAACTCGACTTGGTTTTAAAATAGACCTGGCCAGAACTCGACTAGACTCGATACCAAGTCTAGCATGCCTAACCTGATCCGAGTTTGGGTCTGGCACGAACTAATCTGGACCAAGTCTAACCTGATCATAGGTAACGAATTGGGTCGAGTTGGCACCGAGTTAGGTCAAGTGCAGTCACAACTCAGAAGCTAGGGGCACCTATCGGAATTGTAGGCTCTCCATCAACTACACAACATTTCAGATCTAAAACGTCAAATTTGGAATTTGTTATTATTATTATATATGTACGAGTCACATCGAGTCGAGTTAGTACCGAGTTAGATTTGGGGTCGAGTCGAGTTGATTTATTAGGTGACCCAAACTCAACTCGGTTTGAATTCAGATAGGACAAAGTTTACTCAATTCGAGTCAGGTTTGAACGAGTCAAATGAGTTAAATCTACTGAGTCGAGTCATTCCGTGCCCGGCTTTAGTTAGGATTCTTTTACCAATTTCGGTACTAACTTAGAAATGCTCTGCAATTTAGTTAGTTTAATAGGTTTATGTATGCAAGATGCACAATTTTTTATCGGCTGCTTATGAAGGGTCATTCTCTGCCAAAGTATCAAATAACTGCTTTTAAATTTTAAATGGAAGAGTCATGGGACGGTTGTCGGATGCAGTATTTAAAGATGAGAAATTTAAGACTGTGGACCCCACCTTTTAGCCAGCTGTTTTTACGAAAGAAGACAAATCTTCTTTTGCAACTTAGACCTTCACGTGCGGACTTCGAATTTCTGGATGAAAATACCCCTTCTTTTTGCTCTTTTCACTGCTGCTGCTTGTCAGCGTTGCTTTCAGTCCCCTTGACGGAAAAAAAATGAGCAGGTGCTTCCCCAGCACTCTCTTCCAACGAAGAATTAAAGTACAAAGGGTTTTCTTCTCATTTTCCTGATTGAAATCTCTGTGAAGCATTTAGATATCTATCTAGATATCGTCATTCTACATTTTCCATATTTCATATTGGCGTGGGTTACGTGAAATCCAACGAACTGGTTGCATCTCCTTGAAAAAAATTCAAAATATTCCCTTACTCCAAAGCACCTCTCTTTAACCTGCATTTGACCGGTACTGCAGCAGTCGGAGGTATAGATCTTAAAAAAAAAGCTACACTCGTACAATGGCATTGCATGCAAAGTTTGGTCAATTCCATGTGTTAGGCTTAATCAGTTTCATGCATTAGGTTTAGTTAATTTTATATGTTGATCGATTGAATCCATGTCAAACTCGCTCAATTCTATGTTAGGGCTCACTTAATCTGATGCTAGGCTCGCTGAATTCCATGTTATCCTGCTCAATTTCATGCTAGGATCGCTCAATTTAATGTTTTCCCAGTTTAATTTTATGGTAGATAAGGTCAATCCAATGTTTTCCTCGATAAATATCATACTAGGATTGGTCAATTTAATGTTTGCCTAGCTTAATTTCATGGTAGATAAGGTCAATCTAATGTTTAACGCGATAAATTTCATGCTAGGATCGCTCAATTTAATGTTTGTCTAGCTTAATTTCATAGTAGATAAGGTCAATTTAATGTTTGCCGCGATAAATTTCATACTAGGATTGCTCAATTTAATGTTTGTCCAGCTTAATTTCATAGTAGATAAGGGCAAGTTAATGTTTGACGCAATGTTAAAAGTGATAAATTTTATGCTAGGATCGCTCAATTTAATGTTTTCCCAGCTTATTTCCATGGTACATAAGGTCAATTTAATGTTTCACTCGGATAAATATCATATTAGGATCGGTCAATTTAATGTTTGCCTAGCTTAATTTTATGGTAGATAAGGTCAATTTAATGTTTGCCGCGATAAATTTTATACTAAGATTGCTCAATTTAATGTTTGCCTAGATTAATTTCATGGTAGATAAGGACAATTTAATGTTTGCCGCGATTAATTTCATGCTAGGATCGCTCAATTTAATGTTTGCCCAGCTTAATTCTATGGTACATAAGGTCAATTTAATGTTTGCCTCGATAAATATAATGTTGGGATTGCTCCTAAACCCGGTCCCGAACCCGATTTCCTAAACCTAAACCTTAACCTAATCTCAGTTCCCTAAACCTTAACCTATAACATAACTTAAACCTAAACCTATAACCGACACTTATAACCTAAACCTAAAACCTAAATGTATTCTCAAATCTCTAAACCTAAACCTACACCTAATTCTAATATCAACTCCTTAACCTAAACCTAAACTTGAAAACCCAAACCTAAACCCAGTCTCGAACTCGATTTCCGAAACCTAAACCTTAACCTATTCTCAGTTCCCTAAACCTTAACCTATAACCTAACTTAAACCTAAACCTATAACCAACACTTATAACCTAAACCTATAACCTACACTTAGATGGGCCCACATTGAAAGTATGTAGTATATCCACGCAGTCCATCTAATTTTAGAGGTTGAGCCCCAAATTGAAGCATATCAAAATATCAAGTGAATCATACCACGGGAAACAGTGGGCATAATGATTTTCTAATTTGCCTCACTGATTTCATGTTTGCCCCGCTGAATTCCATGCTTGCCCCACTCATTTGCTAGTTTGCCCCGCTTAATTTCATGTTTGCCCCGATCATTTGCTAGTTTGCCCCGCTCAATTTCATGCTCGCCCCGCTCATTTGCTAGTTTGCCCCGCTCATTTCCTAGTTTGCCCCTCTCAATTTCATGCCTACCCCACTCGTTTCCTAGTTTGCCCCACTCAATTTCATGCTTACCCCGCTCAATTTCATGCTTACCCCGCTCGTTTCTTAGTTTGCCCCGCTCAATTTCATGCTTACCCCATTCAATTTATTGTTTGCCCCACTCAATTTCTATTTTGACCCGCTCAAATTTTAGGTTGTCGTTCTGAATTTCATGTGTGCCCCGCTCAAATTGATAATGCTTCCCTCACTCAATGGCATGATAGATAGCGTCACAAAATTAAACAAGCACCACTCATTTTTCGTTCATTAACGACGAAGGTCCTTCATTATTTAATCGAGTTTTGTCATATGGCATGGTTCCATTGATTTACGATTCACTAATAATGTGTCATTGTATTGGTTTTCAGATAATGACTGCAAGAATCATGTGCTCTTTTGGCGGGGAGTTAGAATTTGAAAATAAGCGATACTCGTACACGGGTGAAACATCAAAACAAATGACACTACGTCTCAAGACTACGTACGAGGAGCTTCGATCTAGAATTTGCAAGATTATTAAGAGTAGACCAGAAGATTGTGATATTAGGATGAAAATATTGAATCCTTGTAGTAACGAATCAATGCCTCTAATCGAAATCGAAGACGATGATGACGTCAACGAGTTCTTATCTTACTAGTTTGAGCATTCGGAAAAATTCATCCTGTTAATCATCGAAACAATTCAACACATCAATACCACAACATATGTGGACAGTGTGGCTGAGGAGTATGGCGTGGAATTCAAACACAATCCTTCTCCATTACCCGAGCCGCCGCAAACAGTAAACTTCGTGACTAGGCAAGTCAGTGGTGCAGTTGACATTAACAGTAATTATAAATACAAGACACCGCCGTTAGCATTAATAACAGATCTGTCATCATCATCCACCATCCCATCTGTGCGTGTAAGCGACATTCTGCTTCGAGACCTCTCTGAAACATCAAACCTCATGACTCGTCAAGTTCTCGTGCCATTTGATAATGATGCACTCACCAATGCAAAAATGCTGGAATATACTGATTTGTTATGTGAATCGACCGATATAGTTGAAGGGCAAACGTTTAAGGATAAGAGTCAGTGCTAATATGTTTTGAGTCAATTTGCAATTCAGAATAATTTCCAGTATAGAGTGCTATACTCAAATTCGACCAGATTTACCGTGGTGTGCTTCGAAGATGCATGTGAATGGAGGGTTCATGCATCTCGGGTGAATGATACGGGTATATTCAAAATACGGACTTATACATCAAAACACACATGCGACATGGCATGGATGAGAGCGATCATCGGCAAGCCAGTAGTAAGTTAGCGTGTGATCTGGTTATTAGCCGCATTGAACAATGTCTAGGGTTGAGGCCACATGACATTATCTTCGTCATGCAAGAGAAATATAATATTTGTATCAGTTATTTGAAGGCATAGAAAGCTAGGGAGCTTGCAATTAATCACGTGATGGGGTCTTACAAAGACTCCTACAATTAACTCCCTTTGTATTTGCATGAGTTGAGGAGGGCGAACCCAGGGACAGTAACTGCCGTTTCTGTAAACCAACAGACTTGGAGGTTCGAGAGATATTTTTTAGCTTTCGGCTAATGCATTCAAAGTTTTTAGAAATCATTGTGGAGGGTATTGGTTATTGACGGGACACACTTAAAGGGCAAATATAAGGGTGTGTTATTCATCACCACGGCCTTAAATGGGGACAATCATATATTTCCACTTACGTTTGGCATCAGGGAATCAGAGAACAGCAATAGTTGGAATTGGTTCCCTACCCACCTTAACAATGTGTTAGGGTCTGTGGAGGGTCTTGTCATTATATCCGACCGGCATAAAGGTCTAATGAAAGAGGTTCCCCAAGTCTTCCCGTGTGCAATCCATGGGTATTGTGAGTACCACATCTACAGAAACTTGGTGGACACTTTTAAGGACAAGTCGTTGGAGATGTATTACTGGATGGCTGTGAAGACTTGCAGGAGGGCCAAATTTGAAAAACTAATGTATGATATTGAAATGGCCAATCCCCCAATACATGCATGGCTGACAGAAATTGGGTACGAGAGATGGGTATCTTCGCACTTTCCAGGAAGAAGATTCAACTTGGTCACGATGAACATTTCTGAGTGCGTTAATGCCCTTTTCAAAGAAGCACGCGAATACCCCATTACGAAATTGATAGAGGCTGTAATATTGAAGATACAGGAATTGTTTTACAAGAGACGAGAATTTGCGGCATCAATTGTGGGTCCATTGACACCATGGGCGGAGAAACAGTTAAAGGATATCGTGCAGAAGGCGTGAGATGTTCGCTGCCATGCTATTTCTCGAGATGAGTACAATGTCGTTGGAGATTATAACGATACAGTGAAGCTCAGTGAATTTTCATGTACATGTCGTGAGTTTGGAGTGAAGGGGTACCCTTGCATGTATGTCCTGTCAGCTTTGCATAAACTACAATCTGGATCACTACTTATACTGCTCCCCATTCTACATGGCGCATAATTACTTGGCCACGTATAGTGAATCGGTGTATCCAGTACGCGACAATAGCGAGTGAGAAATTTCAGCGGGGATGAAGGAGTATTGTGCACAGATTAAACCCCCAAGACAAAGGAGGTCAGCTGGGAGACTTAAAAAGCTTAGAATTTCATCGCGTGGAGAGGAATCGAAAACAGTAAAGTGTGGGCGATGCAAACAAATCGGGCACATTCGCCGGTCGTGCAAGTTTCTGATATCTGGTGTATAGCGTATCATGTAATTTATGTAATTTTTATACTTTGTATGATACGTACTATTGAAAGTTATATATTGCTCCTAGTTGATCTTCATGTATAGCATATCGTGTAAAAATGCACCAACTGTCAGCCCTATCTATACATGCATTCCAAAATGCCCCCTTGTATTGTAAAAAGAAATTATCCACCATATTACGTGTATAATAAGGGTGACATCTGGATAATCAACACCGCATGCAGATACATCAGAAGTCACAAGAATAAGACCTTTTGACTTGCAGAACTCATTTCCAACCCTGGTTCTATAGCTCTACAGCTTTCTAGAATGGATCTCCCGCACATTCAGGTTCAACTCGGAAAGAAGGTTAGCAACCAGTCCTGTGACCATTATAGTAGTACAAAAGACAAGAACCTGCAATTAACTTCAACTGGTATAAACCAGAGGTTGCGGATCGAAGAATCTTGGCAAGAGGAGTAAATTTGATTTCGGTAACCATGACCAAGCAAGAACAGATCATTATTCTAATTAGAAGATTTCTTACGCTCTTATTAGCTAGGGATTCCACAAACCGATTGCATGAACTTAATTGAAAGTTCAAATAAACCCTTTAGTTCTTATCGATGGGCAACCACACCTTTCCACCCATTTTCCGGTGCCTATCTGTCCGTATGCCAAGATGCAGGCACTGTAACCATCAAAGACAGATTTGATCACTGGCTCTACTTTGGGACTCAAAAAAAAAAAAAATTCATCTAAAAGTTTTCAAGAACGAATCCAACTTCACAATTTCACTTTGAGAAGCAATTAGGAAATTGCATTTGTAACACAAGAGAAATGGAAACTATCTAGCATACTGAAAAATTTTCTATAAGTACCCCATGTTTGGGCACAAACCTAGTCACTGTTGGACCTCCTTCATACCTAAATATGTAAACTGACTAATGGAGAATAAAATGCTATAACCGGCATTCATAGACCACGAAAGCAAGAAAACCTGTAAAAACTTCGTTAATAGGGTTCTTGGATGGGTAATTTGTCACTGTTGAGAAGAGATCGAGAGCATAAATAGGAGATGTTACATGTATCAAGTAATCTTGTTGTGATAAAATTCAAATTTGAAATTTCTCTCTGTACAATAAAAATATATAATATGTAAGGGAAACAAACAAGTTGAATCTTTACCAAATTTAGGGAAGAAATCATATATGCACTTCATTATGGATATTGACTAGAATCAAACAGGGCCAGAAGATAATAAGCATCTAAATGAACACAAACACAGCAAGTTCACATATCATGAGAAAACATATAGATAGGTGGAAGGCATAGTTGGGATTCTTGAGTCCATTTACAGTCCAGAGGAAGTGCATAAATAATTTATTCATCAATATTTTTTTTGGTGTATTTTTTTTTTAAATTTATTCATGAATATTTTTTTTGGTGTATTTTATTTTATAATTTATTCACTAATTTATGGAGGGTTATACAGTCCTCATATACTATCAGAAGGCTGCAAAAATCAAGAGTGTAGCTCCTTCCCTGTGCCAAGAGACTTGTAATGGTTAAAGGAAGATCTTTCCCTCTTCCCCAAATATATACCATGGTATTTATTAAGACATGAAAGGGTATCAGATCACATAGATGACAATGTGAATGGTTTGTCCACTTGTCCAACTGTACAAGCAAAAATCATTAGTGAAAACTTGGCTGCTAACACTTCAGCTTTCTCTCACTTGGCTGGCTTTCCCACTCCTGTTTCATTGCCATTTATACCTGATAGCAGGAGATCATGTTCGCTCTGGCCTCCATCAAAGGTATCAGGAGGCGTTTCGCTAACATCGTATGCAAAAAGGCTGACTGAGTTTGAACAAGAGGGCTAATGAATGGCAGCAGAACTGGAGAACCTCACGGTGATTGTTGCCAACCCCTGCCAGTTCAAAATTCCAGACTGGTTTTTAAACAGGAAGAATGATTACAAGGATGGGAGGTATTTTCAGGTTGTCTCAAATGCACTGAATAAGAAGTTGAGAGATGATTTGGAGCGACGGAAGAAGATCAGGAACCAGCGTGGTCTGATAAGTTCAATTTAATGAGCAATTTCATGCTAGGATCACTCAATTTAATGTTTGCCCAGCTTAATTTTATGGTAGATAAGATAAGGTCAATTTAATGTTTGCCTTGATATATTTCATGCTAGGATCACTCAATTTAATGTTTGCCCAGCTTAAATTCATGGTAGATAAGATAAAGTCAATTTAATATTTGCCTTAATAAATTTCATGCTAGGATCACTCAATTTAATGTTTCCCTAGCTTAATTTCATGGTAAATAAGTAAGGTCAATTTAATGTTTCCCTCAATAAATTTCATGTTAGGATCACTCAATTTAATGTTTGCCCAACTTAATTTGATGGTAGATAAGATAAGGTCAATATAATGTTTGCCTCGATAAATTTCATGCTAGGATAACTCAATTTAATGTTTGCCTAGCTCAATATCATGCTATGCTCGCTCGATTTAATTTTTGCCCCGCTCAATATCATGTTATGCCCTCTCAATTTAATGCTCGCTCGATTTAATGCTTGCCCCCCTGATATTCTAGTTTGCCCCAGTGATTTTGTAGTTTGCCCCACTAATTTTGTAGTTTCCCCCGCTTATTTTTATAGTTTGCCTACGATTTTTCGATTTTCCCGATTTTCTAGTTTGCCCCCCCCCGATTTTCTAGTTTACCCCACCGACTTTCGGTTGCCCGTGATTTTTCGGTTGCCCCGTGATTTTCTAGTTTGCCCCGTGATTTTCCGTTGCCCCACCGATTTTTCAGGTTACCACACTGATTTTGTAGTTTGCCCCGTTGATTTTTGTAGTTTCCCTGGCTTATTTTGTAGTCCCCCCTGATTTTCCAGTTTCCCCCGCTGATTTTCAAGTTTGCCCTGCCGATTTTCTAGTTTGCCCCACTGATTTTTCAGTTTGCCCCGCTGATTTTGTAGTTCTCCCAGCTGATTTTCCAGTTTTTCCCGTTGATATTATAGTTTGCCCCACCGATTTTCCAATTTGCCCCGTTGATTTTCCAGTTTGCCCCGCTGAGTTTCTAGTTTGCCCTGCTAATCCTTTAGTTTGCCCCACTCAATTTCATGTTTGCCTCGCTCAATTTCTAGTTTGCTAGGCGTCTAATCTGAACGGAGTCAATGTGATGCGGCATCTCAAGAAATCCGAAGGACCAATTTTCCCCATGATCTAAAACTCCGATGGGCCATAACAAAGTGCATTTACAAGTCGAGGGAGGAAACTATTTTCTTTTTACATGGCCCATTAGATTTTTGGATCAAGTAAAAGTTGGGCCTGAGATTTCATGGGGTGTTGCATCACGTGGATTGTTCAGATTTTGGACTTACATCCCATATGATGAGTTCTCATAAAGTTCGCATAAGTTCCGCGTGAATTGGTGCGCAACTTTATATTTATACATATATATATATAGTAGAGTTCATCGAGCTGTGTGGGCCCCAGCGTGATGTGTATATGAAGGCCTAATCCATATAGGTTCTGGTTGTTTACGTGAACATTTAATGCGTTGCTTAATCTTTATTTCCTTAATATATGTATTATTATCATCTACAAGGGAAGGCAAGTTATCGGTCTTTTATTATTTAATTGATTTTGTCTTATGGCAAGCATCCGTTGTTTAACGATTTATTGATAATTTGTCATTGTATTGATTTTCAGATAATGGCTACGAGAATCATATGTTGCTATGGCGGGAAGTCAAAACATGAAAACAAGCAATGGACGTACAATGGTGGAAGTACGAAAACAATGGTGGAACATCCATACACTACTACACATCATAAACCAAAGTGAAAACAATTTCACTTATAATCTGAGTTAGTGCATCTATACATGTCTTCCATAATGCCGCATTGTATTGTAAAAAGAAATTATCCACTATATTACCTGCATAACAGGGGTGACATCTGCATAATCAACACCGCGTGCAAATACATCAGAAGTCACAAGAATAAGACATTTTGACTTCCGGAACTCATCTCCAACCCTGGTTTTATGGCTCTGCGGCGTAGTCACTTTACATCCTCTAATTACAAATTTGTCATCCATTTTCTAATCATCTTCCAATGTCTATTATATCAGAGTGTACTGTCCAAATGCCCTGAAATTTGGCGGGTATCACCCATTTTTCATGATCTTTTCATCGGTCCAATTTGGGCCTCGATCTCCCAAAGATGTCCAGGATGCTCCTTTAATGGCTTACACATTCCGTAATTCAAAATAACATTTGTACACCTCCGATTGATAAGTTACCAGGTAGTTTGGACTTAAACCTGAATATCTTCATATTGACCGATTCATCCTGATATTCGGATGGCCCACTTGGCGGATCCAATCGGGATGGGTGGTCAGATGACTTGTTAAAAATATGGAAACTTGATGGTATGCACTCCGGCCATGTATGTGGGTTAATGTACGGTTAGTTTCGTAAACAGATGGACATAAAATAAGCTTCTGGAGTGATTAGGGGTAGAGCTTATATAACATTAGATGCGAGTGACTTTCTTATACGTGAAAGTTTCTCAGATTCTGATTCTAATGGTGGGTTAAGCATATTCATATGGTATGAACAAGATGGACGGATCAGAATCTTGATCCGATAAGTGTACGAATGGATGTAGAGGTCAAGTAGTTTATTTACTGTGATTTAAGGGTTGAAATTTGACATGTATGGTTAATTTATGATAATTAGGCTTCGTATAAAATTTTACATGAAATGGATCATGGGAACTATGTGATCTAGAATTCAGGGGTCTAGGTTAATGACATTTTCATAATTATTGTTGATTTAGGAGTTTTATGAAATCCAATGGCTCTACATGGTTATAGGCACGTTTCTAAGAAGTTCTTATAAAAGAATATATATCTAAATCATTACGGATATGGAGCTATTCATCGTGTCATTCATGGGAAAGTACTTACCTCGAATCACGTGATGGATAGTCTCGTCTTGAAATCAATTGTTAGATGATTGAATCTGTTGAATGGAGGTAACTCCCAATAGTTAAGTTTGTGTCAAGGCAAGGATGTAAAGCCAGAATAGTTGGATTGGTATCGTACACGTGTACATACTAAGTAAATTACTTGGTAACGCTCGAGAACTTTCAATACTCGAGTATCAAAAAGTTCGAGGTGTTACACGGTGTTTTAAAACACCAACCAGACCCTGTTTTAGTTTCAGGTGATGACGAAGCTTATAAGATGGAGCCTGTCTTCTATGACGACGACGAAGAGTTCTCCTACATGCAACTCTCTGGCGGGTCTTTGTAGACCTAGAGTTGCGTCACCGGGGTTACAAGGATATGGATTAGATGACATTACACTTATTCATTTTGTAAATTTTAGGACTATACATGTAATTATTTAACCTGGTAACATGTTCATACTCAGGAGACTTACAATCACTTATACGCCTTATATACTTATCATAGTCTTCCGCTTGTGAAATTTAATTGTCTCTGGAGTGTGATATATTGATTTAGTATAATTTCATTCATGTTTAATGCACTAATACGGATAACATAAAATCATCATTATCCATGTTGCATAAGTGATGCGACGGATCTCGGAAGTTGAGCCTTTGCTCGACTCTCGAAATTCGGGGTGTTAAAGTTGTATATTTGGCCCTTGTGTGAGGCTATGGGCTCATTATATGTTAAGCTCTATGTGGGCCACTCCTTGGAGGCAATGTTGGTTAAATGTCCACATTGATGAGCAATGATGCTTGAATGTCCACATTGTGACCTTCCCTTAAGCCCTTTGTTAGGCTGATTCTGATTATCGAGGCTGATTCCGATTGTCGAGGTGATTAGTGAGGCTGATGCCGATTGTCGAGGCTGATTTTAATTGTCGAGGCCGATTAGCGAGGCTGATTCTAATTGGCGAGGCCGATTTCGATCAAGGCCAATTCCGATTATCGATGTCGATTCTGATTATCGAGGCCGATTCTGATTCTCGAGGTGGATTCCGATTGTCGAGGCTAATTCCGATTGTCAAGGCCGATTCTAATTATCGAGGCCGATTCCGATTGTCGAGGCCGATTCCAATTGTCGAGGCCGATTCTAATTACCGAGACCGATTATGATTATCGAGGTCGATTCCGATTGTCGAGGCCGATTGACAAGGCCTGATGTGATGTATATGCAGCCCGTATTTGAGACCCATTGTGATGTGCATTCGGCCCGTGTTTGAGGCCTAATGTGATGTATATGCGGCCCGTATTTGAGGCCTGTTGTGATGTGTATTCTGCCCATGTTTAAGGCCCAATGTGATGTATATGAGGCCTATGTGATGAGGCCCATTGTAATGCATTTGAAGGCCAGGCGATGGAGCCCATTGTGATGTATGTTAGGCCCCATAAGAAAGGCCCATCGTGATGTGTATTAAGCCCTTGAGTGAGGCCCATGGTGTTGTATATTTGGCCATTGTGTGAGGCCATGGGTCCACTATATGTTAGGCTTTATGTGGGCCATTCCATGGGGGACAATGTTGGTTAAATGTCCACATTGTCGAGGTCGATTGTCGATGCCGGTCATTGATATCGATTATGAGTATATGACTACATGACATCATGATACATGCCCATGTACATCATCTACATGTTTGTTATGAAATGTGGTTAATCATTGCATATGTCATTGGGTAAGTTGTTATGAGACTCCCTGATAGGCGGAGGTTATCTCACATGAGCGCACGATATGCGCAGGATTGATGCATAACTGGATTATATGACTCATGCATCTTGCATTGTGTGTTGTGATTATTGTATGCCCTAGCAACATCCGGGCTGTAGCCTCCACAGGCACATCATGGATGGCCAGATGGGATATGAGAAATCTGTTATTAGCATCGGGCTACCATAAATGGCCCTGGGTGAAAACTCCTAAACCTCCGAGGCCAGGAGACGTCCCAACATCGAGATTGAGTGGATACATGAGCGCCCGAGTGCCGAATACCAAGAGGTCGCGTCTTCCACTGTGTCGTGGTCGGTTGGGAGGGGGTGTGGCCTTACTCGCCTGAGAGTAGGGGGCATAGCTAGACTGAGTTTGACCAGCTCGTGAATGGGTCCGCTATCGACGTGCCGGGTAGATATCGGCTTACTACTGGTCAGGCGGATAGTGAAGTCTCTTCCACTTGTATGGTCACGCATTAGTGGGAGGCGATTAGCATGTAGAGTGCACTAGACCCCGGTGATGATCCCAGAGATGAATAGTACTAATATGTGGACTTATTGGGCAGGAGTTGCATACTCATTCATTCATTCATTCACTATCCAATCGGGCTGGTGGTGCGCAATTATTTATTACGTGTACCTTCGCAATGGCTAGAATTTCGGTTGGGGCGCGCGACTAACCTGAGATTAGGAGTTTGACTATCCAAATTAGGTATGAGACTGATTTGGATAGAAGTTCGTTGTGATGGACCCCATAGCCTGCGATACTATGTACTATCATCCCGACTTCACACTCCAGCTTGGTCGTTTCATTCGCATCGCATATTGCATTACATCTGCAGGCATATGTCATTTTTTGGTTGTTATGTTTCTACACTTATATGGCCTAGACGGACTCAGTAGGATTTATTATTGCATTGTATCCTCGGCATCTGATATTTGACTCTCTATAACTCCTCATTTGCATAGCTGGTCTGTATCGCGTACTCTGTTATTGTATGGTTTATAGACTTGTTAGTATTTCCGCTTACTCTGATTACTCTGATATTGCTTACTTCACTTACCTTGTGCACACACTTTCACTACCCATTAAGCTTTCTATAAGCTTATGCGAGATAGATGCGTGCAGGTTGCGTTAGGTTATAGCAGCATTGAGCTTGGAGCATGCAGCGGACCTTTGGAGCTTTGATTTTTTATATATGTATTTCCCTTTCAACATTGTATTCAAATGATTATATTAGTGGATATGTGATGATGTTGCCTTTGTGATTTGGGTAAACTTATAGTTATGCTTCTTACGAGAAAAATGTACGTTGAAAAATCCTCCTTATAGGATCCGAGGATCATAATCTGGCGTATAGACGCTGGAGCCAAGAATGGGGTACTACGGAGGTTGTCGGGATCAGATTCGGCGATCGAGATTCCTGTGAGTCCGATCTCCGGGTTTGGGGCTTGACACCATTTCTCATACGAAGATGTCTTGGTCTTCTTAAACAAAATCCTATTTAGGACATGACACACTGCGAACAACACTTCTCCTTACAAACTAAATTACAACTTTACTTATAGTAGCGTTGAGTTGACCATCTCAACTAAAATTTTATTTTTCCTCTCAACCACACTATTTTTTGTGGTGTGTAAGGTATTGTGCACTGGTGAACTGTGATACGTTCTTCGCAATAGCTATAAAATTTATTAGAGAAGTATTTTCCTCATCGATGACTATGGAGAATTTATATCTTATTATCTAATTGATTTTCTACTTCAGATTGTAAATCTTAAACGCATTAAATACATCATCTTTGTATTTTAATAGTTATACATATGCATATCTAAAGCAGCCATTTATAAGTATTATGAAGTACATTTTGCCTCATCGTGTAAGAATGCTATTTAACTTTTATATGAAGCTTAGCTCGCTTCGATTGGTCATTCAAGCCGAGATAGATTGAGCCAAGCTGAGCGAGATTTTCGAGTTAGCTTGGCTCGTATACATCCCTAGGTGATGGTGGTGGGTGGCTGTCGAACTTGGAAGAGGAAGATTTGAGAGAGAGAGAGAGAGAGAGAGAGAGAGAGAGAGAGAGAGAGAGAGAGAGAGTTTATATATATATATATATACTCGAATCTAAGTCGAATCAAGTCTGATTGGATCGAGTTTCGGGGTAACTTTGACTCAACTTGGATTGAGTTCGGATTGAGTGAAGTCCACTCGGTTCGGACCGACTCACCCATTCAGTTCAGGCCGAGTTAGATTTGAACAAGTCGGACCAGTTGAGTCGTCTCGTGCCCAACTCTAGTTCTAGCTCTTGTTTAAATAAGCTCGTCCGATAAAATCATTTTTTCAAGTTAAAAAAGGCTCTTATTTGAAATAAGCATGTTTGGTAAAACCTTTAAATAAAAGTTTTTTTTAAAAGGATAATTGATGTCATTTTTAAATATTACAACAACTCTATTATAAGAGCAATCCAATGGTTGTTTTGGTGGATCTCACTAGAAACGAACCACGCCCCAAATAACATAAGAATTGATGACTGCAATCTTCGTATTTAAAGACGTTTAGGCCATCCACTATGTTGTACATTAAATGTGGATAAACCATCATATGGAGCCCACCTTTGATGTGGATTGTTTAGTGTGTGAGCCAAACTTTCAAATTGGGTTGTCCATCATACAAGGCTCAAAGCCTTACCAACAAGCATCAATGTCAATTTCGCAAAGGGGGGGGGGAGTGACTGGAGCTCGAAGCCTTACCAACAAGCACCAATGTCAGTTTCGCAAAAGGAGGGGGGGAGTGACCGAAGCTCGAAGCCTTACCAACAAGCACCAATGTCAATTTAGCACACTGCAATAACAAAAAAGGCAAGAAAACGAAAATTTATATTCAAACTAAGCAGAGTGCATTCAAATATGAGAAAAAAAATCTTTGTGACTACAACCTGAGATTTGTGCGTGTGTGCACACGAGTTAATTGATACTCTGTCTGTGTGATAGCTGATGATGCATAGGTGCATGGAAATTGTAACTGTGTCCTCCATTAACTCAAATTAGACCATCTAATTTGAGGGACCCACTGCAGATGGGCCTTCAACCCATAATCAGAGTGATAGATTAACCTCATATTTATTTTGTGTTTAGTATTTTCATTTCAACCATCCAATAATCATTTGCCAATCTTCTAGTTATGTAATCAACGAGTGATCCATCTAACAGAAGCTCACAACTTGGAGTTACTTGCATGCAATGTGTGTAATTTATTACTACCTGTGTATCAACCATCACGCTCTGACGGAGTATTAGCATTTTTTCACAATTAAAAAAAAAAAAGAAAAAATGCTCAAAATAAGTACACCATGCCCATTACCATGAGTAGAAAAATTGGTATATTTGTCAAAATCATAGGGTGTATATATCAGCTCGTGTATATAAGAACATACGTAACTGTACAGACTTACATCGTAAATCTGCCAGGCTTTCTATAGGTTAACATCGGGTTTTTGGGAAAACGAGTCAAATACTCGGGTCTTGAAAACATGAGGCGTTACAGTTGGTATCAGAGCATAGTTTGGACAAACCAAGCCTTGGGAAATGAACTTATACAAACCTTAAATGTCTCAAGTTAGGATGTTTGAAATTAAAAAATGTGAACTTAGGTAGATTTCCCTTAGACTTAGAAGAATGATTGAGAACGTAGAAATCCAAACTTAGGTTCCCTTATAAGTTATTAAGATAGTCGTTTGAATTGATGTGGAGTCTTATAAAAATTAGGAGAAATTGAGAATATAGAGACTTAAAATTTTAGGCCCTAGAAAATTTGTTTGGATGACTGTAGAACTTAGAAAATGAACTTAGGCCCCTTTGAACATTATAAGTTTAGTCATTTGAACTTAGGAAAAATTCCCTTAGAATAAGAGAAAATTTAAAACATAGGAATTTCAAACTCTAAAATCCCTTAAAAATCATAAGTTAGACCTTGAACTTTAAGCTTAAGTAGAAATCCCCTAGAGTTAGGTGGATGTGGGAATACAGAGACTCAGAATGTTGGGCTCCGTGGAAAATTGTTTGGATAACTATAGAAAATAGAAATGAACTTAATTTCCCTTAAAAATTTATGGGTTAGTCACTGGAATTTAGAAGTAAAACTTAGGTACCATTGGAAGACAAATATCCACTATGATGTATAAAAAGGACTAAACCATAACATTTTTATACTTAACTTCCAAATAAATTTATTTTAAAAATTTAGAATATGAATTCTCCTAAGCTTTCATAGTTAGGAATAACGCTATCATCAAATGGATTGAACTTAGACTTCGTAGGAAATGCCTTATCCACCAGGTTGTATGTTAGATCGAATATAAACACTCTTTGAACTTGGGGAATCATACTATGAATATAACTTGAATTCCATAATACATCTCCTTATTTAGAAATAATATTTTTCACAAATTCTAGCACGTAAATTTTATTAGAAATGGAGTTACAGAATTTTGGGTAAATTTCCAACCCTAGATTGAGTGTATCAGGATTAGATTGAGATCCTAGATAAATTTAGCAAAATTTTCAAGCTTAGATGTCATATGAAAATCTTGGTCCTAAATTATTCTGTTTCCTAAGTGCTTAGATAACTAGAGTGCGCAGCGAAAGCGTAATGGGCCACATGGACTTGTCCTTTATGAGGATATAAGATTACACGATATTCCCCAGGAGTCCAGAATAATCAGGATCGCGAGTTGATGGAACCATATTTAAGCGAAGTTTACATGGTTTGACTCAAATTCTAAGTCCTAGCGAATCTCAACGATCTCAATGCCCTAATCAAGCAAAGGATCAAGATTTAACAGGATTATGAGTGGATACTAAAATTCTCTGTTCTGCGCAGGCAGATGATCGATGTATCGAGCTCGAACCCACTACAACCTTCTATTCGTGTCACCTGGAACACAGAAAGTAAGAAATTGCATTGTACTTTGGACAACGGGGAACTCTCTCTCTCTCTCTCTCTCTCTATATATATATATATATATATATATATATATATATATATATATATATATATATATATATAGCCACCTAAATAAACTTGTGATCTTGGTAGATACTATAAGAAATTATAATGTTGACAAGTGATAGGATAATCCCCTAATTCTCGAATGATTTCTAACCGTTAATAGAACCTAAACACACTAAGTGATCTATTAGACTAGAGACTTAAGGGTTGTGGCAGGTCCGTATGTAACTTGTTAGGTTCTCACACTTAGGCATATACATTGGTCAATTTGTTAAAATAGAGATACGAAAGTTTAGAAAAATCTACCTATAGCTTGTTTAAATCTAAGTTGTGATAGCACGCTTAGACAAATGCAATATGGGGTACACCATTAGGATGGTGTTGACAATTGAGATGTATGCTATTAAATCTTGAGGGTGAAATTTTCTTTAAGGGGGGTAGATTGTAATAACCCCACTTCTTACCGTTAGTCATATACATTTGTACAAACACGCCACCTTTAAGGAGAAATGGCGAACGCTTATAAGCATTGTAAATTAGATTGTCATCGTTCCTACTCACAGTAGAAGTATTGAATTTTGGGGACAAAATTCCCTTTAAGTGAGGTAGTTTGTAACACCCCGTACTTTCCAGTACTCGAGTGTTACCATGTAATCTAATTTAATATAAATGCAAGCATATCTTAAGTGAACGTTCATGCTCATTCTTAATTATAACACTCCGCATCTTTGATACACAAGTGTTACCATTAAAACTTGGATTAGTTTAATCATGAACCTAATTAGCCTAAATTAAGACAGTAGGAATAACCCTTAATCGACCATCGAGTCATCCAACCACTCATTAATACATGGACGAGTCATCGAAACCCTGTTAGAGACGAATCAAGCCAATCAACATCAACTCTTACATCACTAAACCCATCGTTAAATTTCAAGGTTACCATTGTAAGGCCCATCATTCAAAAATGCAATCTAGTTATTCAATCCCCATATCACACCTAAACACCCGTTACGATCCTAAGACTATTGATAGTCAAATATTAGTCGATCCAACCATTGGATCATTTGAGTAAATTATCGAGAATTGTTAAGGTGACATTTGTGTGGGATGACCCACATAACAATCAAGCAATGAGTGTCCTAATCATCCAAACAAACTCCTAATGTGCTTTTGGCCATTGATATTCGAACCGGGATCAACCCAACCATTGAATTTATATGGGTCAGCAATCTGAAACCAATAAGATCGTTGGATTTCAAAGACTTGTAATTAACTATTAGGGATTATAATCAAATCATTTATGGCCCACCTAAGTTTTGGATCTACCTCATAGTCAGATTAGTGGCCCATCTTAAGCCATTTGGGCTGATGGACATGCTAGATTTCGCATAAACATCTTGGTGAACCATTAACAAGTTGTGTGGAGGCATTCCACCCATTCGACTAACACTTGAAGTCTAACCTATAAGGTTGCCATAGAGATTCATGGACTAAGTACCTTTACAGCCGTTGATATCGAACTAGGAGGCCATTTGACTATCAGATCAATGAAAACCCACGATTTAGGGACGAAATCTGCATGTATGGCCCACCTAAAACCTTGGGTCTGCCTCACCTTCGACCAAATGTCCTAACGGGAACCGAGGAACTCGATGAACGGATTGGATGTAGTCAGGACATCATTGTGGACCCCACACTTGTGATGCACGTGCACTAGGGTGTGGTGCACCCGCTGTTCACTGAACCTGCCAGCCGGATCAAACGCGGCTGACCTGACAGACCTCGAAATAGAGGGACGCGGATTGCGTCCTACCCCGCCTCGTCTCTAGCCTCGAACGGGCAGTTCCGTGGGTGGACCCACTGTGATGTATCGGTTTATCCACGCCGTCCATCCCTACTCTAGAATCATTTTAAGGTACAATAACAAAAAATGAGTCAGATCCAACGCTCAAGTGGACCACACCAAATAATAATCTTAGTTGCATTAAATACTCAGCATTAAATGCCGGTTGCATTAAATGTAAGGGTCATCTGTGGTGTGGTCCACTTTAACGTTGGATCTGACTCATTTTTGTTATCATATCTTAAAATGATCTGAGAGGAGGGATGAACGGCGTGGATAAACCGATACATTACAGTGGGCCCGCCCACAGAACTGCCCGTTCGGGCTATAGACGGGCGAGGGTTGGACGCAATCCGCCCCCGAAATAGAGGGGTTCCCTCTCTTTTTCCGCTGGTTTTGATTCAAACGGACAGACGTCCGTGATTTTGATTGTGGCCCACAAACCAGAGCCCACTTCCACGATCAGAACCGTCCATCTGGTGCGGACGAAAGTTCTGATGAAACCCTACTTATTCCCACACCGGGGATCACGTGTGATGCACACGATTCATGGTGCAAACCAAACTCGTAAGCACAACTCTCCCAAAAACGGAAACTCTGAACCGCGGTTGCCACGCTGGCGATCCGCGTCGTGGGAATTTCTCAAAATCTCGACCATCCAAATGAGCAAATATCAGCCGTCTATTCTCCCTCACACGGTTATGGTTCCCGTAGAAAACCGGCTCCAAAACCATTGTTTTGCATAGCTGTTTCTCGAGACCGGGCAGCGGGATCGAATCCTGGCCGCTCGTTGCCCATCTAAGGGTTGAGAGAGAGTTAGGGAGTGCAAAAACGGCCCGAAGGTTGAGCAACAGGAGCTCACCCTTCATTTTTACAGCCGCACTAGAGGAACGACCGATTCCTCCTTCCTTCGAAACCGCCACCCAAATCTCCCCCGAGCTTCGGAAAACACCATTTTGGAAGCTTCCTAGGGTCCATTAAAACTGTTTCCAAGGATTAGATCAGAGGAAGAAGCAATGCTGAAGAAAACGCCATTAATGGCGGCCTTCTTCCTCGTTCGGAGTCGAACCGCACCACGTCGAGTCGACTGAACAGTTCGACTTTGGCCGAGTCGGGGTGCGGTTGGGAGCTCCAGGAGAGAAAGAAGGAGAGAAAACGGTAAAGAAAAGAGAGAGAAGGGAGAACGAGGGGTGGCTGTTGCACCAACCCGACCCGGTTGTGGTGCGCGAGTCAGACAGGGCCGTTGGTGTCGTTGGATCTGTAGCAGATGAAAATGAGGGAAGGTATGAGAGTAGAAGGAAGAAAAGAAAAGAGAAGAGAAACAGAGGAGAAGAGGACGGTAGGGAGAAAGAGATTATGAGAAGCAAGAGAGGGCTGTTGCAACCGGTTGTTGCACTAGCCGTTGCCGCGCCAGCTCGTGTAGCTACTGAGCTCGTCTAGCCAACAAGGGTTGGGTCGAGCCTGCTCCAGATCGGGCTGGATTTGTGGTGAGAAGATGAGCAAGTGAAAAGAAGAAGAAAAGAAAGAAAGGAGGGAGAGAGGAAGAAGAACGAGACAGGAGAGGGAACTGGTAGTGAGTTGCTGCCGAGTTGACTCGGCTGAAACCGAGTTTGACTCGGTCGAGTCAGGGTTGGGCCTGGTCCAGACATTGCTGGACATTCCAGCAGGGAAGAAAAGAAGAAGGAAAGGAAAAGAAGAAAGAGAGAGAAGGAGAGAGAGAATGTAGAGGTGGTGGTTAAGTGGAGCTGAGTCAACTCAACTCAAACTGAGTCGACTAAGGTGAGTCCATGTCTTTCCTCCATATTGAAATCCTTTCGATTGCGATTTTCATTTCTTTTGCCATTCTATCATCATTAGGGTTGTTAATATTATATATAAATAGCCATTAGTAGGTTATCTATATTAATATTAGTTATTACATACCAAAAACTATCATTATTAAATATTAGAGTTTTATTTTGCCTGTGGGTGATCAGTTCTCCGGTGAGAAATAAATGCTAGCATAGAACAACCTCAATGTCAGTTTCGCACCAAAGCCTTACCAAAAAGCACCAATGTCAGTTTCGCACACCGCAATAGCAAAAAGGCAAGAAAAGGAAAATTCAGATTCAAGCTAAGCAGAGTGCATTCAAATATGAAAAAAAATCTTTGTGACTACAACCTAAGATTTGTGCGTGTGCACACAAGTTAATTGATACTTTGTCTGTGTGATAGTTGATGATGCACAGGTGCATGGAAATTGTAACTGTGTCCTACATTAACTTAAATTAGACCATCCAATTTGAGGGACCCACTGCAGATGGGCCTTCAACCAAAATACAATAGGAGGATGAAATTTTAGTAAAAGCATTAATTTATATAGCAAAGATTAAAATATTTAATAGCACAAAAAATGACTATACAAACCAATATAAGAACCTTATACTATGTCAAGAAGATGTATAGATTAGTTTTTATCAACAAACCTGATGAGCATGTTTGAAAACTCCAATGTTGTTTCCATATGTAGCAAAAGTATAGTCTCGATAGCATGCAAGAGCTCGGATCTTCTTTGGCAATTGAGGTCCTTCATCAAGATTTTGGACGGAAGTTCAGAATTAAAAAAAACAGAGATGATGGAAGCATGTCGCTTGCAGCAAAACTCATCCAATATAGGTTTAAGAAATGATTGACTAACAAAAATTGAATCTATGTCCCTTGAACAACCTAGTAGAGGACTGTTGAGCTTGTTCAGAGTTTCTCATTTGCGGTCGCTGGGTTCTTTCCAACAATCTCTTTCCTCTTTTCTCTGATCTATTTGCTTCCCCTTTCGGGGTTTGCATTACATGGTGTGTTCGTCATCATAGGAAATGATTTCACTCACACAAACTATAAACATGTGCCACTGTTCATGATCATTTACTGACTACATTCTGCTAGTCAAGAATGTATCTCAAAATTTCTATGATCATTTAGCTACAGCATTCTAAGATTTTGTTCCTATTATTTATTTGGGGGGGGGGGGGGTTGGGGGGGTTGGGGGGGTGACTGGAGCTCAAAAAGGGCAAGAAAAGAAAAATTCAGATTCAAACTAAGTAGAGTGCATTCAAATATGAAAAAAAAATCTTTGTGACTACAACCTAAGATTTGTGTGTGTGTGCACACAAGTTAATTGATACTTTGTCTGTGTGATAGTTGATGATGCACAGGTGCATGGAAATTGTAACTGTCCTACATTAACTTAAATTAGACCATCTAATTTGAGGGACCCACTGCAGATGGACCTTCAACCAAAATACAATAGGAAGATGAAATTTTAGTAAAAGCATTAATTGATATAGCAAAGATTAAAATATTTAATAGCACAAAAAATGACTATACAAACCAATATGAGAACCTCATACTATGTCAAGAAGATGTATAGATTAGTTTTTATCAACAAACCTGATGAGCATGTTTGAAAACTCCAGTGTTGTTTCCATATGTAGTAAAAGTATAGTCTTGATAGCATGGAAGAGCTCGGATCTTCTTTGGCAATTGAGGTCCTTCATCAAGATTTTGGACGGAAGTTCAGAATTAAGAAAAATAAAATAGAGATGATGGAAGCATGTCGCTTGCAGCAAAACTCATCCAATATAGGTTTAAGAAATGATTGACTAACAAAAATTGAATCTATGTTCCTCGAACAACCTAGTAGAGGACTGTTGAGCTTGTTCAGAGTTTTTCTTTTGTGGTCGCTGGATTCTTTCCCACAATCTCTTTCCTCTTTTCTTTGATCTATTTGCTTCCCCTTTCAGGGTTTGCATTACATAGTGTGTTCGTCATCATAGGAAATGATTTCACTCACACAAACTATAAACATGTGTCACTGTTCATGATCATTTACTGACTACATTCTACTAGTCAAGAATGTATTTTAAAATTTCTATGATCATTTAGCTATAGCATTCTAAGATTTTGTTCCTATTATTTATACTGAGAAATTTTAGGATAAACCTCAACAAAAGCTCTTCAGGAAGCAACATCTCAAAAGCCTGTTTTAGAATCTTCGTTTCTCTTAAAAGATAAAACAAAAAGTCACTTATTATTTGTGGTTGTATAGAATCTAATTTTTTTTCATACATTGTATAAATGTCTGAATTTTGATTATGAACATATATCTCTAACAACGATGATCATAAGCATTCCTGTTTGTTGGCAAAATTGGATTTGTAAAACCAATCCCAAACAGCTGGCAGAAGACTGTGATGATGATAATGATGATGACGACGACGGTGGTGGTGGTGATATCCCTAATAAAAAACAGGAGAAGAGATGGTATGGCACCCCAAGTTGTGGTGCTTTTGCCTGTGGGTGATCAGTTCTCCAGTGAGAAATAAATGCTGGCATAGAACAACCCCAAATAGAAGGAGGGGGGGAGTGACTGGAGCTCGAAGCCTCACCAACAAGCACCAATGTTAGTTTTGCACACCTTATTGTAATTTCTAATACCTCAACTCAACTTATTGTAATTTATAATACCTCAACTCAACTTATTTTAATTTATAATATTTTTTTCTTGATAAATTAACTACGTCTTGTCTATGTGATTTTTATGTTGTTCTATATGGTCTCTCTTGTATATGTTATATGGGCCTTCAATAATGTTAATGATGATCTGCTTGCAGGTGTGGGATTTCAAGGGACGTAAACTGAGATCAAGATTGGAAGTTGGTTGCCCTGTCGTCAAATTCGTCTATCACCGGCCAAATGGTACTTGCACTGTTTTTTTTTTTTTTTTTTTCTGTTCTCTTTTGAGAAGCAAATGTGATGGTCAATATCCAATGCTGCATTTTCAGGTCTTTTGGCAACTGTAGCAGAAGATATGATTCTCCGTTTGTTTGATGTTGTGGCTCTACGGATGGTTTGTAAATTTGAAGGTCATACAGACCGTGTTACTGACCTATGTTTCAGTGAGGATGGGAAATGGCTTTTATCTTCAAGCATGGATGGAAGCCTTAGAATTTGGGATGTTATTTTCGCAAGACAGATAGATGCAATGCATGTTGATGTTTCTATCACGGTGTTATCTCTGTCACCGAATATGGATATTTTGGCAACTTCTCATGTTGATCAAAATGGTGTCTACCTGTGGTAAGTTCTATTAAGTTCAGTTCCTTTTTCTTTGTACACGAGTCATCTTGCAACATATTGGGGTTACTGTTCAGCATGATCTTTTATATTATAAAATGAAAAGTCAGTTAATGGAAACTACAATTTTGGAATGATTGAAGCACTTGATTGTGTAGGATTTGATCAAATGAATCTCTTAGCAATGACAGTGCATGTTTCATAGACATCGTTAGGATTTTAGATTTGTAATATGCATTTGTTGGTACATCTCTTATTTGGCATGTTTTTGTTCTCTCTCTCTATATATTTTTTTCATGCTTCTTGTTTGTTCCTTTGAAATTGAATTTGTCCTGCCTGTTTCCTATCTGTTTCTTGTCTTGCTCCAAATCTGCAAGACCTAAAAACTAGAATGTCAATTTTATTTCCTATACCTATGCTCTTTGATTTTCTTTTTTGCTTATCTGGGTTCTCCTAAGTTGATTTTCCTTGAAATTTGTCAGGGTTAATCAGGCTACGTTTTCTGGAGTCTCTCATGTGCACCCATATGCAAGTGGGAAAGAAGTCGTGGGTGTCCAGTTGCCGGCTGTTTCTTCAAAAGAAGGTTCTGAGCCTGAGGATGAGGAGTCTGATCATCCCATTGAGCATCAATCCCAAAACAAGGATGCTGTCTCTTCTCCGCATTTCAGTCATCAAATCCCTGATCTTGTCACCCTTTCGATGCTACCCAAGAGCCAGTGGCAAAGTCTGATCAATCTAGACATTATAAAGGTCTCCTTTTTATCCAAGAAGATGATATTCTGATGAATCACTGTGCTTAGGTTTATCTTTGGTTCTGAAATCATTGTGCCCCCTTTCGTCTGGATCTTGGGCTGTGTTGTTGAGTTTTGGCTGTTTTGGCCTCTTTCTAGTAAATTCGTTTCCTTTCCAAAAGAAAAAAAAAAAAAAAAAAAGAAGAAGAAGAAGAAGAAAAAGAAAAAGAAAAACTCCCTGCTTTTTGTAACATCTCAATAGTGGTAGATTTTTAAGATGCGATCAAGATGCCACAGAATGATCACACGATCATCTTTTTAGTAGATGAAAGTGTTGCTGCTTAAGCTATTTAAAAAAAATAAATAAATTTCAATGAAATAATTTTGATACCATCCTTTATTTGGCTGTGTTATGTTGGTTTCCATGGTGTTTTCTGACCTGTATGTCTTGGAGTCGATTTGTTGGTACTTCTGTATTGATCTTTTGATTTATTTCTGGATTTCCCTCCCAAATTATAGGTCTGCAGTAAGCCCATTGAAGAAATATTATTGCCCTTCTTCTTGCCTTCAGTTCCATCTTTCTCAGGAGAAATATTATTTAAGCCTAGCGATGTGAATACTGAAGAGGATAACGATACGAGAAGTGATGAACCAGCACACAGTATGAGAAAGCCTTATTTACTGTCTCAGTTTCTTGAACTTCAATCTGAGATGAAAAACTGTAAATCTACTTGGTAACCGTTTGCATTCCTAGAGCCTGTTTGAATTTACCCCGACCATTCCACTGTACGCTTGGATGGCTTGGAAAATGGAAACTGCAGTAGGCAGGATACCGTTCCTGCTTTTTTCTGCCCCAAATCGCAACTGGGATAAGGACAGCTGTGAGCTTATTTCACTGCTGCTGTTCTATATCATTACAATCTGTGTGGAACATATCCAATCTGCAGCCAAAATTGAAATCTCAGCCTGGTGGCTTGTCAATGCCTGTTTACTACCGTGGATCAGAAACCTGTAGATTTTTCCCCCCTACCATTATGCTGAACTGGATCCTACCCAACTAGTGGGATAAGCCGATGATGATGATGATGATGCTGAACTGGTCATGCCACTTATTATTATTCTGATCCTACCTTTTCATAAAGAAAATCATATAGATCCTGCATCACTTTTGTCTCATCAGTGTTATCATTCGTCATCCTTTTTTTAGGGATACATTTCCCACATTGAAAAGTAAGATAAATTTGCCATTGCCAGGAAAAAAGCCTGCTCAAGATAAATTTGCCATTGCCAGAAAAAAGCCTGCTCCCTTTCTTACTGAAATTAATGTTTGAATCCTTCCTGGAATATACTTAATAGTTTGTTGTTTTCCACCGCCATTGTTCAAACATCAGTAACATGTATGTGTGTGGATGGAAGGATACATGCATTTTTTTTTTTTCTCTTTTGAAAGGCCATGCATGTATTTTTTATGGGCAAAACGCTTGATTTGTTGATATTGGAATCTATCTTGGTATATGTGCTCCTACTGCAGTCTCGTCGTTCACAGACTACATCAAAGGCTTATCACCATCAATGCTGGATATGGAGCTGCGGATGCTTCAGATTATAGATGATGATGATCTGCAAGAACCTGAACAGAGGCTGGAATTGCATTCAATTGAACTTCTATTGGATTATTTTATTCATGAGATTTCCTGCAGAAACAACTTTGAGTTCATTCAAGCTGTTATTAGGCTGTTTCTCAAGGTATTGTTGCTTTGACTTCTAATTTCTCCTAGATCACAATTTTGACTGTAACTACCAGTTTTAGTTTCTGGATAATGGTCAATTTCTACCTGAATTTCTCAGAATGGCTTAAGTTTCTTAGATTTTTTGTGTCCCATTGTTTTCACAAAGATGGGCAATAGTAACGTTTTCCCCCTAAAATATAAATTTCTGCAGGACTTATTTGGACTTTTGCCTACACAACACCACACTTTTAGATTCCTATCAAACATGCCTGATCATGTCTACCATTTTTTAACCATGGCAGTAAAATGGACGTTTTGCTAAATTTAGTGGATAGATACTCTCGTTTTCATTTGCATTTTCTTTAGATAAGGTGATTTGCAGTTAATTCAAAGGACAAGCAAAATAGTTTTCTCCTCCACATGTTAACAACTTAACATCCTCAGGGATGGTCATTTTCTGAAACTGGGCTGTTTGTGGCTGTCTTCGCAACATCATTTTGCATTTGGGTTGATGTTGGATGGGCAGCCAGTTGTTTTTTGTTTTTTTTCCCTTATTGTGAAAAGCAACGAGATTTCATTAAAAGAGCTGAGATTGCACACCAAACGACAAGCCAAACCAAAACAAAAAGCGCCCTAAAAAAGCGCAGCACAATCTTTCTGACCATCTATACAGGAGGCCCATTCTACTAAAAATAACAGACCCCTGCTAAGAACCATCTTCCATGTACAATCCTCGTTTCAGAAGCATCTTCCATTCCTCCCTCCCCAACTTGCCCATAGGCCAGCCAGTAATCCTAGGAATCATGAGAATGCCTTGCTCTTGTGTGGTCAGCTCTGGCAAATAAAATCCTTTTGATGGAGAATCTTAAGAAGAATCAATTGCCTTTCTCTAACATGTGCATCACATGTCATTAGTATGAAGGATTTAGGTCCTTCGGCAAGTGGAATCATTCTCTGGAGAATGTTACCTTATGGCATTCTTTGTGGATTGTTGAAAGAATGCAATGCATGAAATTTTTTAAGGCAAAGTGGTTTTGGTCAAATCGATCAAGGGGAATATATCTGACAGGAATTTTATAGCAGATTGGAAGGAAATGGTTTTCAGACAGGAGGGGATTATCGGACAGGGGGCTCCAGCAGCTGCTCTTGACCTCTTGGTTTTATTAAAATTATGGTTGTTCAAAAAAGAAAAGAACAAAAAAAATCCTGCTTTGAATATGATTTGGCGAAACATGATTTGTAAAGCTAACCCAAATAGGCAGGCAATGGCTTTGATGAAGATCTTGTTAATTCAGGGAATTTCTATTTTGATTTAATCTATCACCCTCAATTTGTGTATAGATACATGGTGAAACAGTTTGCCATCAATCAACACCACAGAATAAGGCAAAGAAACTTCTGGAAGCTCAAAGCTCGGTGTGGCAGAGGATAGATAGAATGTTTCAAAGTTCTAGATTTATGGTTACATTTCTCAGCAATACACCGTTCTGAGGAGTCTATAGGAGGTGGTGTTTTTAATCCGTTCTCAGTTTTGACGCTATTGGTCCTGCCCTTTGAGTTTATCATTTCATCGGTTTATGAGATCAGCTCAGTTTCTTGCTTACATCAGTATTTACTGAGTTGGAGATTAATGACAAAATTTGAGGTTCTTGATAATGACTGAAATAGCCCGTTTCATGTCCTCACAAGTATGCATCAGGGAGGCATTGAGATTGTTGAGTTTCAGGGTTGCCTTCTTTCACTTGTGTGGATGCTTTGTGCCTACTAGATTGCTTGGCAACTGCCTCACCATGACCCTACTTTGCTTGTTTGCCCTTTTGGGGCGTGCATGTTGTAGTTGGGCTAGGGGTTGATACTGGTGGGAACATTTTGGCATGTGAGTGGCATTGAAAATGGTTTTAAGACTTGGATGAGTCCAATCATCTGATCCATCTAACAGAAGCTCACAACTTGGACGGTTCAATTTGAGGTACTTGCATGTAATGTGTGTAATTTATTACCACCGGTGTATCAACGATCAAGCTCTAACAAAGTATCAGCATTTTTCACAATTTAAAAAGAGAAAAAATGCTCAAAATAAGTACACCATGCCCATTACTAGGAGCAGAAAAATGAGTGTATTTGTCAAAATCATAGGGCGTATATATCAGTTCATGTATATATGAACATGCGTAACTGTACAGACTTACGTTGTAGATCTGCTAGGCTTTCTCGACGTTGACGGTGACGAAGGTTTCAGTTCCCAGCCTTTATACGATTAAGGGAACGTGATGTTACCAATCGCTCGAAAAAATTCGAAAATGCCCATCTGTTTGGCAATTAGGCACATGATTGGATTTGGTTTGGAAGAGGGATTTTTTGGAATGGAAGATGATATTTTAGGGTACAAGAGAGCAATGCCGCTTTTGATAATCGAGGAAGAAAAGAAGGGATAAAATGCGGGAGAGTACTGATGAGAGAAAAACCCTAGTCGGTAGACAGGGTTTTGCTATTTTCTTTTTCGTTCTTTTTTTTTTTTTTTTGGAATTTGCTGTATAGCTGCTTACCTTTTTAGGCTATTAACAAATAAGCATATGCTTTTAAAATATTTAAATTAAAACACTTAAAAAAGTTGGAGTCCAAAGTCTTTTTTTGTTTCACCTGACTCTTAAGAAAATCATCCATCGTCCCAAAAAGTTCTTTGTCGAAAGAAGCTAGAAGTCCAAAGTCTTTTTTCGTTTCACTGTCCAGACACCAAAAAGAACCAGTTCCAGATTGTGATTCCCAACCCTTGATCTTTTTGTTTTCGGCTACCAAAGATTCCCACTACCTCTGGCACTGGGTTGACGGTCTAATGACTTGAAAGGCCGCCATGTTGTAAGAAATCATTTTTCATTTCTGGTAAGAATGGAGGTTTTTTAGGCAATCCTTATTAACTGAAGCGAACTCGTTCATGAGAACCAAAATTTCCTGAACGGTCCAGTCATGAGCCACTTGAGAACGAGTGTAGCGAGAAGCTGTCAGTGAGTGAAGATTGGTTTCTAACTTTATTTTTGAATCCCCATCCTTTTTAATAGGAGTTAGTGAAGTTCGAACTTTGACATCCAATTGGACTTCCATTGAATTGTTTGGATGGCTGTAAGAAGGGAGGGTTTTTAGGCAATCCTCATTGACTAAAGCGAACTCGTTCATGAGAACCAGAATTTCTTGAACGGTCCAGTCATGAGCCACTTGAGAACGAGTGTAGTGAGAAGCTGTTAGTGA
This sequence comes from Magnolia changhungtana, assembly GCA_030180095.1. Classification (NCBI taxonomy): domain Eukaryota; kingdom Viridiplantae; phylum Streptophyta; class Magnoliopsida; order Magnoliales; family Magnoliaceae; genus Magnolia; species Magnolia changhungtana. The sequence goes on along the minus strand of JASAUF010000547.1, from coordinate 1,726,567 downwards.
GTGAAGACTGGTTTCTAACTTTATTTTTGAATCCCCATCCTTTTTAATAGGAGTTAGTGAAGTTTGAACTTTGAAATCCAGTTGGACTTCCATTGGATTGTTTGGATGGCCGTAGCACAGAAAAGGAAAAAGTTGGATTAGAAACTAAGGAGTCGCTTGGTTATGCCTCAAATAACCAGTGGATTAGACATCCATGATGAAACGGGTTAACATCTGCTCATCTACCTATTTTGGGTTACGGAAACCATGTCCATTAAGGGTGCATGTCTGTCTCAAAATGAGCATCCAGAATCCAGATAACTTCAAGTTGGACTTTTATTCATCTGGATGGTGAACATGGGGAAGTATGCCATCTGTGCCTAATGGCAGAAACACCCAAAATGTACTTTAAAAGCAGCATCACAAACTTAAATGTAAGGCAGATAAAATAAGATGGGGGAAGGCTCAGAAAAAAAAAGAAAGAAAAATCAGAAAAGAAATATAAGAGGAAAATACTTATCTAATGAATTTTATAGCTATTGCGAAGAACGTATCATAGTTCACCAATACATAATACCTTACATACCACAAAAAATAGTGTGGCTAAGTGGAAAAATAAAAATTTAGTTGAGATGCTCAACTCGACGCTACTATAAGTAAAGTTGTAATTTTGTTTGTAGGGAGAAGCGCTGTTAGCAGTGTGCCATGTCCTAAATAGGATTTCGTCTAAGAAGGCCAAGACATCTTTGTATGAGACATGGAGAGGAAGAAAATTAAGCTTATAATACCGTAGAATGTGATTGTGTCTCACGTATTGTTGAACACATGATCTTAAGAGGACTAAGTTAGAATCTAAGGCTTTTAAGTACACCTTTATAAGCTATTTACGAAAAAATAAGGTTTATAAACTCATACACTTGGAATCTAAGGTGATAAGAGAAATAATACGTAAAATAGTAGTGATTTAATGATTGCAGTTCTATCATTTTAAAAAATATAGTTATTGCATATAACCTTAATGGTATATAACAAGTGGCTAGATGTCTAATGCTCTGAACTTTAGGTGTTTTAATTTAAATATTTTAAAAGCATAAGCTTATTTGTAAATAGCTTAAAAAGGTACTTGGTTATACAGCAAGTTTAAAAAAAAAAAAAAAGAGAATGAAAAAGAAAAGAGCAAAACCCTGTCTACCGACTAGGGTTTTTCTCTCATCAGTGCTCTCCCACGTTTTTTCCCTTTTTTTTTTTAATTTTATTTTAATTTCACGATTATCAAAGGCGGCATTGCTCTTTCTTGAATAGAAACCTTAGAGTATCATTTTCCATTCCGAAATATCCCTCTTTCAAACCAAATTTAATCATCTCATGCCTAGTTGCCAAACAGATGGGCATTTTCAAACCTTTTCGAGCGATTGGTTACATCACGACCGGTGTCCTCTTCACCATATAGAGGCTGGGAACTGAAACCTTCATCACCGTCAGCGTCGGGAAAGCTTGACAGATTTATGACGTAAGTCTGTACGGTTACGTTTGTTCTTATATACACGAACTGATATATACGCCCTATGATTTTGACAAATACACCCATTTTTCTGCTCCTGGTAATGGACATGATGTACTTATTTTGAACGTTTTTTCTCTTTTTAAATTGTGAAAAATGCTGATACTCTGTCATAGCGTGATGGTTGATACACAAGTGGTAATAAATTGCACACATTGTATGCAAGTAACTCAAATTGTACCATCCAAGTTGTGAGCTTCTGTTAGATGGATCACTTGTTGATTACATAACTAGAAGACTGACAGATGATTATTGGACGGTTGAAATGAAAATACTAAACACAAAAGAAATATGAAGATAGGATCGATCAATCACTCTGATTCTGGGTTGAAGGCCCATTTGCAGTGGGTCCCTCAAATTGGATGGTCAAATTTGAGTTAATGTAAGACACAGTTGCAATTTCCATGCACCTGTGCATCATCAGCTATCACACAGACAGAGTATCAATTAACTCGTGTGCATACACGCACAAATCTTAGGTTGTAGTCACAAAGATTTTTTTTTTTTTTTTTTTCCATATTTGAATGCACTCTGCTTAGTTTGAAATTTCATTTTCATTTTCTTGCCTTTTTCGTTATTGCAGTGTGCGAAATTGACATTGGTGCTTGTTGGTAAGGCTTTGAGCTCCAGTCACTCCCCTCCAATTCCTTTTATTTGGGGTTGTTCTATGCCAGCATTTATTTCTCACTGGAGAACTGATCACCCATAGGCAAAAGTGCCACAACTTCTGGTGCCATACCATCTCCTCCTATTTTTTATTAGGGATATCACCACCACCATCGTCGTCGTCATCATCATTATCATCATCACAGTCTTCTGCCAGCTGTCTAGGATTGGTTTTACAAATCCAATTTTACCAACAAACAGGAATGCTTATGATCATCTTTGTTAGGGATATATGTTTATAATCAAAATTCAGACATTTATACAATGTATGAAAAAACATTAGATTCTATACAACCACGAATAATAAGTGACTTTTTCTTTTATCTTTTAAGAGAAACCAAGATTCTGAAACAGGCTTTTGAGATGTTGCTTCCTGAAGAGCTTTTGTTGAGGTCTGTCCTGAAATTTCTCAGTATAAATAATAGGAACAAAATCTTAGAATGCTATAGCTAAGTGATTATAGAAAATTTGAGATACATTCTTGACTAGCAGAATGTAGTCAGTAAATGATCATGAACAGTGACACATGTTTATAGTTTGTGTGAGTGAAATCATTTCCTATGATGACGAACACACTATGTAATGCAAACCCTGAAAGGGGAAGCAAATAGATCAGAGGAAAGAGATTGTTGGAAAGAACCCAACGACCGCCAATGAGAAACTCTGAACAAGCTCAACAGTCCTCTACTAGGTTGTTCCAGGGACATAGATTCAATTTTTGTTAGTCAATCATTTCTTAAACCTATATTGGATGAGTTTTACTGCAAGCGACATGCTTCCATCATCTCTGTTTTTTGTTTGATTCTGATCTTCTTAAACCTATATTGGATGAAGGACCTCAATTTCCAAAGAAGATTTGAGCTCTTGCATGCTATCGAGACTATACTTTTGCTACATATGGAAACAAAATTGGAGTTTTCAAATGTGCTTATCAGGTTTGTTGATAAAAACTAATCTATATATCTTCTTGACATAGTATGAGGTTCTTATATTGGTTTTTATAGTCATTTTTTGTGCTATTAAATATTTTAATCTTTGCTATATCAATTAATGCTTTTACTAAAATTTCATCTTCCCATTGTATTTTGGTGGATATAGGATTGTCATCATCATCATTTAAGCCTTATACCAACTAATTGGGGTCGGCTACGTGAATCTTGTTTTACCATTCCACTCTATCGTGGGCCATAAGTTCAGTTAGACTATAGATCATCAATTATTTTCAGTGGATATCGGATACGAATGGTAATTCAATATTTTACTATCATTGCTCATAGTATCATCAATGTTTTCAATATTAATATGAATCGCACCCTTTAGATACATAAACATATCAGTTATCTCATGGGAAGTATCGGATGTATCACATAATGTTTCATTGTTTTTAGGAAACATTGGAAAATTGGTTCAATTTTTCAATCAAACTTCAGGGAATGTTAAATAAGACATAATTTCACATTTAGAAATCAAAAGATCACAAAAAGTGCACATAATAAGTTTCCTTTGTATAAAGTCCCAAGCTATTTGCTGTTTGATTGATTTTTTATTATTATTATTTTTTTTTCAAAGATAGATATTTATTTGAAACAAAACAAGGGACTACTAACACAGAAAACAAAAAAGGGATGGAAAAGGAAGAAAGGGGAAGAGGAAGAAGAAAAGAGAAGATACTAAAAACCTATACAAAAAAATAACTAGACAACTAGACAACTAAAGGAAAAAACTAAAAACAAAAGAAAAACAAAAAATACAACAACCAGACCCCTGCCTAGAAGAAACCCCAATGAGAAGGATTTCAAGGAGTCTAGTCGTTAAACAACACAAGAACTCTGGAGAAAACACCAGCCGAGGACATTCTCCTATCCCTAAAGCAACGATTATTTCTTTCTGCCCATATTGCCCATAAAACAGCTAGCAACAAGGATCTCCATTTTCTCTTTCCTAGAGCACCTCCAGGGTCTGCATGCCACATACAAAAGAGTTGATCAACAGAGTTTGGCATTGCCCATGAAATTCCTGCCAATCTAAGGACGCCCCACCACAGATCTAGAGAAAAATGGCAATGGATGAATAGATAGTCTACAATGTCCTCGTTCCTCAAACATAGAAGACACACATTGGGAATGATCATTCCTCTTTCTTCAGATTATTGATCGTTTGGATTTGATTCCGCCCAACAAACTATCCACGGGCTTCTACTTTAGGGGGAACACCATACGCTCAAAGAGCTCTTGTGTGCAGCATTGAATTGGATCTGCGGAGGCTGCTAAGTGCCAATTAAAGGATCTAACTGAGAAGATGCCCGAGCTTGACAAGATCCAACATATGGAATCCTCCTCAAAGGGTGATGGAGAAATCTCCTGCAATCGAGATACAAGAATAGCAAACTCATGGATCTCATTGTCAGTTAGGGTCAGTTTGGGCAGTGGAATTAGAAGGGATTAGGTGGGATGGGATTAAAAAAACACAATTATTACCCATGCTGCGATTGTCCCCTATTGCCATGGGATAAAATTAATGCCATGCTTTGTTGATAATACGGTGGTACATTGAATGGATATACCCACCATCATTTGAAATTACCGAGAATAACACACGTGTTATATCTAAACCGTTCATTTGTTTTGTAACCTCATTTTATGGCATGGGCCTAAAAATGTGGCAGATCCAAAACTTATGTAGCCCCAAAGAAGTTTTCAACGGTAAGTATTCAATCCCTGTTGCTTTCTATGGCGGGGTCCACTTGAGCTTTAGATTTACGTAATTTTTTGGCCCATGCTCTAAAATAATCTTGATAAATGGGTGGACGGTGTGGATATAGCCCACACATCATGGTGGGACCTACACAACTTTCCAAACATTGAGTGAAATTGGCACGGGACCCAATGCAATTTCATTTAATGTAATTCCATGCTTTTCCATTCTTCCCGAACATGGAGTGGAATTGGCACAGGACCAGATGAATCCCATCCCACCTAATCCCTTCTAATCCCACCGCCCAAACTGACCTTTAGAGTTCTTCTAAACAAAGGGAGTCAAATTCCTCCATTCTCATTTTCAACAAAACAATCTCCCACGCGAATATTCGGATCATGACTTATGGAGAAGGATATCTTATCAAAGGCAAGGGCGGACCAATAGCGAATCAATCTTTATCAGCTGAGCACACATTTGTTAATTGATGGACAGAGTACGCCATATAATAGTATGCTTATTGTTTCTACAGAAAAGAAAATCACCTGCACGGTCCATCAACACATGATTTTATGGAAGTTATATGAAGATGCAGTTCATGGATATCTTCACTTATTTATTTGTCTTGTTTGGCAGTCCTGTGCCATCAGCGCCTGTGGTAACTTTGCTGTTCTAGGAACAGAGGTTGGTTGGATTGACAGATTTAATCTTCAATTTGGAATCAGCCGAGGCGGTTATGAGGATATTTCTGAAGCAAGAAGTTGTGCTCACGATGGAGAAGTGGTTGGAGTTGCTTGTGATACCACAAATAGTCTCATGATAAGTGCAGGATATGATGGTGATATAAAGGTCATTAAGTTCCGCTGTCTACTGCTTCATGTTCTTTATTTGCTTTTTTAGCTAATAATATTTATTATTTGTTCTAGTCTTATGATTATTTTCCTATCCGATATAAATTGGTTCTTTGAGAAACCTATGCAATACATTTTCGTATTCATCACCCATTCAAATGACTCAATCAGCCAAAATTGAGACTAATGTGGCCATTGATGCGCCATGATAACGACAATTTTGAACCTTGCTTACAAAGCATCTGTGTTTCACGAATCCTTCAAATCCTCCTGGTTACTCATGTCGGACATTACATGATGCGGGAAATAGGTATGGAACTATGTTTGATATGGAAATGTTGATACGACGGACACCTTGAATTTACACAATTGAAAATATTGGTGATACATTGGTGATACTTTGGGGGGTGTTTGATTTTTCAATTCCTGGGCAAATACCAAACTATCAGTGAATGGCTCATTATTGTTATTTACATATGTTTAAATTGCAAGAGGTATTTCTACCTTGAAACTGGTCCATAAAAGGCTGGTTTAAATCCGCGGGGTTTATTGTGATGCATGTGACATCCACACCTATGTTTTACCTAAACATTTTAGGACATGAGCCCAAAAACGAAGCATATCCAAATCTCAAGTAGCCCGCACCATAGGAAATCATAGTCACAAAAGGTTTTTATCGGAAAGTGTTCAACCCACTGTTTCATGTGGCGTGGTCCACTTGAGCTTTGGATCCACCTCAATTTTGGGTTCGTGCCCCAAAATCAGCCCTTAAAATGGATGGATGGCATGGATAAGCCACATGGCCCTAATGAAATTTGTGCCTTCAATGTTACTGTCCAAAAAGTAAGCTGTCATTGTCAGCATAAGAAAAAGCGTAGGAATTACATTGGTAATTAATCATTATTCATTTACATGTATTTACGCAGGAAATTGAAATACAAACACCCCCCTTAGCGATACATAACCAATTCTTGGAATTTTTTGTACCACTGGTGTTATCAGTATCGTTGAGTTGGAGATAGAGATGATATCAGGATAGTCCTGACTATGTTGATACATCAAATTTACATGATGTGGGCGATGGCCACGGCCTACTTGAATATCTTAGATTGCACTACCCATGGCTATGCCATGTGAGGCACACGTGAGACAAATAAGGTCAAGTGGGGGTATTTTCGTTAACTGTTGAGTTTAAAGGGCATCTTTGGAATTTCCTTCTTATATTGTTAGTTGTTAGTTAGAAAGATATAAAGATTGTTGGAGTTAGTTTTAGGTTGTCACGGTTAGTTGTGATTAGCAACTATTTACCACAATTAGATAGTGTTAGTCATGATTAGTTTGGAGGTAGGAGTTTGTTGGTAGTTAGTCAGGTGTTGTTGTAGTATATCTATAAATACATTGTAATAAGCATATTGTAATAAGGGAGTTTTGGCTCTTGTAATATATTGATAGAGAATTGAGAAGAGGGTTGTTTTTGTGTGTTGACAGTGTTTGGATGCCAAATCCCTAAAATTCCCATCTTCCTTTTTTAATTACAAGGGATGGGACGATCCGGTTCATAGTGACAAACCTCGTTCTTGGCTGTAAATTCTCAGGAAATTATAAAAATTCAAGGCTTTCTCCGCATATTATTGGAAAATTCTGGCTGAAAAATAAAATATTTATTTTAAATTAATAAATGAATTACAATTTAAATATAAATATCTATATTTATAAAAACTAACTTCAGTTTTATTTATTTATTTATTTAAATTAATGTTTTCCAAGTTAATATGGTTATAATATTCCGAATTTCATAGCCACATTTTAAATTCTGCCGACTAGACCACGTAATATCTATTTTCCATCCAACTTGTTGATAGGGTCACATAGACTTGGATGAAGGTAAAAACAAATATCAGCTTGATCCAAAATTTACGTGACCCATAATAAGTTTTTAATGGTCAATCGCTACTGTTTCCTGTGATGTGGTCCACCTGAGGTTTGAATCTGCTTCATTTTTGGGCTCATGCTCTAAAATGAGCCAGCAAAGCGGATGAATGGTGTGGATATAAAATACAAAAATCAAGATAGGGTCCACAGTCAAAGCCACATCGTTGGATGAGGCCAGCGACGTTAAGTGAAGGGAAATGATCGTGAAATGCATGAAATTGACTGTGAAGTGAAGGAAAATGACCATGAAATGAATGGAAACGACGGTGAAGTGAAGGGAAATTGACCGTGAGTGAATTTGACTGAGGACTGAAAATGACCGTTAAGTGATGGGAAATGACTGTGAAGTGAAGGGAAATGACCGTGAAATGAATGGAAATGACTGTGAAGTGAAGCGAATTGACTGTCAAATGCATAGAAATGATCGTGAAGTGAAGGGGATTTACCGTGAAATGCATGACATTGACCGTGAAGTGAATGGGAATTGCTGGAATTGACTGTGAAGTGAAGGGAATTGTCCGTCAAATGAGTAGAATTGACCGTGACGTGAAGGGGATTGCTCGTGAAATGCATGGAATTGACCGTGAAGTGAAGGGGAATTGCCGGAAATGACCGTCAAATGAATGGAATTAACTGTGAAGTGAAGGGAAATGACCGTGAAATGAATGGAAATGACCGTGAAGTGAAGCGAAATCACCATGACCCTACTTTGCTTGTTTGCCCTTTGGGGTGTCCATGTAGTAGTTGGGCTAGGGGTTGATACTGGTGGGAACATTTTGGCATGTGAGTGGCATTGAAAATGGTTTTAAGACTTGGATGAGTCCAATCATCTGATCCAGTTTGACACCACAAGTCACCTTTCCCCCCCAACCAAATCCCTACTCAGGCAAGTTGGGGCCCTAACTCTACCAAGTCATGATTTGACTTAGGGCTGGATGAGTCGATCAGGGTGTCTGAGTCTTTTAACCATGGCAGTGATATGAGCCTTTGCCTTTCCCAGTTCCAAGAGCCCAGGTAAAAGAGAATGGTTGTGTGGCAGCCAATTGGAAACCTTATGCCAATCTACCATTCAAAAGCCAGCCCTAAATAGCTGGTAAAAGCCAGCCCCAATCTGCCAAGTCATGATGCTAATATATATATATATATATATATATATATATATATATATATATATATATATATATATATATATAGGGAAAAGGTACTATGCGCTCTAGCGTAAAGCGGTTGTTTGTGAGGTCGAGCTGGGTGGGCCCCACCGTGATGCCTTTCAAACATCAACACCGTCCACAGATGTACCATTCCATGGTGGGCCTGGACGGCCCACACCACATACAGAAGTGCAGAGGGGCCGTGCACCATTAAAACATTCATAACCATTTTTGAGGGCCCACCGAGATGTGTTTTGCAAATCCAGCCCATCCATTATGTGTGTCCCACTTGAATGAGGGTTCAGACCAAGTTTCAGGTGCATGGAAAACTCAGGTGGGTCCCACCAGTGCTTTTATATGTTTTTGGCATGTATACTTATGGTTTTAGATGGTGTGGCCCACCTGAGTCACGGATTGACCTGATTTTGGGCCGTCCAGGCCCACTATGGAATGGTGCATCTGGTGGACGGTGTTGATGTTTGAAAGGCATCACGGTGGGGCCCACCCAGCTCGACCTCACGGACGACCGCTTTACGCTCGAGCGCATAGTACCTTTTCCATATGTGTGTGTGTGTGTGTGTGTATATATATATATATATATATATATATATATATATATATATATATATTTGTAATAGTTATTTTGTTTTAGCTGCAGGTAACTTGTGGTTTTGAAAATCTGACCTTGGTGACTTCTGGTCAGGACGACTCAAAACTCACGATTCCTGATGCATTAGGCCTTTCCAGCATTTCAATGAGGCAGATGGATTGCGATTTCAAGAAGTCATCTACATGGTTAGTAGTTCATGATCTGATTGGGCAATATGCCTATGATTAAAATATATTTGCTAATGGTTATAGCTATTTTTGGCAATTTCTATGGTGCATTTGTAGTATTTTACCGGGCCCAGCTTTAAGGAATACCAGGCCTTTAATATTCACTGATTTACATGTTACTTCTTGTGATAGCTGTGGAAGCATTCTCTGTTGTAACATGAAGTTTGGAAGATTATCAGTAACATAAAAAATGTATTGAAATTTTGCTCAACCAAGCTATTTAGTTGCTCCTTGTATAGGCTTTGCAATTTGGAGTGGACCTGCACATTAGGTTGCGCTGCAATCAGTATTTTTTTAATCAAATACTGAAAATTTGGACTTGAGATTGTTTTTTGTTTATGTTTTTGTTTTTTTTGAATCCTACAGCTTATAAAATGCTTTGAATATTGTGATTCAACTTGGACATCCTATGGTAGTGATTCCAAAATCTCGGATTCATTTTTCATACAGCCACAAGCTATAACCAGTACGTGACATTTTGTTCATTTTCTTATTATCAATTACCATTTCATTTACAGTGTTTGAAATATCAGGATCGCTACAAGTGTTGCTGGCTGGGGTTACGGAAAAAATATTGATATTGCCGATAATATCATCAATAACCGGAAATGCGGGGAAACAGGGGAAAATGGTGGAAATATTCAGTGAAGCTTAAGGAGAATGCTAAAATACACATATTTGCATATTTAGGAATAAAAAATTACAAAAAAATGCATAAATGATAAGTTTCTATTTAAAGGGGCGCTTAGAAGCATGTGTTGTTGTAAGATGTAAGAAATCAATCTAACCATCCCATCAATTCCATCTTTCCAACCATTATACCATACATCCAAACATCCATTAGTATTTCAGAATATTGACAACACATGATATTTTGTAGAGAAATCGTTGACTATTGAAAAGGAGACGAAAGAATGTGGTCTCGATATCACCCATGTTGTATTAATGATAATATTGTTGACAATTTGATCACTGCATACAACTATGCACCTATAAAAAAATTGAAATGGAATTTTTTAATAAACAAATTTTTGGCGATATTGATACATTGGCGATATTATCGAAATATCGTCGATGCACTAGCGATACATGAGAATTTACACAGTCGAAAGTATTGGCAATACATTGGAATGCCGACACCTTGAATTTACACAATTGAAAATATTGGTGATACATTGGTGGTACTTAGGGGGTGTTTGATTTTTCAATTCCTGGGTGAATACCAAACTGTCAGTGAATAGCTCATTATTGTTATTTACATATGTTTGAATTGCAAGAGGTATTTCTATCTTGAAACTGGTCCATAAAAGGCTGGTTTAAATCCGCAGGGTTTATTGTGATGCATGTGATATCCACACCTCTATTTTACCTAAACATTTTAGGACATGAGCCCAAAATTGAAGCATATCCAAATCTCAAGTAGCCCACACCATAGGAAATCGTAGTCACAAAAGGTTTTTATCAGCAAGCGTTCAACCCACTATTAATCATTATCCATTTATATGTATTTACACAGGGAATTGAAAAAGAAACACTCCCCTTAGTGATACATAACCGATTCCTGGAATTTTTTGTACTAGTGTTACCAGTATCATTGAGCTGGAGATAGAGATAATATCGGCATAGTCCGGACAATGTTCATACATTAAATTTACTTGATGTCATCTCTTTTACATTTATTAGGGTTTGGCAACAGATGAGTCATCGGGTATTGATGTGGGCGATGGCCACGGCCTACTTGAATATCTTAGATTGCACTACCCATGGCTAGGCCATGTGAGGCACACGTGAGACAAATAAGGTCAAGTGGGGTTATTTTCGTTAACTGTTGAGTTTAAAGGGTATCTTTGGAATTTCCTTCTTATATTTGTTAGTTGTTAGTTAGAAAGATATAAAGATTGTTGGAGTTAGTCTTAGGTTGTCACAGTTAGTTGTGATTAGCAACTATTTACCACAATTAGGTAGTGTTAGTCATGATTAGTTTGGAGGTAGGAGTTTGTTGGTAGTAAGTCAGGGGTTGTTGTAGGATATCTATAAATACATTGTAATAAGCATATTTTAATAAGGGAGTTTTGGCTCTTGTAATATATTGATAGAGAATTGAGAAGAGGGTTGTTTTTGTGTGTTGGCAGTGTGTTTGGATGCCAAATCCCCCAAAATTCCCATCTTCCTTTTTTAGTTACAAGGGATGGGACGATCCGGTTCATAGTGACAAACCTCGTTCTTGGCTGTAAATTCTCAGGAGATTATTAAAATTCAAGGCTTTCTCCACATATTATTGGAAAATTCTTGTTGAAAAATAAAATATTTGTTTTAAATTAATAAATGAATTACAATTTAAATATAAATATCTATATTTATAAAAACTAACTTCAGTTTTATTTATTTATTTATTTAAATTACTGTTTTCCAAGTTAATATGGTTATAATATTGCGAATTTCATTTCCACATTTTAAATTCTGCCGACTAGACCACGTAATGTTTATTTTCCATCCAATTTGTTGATACCGTCACATAGACTTGGATGAAGGTAAAAACAAATATCAGCTTGATCCAAAATTTATGTGACCCATAATAAGTTTTTAATGGTCAATCGCTATTGTTTCTTGTGATGTGGTCCACTTGAGGTTTTAGATTTGCTTCATTTTTTGGCTCATGCCCTAAAATGAGGCAACAAAGTAGATGAATGGTGTGGATGTAAAATACAAAAATCAAGATAGGCTCCACAATCAAAGCCACACGGTGTTGGATGAGGCCAGCAACCTTTAGTAAAGGGAAGTGATCGTGAAGGAAAATGACCATGAAGTGAAGTGAATTGACCATTAAATGCATGGAAATGACTGTGAAGTGAAGGGAAAAGACAGTTAAGTGAAGAGAAATTGACCGTGAGTGAATTTGACTGACGACGGAAAATGACCGTTAAGTGAAGGGAAATGACCGTGAAATGCATGGAATTGACTGTGAAGTGAAGGGAAATGACTATCAAATGCATGGAAATGACCGTGAAGTGAAGGAGAATTGTTGGAAATGACCGTGAAGTGAATGAAATTGTCTGTGAAACGAGTGGAATTGACCGTGACGTGAATGGGATTGTCCGTGAAATGCATGGAATTGACTGTGCAGTGACGAGGAATTGCCGGAAATGACCGTGAGTGAATTTGACTGACGATGGAAAATGACCGTTAAGTGAAGGGAAATGACCGTGAAATACATGGAATTGACTGTGAAGTGAAGGGAAATGACCGTGAAGTGAAGGAGAATTGTTGGAAATGACCGTGAAGTGAATGAAATTGTCTGTGAAACGAGTGGAATTGACCGTGACGTGAATGGGATTGTCCGTGAAATGCATGGAATTGACTGTGCAGTGACGGGAACTTGCCGAAAATGACCGTGAGTGAATTTGACTGACGACGGAAAATGACCGTTAAGTGAAGGGAAATGACCGTGAAATGCATGGAATTGACTGTGAAGTGAAGGGAAATGACCGTGAAGTGATGGGGATTGACTGTGAAGTGAAGGAGAATTGTTGGAAATGACCGTGAAGTAAATGAAATTGTCTGTGAAACGAGTGGAATTGACCGTGACGTGAATGGGATTGTCCGTGAAATGCATGGAATTGACTGTGCAGTGACGGGGAATTGCCGGAAATGACCGTGAAATGCATGGAATTGACCTTGAAGTGAAGGGAAATGACCGTGAAATGCATGGAATTGACTTTGAAGTGAAGGGAAATGACCGTGAAATGTATGGAATTGATTGTGCAGTGACGGGGAATTGCCGGAAATGACCGTGTAATGCATGGAATTGACCTTGAAGTGAAGGGAAATGACCGTGAAATGCATGGAATTGACTTTGAAGTGAAGGGAAATGACCGTGAAATGCATGGAATTGACCTTGAAGTGAAAGGAAATGACCGTAAAATGCATGGAATTGACTGTGAAGTGAAGGGAAATGACTGTGATATGAATGGTAATGACCTTGAAGTGAAGGAAAATGAACGTGAAATGAATAGAAATGACTGTGAAATGCATGAAAATGACCATGAAGTAAAGGGAAATGACCGTGAAGTGAAGCCAATTGATCGTGAAGTGAAGGGAATTGACCGTGAAGTGAAGCGAATTGATCGTGAAATGCATTGAATTGACCATGAATTGAAGGGAATTGAAATGAATGGTAATGACCGTGAAATGCATGAAATTGACCTTGAAGTGAAGGGAAATGGCTGTGAAATGCATGGAAATGACCGTGAAGTAAAGGGAATTGACTGTGAAGTGAAGCCAATTGATTGTGAAATGAAGGGAATTGACCGTGAAGTGAAGCAAATTGACCGTATATTGAAGGGAATTGATCGTGAAGTGAGTTAAATGTTTCCTGCAGTTGTGAGTCGAATTTCACTTAGTGCTCAGTCAATTCCATTTTTTTTGCCGTCATTTAAAGTCAGTTCATGGTCAATTTAACTCAGTTCACTGTCCTCATCAATGACTCAATGGGTCCTCGGTCTATTAACTCAGTCGATGCTCGGTCTCTTTCACTCGATCTTCGTTTAGTTTCACATCTCATTTCGTTTTTTATTTCAAAAACCCTCAACGTAGGCCATTTGAGCATTGAATTTGCTCATTTGTTAGGACATGAAATACCATTCAGTGTTTTTTAAAAAATGAAAATGGATTGTAGACCGTGCGCATAAATATGGTATAATATACAGTGGGGTCCAGAAAGAGAACAAGGATTTGAATATATCCGCCGTTTGAAGCTTCTTAGATAGGGGGACCATTTTCGTTCTTTCTTGGGTTTACGAAAGTCAAAAATAATGTGTGTGGGGTGTGTATTCTTGACCGGATAAAGGGGAAAGAAAAAGGCAGTAGAGGAAGGGTTTTACCGCTAGGGTGGACAGTCACATAGGGGGATGAGTGGTCTAAAACTAAGATTTTGGCCTAGGATGAAGCATCAGTCAGAGGAAAGAAGAAAAAACCTAGCAGACGAAGGAGAGGAGGCCTGGCAGCGTTCGAAGGTGCGTTTGGTATAGAGCAAGGCCATTTTCGTCCCGTGAAAAAGCTGTCCGTACAGCCGGGGAGTATTCTTGGCAGCTAAAAAGAAGTAGGCTTAAAATGGCTGGTGGGGCCATAAATGGGTCGTACAGTAGGAAAAAACTCCTCAGGAACTGTGGAATTATTCTCTCATGATGAAAATAGTGTCCTGAGGGCCCATTTGTACAGTTGGGGACATGTTTATTCGATGGAGACCGTTGATCTTATGGAAAATACTGCAGATGAGAGATGGTCAAGAAAATTTTCAGACTGAAAGATCTCAAACATCGAATCTTTGGCCCCATCTTACGGACTGTTTGTGTACATTTTATCTTCTACACCTGGTCCATTGATCAAAGTGTCAGAATTTCTAGTCTGATAGAATCTTGAGGATTTCCATATCTACATCATGGATCATGAGATCAACGGTATGGATGACTAAAACATAGGCCTTGTACATATCCCTGATGCACCGGACTTTCTTCATTAGTTGTACCGACTCAAGTTAAAACGGATGCTGATACGCAGCTTGCTGCATTATATTTCTATGCAGTTCCCTGTCCACGGTACACGTGGCAAACATTATAGTGATCGAGGCTGTTGTTCTTCTGGGCCACCAAAAGGATAGACTATACAAAAGTTGAAATGAGATTTGTCTTTGGTAGCCACACAATCAATTGTCTGTAAAATGAACGGTTAGATTACTGGTCCACGTTCAAGCGGCAAATTTCGCAACTGTATGGTCGGGAGCGGATTGCCTGCCTGCGACCCGGGGCACTGGGATATCTCTGTGCCTGGGGTTGTGTGTGTGGGGTCCATAGAGATGGCCGTGACAAATCCACGCCGTCCATCTATTTTGAAAGACCACAATAGGACAAGATTCTAAAAGAAGGCAGATCCAATTCAGGTGGGCCAACCAACAAAACAGTGGCAACAACAACGTCCACCTTCTTGGAGCTGACTGTGATGTTTATATACCATCTGAACCGTTCATAGAATTACTACCACTTAGATAAACCGGAGGAACAAATATGATGCTGATACAAAACTTCTGTCACTGCCAGGCGTTCAATACCAACTGTTTCGCATGGCCTGGCCCACATGAGTTTTGGATTTTCCTGATTTTTAGAATCATGTCCTAGTTTGGTCTTTCAAAATAGATGGACGGAGTGGATTTGTCATGGACATCTCTTTGGATCCCACACAGATATCTCTGTGGCCGGGGTCACAGGCGATGGTTGGTCTATAGCAGAGGGAGGTCATCTGATGGACAGTTCTGATCACCGCACGTGCTCCCATATGGGCTGTGTGAGGTAGGAAATGCATTGAACTTTTATGCAGCGACCTGACATTAACATTCCTCGAAAAGAAAACAAAGGTACTGGATCGTACCATCAACATTCCATCTGGCATGCATGTAAACGATCCAGACCACCCAAAATCGGGGTCTTATAGTGGATGAGGCATGTACGACGATCGTTACCACTAACTTCTCTCGTTGAAATTTGGACAATTCACCACTGTACTTTCACCGTCCTTTTCAATGCCACCAAATTGACGGTGAGGATCAACTGATTAATACGATCACTAAGCTATGACTCCATCCACAATACGGTCCATGGTTCTGTTGATCTAGATGCAGGTGCGATTCAGGTTCCACCAAAACCATGCGTGTGGGACCCATCTTTCAGTGATCTACACCGCTCATCCAATAGATCCTATCTCAGGATAAGGAATGGACGTGCACTCTTGAAACATTTCTAGATCTATAGAAGTCTTGGATTAGGTAGGAATAACATTATCATGTAAGTTTCAACATTAGGCATTTCCTGTAATGTGGTTGACTTAAGTTTTGGATCCGTGTAATTTTTAGGCCTACGTCCTAACATGATCTGGAAAAATGAATAAACCTGGTGGATTTATCTATGGTAAGCTGACTCTTTGGGCCCACCCTAATGAGTTTGTTTTTTTTCCATGGTATCCACCTATTTTGTCTGCTACTTTTACAGCATGAACAAAAAAATGAGACTGATCCAAAGCTCAAGAGAACCACGCCCCAAGAAATAATAGGGCCACAATGTTTTGGATCAAGCTGATATTGGTATTTTCCCTTGTCAGGTTGGATGGAAAACAAGCATAATGGTGATCTTAGGAAGTTTTTAATGGTGAGTGTCATTATCTCCACAGTTTAATGTGGTGTGGACCACTTGAGCTTTGGATTTGCCTATGAGCTGGAAAAACGGATGGATGGCGTGGATAAAACAAATACATCACTGTGGTCATCAGACCAGTCTCCAGGCAATCGTCTCTAGGTTGCATTACCACACATTCAATTAATTATATTTTAATTAGTTAATTAAAATTAAAAAAAAAAATCAGCCAATTCTAAAAGATGGGCCTGCAGTTGAACGGTTTGGGTAAAAAAGGAAACAAATCGAGCAAAAGGTAGGCCCCACATGAACAATTTCTATGGGATGTTAGATGTGATTTTCAATATAGTTACAGCATATTTATATTACTAAGTGGAATTTTGAAAATCTGCCTGCTTATGAATGGAGCACTTGGATTTCAGCTGCCTCAACTGACAGCTTTGTTTTTACTGGCTCCTCCCAATCTCCTATATTCTGCTTGAATAGCCCACACTCATCTCCCTTTTATTCATGTCTAGCCCACATGAAGATCCTACCTAGGAGCCTTTCTACAAAGGCTATGTGAGTCCCACTATAATGACTCTATAACATCCATCTCTGCATCTGTTGAGCTTACCTCATTTTAGGACATTAGTCCAAATAAAAGGCAAATCTACTCAAGTGGGCCACATGACTTGAAAAAAAAGAAGAAAAAGTGGATGGATCATCCAACATTGAAGACCTTGTAGCCACATCCTCTCCTCTCATTTTCTCTCCCTCTTTTCTCTTTCCATTCCTCTCTTAATGTCCGTTGCACGTGCTACTTACCCTAGTAATTATATATACAACATTCATTACTTGCATAAACACAAACACAATTTTCCATCTCATCTGTTGAACATATTACATTCATATGTTATCTATAGAGCTGTATGATCAATCTATCTTTTCTCCATCATGCATAGAGCTTGAAAGAGAACCATTGATGAAGTCAGTAGAAGGCTGCAATGGCTACTAAATATTTCTTCCATTTCCTTAATCGCAATCTTAAAGAAGCTAAAACAGCATTTACAAATCAATTAGAAAGACTGCTTGCAACGACATTACATAAACTTGAGGTATAGGAATGTGAAGTCCACTACAATACTTGCATTAATATAAGTTAACAGTATATTTATGAAACAATACCTTTTATTCTATGGTCACAAACAATCACTCAATTTCGTGTGCAGGCAACGACTCCTGCAAATCTTTCACTACTTGATTTACGGCATGAAGGGTCATTTTCTTTACCTGCTCCAATGCGAGTTTGTGAGTTATTATTATGTTTTTAATAAAGGATGTATGTATATTGTATGTGTGTCTATGTGCATATGCCCTTGGCTCTTTTATTTTGTGCCGGCCAATACGTACACAGGTTTTTCTTTTGCAGGGCCAACCGATCGATATGCAAATGAGATTCAATTGGCCCATATTTTTTTTTAATGCATCATTAGAGAATATATTTATATGTGCATGAATGGTAAAATGTTACTATTTGATCGGGAGAGATTGGCGTACCTCTAACTTGTCTTCGTTGTCCTTGTGGTTCCTAGGAAGTAGCCGGAGTTCCTCGGTTAAACGGATGCACTCGTTGAGGTTTTCAGGCGAGACGAAGTTGAGAGCAACCTTTGTACATGACTATAGAAGAGATGGAACAAACACAAGCATAAGAAGTTATAAAACACATAAAAATGTCAAAACCATGATATCATATTCATACACCTTTTTTGTTGCATTTAACACATAAGGTCCCTGTTGGTTTGTTGCATTCTCACTTAAGTTGCATGTGTGTTATAACCAACCACTTGCACTGGAAGAAAGTCTTCATGCACATGAACTCTGACCTGTATCATCTTACATCCTTTTCTGTCACCATCATTTTATATCATATAAGTCAGTCCCAAACTTGGACCCCACTTAATGATCTTGAATTTTTTTGAATTTTTAACAAGTCACTACTAAAAGAAAACATGTGAACTTAGGCTATAAAATGCTTTTTTATTTTTTGTTTTTTACAAAACCTTTTTCAATCAAAATCCGTTCAAACTTAAGTGGGACATATTGAGTTTCAAGGGCACAACCATAGTCCCACTTGGGAGTCTTTGCGAATAAGAGCAGGTCACAAGGTAAGAAGTGCATTGGGCATGCTCTTGTTTCCTTCTTTTTTCGCGCCAAAGCGCAAGTGAGAAATAGAAAATTCCAAATCGGCAAACAGATGGTTCTGTGTTGGAAGCTATCTCTCAGATACAACAACAAACAATTTCTTCAATTTAAGGACCAAAAATGGCTGTATACCTTGAGATTTCTCACTTGTCCGAGCTTTTGTTCAAATGTCCAAGCTTCAATTCCTATAGAAGAAGCACAACATGCTTTAATATGACAGTTTGGTTTGAATGCACAATGGTGATCGTGAAGAAGGTGTGTACTAACCAAATTCCTCCTTGAGCTTCCTTTTATGCTCCAAAGTTAAATAGAAAGTCTGGTCATGAATGGGATGAACAACCTGTTCATAAATAATCACAGATCAAGAACATCGTATTAATTTAGACGAATAATATCAATCCTCGGACAAAGGTTATGTATGCTTTGGTAATCTATGTTCTTGATTTCAAGGGCATCTCAGTCGATGGGCCATGCTCGAAAAATCTCCCAGGTTGGGAGATACTAGTCATTCACAAAATTCAGCTTCTTTTTTATGTTGTTTTGTTGCGGTTTTATGTTTTTTGGGTATTGACCCATCATCCAGGGAGCCCAAGAAATCAATGGCCTGAAATGTGGATATATGGGCCAACTAATACAATCTTAAGGCCAAGGATCATATAATTCTTCTTTCATCTGTTGTTACCTTCTCAACTGGAGAACAATGAATGTGCCTAAGTTCTTTTGAGTGTTTTCTAAAGTAAGCTTGTAGCTTTGGTACATCTTGTCTTCGGAAAACGTCCCACAGAGCACCCCCTCTTTCTTCAATTCCTTCTTCTGGTGGAAAACTAGAATAATCATTGATCTCCTCATCTGTTTCATGTGTATGGATGTGTTCTCTTTCATCTTGAGCTTTATGCCTCCTCTTCAGCATTTTTATGGCGGAATGCTGTCGGTTGGAAAGGTTCACTTCTGCAGTATGTGTCAAAACATTCACCTAAGCATTAAAAAAAAAAGAAAAAGAAAAGGTTAAAATTAAAAAGAAAAAAGCTCAGCAAGAGTACAAACTACCATGACATCTCAACCGCAATTTAGAAAATGATGAATGACCATGATCTTGCTCAAATTGTACAACATTTGCTAAAGTAAGAGTAGCCCCATAACAGGACTCTAGTAAAGTTATGGAAGAGAAGACATACTGCATCCGACATATCGCAATGAAGCTTAGTTACAGAATCCCCGTGGCCGAGCTCTTCAGGAATGCCATAAGCAATATATGATTTTGGCCCCATGTCCGGCTTCAGGATTCCCTCTGGCATCTTCGTGGCAAGATTAAGAAGACCAAACTTAGGATGCGTATATTCCTGAAATGGCAACGAGCTGATGAATTTATCTCCGTGGTGTGGTAACCTCTCTTCAAAGAGATTAGAAGGGGGCCAGTCTTTCAGTTTGAGCATCTCTGGCCATAGATTTCTATGCATTCGCCCTTCCGTATATCCCTTGAAAATTTTGTGATTATTAATTTCTACCTGCATTATAGTAACCAGATTCAATAATTGAGAGATATAAATCACACAAGCATAAAATGGCTACGATGCGAGTTAAGGGTAGTTCAGGTTCAGGCATTACTAAATGGGCCAAGAATTCAAATTGAGACTAGCAACTTGATCATGAACATTTACTAAATGGTGTAGAATTTAAGTCGGTGAACGACCCAAAATAGATCATTAGCCCCAATTCCAACAGAAGTCATTCCAAAAGGCTTCATTTTTTACGCAAGGATGAACGTGATGAGGATAAATACTCCAAACCCACGGAGCTTCTCTAGACTCCTCACAGAGACTTCTCGAATCCACGAGGAAAGAAAACAGAAAATATAAATAAATTCTAATAAATTCGAAACTGATTAATTGATGACTAAAAACGAGTTCACAACCCTTTAAATAGGGGTACCAAGCAATGAGAAAGAAATCAGAATCAAACTACAACTAAAACTCCTAGAATCCGTGACTTACTATAAATAGTAAACTTACTATTTATAGACGGTCGTGATGTCTACTAGTGCGCAAGGTTTTCGGCCAAAAATAGTAAGTGTCCTATTTAGCTTCACCAAACCGTTCTCCTAATTATTCTAAGCTCTTTTCACGTTGGGCGCAACTCCTAAAGCCCGACGGATGAAGAGTTATAATCAAATTAAAACTTACTGCGAGATATGCCCGATCTAAGGTCCGACGGTCCGGATCACTTCTGTCGGCGACCGGACCTTTTCTGATCCATCTTGGCCATAAAACTGTTTGCGACCCGCTCTATATCAGTCCCCTCCACTTCAAAAGAACTTATCCTCGAGTTCTCATCCTACGCTGGTTTATGATACTCGGTCATGTCCGCGACGTTGAAAGTCCGTGAGATCACCATGTCATCTAGAAGATCAACAACATAAGCGTTGTCATTGATCTTTCGAATGATTGGGACGGGTCCAATCTTCTTATTTTTCAACTTGTTGTACGTTCCGGTCGGAAATCTCTCTTTGCACAGATGGACCATAACGCGGTCGCCCACCTCGACTCGCTCTACATTAATTTTCAGACCCTTTAGTACTTATTTAAAAAGATTGATGATTAAAGCTTTTCTATAATCTTCATATAAGTGGGTCATCGTGGATCATGTTATGGTTCGAAATATCGGTTTCAGCTCCTGACTAATCCACAACCAATACTGAGTTAGATTACCGAAATTGATATAGCTTATCCAATAAAAAGGATTCTTGGTGCATACAAATTCCAAATAATAAATCCCATGATAAGTGCAATGCACAAAAGCAAATGTTAGTTATCTGAATTTAAAAAAAAAAAAAAAAAAAAAAAAGAGTAAAATAATTAGAGAACTAACCTCACACCAAACCAAGCAGTCAATGGCCTCGCTTGGAGCTCCTTGTTTATTTTCCTCGAATTCATCTTACCACTCAATGGCTTTGAAAGTGCTCTAGACCTTTAATCCAATGGCAAATTCAAGCTCATTGCGAACAATTACTGGCTCACCTTTAATCCAATGGCTTTGAAAGTGCTCTAGACCTTCATCTTTAATGTCACCTGAAGTTGGACAATACAAATAGTTGTCATCTGAACCTTCCCTCGCAGCTTCTTTCCACAAATCCTTATTACTCCTGTTACTATAGCAACTGCAGAGTGAAGTATCAGCAACTCCTATAAATTCACAGCTTTGGGCTGCTACTTCCTTTGCCTTTTGTTTTTTTCCATATCAGAAATCCAGTTTCTTGGAAGAATATGCTTCAACTCCAAAAGGGAGTCTCTGCAGCCACCCATCTCCTTTGGGGGGGCAACAGATGCTGCCATTGTTGTCGGCCTTCCATTCAATCGATGGCTCGTGATGACCTGAAGAGCTATCTGGGAGTCCCACTTCTATCATAGACTCTGGAAGGGGATGTCCGCCGTGCACGTAATCTATCCCCCTGTCGGGAAAATGCCAAGTGATTTCCTCACCACCTCCCTTTAAACAGCCTTCACGGATCTCCTGGCAGCAGCTAAGGCATAGTTCATAGGAGCATTTCAGACAGCTTCTATGCAAATCGGCAATGGACGTCTTGCAGTTGTTACTAAACCAAAAACCACATTGAAAATGCAAGCAAATTAGTTAAAATGTATGACAAAAATAAAATTACAAGGGCCTATTTGGTTGCCACTTTTTTTAAAAAATGAGTTCATCTCACTACTGTTTTTCCCATGGTGTGGTCCACCTGATATTTTGATCTTCCTCATTTATGGTATATAGTATTAAAATGATCTTTAAAAATGGATGAACGGTGTAGCTAAAACACATAGATCAAGGTGGGGCCTACAGAACACCGAACACTAGCCAATGAGTAGCCAATCCGTCTCCGTTTATACGTTGAGGAAGTGGGGTCCAAAAAGTAAAAAAGAAAAAAGAAAATCAGCCAAAACAGAAACTGAGATTTACCACTTGAAAATCAAGGGTGGACGTCCCTACCACCTTATTCCCTGTGCTGTGGCCCACCAGATTTTGGATCGTTTGGATTAGGATGAGAATTTTTTTTTCGTTCATCCCTATGGGACGGATCTTATAAACGGTTTGGATGGGACATCAGCTCGTGAAATTGATGGACGGAGTGGATGTAACGGACATTGCCATGGGCCCCTAACAAGTTAGCATGGGTGTACAACGGGTCGGGTTAGGGTCGGGTCAAGCTCGGTCCGATTGTTTAACATAGACCCGAGTCCAACAGGTGCCCGTGCCCGAAATGTTTATGGCCGAGCTCGAGTGTTTTTCAGATCGGTGAGAGAGATACCTGTTTAAGACTAGCTGTTGCAACGGCCACAATGCCGTGTGGTTGGTCCGGTTGGCGAGAATGGCGTCAGATTCAAGGTGGATTCCGGCAAAAATCTGACGGTTTGACCGGAGGCGATAATCGGAGCTTGTAAGATGAAAGAAAGAGAGAAATTGTTGGTTGGAGGTTAGAAGATGAGGGGACGTGGGTTGAGAGAGAGAGAGAGAGAGAGAGAATGGGTTGGGAGAGGGGTTGCCGGACAAAAGAAGGATTCGGATTGCGTAGCGTATAGGTTCTGTGTGCTACTGGAAAAGCTCTGTGGGCCCTATCATGATTTATGTCTTTTATCTATACCGTCCATCAATTTTTCCAACTCATTTTAGGACATGAGACCAAAAACGAGGCAGATTCAAATTTTTAATGGACCACACTATAGGAAACAATGGTGATTTAATGCTCACCATTAAAAACTTCCTAGGGCTCACTGTAATGTTTATTTTCCATCCATCGTTTAGGTCGCACGAATCCGGTTGAAGGGAAAAATACAAATATCTGATTGATCCAAAAGTTTCTAATGGTGGATGTTTAATTACCAATCTTTCCTATGATGTGGTCCACCTGAGAATTGGATCAATCTCTTTTTTGGAATCATTTCCTGAAATTAGATGGAAAAATGTTTGGACGGCGTGGATAAAGCACATACATCATGGTGGCCCTGAGGGGCTGTTGTACGTGGTCCAAAATCGACCCGTTTTTAAAAAATGGACTTTAGTTTTAAGTCCAAGCCCAGCCCTTGGGCTATACTGCAGCCCAATCCTAATTCTATACAAGCTAGGCCCAAAAGCCCAATAGTCTAGCCCGGCCCATTAACATCCCTACATAGGTACCTTGGACTAATATCCTCTACAACACTTGTTTCACCCATGGAGTAAATCACCCAAGCGCTGATTAAATCCAATCCATTCATCTGGTCCTAACTTTAGTTATGGGCTGTGGGGGATAGAAGTCAACTAAATCTAAAAGGCAGGTGGGAGACACGAAGGAGAATAACGGGGATGGAGTGCCAACCATAGATTTGCAAGTGGGTGTAGCCTCCAGTGTGTTCTCACAAGATACCTTATCCTGGATACTCTACAATGGTGTTGTAGGTAGCATGGAAAACACCCAAGTGGACCCGCCATATTGTATATGTAAAATCCAATCCATTCATCATGTACTATCTTCAATTTTAAGCAAAATTATTACGGTTTTAATCACTTTTTAAGTTCATATAAGTCATATTGTATGTAAGCAAGTAAGGCTCAAATATATAAGTCATAAGTATTTTTGGTATTTCACCAGTGAAAAATGAGACTTCTATATTAAGTTATATTGAAAAAAAAAAGGTAAAGTTATGAATTAGAGAAGATTTTTATTTTTTTTTCTTACAAAAGAGAAATTTTTAAATGGTTTTATTTATCCTTAAATCTAAGATTTAAGATTTCAAAATTTTTGGTAGGAATTGCTTCAATATATATATATATATATATATATATATATATATATATATATATATATATACACACACACACACACATGCGCGCGCGCAGAAACGCTCACCTGCGAACCAGTTCGTACATACTATGCACGAACTTTTTTGAGAACCCATCATACGTGATGGGGATTCAAAATCTGAACCGTTCATGTGAAGCAGCACCTCGTGAAACCTTCCGGGCCCAAGTTTTACTTTGAGCTAAAACTTTGATGGGCCATGAAAAATGAAAACAGTTTCCTCCCTTGATTTGCATTTCTCTTTGCTATGGCCCACCAGAATTTTAGATCGGGGTGAAAATTTGTCACATGAAGTTTCATGGGATTCCGCATTACATGGACCGTTCAGATTAGACACCCATGGCACGTGTGCAAAGGTGCGCACGTGCGTAGGTGTGCAGGGGAGCATGACATCTCTCTCTCTCTCTCTCTCTCTCTCTCTCTCTCTCTCTCTCTCTCTATATATATATATATATATATATATATATATATAATGTGTTCAAATTGAAAAGATTTATTACTAGCATGTGGAATTGTGGAAGCTTTTTTTTCTTTTTTTTTATAGCTTGGATTCAAATGAGTTTTGTTGTGTTCTTGACTAATGAACTCTATGCCTTACTTTTTGTAATCTTTTGTTACTATAGTATATTATTTCTTTGCCAAATTACTCGTAGATGTAGCTCGAGTGGTGAACCACATATAACTTATATTTCTTTTTTGTAGTTTGTATTGTTTTCATCTTAATTATCTTCTTTCTATTTATTGCACATGATCCTTAAATATATTATATCATTATAATCAAACGCTATTTAATTTTAATGGCTTGTTGTTTGAGTAGTGGTTCTAGTTGCATTAAGTAGTCGGTGATAGTTCTAGCCGCTTCAAGCCATATAAGAGATTTTGGGTTTGTGTAATAAATTAGAAGAAATGGTTAATACTAGATTTGATGTTGAGAAATTTAATAGGTAATTTTTTTTTTTTTTTTGAGATTTAAAGATTAAAATTCAAGATTTGTTAGTTCAACAAAGACAACACATATGATTGCTCAGTAAAGCAAAGAAACATAAATTTATAACTGATGATGATTGGGATGAGATGGTTCCTAAGGTATTGTCAACTATCCACTTGTGTTTTATTGATCATATTTTATTTAATATAATTAGCGAGAAGAGAAGTTAAAAAGCTTGTATCAAACAAAGTCTCTTACAAACTGAATTTTCTTGAAGAAAAAGTAATATGCTCTAAAGATGAAGGATTGTATAAAAAATTCGAATAATCTAAACACATTCAATAGCATTATCGGTCAACTCAAAAGCATAAGTGTAATGGAAGATGAAGAAAATGCGATAACATTATTATGTATATTACTAGAGTCTTATGATAACTTGATTACATTATCGACTTATACCAAAGAAGATTCACTTAGTTGAAATACAGTTTGTAGCACATTACTTGTTAATGAATTTTAAAAAGAATGCATTTTCGGAAAGTTCAAATGGTTTGGAAGTGAAAGCCTTTATGACTAGAGGAAGGCTCAATGATTATAGTGGCAACGCAAAGAATTCCCCAAGAAGTAAGTCTTAGGGCCATTCAACATCGAGGGGTGACAAATGTACTTATTAGGTATGTGGCAAGACCGGTCATTTGAAGAAAGATTGTTGGAAAATAAAAATAAAAATTCGAAAGATTGTTGACCGTGAAGTGAAGGGAATTGACCGAAATTGATAGTGAAGTGAGTTATATGTGTTGGGAATTTTGGCCTGTGGAATCACACAGATCTAGATCTAGGATAGCAATCCAATGACACCAAGCACACACAAGAGAATACAGATTTAATGTGGAAAACTCTTGCGGAAAAAAACCACGGTACAAAGCGACAGATCTCCACTATGAAAATAGAAATTACAAAGAGAGAGGACTTACCCGATTCGAACAACCTCGAATCTCACCCTTGCTACACCCTTTAGAAACCCTAAAATCCCTTTAGGAACCCTTGGAACTACTTTAGAAAGCCTTAGAATACATCCCAATTCCGCATACACTCCATTGTATAAGTTTAGAAAGAAGCAGACTCGGAATATGAAACAAATTCCACAAAATCTGCGTTTCCGCAATCGCATCTGCGAAACTCTTCGATGTCATCGAAGGTCTCTCAATGACAGCTTCGATATCATCGACAGTCCTTCGATGATATCGAAACAGGACCAAAACTGTCCAGCGACCGGAGGTGGAAAATACTGTGAATTATCGATTGCATCGAGACCCTGTCGATGACAGTCTCGATATCATCGACGGTCCTATCGATATCATCGACAGACCACCAGACAGATTTAAGACATCTGTCTATAATAATATGTTTATTGCAGTTGTGAGTCGAATTTCACTTAGTGCTCAGTCAATTTCATTCACTTTGCGGTCATTTAAAGTTAGCTCACGGTCATTTCCCTTCAGTTCATGATCAATTTAACTCAGATCACGATCATTTTAACTCAGTTCATGGTCATTTTAGCTTAGTTCATGGTTCTCATCAATAACTTAGTGGGTCCTCGGTCTATTAACTTAGTCGGTGCTCTGTCTCTTTCACTTGATTTTTATTTAGTTCCACATCTCATTTCGTTCTTTGTTTTAAAAACCCTCAATGTGGGCCATTTGAGCATTGAATTTGCTTATTTATCAGGACATGTCATACCATTCAATGTTTTTTTTTAAAATGAAAATGGATTGTGGACCGTGCGCATATATATAGTATAATATACAGTGGGTCCACAAAAAGAAAACATGGATATGAATATACCTGCCGTTCAAAGCTTCTTAGATGGGGGGACCATTTTTGTCCTTTCTTGGGTTCACAAAAGTCAAAAATGACGTGTGTGAGGTGTGTATTCTCGACCAGATAAAGGGGAAAGAAGAAGGCAGTAAATGAAGGGTTTTACTGCTATGGTGGATAGTCACAAAGGGGGATGAGTGGTCATAAACTGAGATTTTCGGCTAAGATGAAGGATCAGGGAGAAGAAAGAAGAAAAAACCTAGCAGATGAAGGAGATGGGGCCTGGCAACGTTCGAAGGTGCGTCTGGTATAGATCAGGGGCATTTTCGTCATGTGAAAAGTTGTCCGTACAGCTGGGGAATATTCTTGGTAACTAAAAAGAAGTGGGCTTAAAATGGGTGGTGGGCTATAAATGAGTCATTCAGTAGGAAAAAACTCTATTTTTAGCTCCCAAGAATACTCCCCAGCTGTACGAACAACTTTTCACATGTCGAAAATGCCCCTACTTTTTCATAAATGTGATTTCTGAAAGCTGGGGTTCCCTATGGCTATGGATCATAACCGTAGCCATTGAAAAAAAAAAGTGTATGTCCTATCATGTGATCGCCAGATCGGCCAGTAATAGTCTGCCAAGTCTGTGCACTTTTTTTTTTACATGGAGAACTTTATTCTACTTACATTTTTCTCTAATACATATTTATATAAATATGTATATATAAGCATAGAAATTTTTTTCTCTCTCTCTCTCTTTGTTTTTTCATTTATTTCTTTATTCATTTAACAAGAATATCTTCTAAACTAAAAGTAGTTACTTGACGTTCCATATATGATTTTGGGGTAGGACAAGCTACTTTAGCCAACCAACCTAGTTATTTTCCAAGATTTCATTAGCTTGATGGTCGAAAATCCATTTCATTAACTTCGCGGTCAATTTCATTCACTTCGCGGTCAATTTCATTCACTTGGCGATCAATTTCAGTCAATCGTGGTGAATTTCATTAACTTCGCGGTCAATTTCAATCACTTCACGGTCAATTCCATGCATTTCACAGTCAATTCCGGCGATTCCCCTTCACTTCACGGTCAATTCAATTCATTTCACGGTCAATTCCCTTCACTTTACGGTCAATTCAATTCATTTCACGGTCAATTCCCTTCATTTCACGGTCAATTCCATGCATTTCACGGTCAATTCCGACGATTCCCCTTCACTTCACGGTCAATTCAATTCATTTCACGGTTAATTCCCTTCATTTCATGGTCAATTCCGGCGATTCCCCTTCACTTCACAGTCAATTCAATTCATTTCACGGTCAATTCTTTTCACTTCACGGTCAATTCCGTGCATTTCACAGTCAATTCCCTTCACTTCACGGTCAATTCCATGCATTTCACTCCATTCACTCCCTTACACTCAAATACACATCCAAACTCATCTCTGTCATCCCTATTCCTTCAAATACACGTCCGAACTCATCTCTTTCATCCCTATTCCTTCTTTTCACCTTTCTTCATTAAATCTCCATCCTACTATCACATTACATCTTTCATGTTCTATTCTACTCAAGGCTACTTGCATTCATTTTTTGAGAGGAGGTGAATGCATTGATAAACGTGAAATGTTGTAGGTTTTTCTCCGAAGAACATGTTTCACATCAACGCACTCTTATTCTTTTTCTCGAATATGGATTTCACTGATACGGCGGCTGTGGGAAGTAAGAACATTTGAATTCTTAAGAAATTACTTAGAAGTTTGTGGTCGATTTCACGTGATCAATTTCATGCATTGCTAAAGTCAATTTTACATGGTTATCCAATAAACTTCAAGAAGTTTGCGATAAATTTACGAGTTATATCATTGTGTTTGTTTTCAGAAAATGACTTCGATAATCATCCTATGCTCTTATGGTGGGGAGTTAGTAAGCGAAAACAATTAATACACGTACAAGGGTGGAATGCATGGAATTGACCGTGAAGTGAAGAGAATTGACCGTGAAATGCATGGAATTAACCGTGAAGTGAAGGGAAATCGCTGGGAATGACCGTGAAGTGCATGGAATTGACCGTGAAGTGAAGGGAATTGACCGTGAAATGCATGGAATTGACCGCAAAGTGAAGGGAGTTGACCGTGAAATGAATGGAAATGACCGTGAAGTGAAGGGAATTAACCATGAAATGCATGAAATTGACCGTGAAGTGAAGGGGAATCACTGCGATTGACCGTGAAGGCATGGAATTAACCATGAAGTGAAGGGAATTGACCGTGAAATGAATGAAATTAACTGCGAACTAATTGAAATTGACCGCGAAGTGAATGAAATGGATTTTCAACTATTGACCTGATGAAATCTTCAAAAATAACTAGGTTGGTTGGCTAAAGTAGCTTCTCCTACGTCAAAATCATATATGGTACATCAAGTAACTCATTTTGGTTTAGAAGATATGCTTGTTAAATGAATAAAAAGAGAGAAATTTTTTTTATATGATTATATATTCATATTTATATAAATATGTATTGGAGAACAATGTAAGGGGGGAAAATGGAAATGACCGTGAAGTGAAGGGAATTGACCATCAAATGCATGGAAATAATCGTGCAGTGAAGGGGATTGACCATGAAATGCATGGAATTGACCGTGAAGTGAAGAAAATTAACCATGAAATGCATGGAATTGATCATGAAGTGAAGAGAATTAATCGTGAAATGCATGGAATAAGGGGATTGACCATGAAATGAATTGAATTGATCGTGCTGTGAAGGAAATTGACCGTGAAATGCATGGAATTAACCATGAAGTGAAGGGGATTAACCGTGAAATGAATTGAATCGACCGTGAAGTAAAGGGAATTGACCGTAAAATGCATGGAATTGACTGTGAAGTGATGGGAATTGCCCGCGAAATGCATGGAATTAACCGTGAAGTGAAGGGAATTCGTCGGAATTGACTGTGAAATGTATGGAATTGACCGTGAAGTGAAGGGAATTGACCGCGAAATGCATGGAATTGACCGTGAAGTGAAGGAAATTCACCAGAATTCACCGTGAAATGCATGGAATGAAATGGATTTTTGACCATGGACCTAATGGAATCTTGGAAAATAACCAGGTTGGTTAACCAAAGTAGCTTTTCCTACCCCAAAATATGCCTGTTTATTAAATAAATAAAGAGATATGTTCATTAAATAAATAAAGAAATAAATGAATAAAAAGAGAGAAAAAAAATTATATGCTTATATATGCCTGTTTATATAAATATGAATTAGAGAAAAATATAGGGAGGAAAAAGTTCTTTTTGTAAAATAACAAAAAATTAAAAATGTACAGGCTGCCAAGTGCCAAGGCACTACTGCCAGTACGGTGGTACTGCAGCGCAATATTTTTTTCTGCTGCAATCTCGCACTACTTTTGTGGGTCCCATCATGAGGTATGTGTTATATCCAATCCGTCCATCTATTTGGTGAGCTCTTATTAAGGCCTGAGACGAAAAGTAATACAGATCTAACCATCAAGTGGACCACAGTGTAAAAGGCAGTAGGAGATTAAACGTTTACCATTGAAACCTTTTAGGGGTCGCAGAAGTTTTGGATCAATATGAAATTTGTTTTTCCTATTCATCCAGGTCTTTGTGACCTTGTGGATAGATTGGATGGAAAATAAACGGTATGTTGGGCCCTACGATATTTTTAACGGTGAAAATCAATATCCCGCTGCTATTTATGGTGTGGTCCAGTTGATTTTTGGATATTATTTTTTATTTTTATTTTTATAATGCTCTGAAATGATCTCGAAGTATGGATGAACGTTGTGGATATAATATACATAAATGTGGGGCCATGTAAGTTTGATCTCTTTTGAACCGATTCGTACAAGCGGGAGTTCGAGGAGCGTCAGCGCTCTCTTCACGCACCAGCCAATCCGCTTCCGAAAGGAATGGGCCGAATGGAGGGTATTTTGGTCCGGTGAAAGGTCGTCCGTACAGCTGCGGCTTATTATTGGGAGCTAAAAATAAGTGGGCTTCAAAAGGTCCGTGGGCCATGAGTGGGTCGTACGGTAGGAAATTTCTGTTGTTGCACTGGTGCGGTGATTCGTCAAGGTGGTGCGTTTGGATACACGATAGGACCAAATTGCAATTACGAGATAATTGAAAATGAACGCATTGTAGTATGAGGTAAGTCGGTCCAAGTTGGATGCTATACTTGCAGGATAGCTCTCCATCATTTTGAGAACGGTGCTGACTCATCCTCCTCACGTGTGATACATGCGTAAATGTAGGCCATAGTGTGGATGGAGCTAAAATCACACAGATCAGGATTCCTAACAATCAAATCGAAGGCTATCTAATTAGTGGTCCAAAATCAAGGTAAAATATTTGATGGTTACTCTAATATCCTCCACTGTGAAATCATGTCACGTGCGGACGCGGATTGCGTCCTACCCCGCCTGGACGGTAATTCGTCCGGGCAGGGCTCTGTGGGGTCCACCATGTTGTAAATGTTTTATCCAGGCCGTTAAACGCTTTTTTCCGATAATTTTAATGTATAAGCAAAAAAACGAGGCAGGTTCAAGGCTTAAGTGGACCACACCAAAGGAAGCTGTACTGATAATGACACTTACCGTTGCAACCTTTCTAAGGGCCAACGTAATGTTTTTTTTACCATACAACGTATTCATAAGGTCATTTAGACGTGGATGAAGTGAAAACACAAATATCAGCTTGATCCGAAACATCTCCACCTCCGAAAAATATTTTAATGGTGGACGTTCAATCTCCACTTTGTGGTCCACTTAAGCCTTGGACCTGCCTCATTTTTCGGCTTATATACTAAAATTATCGGAAAAAATATTTTAACGGCGTGGATAAAACACTTACAACACGGGGGGTCCCACAGAGCCCTGCCCGGACGGATTACTGTCCGGGCGGGGGTAGGACGCAATCCGCGTCCGTCACGTGCATGGTTTAACGGTCACCACTATTAATGGTGCTAAACCATCATAGGAGTCCAGCCTACACGACTTTCATGTGCCCCCAAGCGCTAGGGGGTCGATGGCGATGTCCCTGTGAAATCCACTCCGTCCATCAGTTTCTCCAGCTTGGGTAATAAATTCTTACTAAGAATGTAGGCCCAAAAATGAGGAAATGGCCAAAACTGAAGTGGACCACAAAACAGGAAACAGTTAGGGATGGAAATGCCCGCTGCTAAAACCTTCGCAGTGTCCACCGTGATGTTTATATGCCATCCAAACCGTTCATAATGTTATTCCCACTGGGATGAACTGAAAATAAAAATATTAGCCTGATCCAAACCATCCATCGCCCAATGAAGATTTCAATGGTGCAGATTCAATCCCCATTGTTTCTTTGGATCTACTCATTTTTTAGGTTCATGTCCTGCCACGGGGAAAGTGATGGACGGTCTGGATATCACATTGACATCACGGTGGGCCCTACATAATAGCTTCCACCTACATGAACTGTTCTACTTTGGTTATTTGGCAATTCAAATCATTGTTGCATCCAAAGACAGCCCAACGATGAAGAATGGGCATGATTTTGAAACCACCTACTTAGATTATTTTAGGTGGGACACTTGATTAATGTCAGCTACTTTAGTAAAGGAGTTGAATGATTGTCACCTTCCATAATTAAATGATATTGTTTGGATCTTCCCATATCACAACTGACAATATGGCATGGATGTGGACTGGCATCCACTAGATGTTAACTAAAAAGGGGTTTCACCCCATTGCCCCTTCTGGCCCACCATGGGATGATCAAGACCGTTCACATAAAAGTCCTTACTGAAGTTAGTTCCTAAAAATACCACCCATCATGGATCTCATGATCCACATGAAGTGACTTAAAACGATAGTCCAGAAAAAACAGTCCCCAACTCATCATAAAATGAACAGTGATGATCTCCAATCGATGAGATTCTTTCCATGCTGACCATATACTATAAGATCTTTAAAATGAACGGTCTAGATCATTGTATCTTGGGGCAGAAAGGGGCAGGCATGAAACCCTTATTTAGGAACTCGAACCTTGTTTGGTTGCAACATTTTTTCAACTCCGCGACACGGACTCACTAGTCTGACACGGACTCACTAGTCTGGTACGGAGTCGTCGAGTTAGGGGGTGACTCGGTCAGTCGGATCAAGTCACACTTCCAACTACACACGAGTCAAACTAAGTCGAGCTTGGCACGACTCCACTCAGATCGGCCACTAGCTGACCCCAGTTCGAACTCGACTCGGCCCGGTCCTTGAGCTTGGCCAGCTCGGCTTGGTTTGGTTAGCAGCTTGGGCCAATTTAAGCTGAGTTTGAGCCAGTGCGGAATTTTCTCAAACATATGGAGTGCACCTTCAATTTCTCACGGCATGCAAAATATCAATAGTAGTTTACAGGTATTTCATCAAACACTCGGTAGATAGCAGCAAAATCAAGATTCAAAGGTAGTTTTATCCTGTAATGTTTTTCTTTTAGTAGTGATTTGTTTCATATCCATACCTTCCTCGCCACCAGCCGATCCCACGGAGAATGTATACAACTGAAACAACACTTCCTTGAGTCATCTCATCAAACACTTGGTGAACAACATTAATATTAAAATAATCGAGTCATTGAACCGGTTCAATCTGAGTTCGATTTGAATTGAGGTTCGATCCGAGTCAATTCGAGATCGGCCAAGCTCGAACTCAGCTTGAAATATTTTCGAGCTCCAAAAATCAGCTCGACTTGGCTTGAAATCAATTTCGAACCGAGTCAAATCAAGCTTTTTCAAGTCAAGTTGAGTCGAGCGAGTTAATCGAGCTAACTCGGTTCATGTATAGCTCGCTCTATTCTCAGTACTGAATCGTGGTGTTGAACCGGATTGAACTTGACTGAATCTGAGTCAACTCGGACGAGTCGTATCTACCTAGGTAGATTCGTCAATCCATGGTTTCCAAGATAGATCCAAGCCATCCATCATCGGGTGGGGTACATAGTGAAAAATTCCATATACAAAAATCAACTTAGTACGCTCATCAAGTGATCTATACATGTAGGGACCCACAAAACTTGCTGACACCAACACGCCAAACCAGCTGGGCTGGTGCATGGTACACCTGCCAATCCGCATCCCAAGGATTTTCTGCAGCCATGTATTGGGATGTTATGTGGGCCCACAGTGATAGTTGTAAGAAATCCACATCGTCCATTAGCGGTGAGTCATTTTAGGACATGATACCAAAAAATAGGTGGATCCAAAGCTCAAGTGTGCCGGACGAGAGGGAAAACCGAGGAAGGTGGTCATTGAATCTACATTGTTTCCTCTCGTAAGGGCCACTTAAGTTTTAGATATACTTCATTTTTTGCCGCATGTCCTAAAATGAGCTCCAAAAACGGATGGACGGTGTGGATTTATCACAAGTATCACAATGGGACCCACCTAGCATCCCACGCAGGAACTTTACGTGAAAGCCTGAAAGGCTTTGGTTTGAAATCCTCGTCAGGGAGCTCGCTCACTGTTCAAGGTACCTTGAGCTGCCCGCTGGTGAGAAGACGATTGGCTACTCCCCATGCCACCATTCAATGGATGGTAAGTCGGTGCTCTGTGGACCCCACCATGATGTATTTATTTCACCCATGCCGTCCATCTATTTTTCTAAATCATTTTATGGTATTAAAAAAAATGACGTATATCGCAATCTCAAGTGGACAACATTATAGGAAACAATGTTGAATAAACACTGGGCGGATCAAATTGAATCGAATTGGATTTCGGTTTGGATCGGATCGGTCCGGATTGACTGTTAATCCGAACTCGATCTAATTTACGGTCAGATCTTACTAGGTTAACTCGATCCGACCCGATTCTGGCCTTCAGTTCGGATCGGTTCGGGTCGAATCGGGTCATATCAGGTCGGATCCACCGGATCGAGTCAGAAATGCCCAGCTCTAATGATACGTTCGTTGTGTATCTTACATGATAAATGGCATGGTGGAGTATGATTGTCCATACATATGCACACTACCACATTACACTTAGCACACCTTTACTGAAATCCAAACGGTCCGACTCGTGGACTTCAATGTAGATTTATCTTACCCCAAAAATCAATTTGATTAGATGCTTCTAGTCATTTATTAATGGTCTTTTGTAAATAAAAAAGTGCCATATAAAATATTTATCCATAACTTACAAGATGGGTTGGATCGTCATACACCATGTTATGCTTCCTCATATAGCTAGTCACATCTCTTCTCCAATTATAGGTAATAAATAATAAAATGTGTTGTGATAAATGTCTTATATTTTGTAGAATGGTGTAAAGAAATTTATAGATACAGCTTGAATCTTAGGATTGTCAATGGGCCGAGCCTGGGTAGGCTTCGGCGCTAATTTTGAACTGTTTCAGGCCAGGTGTGGGCTGGTCCTATTCAAAATTCTAATTTTTCAGGCTCGAACCTAGCCCATTGACACCCATACTAAATAAGGTGAGGTGCCTTTGCATAATGGTAAAAGTTGAAGGGCAGCGCCCTCAACCTGAATAGTATGAGATTCAATCTCAAGGCATGACCTAGCCAAAATAAGATATTTTAAGTATTTCTATATACTAGGTATAAATATTATTTATGAAGTCCAATTAGGGTTATACAAGAAATTCTTTTCTGATTTTTTACTAGAAATATTGTTAGAATTATAATTCTTTTAAGAATTTTATTTTTTATGGGGGCTTAGTTATAGAACAGGCACAATGCATATAAATTCTTTGTATTTTATGTTTATTTAGCTCTGCATCAGTTTACTTTTTTACTTAATATTTGATTTTTTCAATTAGAGCTAGCCTTTCAACAGGTAAATCTTAATTGTTGCATCTCTTGCATGCCCTACCAAAGAAAACCCATATGGTAGCAGTAACAATATAATTCAGCAATCCTAATCATCTATTTAAGGCTTTTTTAAATTTTAACAGTCTAGATGAAAGAAAAGGAAATACCTACCAACCATATGTAGAAAAATTTTAATCACAATGGGTTCAAAACATGGATGATATAAAAAAAGGCCCAATAGTTGGATGGCACAAAATAATATGCAATGCAACTGAACATACTATTAATTGCACACCAAAATATTGATTAATGTATTTGTTTAAACATTTCAATCTTGCTTTAACATTATAGAAAATTTTGTTTTGTTGTACCCTAGCAATAAGATTTTCATGTGGTTGATATTGTTATAGACAAATGTCTTAAAACTGTCTGGTGTTCTGTTGACGATATCAACAGAGTTTTAGATGATATCGACAGATGTCTTAAAACTGTCTGTTGGTCTGTCGATGATATCGACAGAGTTTTAGATGATATCGACAGATGTTTTAAAACTGTCTGTTGGTCTGTCGATGATATCAATAGGGTCTCGATGCCATCGATAATTCACAGTATTTTTCACCCCTGGTTGCTGGACAGTTTTGGTCCTGTTCCGATATCATTGAGAAACCTTCAGATGATATCGAGGTTGTCATCGAGAGTGGCTTGATGACATCGATAAGTTCCGCAGATGTGATTGTGGAAACGCAAATTTTGCGGATTTTATTTCCTATTTGGATTCTACCTCTTTCCATTCTTATTTAAAGGGGTGTACGCGGGATTGAGATGAATTCTAAGGCTTTCTAAAGGAGTTCCAAGGGTTCCTAAAAGAATTTTTAAGGTTTCTAAATGGTATAGCAAGGGTGAGATTCGAGGTTGTTCGAATCGGGTAAGTCCTCTCTCTTTGTAATTTCTATTTTCATAGTGGAGATCTGTCGCTTTGTGCCGTGGTTTTTTCCCGCAAGGGTTTTCCACGTTAAATTTGTGTTCTCTTGTGTGTGCTTGGTGTCATTGGATTGCTATCCTAGATTTAGATCTGTGTGATTCCGCAGGTCAAAAATCCCCAACAAGTGGTATCAGAGCAATCATTGGGGCACAGATCTGAATCTGCAGGATTAGTAATAATGACGAGCACCATATATGAGATTGAGAAGTACTCAGGAAAAAATAATTTTGAGTTATGGAAGATCAAGATTGATGAGTTCCTTAATCAAGGCGAAGATGATGCTCTTGAGGAGCGAAAGTCTACTATGACTGATGATGATTGGAACACTCTTGATAAGAAGGCTTTATCATCGATCCACTTATGTCTCATGGATGAGGTTCTCTACAACGTCATGAGGGAGAAAACTGTGGCTAAGTTATGGGCGAAGTTAGAGGATGTCTATGTGAAAAAATTCTCTAAAAATTGCATGCACTTAAAGCGGCAGTAGTATAACTTCAAGATGACAGAAGGTGGAGATCTGGAGGCTCACATCAGCGACTTTAATAAATTAGTTTGTAAATTGCTGGATATGGAGGAAGTGATGAAAGATGAAGAACAAGCATGTATGTTGCTGAATTCTCTTCCGGCGTCGTATGAGTTATTCAAGGACACTATGTGCAGCACGAATAAAACCCTGAGTGTCGACACCGTTATCTCAGCCCTTTAAGGGAAGGCTATGAGAAAGTTAAACGGCAACATGGGGACATCTTCTGATGCACTATTTACAATGGGTAGGAATTCTGAGCAAGGTACAGGTTCTTCAGGTTATAGATCCAAATCCAAGGGCAAGGGCAAAAGAAAGGTAAAGTAGTGGAATTGTGGGAAGGAATGACATGTGAAGAAGGATAATGAAAATCCTAAATCGAAGAGAGAAGATTCTGAAGCTTCGTACAGGGAGGCTAATGCTGCCATGTCAGATGGATCGAGTGGATGTGATGGTAATGTTTTGTTTGTGTCTACGATCAAGTGACCATACGATAATCGTAAGGACAAGTGGATGCTGGACACAGGGGCATTTTTTCATATGACTCCTCATCGGAATTGGTTCGCCAGCTACAACGAGTGCGATGGTGGACAGGTGTTTTGGGCAAACGCTTTGCCTATAATGTTGTGGCTGTTGGTACGGTGCGCATCAGGATGTTTGATAGGATGGAGCGTATCTTGACTGATGTCAGGCACGTTCCTGATTTGAAGCAGAATTTGATTTCTCTTGGTGTACTTGAGGTAAAATGATGTAAGTACACAGGTATTGATAGTGCTTTTAAGGTATCTAAGAGGGCATGGGTAACCATGAAAGCGCAACGACTCAGTAACATGTACAAGTTGATCGGGAGTACTTCAAAAGGTGGAGCTGCAGTGGATGTAGCGGATTTCACCTCTGCATGTGTGTGGTATGTTGGGTATGGCCACATGAGCGAGCAGGGCAGGAAGGCTGAGACATGCGGACAGAGATACAGAGCATGTAGAGCAGCCACCTGTGAAAAGAATCACACGGCATGATCGCAGGATATCGGTGAGGTACATGGATGACTCTAATATCGCAGGGGATTCATCTTTTATTCAGATGGCCCTAGGAGAGCCTGATGCTGAGAAGTGGAAGGTGACTATGAGCGATATGATGGATTCGTTGTACTAGACCGATATATGGGAGTGGGTGGAGCTTCTAGTGGACCAAAAATCGGTTGGATGCAGGTGGATCTTCATGAGGATACAATATAGATATAGGGCGAGGTTGGTAGCGAAGGGTTATGTTCAGAGAAAAGGGATCGACTTCTCAAAGATATTCACGTCGACGGCATAGCCGGTGTCCATTAGATCCGTGATTGGCGTTGGATGGCCAGTGTGATCTTGAGCTGGAAAGATGGATGTGGAGTTTGTATTTCTACAAGAGAAAGTGAAG
Source organism: Magnolia changhungtana (assembly GCA_030180095.1). Classification (NCBI taxonomy): domain Eukaryota; kingdom Viridiplantae; phylum Streptophyta; class Magnoliopsida; order Magnoliales; family Magnoliaceae; genus Magnolia; species Magnolia changhungtana. The sequence goes on along the minus strand of JASAUF010000547.1, from coordinate 1,687,221 downwards.
AGCATATCTACATGAAGCAACTAGAGCGATTTGAAGTTAAAGGGGCTTAGAAAAGACTTTGCAGGAGGTCGTGGTTCGACCTGTTGCCTAGGCAGTGGTTTGATTCCTTCATAGTGAATCAGGAATTGATGACATGTAGATAGCCAAACTATGACATGTCTGAAATCAATGTACTGAAGACTCGGTTAAGTGGGACATTCAGGATGAAGGATCGGGGGGCTGTAAAGATGGTTCTCAGCGTTGAGATTGAAAGAGGAATAGGTTTTGGTAATCATAGGAGGAATACCTTGTGTGTAGGTATTGATCAAGGAGGTGATGGACCATGTAAAGCTGGAGAGCGTTCTCTACGTGTCTCTCCTCAAGTCTTCCTCAGGACATGTCCCAAAACGAATGAGAAAAAGTAGGATATCTCATGAGCCTTATTCAAATGCGGTTGACAGTGTATGCCATGGTCTGGATTAGACAGATTATTTCACAGGCTATTAATGTTGTAAGCAAGTACCCCGACAAGCATATTGGGTAGCGGTGAGATGGTAAGAAGACTACGTCTTTTCTTTTTGAGAAGACAGGAACAAAGATGGTTGAGCACGTGAATTTTGATCCGGCAGACATGCTCACCTAGATCGTTCCTGTAAAGAAGTTCAAGTTCTGTACAACTTCTCTAGGCTTAGCGATGGCGTAAAAGAAAGATGGAGTGTACAAGAGAAGCTATGATATGGTGTAGAAATAAAAGAAGGGAACAAGAAGCTACATGGATGAAGATTGAAGACATGGTGGAAATTGTTATGGACATATGTCTTAAATCTGTCTGGTGGTCTGTCGATGATATCGACAGGGTTTTAGATGATATCGACAAATATCTTAAAACTGTCTGTTGGTCTGTCGATGATATCGACAGGGTCTTGATGTCATCGATAATTCACGGTATTTTTCACCACCGTTCTTTGACGCGGAGTTTGGTCCCGTTTCGATATCATCGAGACCTTCAGAATCAATTCGTGAAATTTCCGTACAAGGATTCGAGTATCACCTCGACCGTAAATCACTTATGATTAAATCCTTTAGAAATTTAACAAAGTTAACTAAGTGCTAAACTAGATTCCATGAAATCCGTTGAATCGCTTTAAATACGATCTTGCAAGACCCAAAACTTGTAGAATCATTGACGCTAGGTTACCCTAAAGTTTAGGATCAAACTCATTACCCGGCTATTCTTGGGAATGACTTGGAACTTCGTATTAGGTCTAGACCGCACATCGGAAGTCCGATTAACACGAAGTTAAGGAACTAGGACCGCCTCATTGGGCTCGACAACCATCTCGAAAATCAAGTCCAGACAATGTCCCACGGCCATTCGATCGCGTCGGGAGCGAGGGAGTGTGAAAACCACCATTTCCTTTACAAAATAAATATCTTGGATAGTGATCTGGCACCATTTGTTTGTGGATCAGTATTAAGCAACCAGACCGTCAGAATCAGACCAAATTACACCCTCGGATCAGTAAAAATTTCAGGTACATTTACATGTACTTGGAATTTCGGATCGTGGCCCACTGACCGTTGAACTGAAAGTGGTTCGCTCCGTGTGATCTGGGAATCCATCGAGTCGAAAACGTAATCCCACGTAGATCCATGAGTTGTGATCTTAAGTCTGACGTTTGGCTCAAGGGGGGCCGCCAGAAACACTCTTTTGAGCTGGAAAAGCGCCGAATTGCATATAATAGTCGTACCTCTTGAACCAGAGTTTATTCCGGGGAGGTTTTAGGCTATATAAGGGCCTTAGAACAGCCCCTCTCACAACCATACGAATTTGGGATAAAACCCTAGTGAGAGAGAGAGAAAACTTGGGATTTGTGGGAGCACCTTCCTCCTACTGCTTTCGATCTTCACACGGGCTGCACCGCCTCTTTCCTGGCGCTATCCCGGTGATATCAACTCCATTTTAAGGTGAGAAACCCTAACCCTAGATCTGATTTGAGGTGTATAGGCTATAGGTTGTGAAATAGCTAACTGATTTCACTCTTTAGGCTAGAAAACTCCCGAATACGGAAGCTCATCCAACCTTGCTGATTCGTTGAGATTCCAAGAGGCAAGGTGAGGACTTTAGGTGTATAGGTTGCGGTTTTCAACGCTTTCAATGCCAGATAATGGTAGATTCATGACCTGCATGCAATTGCACATGTACAAAGTGCTTTCCGTTTTCTGTTTCGATTAGAATTGTAGAATTTGGAATTTCACATACTCTAGGTATTCGTATAAAATACCGTATACGTATTTTTTATGGAAATGTGTTTGACATGTTTAATTGTCGTATGGATATATGATGTATGGATAAAATACTCATTTGGCGAAAGGGTTCGCCTAAATACATGTTTACTAATATACACCATGTATGTAGAAATACGGTATTGTAAGAAGTACCGTATACGTGTATATTTTAGCGATGTGTTTGTCATGATTAATTGTTGTATAAATATATTATGTGCGTATAAATTAATTGCTTGGTGGAAAGAATCGCCGTATTACAAGTTCCCTTGTAAACACTATGTATGTTGAAATTGGGTATCCTAGAAAATACCCTATACGTATAAAATTTGCTGATGTAATTGTCATGATTATTTGCAGTATGAATATGATGTATACATATAAAATACTAGTTTGGTAAAGGGACAGCCCTAGTGCACTTTCCTCTAACATACGCCATGTATGTTGAAAAAGTGCATTCCAAGTGTTTGTAAAAATTGCTAGTGTTAGAACCTTAGGTAGGTGCTGAGATGAGATTCTCAACTACCTTAGAGTCACATATGATACCCTTCATGTGGTTATTTACTCTAACCACTCACCTATGAAATATATGAATTTGTATCCCTATTTGTATAGTGCTTTACAACATGCTTTTGAACATGCTTTGTAACTTGTTTATTAACATGCTTTATGACATGCTTTATAACATGATTGCTAGCGTTCCTGAATTACCTTGTTTATCATATTGTACTTCACATGTTATGGTTAGGAATTGATTGAGCTTGGGATTATGTCCATAGTCCAGGCATCCGGTATCAAACTTAGAATTGTGGTTGAGATTCGTTTCGCCACACATGATGTGTTGGCGAACCCGTGTCGTACTTCGGTTGGCGATAGTGGTTGGCCACACGAGGTGCTTCTGCGCTTCATATCGCCCAACTTGTTGTGCGCTCGAGCCACCGAACACGTCAAGTAACCCGTGTGTCTTATGTATGTTCACCATGTTTGGTCGCTAATGTTTGAACCTGAGGGTACCAAACTTACCAAAGGAAAATCCCGTTAACCATGGTACCTCGATCCGCTAAGACTCATGAGCCGGGCATGGTGGTATATGGGACACCGTGGTCGATCGAGTCGTCGGACCTTTGCCGGGGCTACGTGCCTCCCGTAGTGACCAAAGGCTGAGCAACTTAACTCGTGAGCCAATTATGGTGGTATGAGACACTATATTCGCGGGTCGGCTACATTGATAAGGTGATGGGGAGTGGTGCAACCTTTGTGCATACCAGATCTCCGCGGCCCTTTGTAGAGTGACCATGAGCATATTCTCAAGTCGCAGTGCGCCTTAGGGTTCGCCGCGATATATAGAGTATAAACTAGGCCGTTTCTCGTATAGTGATGAATCGTTTAAGGGGTGATGGGGAGTGGTGGAACCTTTGTGCGTATGCCTCCGACGGCCTCTGCGGACTCTAGAAAACACACCATCGTCGATATTAACTAGGATCGACGACCCTAGAATGGATCATGTTTGGGAATGATACAAGGGAGGTACCTTAGTTTCCCAACCCTGCTGTTTGAAATGGATTAATTAAAAACTCGGTAATCATGCTCATTATGCATCGCATGTGCTTGGAAGATGTGGAGCACTGTGGGATGTAAGCATGCCTCGAACGTGAGATGGTGTCGCATGAGGGAGTATGTCGGTGAGGGCATCCATCATACCTGCATTCATACTTGCATTAATCAGAGTAACTAGGAGTGTTTGATTTACTGCTTTATCATTACTACTTGACTGTATTGATAACATGATAACTTATGCCTTATTGTTCCACTGAGTTAGCTACTCACTCCCACGTTACGGACGGTGTTGCGCGCACACCAACCAGACTGCCTCGTGTTTAGGCGAGTCGACAACTCGGAGGTGGAGCTCGATTATGACGAGGAACGGGAGGAGTTCTCGTATATGCGCTTCTCTACGACCCGCTTCGACTAGGTTGCCGGTGACCGACGGGTTTTACGGGGATTGTACCTAGTTTATTTTTGACATTTTGATTTTAAACAGACATGTATATGGTGACTCAGATGGATTCATACTCTGGAGAATGAAACGTTTATTTTGTTTCTTTACATACATATATATACAGTTCAGTCTTCCGCTTGCGTTTATACAATTGATACGGAGTATGAATTACTGTTTTGATATAATCTCATTCATGTTTATTGCTCTAACACAGACAACATTAAAACATCATTAAATATGTTGCATAAGTGATGCGTTGGAACTCGGGAGTTGAGTTATACTCGACCCCCGATTTTCAGGGCGTTACACTTTCAGATGATATCGAGGTTGTCATCGAGAGTGGCTCGATGGCATCGATAAGTTCCGCACATGTGATTGAGGAAACGCAGATTTTGCGGATTTTATTTTCTATTTGGATTCTACCTCTTTCTATTCTTATTTAAAGGGATGTATGCGGGATTGGGATGAATTCTAAGGCTTTCTAAAGGAGTTTCAAGGGTTCCTAAAAAGATTTTTAGGGTTTCTAAAGGGTGAGATTCGAGGTTGTTCGAATCGGGTAAGTCCTCTCTCTTTGTAATTTCTATTTTCATAGTGGAGATCTGTCACTTTGTGCCGTAGTTTTTTCCCGCAAGGGTTTTCCACGTTAAATTTGTGTTCTCTTGTGTGTGCTTGGTGTCATTGGATTGCTATCCTAGATATAGATCTGTGTGATTCCGCAGCTCAAATCCCCAACAGATATATGAGGTAAACTGCAAAAAATTTAGCTGCATTACTTACAAGTAATTCAAATTAAAAATTTCCCAATATGGGTCTCTGTTTGGTGTACCATGAACCAAAATATAAGATTATATTGGTTATTAGATAGTTAAAAAGTGAAAATGTTCCAATGGTTCTAATTCAATAGAAAATCATTCACAAATTACAGTTACGATTAGAGCTGACATCAAGTAGAGTTAGACCGAGTTAGGGGTGACTCAACTCGACTTGGTTTTAAAATAGACCTGGCCAGAACTCGACTAGACTCGGTACCGAGTCTAGCATGCCTAACCCGATTCGAGTTTGGGTATGGCACGAACTAATCCGAACCAAGTCTGACCCGATCATAGGTACAGAATTGGGTCGAGTCGGCACCAAGTTGGGTCAAGTGCATACTCAACTCAGAAGCTAGGTGCACCAGTCGGAATTGTAGCCTCCATCAACTACACAACATTTCATATCTAAAACGTCAAATTTGGAATTTGTCATTATTATTATATATGTACGAGTCACATTGAGTCGAGTTAGTACCAAGTTAGATTTCGGGTCAAGTCGAGTTGATTTATTGGGTGACCCGAACTTGACTCGGTTTGAATTCAAATAGGATGAAGTTTACTCAATTCGAGCCGGGTCTGAACGAGTCAGATGAGTCAAATCTATTGAGTCGAGTCATTCCATACCCGGCTCTAGTTAGGATTCTTTATTTCTTTTACTAATCTGATTTCGGTACTAACTTAGAAATGCTCTGCAATTTAGTTGGTTTAATAAGTTTCTGTATGCAAGATGCACAATTTTTTATCGGCTGCGTATGAAGAGTCATTCTCTGCCAAAGTATCAAATAACTGCTTTTAAATTTTAAACGGAATAGTCATGGGACGGTTGCCGCATGCAGGATTTGAAGATTATAAAACTTTGATACTCTGGTAGAGTACTGTATTTGATGGAACGCACTAAGAAATCACACGCATGCCACATGGATAACATATATTAAAATAATCGAATCACCAGCAGGGATTGCTCTTTAACCAAAAGGTCCACTGATTTGATTTCCAAACTAGGAAATTGGTGGGCATTTAATGGACAGATGAGATAAAAAAATAATCCAAGCTTCCACCCAACAAATAAATGCTCATTAATCATAGCTGAGGATAGTTCAATCAATCTTCTGAATTTGGAATCCGATCTACCTAAGCGGTCTAGTCTCCATCAATATCCATGCCACGTATTCAATTTAAGAGTGACCGTGTATCAACATCAGTATGCTAGTGTATCAAATAACTCCCCGACAAGTACATATCTCTCATACACAAGAAGTTGGAATACAGATACCTCCGACTTTAATTCCTTACTGTGTCTGGTTTAATCATCCTGACATACTGCAATAAGATAGTTTAGGACTTTATCCGTTGAATATGGGTCATCTTCTAAATGATCCAAGCCGTTTATATGATTATTCACACTTTCTAAAGTGGATAGTGAACAAATGAAAGCTCTTTAATTGAACTATTTCAACCATTTGATCAGTTGATTATTTTGCCTGAATATGGACGGTCATTATAAATTTGATTTAATCAAAGGTTTAAAATGTTTAATATATGATATTTTTGGTGCATATCGCATCCAAGGGAATTAATATCATTTAAACAGTTTAGATCATCGACAAAAATCCACATCAAACGGCTAGAGTCCCGATGTATCCTATCATGATGCGTGGGGATGTATTCCAGCAGACCTTCTCAGTGTTCGACCGGACGGGGATTAGCTATTGACTGGTTCAGTGGCAATCTGGGTAGTGAAGTGTTGTATCCACACCGTCCATCCATTTGGAGAGTTCATTTTAGGGCATGACTCAAAGATTGAGGCAGATATAAATCTCAAGTAGACCCACCACAGAAAACGGTGGGCATTGAACGCCTACCATTAAAAATATTTTGGGGACCACAAAAGTTTTCGATCAGGCCGATATTTTTGTTTTCACTTCATCATGTCCTTGACTTATAAACAGGTTGAAACTCAAATAAACATCATAATAGGCTTTAGGAAGGAATCAATAGTGGGTGTCAATGTCTTCACCGTTTTACGTGATGGGTTCACTTTTAGCTTCCGATTTGTCTCAATTTTTTGGCTCATGACCTAAAGTGATCTCTCCAAATTGATGAACCATATGGATACAACACATTGATTATATTGAGGCCTACAAATTTAGTGATGTCTTGTTATAAACCAGTCAGTGGCTAATCCGCGTCCTCTTTTAATAGACATAGATTAGCTCCGGCAATATATATGTGTTGCATCTAGGAGTGTATATTGAGTCAAACTGAGTCGAGATAGCCTCAACTCTACTCGGCTCGGCTACTAGCTGACCTCATCTCAAACTCGACTCGGCTCGGTCCTTGAGCCTGATTCCCAGCTTGGCTCGGTTCGGTCAACAGCTCGGGTCAGTTCGAGCCAACATCGAGCTGAGTTCCCATTGTAGCATTTCCATAAACATCTAGACTGCACCTTCAAAATCCTTCTGTATGTGAAACAGAAGTAATGGTTTTACAAGTATTTTATCAAACACCTTTTAAGCGACATAAAAACCAAGAAAAAAAATGGTATTTATCTTATGTATAATACCTTCTTTGCCACCGCCCACACTTTGTTGAGTCATTTTATCAAACACTTGGTGTGCAACATTAATGGCAAGGTAATTGAGTCGCCAAACTGGTTCAAATCGAGATGGATTCGATCCGAATTGAGTCGAGATAGGGCTTGCTCAAAATCAATTTCGAGTTCAAAAACTCAACTCAAACTCAGCTTCGAACCGAGTCGAATCAATTGCACTAACCGAGCTAGCTTGGTTCATGTACACCCATAGTTGCATCCATGCCCTTCATCTATTTGGAAATATCATTTTAGTCATTTTAGGCATTATCTAAGAAATAAAGAAGATTCAAAGCACGAGTGTACCCCTGGGATAATACAGTGGGGACAATAACACCCATCCTTGAAACCTTCCTAATGCTCACCATATGTTTATTTTTAAAACTGTTTATAAGTTAACACTTAAGTGCAATAAACGAAAACACAAATATCAGCTTGCTCAAAAACTCACGCTTTAAGAAATTTTGAACGGTAGTTGTTGAATCTCTGCTTTTTTATGCCGTGGATTCATTTAAGCTTTGGATGTGGCTCACTCTTTTCTCATACCTTAAATTCGTCTCTACATATGGATAGATGGTGTGGATACAGAGCATAAATCATAGTAGAACCCACAAAATATGGTAACCGTCATTTCAGTGGAAACGGATTGGCTACTCCCCCGCCGCCAGCCAATGGCTGGTGGTCGGTGCTATGTGGGCCCCACCATGATGTATGTGTTTCACCAATGCTGTCCATCTATTTTTCTAGATCATTTTATGGTATTATACGAAAAATGAGGTATATTCCAATCTCAAGTGGACCACATTATAGGAAATAGTGTTGAACGAACGTCAACCATTAAAAATTTTTTGGGGTATGGATGAAGCTGATCTTTGTTTTTTCCCTTCATCTGGGTCTTTATGACCTAATCAACAGATTGGATGTATAATAAACAGTACAGTGGGCCTTAGTAGGATTTAAATGATGGATATCCGATCACTATTGTTTTCCTGTGGTGTGGTCCACCTGAGATTTATTTCCATCTCATTTTTCAAATGAACGCATAAAATAATCTTTAAAAATGGATGAACAGAATGGATGAAATACATACATCATTGTGGGGCCCACAGATCACCGACCACCAGCCACGGGGCTGGTGTCGGGGGAGTAGCCAATCCGTTCCCCATTTCAGTAGCCAGGCTAGCTGCTGTGAGATTCAGTAGCTAATCCGAGTACTATTTTTTATTACTTATTTATTTTTATTTATGTATTATCCTTTTCAGCCAATTGTATGATGAATGAAGCTATTTAAATGACCTGTGTGGACGGGCGTCGGTGGTTCTGTCGTTTATATATTGGTGCTTTAAGGGCTGTGGGGCTCATATTGATGTAATTTTATTTATATGCTGTTAATCCGTTAATCTGTTTTGATCGAAAACTTTTGTGGCCCTTAGAACTTTTTAATGGCAGGCGTCACTCTCTCCACTGTTTTCTATAGTGGGGTCCACTCGAGCTTTGGATCTGACTCATTCTATGGATTATGCCCTAATATGATCTCTCTAAATAGATGGACGGTGTGTATACAAAACATACATCATGTGAGGCCCACATGAGTTGGTGACGTCACTTCAGTAGCGAGCCTCGCTACTCAAACTGTCACTATCGAATCCGCGTAGCGCGCATTGAATGCCACCGGTTCATTTTAGCAGTTAGCAGTAAAGACTAGAAGTGATAAAGATATTGACGCGTTGCGTTTGAGGCACATAGGTTACAATGGCACACGTGTGAGATCTGTGCCATTCATCAGAAGAGCCCATCATGAACATCCACTGTTAAAAAAAGGCTGGTCCACTCATTAGCTAGCGCACGTGCACAACAAGATGATTAGATGAACACTGAAAATATAACCAACCGACAACATTAAACATACACGTGTGGCCCGTTCCACGAACGGATCAACCTTCTCATTTTTTGCCATGCTCCAGAACGGCTGAGCTACCTAATGAACGGCCAGAATCTCTCAGAATTGCACCACGCTCTCTACGTACCCACAAATGTGATATATGTGAGGGTATTCATGTGAGTAGGATTAGAAAATAACTCGTGGTCGTGGGAGCACTTGCTAATGTGGGACCCATGTGATAGCTCCTGGATTGATGGTCGACCCACCAAGCATTTGGTCTGGCAAAATATCCAGCCACAACACTCACCACATGGGCCATATAAATGTGTGGAAAGAAGGGTGCTTAGAACAATGAAAAAATGGTGCACACCCAGCACACAAGTGTGGCCCACCTGATTGACAGTCTGGCAGAAGCGGATTGGCTGGTATGCCACACACCACCGGCCTGGCTGATGTGAGTACGTGTCCTGCGAAGACAAGCGCTGGCGCTCTTCCAGCTCCCAGTTGATCAAAGTTATATGGGCCTTGTAATGATGTATTTATTATATCTATACCCTTCGTTCATTTGGAAAGATTATTTTATAGGATGAGACCAAAAATGATTCCTAAAAAAAGTTTAAGTGAACCACATAAGAAATAACAATGGTACAGTGATTTTCACCGTTAAAATATTTATAGAGCCCACCATAATATTTATTTTCCATCCAACCTATTTATAATGTCAAACAGTTCTGAATGAAGGGGAAATTTTTGTCATATTAATCCTTTTTTTTCTAATGATAAACGTTTTTATCATATTAACCCTTTTTTTTAATGATAAACGTTTAGTCCCTGACTTCTCTTCACATTGTGGCCCACTCGATCTTTAGATTTCTCTTATTTTTAGACTTAAGCAATCTAAACGTACAAATGGTTTGGATATAATACATACCTTATAATGGGACCACAAAACTTGGTCATCAACGTACCATTAACGTTTACACACCAGTAGATCAGCTTCCCAGTCTGGCCATCGCATGCTTGTTTAGCCAGTAGTATCCAAGCTACTTTCTGTGTTGTGGCCAGTTGCAAGAGGACGCGGATGATCCCCTGCCAGTAGAGTAGTGGCCACTAGACGGTGCTACGTGAACCCACCATGATATTAGTGATTTAACCACACTGTTCATTTATTTTTTAAAAATCATTTTAAGGCATGGACAAAACATGGAGGAAGATCCAAATCTCAAGTTAGCCATTCCATAAGAAATAATAGTGGTACAATGATTTTCACGGTTAAAATATTCAGAGGGCCCATCATAATATTTATTTTCCATTCACTCTATTCATAATGTCAAATAAATGTAGTTGAAGGGGAAGTTTTTATCCTATTAATACAAAATATTTTCAATGATAATCATTTAGTCCCCCATTTCCTTTCACAGTGTGGCCCACTTGATCTTTAAATTTATCTTTTTTTAGGCCTAATTCTTACAGCAATCTCACCAAATGTATAGACGGTTTGGATATAATACATATCTTAAGATGGGACCACAAATCTTAGTGACGTGACCATACCAGTAAAGTCGGTGGTGCGTGGCTGACTAGAAAATCCGCTTCGCAATCACGCGACCGCACGCGGAAGCGGATTGGCTAGTGTACCACACACCAGCTATATAGCTGATGTAAATAAGCGTCGTGCGTAGACGAGCGCCGACGATCCTCGATCTTCGAGTTATACCGACGGTTCAAAGGACATTAAAGTTACATGGCCCACAATGATGTATTTATTATATCTACACCGTTCCCTTATTTTTAGAGATCATTTTCAAGCATTAGCGAAAAACTGAATCATATTTAAAGCTTAAATGGACCACACCAAAAATAGCCGAGGAGATAAAGATTTTCACCATTAAAAATTTCATAAGGCTCACCGTAATGATTATTTTGCATCCAACCTATTCATAAGGTCAAAATACTTAGATGAGGAGGAAAAACATTTTTCACATTGATAAACTTACGTGAACCCCAAATGGGTTTCAATAGTAAATGTTCAATTCTCCACTACCTTTTGCAGCGTGGTCCACTTGATCTTTAAATCTAAGTTATTTTTTTCCTCAAGCATTAATATAAGCTATGAGCTGGCACAGTGGATGGACGGTTTGAATATAATATATATCTCATGATGTGACCCACAAAACTTGTAGTTGTCAACACACCACCTATGTAGCTGGTGTGTGGTACGCCAGCCAATCCGCTTCCATTAAACGCTTGTTCTCGCAGCAGTATCCGCGCTACTTTACGGGTCGTGGCAGTTGCAATAGGACAATCCGTAAAGCGATGGCTATTGGACGGTGCTATGTACACCCACCGAATATATGTGATTTATCTACACCGTCCAACTCATTTTTAAAGATCATTTTAGAAAATAAACAAAAAAAATTAAGGTAGGTCCAAATCTCAAGGTAGCCATACCATGAGAAAAAAATGGTGATTGAACTTTCACCATTAAAAACTTCATAAGCCTACTGTAATAATTATTTTTCATATGTTGATCAGCTCACATATGGGTAAAAGGAAAATACCAATAGTATCTTTATTCAAAACTTCTGTGGCCCTAACTATTTAATAATGGGCATTCAGTGACTTAGTGTTTCCTATGGTGTGGTCCAAATGAGATTTGGCCTGAAAAAGTTTTGTAAAATAAATGAATGCTGTGGATAAAATACATACAGCATGGTGGGCCCACAAAGGTTCCGTGTCCCTACGTGGGAAACGGATTGGCTACTCCCCCGCCACCGGCCAATGGCTGGTGGTCGGTGCTCAGTGGGCCCCTCCATGATGTATATATTTCATCCATGCCGTCCATCTATTTTTTTAGATCATTTTAGGGCATGAAATGATCTAAAAAAATCAGATATATCCCAATCTGAAGTGGGTCACATTATAGGAAACAATGTTGAATGAACGTTGACCATTAAAAACTTTTTAGGGCTGATCTTTGTTTTTTCCCTTCATCTAGGTCTGTATAACCTAATCAACAGATTGGATTTCAAATAAACAGTACAATAGGCCTTAGGGGGATTTTAATGATGGATATCCAATCATTATTGTTTTCCTCTGGTGTGGTCCACCTGAGATCCATATACCTCTCATTTTTATAACTAGAACCTAAAAAGATCTGTAAAAATGGATGAACGGCATGGATGAAACACATACATCATGGTGGGGCCCACAGAGCACTGACCATCAGCCACCGGGCTAGCGGCGGGGGAGTAGCCAATCCGTTTACCCCTACAAGAGGCGCAATCTGATCCCTGCTCCCCACATGTGCCAACGCGGCCATGTGTATGCGATCTAGTCCATTCCTTAGTGGACCACGTGTATAAGAAACACGGACGGTTACAGAGATTACGGACGGTACATATTCAATACATTAATACGTTCCACCTTATATCCCCTTCTGGGCCAGGGATAACTACTACTGACCTGGATTCCCTTCTGTCTGCCACGTTGGCAAGTGTGAGGTGAAGGATCCCCTTAATCTCACGTCTTTCTATTCTCACGTGGCAATTTAGGGTACGTTTGTGCGAGAATTGGACCACTCATCAAATGAAGTAAACCGTAAACAAGTACTGGCCCCCAAAATCAGTCTGGTCCATTCAGCTGGTGGGTCACACATCTACACGGAAAATAGACGGTGAGCCGTTTTTCACCCTCAAAAATTTTCTGATGATCCCGGCTAATGAATCTACCAGACCAAGCTCGCGCATGGTCAAGGTATTCCACGTGATGCACGGCCCATACCTTATACACCTCTGCCACTTTGCACGTGCGCGAATGGCCACTTGAATCTCTACGCGGGCGAATGTCCACTGCAGTTCTTTTCTCACTCGCATAGGGACAAATCTCGTTGTCGGCAATTTCTCTCGCCCAGAAATTTCTCGGGATTTTCAAAAATAGAAAAGCGATCAGGTCCAACCGGTTGGACCACAAGTTATGGGCCACCCGGTGGATAACTTACAAGTTGTTAAGTGAAATCTGCATCCAAACCTTCCAATAGATTGTCCCCTTTATCAGGATCATATACTGAAAAAATCAGATCTATCTACTCATCATGTTGGCCACAAAATAGAAACAATATTTACCCATTGATAAATAGCAAACACAAACGTGCGTACTCCATTGAATGAGTGGATTTGTCTGATTTTCGTTTGAAAGAGTACTGATGTCGGATCCAACATATTGCATGTCGCGTAAACATTGAAAGCTTTTTCAAAATACGATCTATTTTTTTGATAAATAAAGAAAAGTAATTAATATATATTTCTTTTACCAAAAGTACTTACAGTTGGGCAAGCACAAGATCATGCTTTTCAAAGGATGAAATGACATGCCCTCATCTACCTTTTCGTTCTTTCTTTCTCAAATCTATTAGTATAGTGAACGATGGGTTCATGTGCTTTGTGTGTGACATTCAACCCGTTCAACATATTAGTTTAATAATAATGATTAGATAAACTAAAAATCATGTAAATTTGACATTGGTGGGCATGTATGAATTTATATTTGTCTTGTATGGTATAATTGTTTTTAAATGGTTGTGGACAACTATTGAATTATTTTGATTTTGATTTATCTAATTATCATAAAAGGTACACTTGTCCAAAGGTTTGGATGTGATATAAACAACACATGGATCCACATGTGCAGATTAAGTGTTAGGTGTTGCCTTTACTAGGACACCTACCTTGATGATGTATTGTATATCCACATTGTTTATTTTTTTCTTTAGTTCATTTTAAGGCTTAACTGAAAAATCAAATCTTAGGTGGACCACGCCATATGAAACATGGGTGATTGAGTGCCTCATTATTAAAAATTTCAAAGGGTCCATCCTCATGACATTTATTTACTATAATGTCAATAAAACATAAATTTAAAAAGAAATGTAAAAATTAACTTGATTTAAAACTTTCATGACATATGAAAAGTTTATAATAATAATTTATCATTGTTTCTAATGGTATGATCCACCTAAGATTTGAATCTTCTTAGGGTTTGAGATTACATGGGCATCAATATACAAAAAAATACATAAGGTGAGCCATACACAGCTAGGGTGCAGATAACAGCTTATCCACTCTCCAATTCCGCTCTTTAAAAGTAAAATTGGACGAGGACATTATGGTCATTTCGGCCTTAAAAAGCATGCTTCAGGGTTTAAAACCCAATTAATTATTATAAATTAATAAACGATTTTTAAATTTTAAATATACATGCACACGCTAACGAGATGGTTCAAAATTAAACAATTTTTCGCGTAAATATCGGGATATTTCCACGATAAAATAGCGAAAAATTGAAGAATGAAAGATATATTTAAAATATCTCGATTTTCTAAAATCTCGGCGATATTTCTCACACTCACTGCAACAACCCTCGTTTAAAACCCGTGAAAACGATCCGTTCCTATACTGCTCCCGCCATTCCCATAGCAGAGAAAACCTCTCTCTCTCTCTCTCGGAAAATGGCAGCTACCACCGAATCCCCAACCGCTACCAACTCGGGCGACTCGGTCCGGATCGCTGCCCGATCCTCACTCGTCGACTCGCTCAGAGGCTGCGGCCTCTCCAGCATCCGCATCGACAAGGAGCATCTCAAGCGTCGGATCCTCATACCCCACCACCTCCGCGTCGCGATCGTACAGGCCATCCGCACCAAAGACCCGTCCGCCGCAGCTACTGACGCGCATGACGCGGGCGGCAGCGGCGAAGCTCCCGAGGCGCCGATGGTCGTCTTCGTAAATTCGCGGAGCGGCGGACGGCTGGGTCCCACCCTCAAAGGCAGGCTGCAGGAGCTGATCAGCGAAGAACAGGTTAGGGTTTCTGGATTCGCTTCGTAAAAAATTTCCGGCTTTTGTTAGGTTTTGATCTTTCGACGCCATTTGATTTTTATTTTTTATTTTGATATTTATCTGCAATTATCTTTCGTTCTCGTAGTTTTCAGTGTAGTTTCACAGAGGAGTACTGTAAATTGTAGTGGTACTAGCTGCATGGGGACACTTGAACCCTTCAATCCAGCGATCCGGACCGTACATTAGGTCCAGGGCATGTTTAATGGGTTACTGTGCAAAAAATACACACATAAGACGATTTCATCCATCCGATTGATAACCTATAAGATAAACGGTCAAGAGTTTTAGGATCGGTTTGATCATTGCATTGCTAGCGCATGAACTATATCCTGGAACTAGTGGACAGTCTGGATTGATGGATTGGATGGTTTAAGTGTTTAGATGCAATTGGGAGCTCTATAACTAGATAACTAGAGTACAGAGTCATTTGTACAAGCCACACATGTGCCAGCATGGCACATAGGTCCCTGATCCAATCTGTCCATCAGAAGGGCACCACTATGTTGATGCCGTAGCCTGAGAATCAGCTTGATCTACTGGTCAGGTGGGCCACAGTTTGTAAAACAAATGTGGCTGTGAAAATTCCACCTGTTTCCAATACAGAGGCCCACCAACTCAGAGCTTTGCTAATGCACATGCAATACAGCTCATGCACAAGCCACACATGCGCCAGCATGGCACATAGGTCCAAGATCCAATCTATCCATCAGAAGGGCACCTTTGTATTGATGCCGTAGCGCAAGAATCAGTCAGGCGGGCCACAGCTTGCAAAACAAATGTAGCTATGAAAAATTTGGATCAAGTTTTCCAACTTGTCCATCTGCTTCTAGTACAGGGTCCCACCTGCTTAGAGCTTTGCTAAGCCCACACGCATGTGCAATACAGCTCATGTACAAGCCACACATGCACCAACTTGGCATGCAGGTCCAAGATTCAATCTATCCATCAGAAGGGCATCACTGTATTGATGCCATAGCCCAAGAATAAGGTTGATCCACTGACAATTATTTGGCCTTCCAGCTGTTTCCAATACAGGGCCCACTTACTGAGTTTACCAGATTTATTGTTGGGAATGCATCCACAAGGTTGGACCAACCTGATCGATGGATTGGATCTTGCACCTATGTGCTATGCTGGCATGTGTTGTGTGTACATGAGCTGTCTTGCACATGTGTCTGGGCTTAGTGAAGTTCTCACACCTCTATGCAAGGAATGTGCAGATACAACTGGTTGGACTGTGATGCTATTTTGAAATTAGTGCAAAGGGTCAATGTGTCATGTTTGTATGACATCCAACTGGTCTAAAATATTTTATAAATCAGGGTGATCTGCTCATCAAGTGGGCCACACTGCAGGAAAGAAGGGATGGCTCCTGAACTAATCCAAAGCAGATGTCTCACCCACCTGATGATTAGATTAGCCTGATTTTTTTGCACTAGGTGATCTTCATGGTATTTAGAGTGTACGTGAGTCGAGCCGAGTTGAGCTTTGCCCAGCTCGTGCTCGACTCGGACAGCTTGAGTCTTAGCTCGTGCTCGGCTCAGCTCGGCCCGGCCTTCAAGCTTGGAACAACAGCTTGTGCTCGGCTCGGCCAGCAGCTCGGTCCAGTTCGAGCTAAGTTTGAGTTCGAATTTTCAAGCTGAGTTTGAGCTCATAACACAAGTTAGAAAAGATCCGATCTTTAAAAATCCAAATGAATAAATAAAAAAACTGAAGAACTGCTAATTGCTTAGTCACCATACTCTACCTCCAGATTTACAAAAGAAAATGAATAGAGATGGATAAATTACCGGATGCTAGCATTACCGACAATCCCATTTGCCATCCTGGCTGACAACCCAGCAAGCCTCGACGAGAGGTGTGCATACCCATCAAAAAGAAATTATAGGAGAAGAAGATGGCAACAACGGTGCCGAAGAAGCCGAGGAAGGGAGTAGTTTCGTCGCCGCCGAAAGTAGAAGACATCTTCTCCTTGCCTTTTCTGCTGCAAATCTAGGTTTTTGCTCTCTCTCTCTCTCTCTCTCTCTCTCTCTCTCTCTCTTTTCGGTGTTTTTGGAGAAGAAGAGATTTCTAGATTTGAAGTATTATATGATTGAGGAGATTTCTCGACGGATCTTTGGACACGAGAGAGAGAGAGAGAGAGAGAGAGAGAGAGAGAGAGAGAGAGAGAGAGAGAGAGAGAGGGTTGGATGCTGGATGGATTTGGGGATTTAGTGTTTTTAAAAAAAGAGTAAAGCACCCACGAGTATTTATATATATATATATAATATATTATATTATTAATATACCTGGTTTTCAATCCGAGCCGATTTGAGTCGAACCGAGTCAGGTTTGAGCCAATACCAAGTCGAGTTGAGTCGAGCTCGGGTAAGCTTGAACTCGACTCGGAACTTTTCCGAGCTAAAAAAATCAGCTTGACTCAGCTCGAACTCAGTTTCGAACCGAGT
The DNA here is from genome assembly GCA_030180095.1 of Magnolia changhungtana. Taxonomy (NCBI): domain Eukaryota; kingdom Viridiplantae; phylum Streptophyta; class Magnoliopsida; order Magnoliales; family Magnoliaceae; genus Magnolia; species Magnolia changhungtana. The sequence goes on along the minus strand of JASAUF010000547.1, from coordinate 1,669,333 downwards.
CGAGTCGAGCGAGCTACCGAGCTAAATCTGCTCGTGTACAGCCCTAATGGTATTTGAAGTTGAATGTAGTTAGTGGTATTTGAACGCTCATCTTTAATCTTTATTGACTTCTTTAGTTGTAGTATTTATGTATTTTTGGTTTTTGCATATTCTTTTTATTTTATTTTATCTCTTGGGAAATGATCGTACACAACTATTTCGTTTGCATCAACGAGTTGCATTAGACTGGAGAGTTCAAACATCGATCTGAGTAGTCCATGTCCACAGTCCAGACAGTCTATTCATCTGCCACCATTGATCTTTTTATTTTTTATTTTTCTCTTGGGAAATGATCACATACAACTATTTTGTTTGCGTCAACAAGTGGCATTAGACTGGAGAGTCCAAACATCGATCTGAGTAGTCCATGTCCACAGTCCAGAAACTCTTCATCTACCACCATGCCAAAGTTGCAATGATTGCAGGATTGTAACCTTATGACCAATGGCCCTTTTTGTTAAATTGCCCTTTTTGTCCAATATACTGATCGGATGGTTAGTCTGTGATTCTTGAGAGAAGCACTGCGTGGAAGGTCCACTAGATGGACTGTCTAGTTTGATTACTGGACTTCTTTTGTTATAACTTATCCAGACCTTCAATTTTTCAAGCCATTGATTGGATGGTTACAATCGTTTGATAAGTGTGATTAGGGATTGGTGGCCCATTAAGGTAGTGGGTTGGGCTGAATGGATGATGTAGATTGATGAATAGACTACCTATGTCCCTACACAACTAACTTTGCAAATGGAGGTGACTTCTATGCCCGACATCCAAAAACTTGTAAAGTTGGCAAGAGCCATTTGTTAGGTGGGAACTACTATGGAGGGCCCATCCGTTGATTGGACGATCGTAACAATCTGATCATCATCTTACAAATAAGCATACAAAATTTTAAAAAGTAAATGTGAGAAATGGTTGACATTAATTTGCAGGAACAAAAAGCTCTCACATCAATGTGCAAAACTATATAGTTTAGAGGGCCTAGGATGGTCCAATTAGTGTTGTTTTTGAGCTATGGATCATCACTGAAGGACCCGCTTGATGAGCAGTCCTGATGTCGCATACATACCATTAGTAACATTTATGGAAGTTGGAATGCCTAATCTCATGTGCATGATGGTCCATAGAGTTGTATGTATGGTCATGCTAGTTTTCTTGTTTTTGGGGGTTGGGTTCCCCTTTTGATGCCTCATGTCCATCTTCGTGTTCCACATTGACAGACATTTTTGTTTCTAAGCTAAAAGGTAAGGATGTACTGCTAAACATTATCTTCGTTATCAAATATCAAGCACTCATTCTTGGTACATGTGATCCCCATTTAAGAGACACAGACCATTCAATTGGTAGGCCCTAATGTACATTATCCATACCCCAAAGCTCACATTGTTCAAATGATCCTAGTTTCCGATTGAAGGACCTTTGCCCAAAGAATGTTTACCATCGGTTGATCTTCTCTCTAGCTGCCAAAATGAAATTATGGAGACTCGTAATTTCAATGGTTAGCATTGCCTAATTTGTGTGATTTTTGGAGCATGCCCCATCCTCTGTAGGGCCTAACTAACAATGGTTCAGACTCCAGATCTCATACATGTGTGCCACACATTCGGAGAATTGGTACTACATAAGTTATAATTTAGTGCTCATCACAAGATACTTCGTGTTGGTTAAATGGGTATTTGTTTAATGTTTGTGGATTTTATGTTGATTTACATTAGGTGGAGGTAAAATCACCACTTGAGATTATGTTCCAATGCAGTTATGGGGAGGCTTCCTCTATACCTAGTGTCTATCCAGTGATTCCAATGCACATCCCATCCCCCCCCCCCCCCCCCCCCCCAAAAAAAAAAAAAAAAAAAACACACACACACACACACACGCTCGCGCACACACTCTTTGACTACTGGAGGCCGTGGAGTGTCTAAAGCCCCTTTCTATGTCTGATCGACTGACATTTCCTTGGAATCTGTAATGATAGAGGTAGACCCCGCATCTTGATTCTTTTGAGCATGTGGAGGTCAAGTTCTTGTTACTGTGAACTGATTTCCACTCACCACCACTTGAACTAGGTCTTTCAAAGCCTCACTACTCTTTAGATTAGTGGGAACCTCTGAGTTAGTCGAGATAGATGCTTTTGGTGCTTCCTTAGCAGCTGTGGCCCTTTTGTTTGGTGAAGAGCTTTGGGCAGAAATGAGGGTTATAGTTAGGGGTGCACATTTAACCGGTAGAACCGTGGAACCGGACTGAAACCGTTGGATCGGTCCGGTTTGGTCCGGTTCTAGACAGCACCGGTTCCGGTTCCAAAATTTCCAGAACCGTTGGATACGGTTCGGTTCCGGTTCAAGGGCACGCAGAACCGAACCAAACCGTTAACCGAACCGTGGACCCGATCCGTTGAACCGTGGCCCAGATCCACACCGTCCATTGTCTTCCTCTTGGAATTTAGACCGTGAATGGTGAGCTTTGATCATCTGATGATATGGCCCACCTGAATAATCAAGCCTTAAAAGTAGTCAGACGGCCTTCTTTCGATCGTTGTAGAGATCACGAGGATATATACGGCTAAGATAGCTCAACATGGTTTTGATGGGTTCTACCCCCTCTACCTGATGAACGGTTCAGATCCATCTCTCCCTGCATGATGGTGGCCCACAACAAAAGGACGGAAGCTCTGTTTTCAACAGAGTTGACGTACGTCGACTCTGTGAAGTTTGGTGGCCCACTTACTGAAGTCTTTTGGAAAATTTACTCCGTTCATGAGATTGAAGACGAAAAACCATCAGGAATAGAGTGCTTTTGGAGGAAAATCAGCGTGGCCCATGAGCTTATCTACTCCGCCGTCTATTTCATGTTCAACGGTCATAATTCTACAACAGCTTGCATTGTTTCAGAATGCCACATTGCCAAGGGTTAAATCTCCCTTCTGTACACAATGGACAGTACAGATCGACGATTTGAATGTGGAGTGGGCCACACTGAGAAAATTGCAAAGGGACTGTAGGGGATTTTTTTTTTTTTTTTCCACCTTTTTTTTTCTTCTTTTGTTAAATTTTTTTAAAAGCTAGAACCGTGGAACCGATCCGGAACCGAACCGGTTTTCACGGTCCGGTTCTGGTTCGGTTCTAGTGTGCTAATGGTTCGGTTCCGGTTCCAAAAATCTTAGAACCATTAGGAACGGTTCGGTTCTGGTTTTACCCCAGAACCGGACCAAACCGACCCGTGTGCACCCCTAGTTATAGTCAGCCTCAAATCTGAATGCACCTTGTGGTCTAACCTGTTGGACTTGAGACCTTCCACACACACACTCATGCATTTAGTTCCTCTCAATTTTCGAATTAGATGAAATGCGCGTCTTCTGATGGCACATTTGTGTTGTTTCCATGAATAATGGTATTTTGCATTTTCATGTTTAGGCATTGAGCTGTTTTAAGATTTTCAGGCACTTTTGAGTCCGAGATGTGCGAAACTCTGCATAGCAGACTTGGTTGAAAATGTCGTTTGTTGGAGTTGTATTTCCAAAGGAAATGTTCACGCTGATTGAAACAAAAACATGATCCAATATTCATATGCATGTCTTGAGGAAAACTGTCTCTATTATCCGTACAGCTATGCATTTGGTTGTTGCATATGATACCGGTTTTAAGTATCACTATGTTTTCTATTCAAGCACATGCAAATTTATTGATTGACTTGGACCTGTTCACAACATATCTAAAATATACTTGCATGGTTTTGCATGCTGTAGGGACTAAAATACAGAATTCATATTTATAAATTTCTTCTTATCACATATAATGCAGGTTTTTGATCTTTCAGTTGTAAAGCCACCTGACTTTGTCCAGTATGGATTGGCTTGCCTGGAGAAGTTGGCTCTTCTTGGTGATCAATGTGCGAAGGAAACTCGGGAGAAGCTGAGGATCATGGTGCGTTGGTCTAAGTCATCCATTGGTTATTTAGTTACTCCATTTGCATGCAATCGGTAAGGTTACATGTTCAGTTGCATTTCCTTGCCTCTCCATGCAAGTGTATGCTTGTGCATTGTATTGTATAATTCTTTTGAGAATATACTCCATATGCATGGTTGAATGCATTTGCGCGTCAGTGGGCAATCTTAATTTAATGTGCGTGATTGCACTACACGTGTTGGTTGGTTGTTAGGACACCTGTTTAGAAGAAGTGAGGTTCTTCTTCTTTGCAGGTTGCAGGGGGCGATGGTACAGTGGGTTGGGTGTTAGGAAGTATTTCAGAGCTCTATAAGCAGAATAGAGGGCCCATTCCTCCAGTTGGGATTATCCCACTCGGCACAGGCAATGATCTTTCTAGGAGTTTTGGTTGGGTAAGGAGATTATCTTCTTTTGACTTGTCAGTTTGGTTGTTGCTATTTTAACTTGCCACCAACCTTTGCACTTGAATGTTTCTCCAGGGTGGTTCATTTCCCTTTGCATGGAGGTCAGCAGTGAAACGCTCTCTCTACAATGCTGTTACAGGCCCGATTCGTCCTCTTGATAGGTGGGTGTTCTCTTTATTGTACAGTTATCTGTTTGCATAAATAATAGCTATTGTTGATTCTGCTATCTTTATACATCCCCACAAGGGAGACACCATTTTGTAACACAGTGCTCTCCGGCTTACGGGAGTTGAAACCTCTGTTGCAAATCACCTGCACTGTTCCTACAGTGAGGCCCTATTTGCAAAAATAACCATGCATTTGCAGGCTTGGCCTTGAGATCTAAGCTCAAAGTTTAGTTCTCAACCACAGTATTGTCCATTGGTAATTGCAGATACCCTGGCATTGTTGAAAGGCATTCTTCTTGGTTCAAAGGAGGATCATGCCATGGCAAAGGCCCTCTCTAACATGTATTGGACAAAATGGGGTTTAAAGCGACCCTTGTCAGTGACTGTTGTGATGCCTCGTAGTTAGCAACAGCCTGTGCTTTGGTTTAGTTGTTGATCAGTCTCCTACAATTTGGAATTCACAAAATCATGGATCCCACAGTTGAGTTCAGTCAGAATTAGGAAATAATTAATCTTTCTATGAGAATTGTTACTGAAAATCTCAAATGAAGTATCAAGTCATTAAAGGGGCTTTTTGTCGAGTACAAAGAGCTTCTGTTTAGTGTATGTTCATAAGGTTCTCCTTGTGGTAATATCCATTTGTGGGAAATATACTGTCATGGAAATGTGAGAAATTCTTAGTATGATATCCACAGTGCACAGTGTTGCCTGATTAGCATGTTTTGCATTTGCAATATTTGATGTTGTGCAAATGCATAAAACAAGAATGTTACAAGATGTCGAAAGCTGTGCAGTTCTATTGCTTGCTAGAATTCTTGAGAAGGATGTTTCAACTGGAATGATTATAGGCATTGAACTTGCAAGTGCTAACCTGTGTATCTGGTGATGGGAGTGAGATTTGCAATCCCTAGACCTGTCACCATCAATCTTGTTTATGGAAATGGAGCAGTGCTAATGAACATTTACTTTTATGTTTTTGTAGTTGGCATGTTGTGGTATCAATGGCTGCAGGACAAACTGTACAACTGCCCCATTGTCTGAGGCATTTGGAGGAGTGCCCTTTCGGTCAGGTTGGCAATTTCTTAGAATAGGTGCTTCTGAACTATTGTAACATGAGAAATGTTTCAATAAATAAGGTTGACGTTGTCACTGTGGAACTTTTGTAGTAAAGTTGATGAAACTTTGAACCATGGGATAGGGGCATCTTATTACTTGATTCTTGTCCCGTGACCTTTCCACATATAAAACTAATTGATGGAAATCCAAAGTAAATTAAATTTCCTAAGGCAATCTCATTGGGGTTTTTCATGATTGTTGTCTTCTCCTCTCGTGCTTCGTGAACTTATGCTTTTGCATGCCTGCAATATTTGTGTTACTATTTGTTTAATCCTTTCCAATTGTAAGCGTTAATACTGGACTTGTGCAGAATGGGGACATTGAAGGGGACTTGCCTGAAAAGCTTTCTTGCTTTGAAGGAGTTTTCTATAATTACTTCAGTATAGGTATGTCTCTCGAACTATGCGACTTCTGTGCTGTCTTATTGTTTATGTTGTGTGTGTTGACTACATCTGCTATGATCTTTTACCACTTGCCATAAACTTTGTCTATTCTTGTGCATATGAAAATTTGATGTGATCATCCATCCATATATGAACATGCTTGTTTTAATGTAAACATATGCTTATCTTGGTATTCCTTTCATGACATACAAATAATCTTGGACATGATTTTGAAAGTTAGACACTACAGTGGATAACGAACTTCATTCCAATGATGTCTTTTAAAGAGAGTGTCTCTGTATACCACATCACGGATGATATAGTTCTTATTTCACTTAGTTCTGGTTAATTTAAGTAGTTGAACATCTGATGAGGTTGGTGCTTGCTGAAGTTCAGATAGGACAAGGGTCAATCTGCTTTTAGAGTAGTGCTACGTGAAAAAAAAAGTTTCAATGTGCCTGGGAAGGGTTATAACCTACATACCAGGTCTGACCTTTCATTTATAATATTGTTTCTCGACTGAAACTAAATAATGGCACCTGTACTTGATGTCATTGATCTTCCTAAAATTAATAAAAGGAATAGCTTGAGGATGTGCTCCATAAAATATTTGTAGGCCATGCATACCAGGAGTGTAAACTCCTTCATAGCCTGTTTCTTTCATCTAACCTTGAAATTGACAATATAATCCATTTCAACTGAGAAGAGCTTTTCCCTAAACCTTAAACAAACAAAGAGGATTGGAAAGATTCATTGTGGTTCCACCATCATCAGAATGTATTTATTATTGCACATGTACACTTCACTAGCATTGCTTTTTCCAATTCCAAGTCTTCGAAGTAGTCAGCCAAGTCATTTTTGTGACTTGCCTGAGTCGTTGGGTTGGGAAGTTATATGTTTGGCTCAGCTTGGCACTTCAGGTAATTGTAGACTCGTGTGAGTAATCTGTTGACCCCAGGAGTCTGCAGGCTATGAGTGGACTTGTATCCAATTTGAGTTTATATTAAATTGTGTGAAGTTGGGTGCTCATGATATTGTTTTTCTTTTCAACTGAATACAACTAATGTTTTTTGCATATATGGCTCATTTGCTCAATCATTATATTTTCAATTGCTTTAAAGCTACATCTCATAGCTACGATTTGTACGGCATGACAATCATGCTTGTTGTTCACTTACCACTATTATTTCTTTTTCAATTTTAATTTTTTTTCAATTTTTTTTCAATGGGTAAGCTGGGATTGAGTCGTGAAAAAAAGAGGGTCAGATGGGGTTTATTCCATGCCCGAATTTTGCAACACTTGGGTCATAACTGCTAGAGCAGCACCATGTTTCTCTATTTTCTGATGAGCCTGCATATCTCTTATATCCTATTGAACAGTTCTGAACTCTCTCTCTTTTATTTGCTAAAGGAATGGATGCACAAATTGCCTATGGGTTTCACCATTTACGTGATGAAAAACCATACCTTGCACAAGGTCCAATTGCAAATAAGGTATGCTTTGTATAGGCATCCTTGTAGACCCAATATTTTTAGTGCATATTGTAGCTTAACACCTAATTCTTTAGAATGTGATTAATTTCTTTTGTATTATTAGCTTGGCATGCTTCCTTCGAAAGTGCAAAAATTAGCTCATTTTCCTTAGACGTATTTAGCTATGCTTGTTTTCCAGTGCAAACCCTTTTTCTTGGTTAGTTGCTCTTGTTAGAGGGTTCTCATATTGATCTTTCCTTTAGTTTTTAGAAACTGGAATTTGTTCTCTTTACTTGTGTGAGCTTACTTGTTATTCAACTTCTTTTTACTCAGAATTCAGAAAAGCCTCATAGTAGATTTCAGTTATGCATTTACATATGTCAAAATCAAAAGTTTACAGCTAAGTATCCTCTTTGCACAGTTGATCTACTCTGGATATACCTGCACCCAAGGATGGTTCTTTACACCTTGCATGAGTGATCCAAAATTAAGGTCAGTCTTCTCTTTCACTGCAGGCAAATTGAATCCTTTGGGTTCTAAACTCATGTTTCTGCTCTTTTTTCAGTTAAGAAAATTTTAAATTTTAAATGAGGTGTTTATTCATTGTTCTGTATTGTTTAATATCAATGTATTATTCCTCTTGAAAAAAATTAATTGCTCAAACATGGTTACAATTCTGTTGCCATCAGGTTCTTGGAACCAACTAGTTCTCTCTTCATAGAGAAAAGAAACCCGTGCTTTCTCATTTGACATGTGTATTGCTTGCATCTCTGCTATATATATAACGGGAGAGGCAAGGGACAAATTTACCCATGCAATTAGCTTTTGGAGGGCATTGGACTTTGCAGTTTCAAAGGACATGAGAAGGGGTCTGAAATAAAGGGAAGGTTCTTTTCGTAATTTGAAGGCATGTGGCTCCTTAACAATAGAAAGGTCAGATTTTGCCCACAAAAAGCCTGTCGAGGGTGTAGATTTTTACCCTTTGTGTGTGTGCGCGCGCGCGCGCGTGCGTGCGTTCTATCGTCCTATCTCATACCCCTTGTCACTCTCTCTCTTTGCATGTAGCCCGCACCCTCTCCCTTCCTCTCTCACGTGCATTGCATGTGCCATACCCCTATTGTACGTAAATACCTCGCTACTAGACATATTGATGCATTTAAAGTGTATTCATGTAATTAACCATTTCTGTTCACTTTTTGACCTTGGATGTAACTGGTGAAGAACTGCAATCTTGATTGCTCCTACTTGCCCGACATAGCAACAATGCATAACATGATGAAAATGCCTGGAGGTATTGAATGGAGCAAGTTGATATTTAGGCATGTGATGTTAGTGGATTTCCATGCCATTGCTGCATTTCTCTAGTATATTGCTTGCATATTTATTATATGTTGGTTGTCCTTCACTTCAATCGCAGCCTACACCTTACGTTCATGAGTTTAGGTGTAAAGTTTGCTTGTGCGTGAGTCAGGGTGTACCAAATCGGTTACGTATTGGCCGTAACGGCCGATACGTAACGGTAACGGTGGAGTCCGTTACGCGATATGGGGGTAGTAATGGTGAGCCCTCATTTTTTGGCTCGGATTGGCCGTTAACGACTATTATTGCCTCTAACGGTCAGGGCATAATGGTCATAAATAGTTAGATAGTTTTTTTATTTTATTTTTTATTTTTATTTTTATAAATTTAAAAATATATATATATATATATATATATATATATAATTTTAAGTTGCGATTTTTCTCATTTTTTTTGGCATTTTTCTCTTCCAAATTATTTTCTAAACTATTCTACTGCAAATTCCGATCACTTTCACTTTGAATTTGAGGATCAAAACAAGTTATTTCACGGATATTGTTGAATCAAAAGCTCCGTGGGCCATTTTTTGAAAAATCTTCAAAAATAGGTATTTATAATTTTTTTTTTTTTGAATATCTATTTTTATGGATGAATATGATGCGTTATTCAAATTAGAACATATGAATACAGATTATGCAATTGATTTTCTATTTTTTTTTGTATATATATATATTTCAGACTATTTTCGGTCAAATTTTAAAATTTAGAAAACACCTACACATGTGTGATATTTTGATATTAAATTCATTCTAATATATCAATTATTAGTATTAAATTGTTAAAAAAATTAAATATATGAGTTTTGCAGTCAATTCTAGGCTGTCAGGTTCATAAATTCATCAAACCACCTGGTACAACTTTCTCACTAAAGAGTGAACCATTACACCACCATAAATGCGTTCAAAATTATAAATGAATGCATATTTGGAATATTTAGAATTTTCCGGATTTAATTGATATTTTTTCGAGAATAAAAAAATTTCTGACAGTTATGGGGCTATAACAGCTGATACAGCCCGTAACTGTATTCGTAACGGTGCCCACCGTTACGCCCACTGTTACTGCAACGGACAACGGTACACCTTGGCATGAGTGGATTTGTATTTGGGGGTCGATGGACGAGAGTGTGTGGATGCATGCTTTATTTGGCCCTTTTGGGCATACCTAGGATGCTTGGAATGCTTCTTGAAATTGTAGAAACTCAAGTTTCTAGACTTTAGATGCATAGACCATGAGCGTGCATGCATTTGTCAAAGCTTCATCCATTGGAATGTGTTGTGCATCCATTCTTATGGTTTTGTATTTTAGCATCATCCATAACTACTCAATGACACAATCCTCTACCCGATCAGCAACCCTATCTCCTGCATTGGCAATTCATTTTTCACACTGCATGTTGTGCTTTCATTTTGTTGATCTCTTACCTATATGCGAGCTTCAGAAGAGTTGGTAAGATTAACGCTTGCATCCTGCAGCTCATCTACCATACAATCTGAACTGTCTGATTTTGTCTGTTGAGTTTGTACCACTGACAGTTTTCTTTTTAAGTATGATCTTTTGGCCATTCTCCATCCTCAATGGGGCCTATGATTTGGGCTGTGAGGAATAGCATTTGTGCATGCCACATGCATAAGTGGTGGATTGAGAACCACAGTGAGATGTGGTAGGTTGGATATCAACTTTTTCCAAGTAAGAAACCAGGGTTTCTTTGGAGAAAAAAAATATAACTGAACTAGCCATTTGTCCCTAGCATTGAGAAAGTACATATCATTATCCGCATGATGGATCTATTAAACTTTCGACGACATGTTTGATATTTGTTTGAGTACTTTGCCAGTGTGAAAAAAAAATACCGCCATTTCTAGTACTCCTGACATCTTGGCGACATCTTGGAAGATACCACTAGGATTTTGTACAGTAATTTCTGGAAGAATTTTATTTCGAGCAGTATGCTTTGTGTATTGCGTTAATTGTGGAATGACCATCTTTATCAGGGGCAAGAATGCCATAGTCATAGCTTTAAGTTTCTGATACATTTTAATTCAACCATTTTCTAATACTAGGCATTCTTCAGCTTTAGAAAGTTGGGAGTGTCATGAATACGTTCATGGGGATATTATGTCGGGGTGGATGAATTAGTAGCATTAACATCAGCTTTTCAAGGCTAACATGCATTCATGAAATTAATGAATGCAGGGGGCTCAATAACATTTTACGGCTGCATATAAGAAAGGTCAATAGCTCAGAATGGGAGCAGATTCGAGTTCCTTCAAGGCAAGTTCAAACCAAACTTAATTTCTGACCATATTTTGCTAGAATTATTTTGAACTCTATGCAGGCATCTGTGTAGACGTAGTTTTGATAGGTCAGATATCAGGATTATTTGCTTTTCATTTGTTTTGATTTGAAAATTTCAAACTGACGACTTTTTCAGGTATTTTATTGATAAAAAATATCACATGCTATGTGGTTTTTTTTTTGGGTCTTGATATTTCTACTTTCAATCACTGTAGCAGATTGTTTTGCTGTCTTCTTTTCTCAGTTCCAAGTGGTCTAATGAGGTTTTTCGCTTGCAGTGTTAGAGCTGTAGTTGCTTTAAATCTTCATAACTATGGAAGTGGAAGGAATCCATGGGGTCGACTAAAGCCGGAATACTTAGAGAAGGTATGCTTTTATCTAAGCACATTAGATCTTCTAACTTAACAAGTGCTGCTTTTGTAGCAAGTGAAAAGAGCGAAAACAAGTCATAATTGTCATTTCTGGCATAAACGATGGATACCTTTATTAGCAAGATGAAGCTCGAATTATACTAAATTTGATGTCTCAATGAGCATTAGCTACGAGTAATCTACCGATACTGAGCTTGAGAACCTTGTTTTCTTGGGCTCTACATGAATGAAAGATTCTAGTGAAGTTGAAGCATTAGCGTTCTAGGATGGTAAATCTTATGTCATTCTTTGTTAGGATGATTCTCTATTAATAGTGGTTCTCTTAATGTCATCTCATGGGCATTGAACAAGTCATGGTCCATTACGATATGTGTTCCTTATATCAATATCTTGTTTGAGGCGAACGAGATCGCAGAGCCTGAGACTCCTGCTAAAGGATTTCCTAGCCAACATTCTCGTTTCATGTCCTCTGTGCACATGCGTGCGTGTAAAAATGTCTTCTGTGTGCAGGTGGGCGGGGGAAGATGGGCATGGGTAGGTTGGTGGGCATGCATCTCTGTCCACGCATGTGCATGTTGAAAAATTAGTGGTTTTTAACAAATAATAAAAAACAAAATTCGAATTTTCAAAATTTCGGGATTTTCCCGCCAAAACGTATTTTGAATTTTTTGAATTAAAAAGTGCGGTGTGTGTGCTTTGTCCCACATCGGAAATGAAAAAGAAACTTTTGTGGTTTATATGAGATGTTGTGAAAGGTATTCTTACTTGGAGCTTTTGGAGGAGATAAAACTTAGGTTGCGTGTTCCAAAGGTGGAAGCAAGACTGAACACACGCACCTGCCTGCACTGCGCCGCGCGCGCGCGCGCTCGGGCTCGGGCACGGGCACGGGCGTGGGCGTGGGCGAGGGCGTGGGCAGTGAGGCAGTGTGGCTGTAGTGGCGCACTTTGCACTTCGCACGTCCGCATCGTGTCGCAGAGGGGTCGCTCCTTCGCGACCTTACGCGAACCGGCGCGAGACGGTGCGATCGCGGTGCGATGGGTCCAGTGTGATGGGTCTGGTCAGAGCCTTAGGGCGGTGTGGATCTGAAATGAGCCTGGGTTTTTATAGGTGACTGAGAACGGTCGGATCTTGAATCCGAAACGTCCAGCCGTTTCTACAAACGGCTCTCTGCCTTGAAAGCCAAACGGTCCGAAAACGGACGGGCCAGGATGATCTAACGGTCAGATCTTCTGATCTAATGACCAGAAACGTCTGGAATTAAAGGACAACGGCCAGAAACGTTTTTCAAACGTTCTGGACCATTGATATCACACAGCAACGGGTCTAAAACCTGAGGCCTATATAAACTGGACCATTCCAGTCCGATTCAATCATCTCAAAATATCATCTCTCCCATCAGATAAAATACAGTCCATAGCTCCTAAAGAACACTGTGATCATCTCGACCGTCTAAATCACGAAGAAATCTATTGCGTTAAATCGTTCCATGGTGGACCTATCGTGATTGTCGCACGCCGATCCGGATAAGGCTTGTCTTATCCTGGAAGCAATTAAATGTCGTAACCCATCGTGAAGTGATAAGGGGACGAATCACGCTTTAAGGACAGCGTATTTTATACGTGATTCAGCCTAGTGAAATTGCAATTATTTTTTTTATTTTCGGTGTATTCAACCAAATTTTCTAACAGTGCATATGTCCAGAATATAGTGGTGCTGACATTAATCAAATTATTTTTCAGAGAGGCTTTGTTGAGGCCCACGTTGATGATGGGCTGCTTGAAATCTTTGGCCTAAAGCAAGGGTGGCATGCTTCATTTGTTATGGTTGAGCTCATCTCCGCCAAGCATATTGCCCAGGTACCACAACTGTGTCAACTCGCTAAGAATTTTGTGTTTATTTGGAGATGGATGGATGTCAACAAATGCCATGCGGAGGAAATGGTTTTATTATTATTTTACCCATGTTGGTAATAGCCCTTTACCAGTGCCTAAAACCCACTTTGAATATTATATATTGAAAAATGGATGACTATCAGTTGATCAGTCTGTGACAAATATCGCCGGGATTTTGAAAATCTCCTGATATACCCGTGGAAAATTCATTAAACAATAGTATCGTGAGAATTTCTCAAGATTTTCAAAATCTCAGTAATTTTTAATTTCTCATGATTTATTGCGATTTTTTATGAAATAAATATACAAAAATTTAGGCAAATTCTTTTGACCCAATTTTTGAAAATTTAAAATCATTTTTAATTTATAATAAATATTTTTTAATATTTTATTTCCAGTGAGATTTTCCTGATATTATCGTGAGAAAACGTCAAAATCTGAAAATCTCCTGAGAAACTCGCTTGCTTTGCCAAGAATGAATTTGTCACTATGATGACAATAACCTAGATTTCATGAAGTATGGACTTAAACCTTAGTAAATTTATTATTTTGTTTACATGTATACCTGGTCCATCTGTTGAGAAAGATGCATCCAATTTGTTTACATAAAAATATTAAGATTAACATTTAACACCTTGATCCTATGCAAATTGAAGAATTGTCTTTATAGTCCAAGAGAAATGCATTCTTTCTGAAATCCCAATTTGTTGACATCTTTTAGAAAATAAAATACCTAGAAATTCACATTAGTAGACCTGGACTATCTTGATATTTTCCGTAAACGGTATTGTTCTAGCAGTTCATTTTCAAAATTCCATGCTTATTCATTCATCATACAAAAGAAAGAAAAAGGAAGAAGAAGAAGTCCGTGCTTATTCAGTCATTTAATAAAAGATTTTTTTTTTTTTTTTTTCTCATTTTCAATTTCCACCTAGATTCCTGATATGGTTACTCATGCGATTAGGATTTCCAATCCTACTCTCCTCCCCATACATGTGCTAGATTCAGGCCTTTCATCAGGTGGGACGTTTGCAATGCCAAACCAGACCGATCTGGTTATTGGATGGGCAACATATGCGAACATTGAATGTTGACTGTTGGCGAATCTGTTTTTATCAGATCATTTTCTCCACATGTGTTCTCCGCTTGATGAACCGACTTGACTGATTCTTGGGCCTTCTCAGATACCTGGCTGGGCCCACCTGGTGAATGGCACAGATCTCAAACACATGTGTTACATTGTGCATGTTGGTGTTGAATACATTGTATTCTACTCAAAACTACTTTGTAACGATCCAACCATTGTCTTTCAGGCAGCCTCAATTAGATTGGAAATCAGAGGTGGGCAGTGCGAACGAGCATATATGCAGATGGATGGGGAGCCATGGAAACAGCCAATAAACGGTGAATATTCAACCATGGTAGAGATTAAAAGGGTGCCCTTCCAGTCGCTCATGATAAGTGGAGAGTGATCTCTTTAAGCTTGCCGCCGATTCAGGTTTGGATCAAATTGTGTTTTTTTTTTTCGGATTCTAATAAAATCACAAGAACTTGTATAGCATCTGCAATTGAGCAGGTTTTCTAGATTGCCCTTTATTAAATCCATATCAACTTGACAAACCATAAGCAAAAGCTGTAAATTCTATTTTTGTTTAATTTGTAAACAGTAGATTGAGATCCATGAAGTAATGAAAGCATCGATTTAGGCATTGGTTTTGCACCGGTGTGCCCGTTTTAGTGAATTGCAGTTTGCATGAAGAGAGGTCGAAGATGTGAATTTCTGCATACATGCTGATGTTTCACATCTGTGAGATCTGGGCCCTTTTCAAGTGGGGTTTAATCAGGCTGGGACACTCATCCGATGGACCATCATGCTGAATATAGACTATGGGTCATTTTCTTTCGTCCATCTTTTATACAACTGCAGTGCATCTGATTGGTAGAATGGTCTTATTTATTGACTGGGGCATGCTATGTAGGGACTGCAACTTGGCTTCGGGTAAACCCGAACCTGACTGACCCAACCTGAGTCCTGGGTCAGCTTCGTTGAGGTTGTCAAGGTCCTCAGGTTGGGTTTGGGTTGAAAAATGCCTTCCCGATTTGAATTTGGGTTGGGTTCAGGTTGAGCAAATTCGGGTTGGGTTGGGTTAGGTTGGGTTGGGTCAGGTTGGGAATAATCACATGTATTTGTGTCAGGTCAGGTTGGGTCCTCTTGAGGCTGACTTGGACTCTGGTTAACCTCTCAACCTGACCCAACCTGCACTAGTTGCATCCCTAATGCTATGTGCACCCACTTAACACGTGCCAAAGTGGCACATGTGTGAGATCCTGGGTGTTGATTAGAGTTGTACGCGAGTTGAACTGAGTCGAGCTTGGCCAGCATGGCTTGGCTCGGCTCACCCTACAGGCTACCCTAGCTCGAACTTAGCTCGGCTCGGTCAATAGCTCGGGCTAGCTCGAGCCAAGTTTGGGCCGAGCTTAAGATCAATCTTTTGAGCCGAGTTTGAGTTCGAGCCCATGAGCTGAATTCGAGTTTAGGTTTTGGGGTTTTTAATAGGGCTGAAAGTTGGGTGGGTTCAACCTGATTGACCCGTGACCGACCTGACATTGGGTTGGGCTTGGGCAAGATGTATCGAGTCCAGTCTCAGGCTTGGGCTATACAGACACCAACCCGATAAAACTTGGGTCAAGCTCGGTTTGGGGTCTTGGGTTGCCCGACCCAACCTGAACCCAATCAATATATAAGTTACTTATAAATTATAATTAAGTGTGGATCGTCTATGTTGAAGACATAGGAAATTCCAGTGTTGTTGGGTCTCATTAGTCCACATCCTTTCCAATGACTCAAGCTAACAAGATATGCTAGATTTCTCTCTCCCAAATAGATTGGGTGCTACACAACACGACTTTTAAATGAGTAGTTGTCCTATATTTTAGCTTGTTTGTTTACTAAAAAGAAAGTTCTTTCCGATAAATAACTATATATATAATTAATAAAATCATAGGTACAAAAAATAAGATGTGTATTGAAATATAATAAACTAATGCAATCATGAAAATATTAGCACGTATCCACCCGATCAACCCGACTGAACCCGCTTGCATTGGGCTTGGGTTGAGAATTCCCAACCCGAGGTTGGGTTGGGTTGGGTTAGGGTTGAGGTATAGGAACCTTGCGTTGGGCTAGGGTTGAGCACCAACCCGACTGCTCAACCCTAGCCCAACCCGCCCAACTTTCAGCCCTAGTTTTTAATATATATAATATATAATTTATTTAAATATATAAATATATACAAAATATTTTAACCCGATCCGAGTCGAACCAATTTGAACCGAGTCAAGTTCGAGTTAAGTTTTGAGGCGAGTCGAGTTGAGTTTGGTCTAGCTCAGACTTGGCTCGAAAATTTTTCGAGCTAAAAAAATCAGCTCGATTCAGCTCAAACCCAGTTTCGAGTTGAGTGGAGTCAAGTTCGGTCTAGTTTGACTCAGCTTGAAATTTTTTCGAGCTCAAAAAATTAGCTCAACGAACTCAGTTTTGAGCCAAGTCGTGTGGAGCTTTTCTGAGTCAAGTCAAGCAAGTTAACCGAGCTAACTCGGTTCATGTACACCTCCAGTGTTGATTAGGTGTGACTTTCGGTGAGTGTGCGTTAGTGAAAGAATCAGGCCTCTGCAATTATTTGGTGGCCCACTTGTATAAATGTGTACTGTGGGTTACCATTTTAAACTATATCCACTTCTTTCCATACCAGTTTGGTCAATCTAAAACTGTAACGTCTTTATTTTCTGATAGAATACATTCACGTGTGGCCCACCTGACGGGCACGGTAGGATGCGTGTGTTTGGCACATACGTGTCCGGAAGAAGCATTCCTCTGCCTCAGACAGTGACAGAGTATGGGAGATCCATGTGCATGCAACCGCTGCATGTTCATACATTCACATCAATCCAAACCGTCCAAACCATAGGCTTCGCATTACTGGACATGTGTGTCGAATTTGGAACGTTGATCTTTTCTCTTCCTTTTCATTTTTACCAACCATTTGATGGCCATGAGTCGGGTGGGTAGCATCATCCATTAGTGTGACTTTTGGTTAAAATAAAATCAACCCAGAACAGGCCCTAGGACTTGACAGTTGAGATGAATCACAGCTCGTCTATCCTAGCATCCTAGCCATTCAAGAGGTAGGTCCAACAGTAAATTAGCCATAGGTAAAGTACGAGTTTCTACAACTGATCGAAGCCGTTCGATTTGTTGGTAACAAATTATTGAACGGACGATAGTTTACCTTGAAGTCCATTTCTCAATGTTTAGGATTTGATTCAACAGAAAAAGAGAACCGTTCGTGACCTCCTCTGGAAGTGGGCCATACTCCTATCCACGGTCCACGAAGCCCGTCAAATAGGAAGTTGGAATGAGAGTGGCCGTATTGACACGTGTTTAGGATATCAAAACCATGTTTCAGGTGGAATTCATCACATGGCCAAAATTTCAGGCAGATGAAATCTCATTAGGCCGTTGGATGCAAGCTCTTTAAAACATGTGTAGCCCACCTAATGACTTGAACGGCCTGTTATTTGGGCCAGACAATCTACTGAGTCAGCCCACCTGATACATTAGATGTCCTATACCTGTGTCAATTCGCACGTGCGTTTTGTGTAGACTATAGATGTCTGTGTAGAGGGTGAATTTCCTGTCCACCCTATTTGTTGCTGCGATGGTGGGCCACAAAGGTTGTCTACTGTCCTACTGCATCCAACGGCTGTCTTAAAACATATGTTCAAATGACATTCACCTATTTGTCATACTCAAAAGGAGCTGGATTTCTATTTCTACAATAAATGGTCCAGACCTTTCATTAAGTGGACCTCATTATAAAAAGGCATGCGTGCAATGGTCCAGACCTTCCATTAAGTGGGCCTCATCATCAAAGGCAAAGGCCGAGGACCACGTGTACCACACTGAAAAGAAGATTCTCATCCATAATCTGGAACATTGCCCACCCACTGACTATTTGTTTGCTGGAAATTTATTGGACGGTTAGGATGGTCGTATCGACGACTTTTAGGGCCAATATGATGAATTGATAGGGCCAATATGATGAATTGATGGCCCACCGTGGTACACTGGGCCCTGGGGGCATATATCCAAGGATTTGCAGTATACTCAACTTTCCAATTTGGATGTGGGACCGATGGGTCAGTAATCCAGACCGTTGGTGTATTTGGTTCCATCATGGATGGAATATTAACCCAAAATCTCCAAAATTGGCAGTTCCTAGTCAGCAATCTTGAGCCTTTTTTCAGTTGAATGTGGACTGTAGTTGTAAGGTTACGATCCTATGGAGGAGATTTTTTGGGATCGTCCATATATGGCGGGGCCAACAGATTAACGGTCTGGATCACGGAACCGTGGGCCTTACTTTTCCAAACAGAACGCACGAGCATCTGATCATGGAAACAATATATGTATACGTAAGCGAATTCTTGTGACCTTTGGTGTAGGGTGCCCATGCAACAATATTCTGTGGGCCAACGTAATGTATATGTGACATCCACTCCGTCCATAATTTTCTCTATCTCATTTTAGCACTATAAAAAGGCCGATCAGAAATTCAAGTGGGCCACACCCCAGGGAAAAGTGGGGATGGCGACGTCTACCATTGAAACCTTCTTGGGCCCAACAAAGTTTTGGACCAGGCTGATATTTTGTTTTTTTTCCCCTTAATCCTCGTTGGACGCACCTTATGAACGGTTTAGATGGCATGTTAACATCAAGGTGGGCCCCAGGAAGGATTAAATCATGGGTGTCACTATCCCCACCGTTCCCTGTGGTGAGGCCCACTTGAGTTTGGGATCGCCCTGATTTTTGGGCTCACGTAAGAACTAAAGCAAATGATGGACGGACTGAATGTCACACACACACACATCACGGTGGGCCCCGCTGAGCTTTTTGTTGCATTCTGATCGTCAAAGGTCTCTCTATCGTCGCTGATTTCGCACTCTGCTGAGAAATGCTAAGGGGTCAAAACGAATGAACGGTTGAGATCAATTCACCCAGAGTCCAAACTGTATGTACATATATGGCCCAGCTGATGATCAGATCTGTCTGATTTTTAATACAAAGTGGGATCATCTCACGTGTAGTTCGAATATCACATGTGCAACTCATTCCCACGTGTGAGGCCGGCATACTTAAAAGTGCACTCGACCTAGCGGAATGTTAGTGGTACAGTGAGTTCTGGCTTTCGGTTTATCCAACTGAGGTTATGGTCTCACGATCCAAACCGTTGGATTGACTGTTCTCACTATGGATGGCCCATTTACGGAAAATTTCAGAAGAATCGAGATACAAGTGAGGAACCATTGCTGAAATTCCTTCTTAACTGTCTGCTACTTGGCCACCTATTGTAGGGTCAAGATTTCCAATCTAGGTAATTTTTGGTGCATGAGCCTTCAACAATGACACTGATTATATCAATGGTTTGGATGACTGAAAAATGGGCCCCACTTGTACAAAACGGTAATGTACAGACATTTCAGTTTACCTCCGCCGCGAATTGCTGCCCCGCCCACAGGAAGTTCCTATGTGGGGTCCAAGAGATTCTTGTGAGAAATCCACTCCGTCCATCAGTTTATCAAGATCACAATAGGCTGAGATTCCAAAAATCAGTTATATACAAAGCTCAGAGTGACCACGCCACTCGAAAAGGTGTGGATTGAACACTCACCATTGGAAAGTCTGTGGGGGCCACAGAAGTTTTGAATTAGGATGATATTTGTGAATACAGTTTATCCCCGTGGTAATAACCTTATGAACGGTTTTGATAGCATATAGACATTATTGTCGGCTAGAGGAAGATTTCAACGATGGATATTTCCATTCTCACTCTTTAGTGTCGTGTGGCCCACCTGAGTTTTGGATCTTCCTAATTTTCGTATATCCATATTATTTTGAGCTTAAGAAACTGATGGACGGAGTAGATTTCTACCAAGAATCTCTGTGGGCCACACCTAATTTTCGACCACATGAACTTCATGAAGCCTCCTGCATTGGCAATTCGCGTCCGTGGACGTTGCGGCTAAAAATGATTGGCGCTGTACGGTGGTGCCGAACGTACGGACGAGAAGAATGCGAAAGAGTTCTCGCACGAGTAAGATTGATGCTAGGTTTCGTGTCTTACGTGTTACAATGACCCACGAACATGAGATCAGGGCCATTCATGAGAAATGTCGTGGCAAAATAAGGCCAGTCCACTCACCATGCAATTCCATCACGGTGCATTAAGAAAATGGACGGTTTGAAAATGTCCAATGGTCCTCAGTAAGTTTACCGATTTGATCCACTTGGCGAGTCATGCTACGGTTCGATTACTTCAGGAATAGTGACGGATGGTCTGGATCTTATTCCTATCTACATTCACACGTGTTTTCCTCTCCCTTCATCCATCTCATGCCAGCGAGTACACGTAGCACTCCTCATTTTTATAATAAAGAGAAATTTCCGAGTAAAACGATGCATGTGAGATTTCCCATACAACACCTTCTTTCCCACTAACAGTTCACTTGAGTTGAAAATCTGATCCGTTAAAAATGTGGGCCACATACAAAATATCACCTCAAGCGAAAACCAATACGTCCACTCATCAAGCATACGACACAATCTAAATCAATCAACGGCCAATAGCTGCCTGACTCAATATATGAGTCTCACCACCTAATAATTACATTGGGGCTAATATTCTCTTTAAATGATCATTACGGTACGGCCCACCTCCCACGTGGCTCAATTTCCTAGACGATTGACAAGAAAGTGTTGTACGTGGAAGTTCACATGCACTGCTGTATATGAACATTTTCTTTTGATATGGGACGCGGATTGCGTCCTACCCCCGCCCGGACGGTAATCCGTCCAGGCAGGGCTCTTTGGGGGATACACTGAAGTAATTGTTTTATCCTCGCCGTTAATCGTTTTTCTCATATCATTTTAAGATATGATCCAAAAAAATTAAGTAGGTTCACAGCTCCAATGGACCACACCAAAGGAAGCTGTAGTGATAATGACATTTACCGTTGAAACCTTTCCAAGGGTCACCGTGACATTTTTTTTTTACCATACAAATTATTCATAAGGTCGTGTAGACATGGATGAAGCGAAAAAACAAATATCAGCTTCATCCGAAACTTCTCTAGCTCCCAAGAAGTTTTTAATGGTGGACGTTCAATCCCCAATTTGTGGTCCACTTAAACCTTGTGCCTGCCTCGTTTTTTGATTCATATATTAAAATGATCTGAGAAAAACGATTAACGGCGTGGATAAAACACTTACATCACTGTGGCCCCCACAGAGCCCTGCCCAGATGGATTACTGTCCGGGCGGGGTAGGACGCAATCCGCGTCCTTTTGATATGACGTCCATGCAAGATATAGAAATCATCAACGGAATGTAGGCTGGAAATCCGGAGTGGTGTTGTCCACTTCCATATCATTTCATTCCTCCCCCTATGCTACTAATCTCTTTCAGTTTGTCCTTAGCTGTCCATAGCCATCAATCACCACAACAAAAAGAGCATGGCCCACCTAAAGATAATGATGGCAAACACTTCCCCAAATCCCATGGCCCACCATTCCAGAAATGGATATGCATAGGTATCCCATCAAACGGCTCCCACTGTCCCTTCATATATAAGAATAATCATTGATACTCTAGTAGAGTATGATCATCCATATGCATGCAGCACAGCCCATGTACGTTTGGTGGACACATAAATCGATCCAAACCGTTTAATCCGTGGGCTTGGATGTGGATATTGGATAGGTTCAAAATTTAATTGATTGGAGGACCTGAATCCCTGATCGGTGCAGTTATGGTTTATCGAAATTGGACCACTAAAGAATGTGATTTTGGTTTATGAATGGTTGAAATCGGGCCCACTATTTGGATGGTTTGGATTGATTCACATGCATGACACGTGTAAAATAATGTGTGTATGTGTGGAATATATACCTTTAACATCAACGTCAATCCTAGCTATGAGGAACTCCGCAGTTTGAGGGGTTGTGTTTCCACAATACTCGAGACAATGTAAAGGCAGTGGGGGACCTTTTTGTTTGAATTATTAGGTTATTGAAGCTTGATGTAGACTAATTATGAATGATGACTCGGCCGAGTCAACTCGGATCGAGTGGAGGATGATCCATGCGTTGTACCACAAATCATGACTGAGAAGTGAGAATAGGTGTGACTCAGTCTGACTCGGGAAAGTCACCCCAACTCAACCCAATCTAGACTCAACTC
The DNA here is from genome assembly GCA_030180095.1 of Magnolia changhungtana. Taxonomy (NCBI): domain Eukaryota; kingdom Viridiplantae; phylum Streptophyta; class Magnoliopsida; order Magnoliales; family Magnoliaceae; genus Magnolia; species Magnolia changhungtana. The sequence goes on along the minus strand of JASAUF010000547.1, from coordinate 1,646,595 downwards.
ATAATTAAATGAGATTGTTCGAGTCACACTGAGTCTTAAAACAAGAAAACTCAGTGATTCGGAATAGAGGTGGCTTGACTTGACTCGGGCAAATCATCCCAACTCAACGAAATCTAGAGTCAACTCAGAACCAAACGAGTATGTTCGAATCAACTTTGATACCTCAAATTAAACCGAATAACTTACTTTCAATGTGCCTAAATCAAAGTTATGCAATGTCATGCCCCATACTTCAGATACAGAGTGAGCACACTCAGCCAAAGTTATGGTCCATGACTTTTGCACCAAGTGCACATAATAATATTCATCAAACAATTAATAAGATGTGTAATTTAGTGCATTCTAGGTTCTCATCACAGTACAATTCATTCATTCACACAACCTCATATCCATTTTACTATTAATTCCATCACATACACATCCCCACACACACACACACACACACACACACACACACACACACACATATATATTCAAAACTAGTCTATGTCCACACATTATGGGACTTTATTAAACTAAAATATCAACATTGTTCAACAAAGGCATGCATGTCTATAAATATTGCTAACTATAATTAAATAGAAACTAAATCTCCTGTCATTCAACTATATAAATAATTCAACCATCTAGAGCTGCAAGTTCGTTTTCTGCTAAACATGACCATTGATCCAGAGTCTCATCCGCTAACCTAACATCAACCTCCAATACCTGATTTGATTGTCCTGCATCATTTGTTTATGTATGGTTGTTAAATCCATAATGTTAGTTGGCCATGCTTGTGACGCCCCGTCATTGTGGTCACATGTGGGCGGGCACACGTGGGTGGGCGGACATGTGGGCGGGCCCCAAGATGGCTGACAAGCTACTGTGTGGCTGACAGGTTACTGTGCTGGCAGACTACTGTGCACACAGTGAAGGTGAAACTTTGTCCCACATCGGAAGTATCGTATGAAATCGTGGTGGTTATATGTGGAGTTGTCACCCTATACTGTATGAGGCTTTTTAGGGGCAACCTCGAGAACAAAACCGTGTGGGCTGTGCCCAGAGCAGACAATATCATACAGTGTGGGCGTGGGCTGTTACAAATGGTATCAGAGCCGAGGACGGCTCTGCCCTCAGTGGGGGATATTATGATGCCTCGTCACTGTGGTCACATGTGGGCAGGCACATGTGGGCGGGCCCCAAGATGGCTGGCAGGCTACTGTGCACACAGTGAAGGTGAAACTTTGTCCCACATCGGAGTGTCATTTGAAGTTGTGGTGGTTATATGTGGAGTTGCCACCCTATACTGTATGAGGCCTTTTAGGGGCGACCCCGAGAATAAAACCGTGTGGGCTGTGCCCATAGCGGACAATATCATATAGTGTGGGCGTGGGCTGTTACAATGCTAGTGAGCAAATATAGCATGGTTCATACATAACACAATATAAGATGGCATAACAAAATGAAATGGTATGCATGCAGCATGAGTATGGATGCAAAGATGTTATGAAATGCATGTCAAGTAGGATGATCGTCTACTTGCTGGGGTTGGATATTCGTCAATCCAAAACTATACCCGTCAGACATCTACTATAGGTAGGCATGGGCAGTAACACAGCTACTCCATGAGTTAGTTTCTATTATTGTTGGGCATCTGACAACGAATCTACCAGGCATAACCATCCGGTCATATTATGGCTCAAAAATCAGGGTCGTTATATGCATGGAAGAGTGTGAAGAGATAATAAGAAAGATCACCATCTTTCTCAGGTAATTAAAACCTTAAATATACAATAAATAATAAAATAAAACTCGAACATTTTTATTAAATAATATGTAATGTTAATGATTTCTTAATTATACCAAAATAACAAAATTTCAATCATAATAAAAGTCCTTATTCAATTAGAATAGAACTTGCTCACAATAGTTAGGTTTTGTCAAAAATAGAAAGCTTAAATTTTCGATTAATGTGTCTTCAATCTGGTGAAATTCAAGGTCTTTGATTGATCAACAGCCCTGGTCAATCAATTGGTCGGTCAATCGAGAAAATCTCAAATAAAACAGTTTAGTCTTTGGACATATTTGGACATGTTCAATCGATCAAACATCATGGTTCAATTGATTGGACAAATTTGAAAAAACCAGTCTCTGGACAATTTTGAGCATCATTGATCAATCGAATGAATTGAGTCGATTTGATCAAAGATCCATCGATCAGACTCGATAGATCAAAGGATCGATGATGTGAACAACTTCGACGTAAGCGTGCAGTTTTGTTTCTAATTCTGGTTTTGGGTTATATAAACCTTGTTATATGTGGGAGTAGGGTATTCTAATGTTATGCAAGAGAGAACTAGGGTTTTGAGAGGGGAATTCGTCTTTGAAGACGAAGGTTTTCAGATTTTTAAGTTGTCAATCTCTTGTAATTCTCAATTTTATAGTGGATTTGTCGCTTAATGCCGTGGTTTTTTCAGGGGTTTTCATGTAAAATCAGTGTGTTTCTTCATTATTGCTCGATTTTTGTTTCTCTATTCATGTGTTTGATTTGTTCTGAGGTTATTTTTACGCCTAATGTGTGGCGGTTGTACACAACAAGTGGTATAAAAGTTTATGCTTTATGTTTGGGTTTCATATCGAATGTGAGTTTCATGACAGAGAAGTTTATAGGTAAAAATAACTTCGAATTAGGGAGGTTGAAGATGAAAGTCCTCAACAAGGGTGCCGCAAGCTCTCCTTGGAAAAGTGAGACGTCTTGAAATAATGAAGGAAGAGGATTGTGATGACCTAGATCAAATGGGTGATTAGCAAAAATCAATTGTGCTTGGTCGATGATGTCCTTTATAATGTTATATATCTCTGAGATGACTACTGCAGATTTATTGACGAAGTTGGAAAGTCTCTACATGACTAAGTCGCTCTCCAATCATCTATAACTAAAGAGACAACTGTACACTCTGAAGATGACAGAATGGTCAAATCTCTTTGAACACATCAACAACGCATTCAATAAACTAATTTGTAAATTAACAAGTGTGGAGGTGAAGATTGACGAAAAATACAAAGTCCTAATATTGTTAACGTCCCTTCAACATTCTTACAAGAATCTGATGGATACTCTATATGATAGTAGGGATACCTTGAACCTCGATACTATTATCTATGCCGTTTATTCAAAGAAACAGAAAATGAATAGCGGCGGGGAATGTAATTTTACAGGGGCACTGGTTGCGAGGGAGAGATGGTCTGAACGAGAGAAGGCTAAGTCACGATTGAGATCCAATTAGAAGGACAAAAGGAAGTTGAAGTGCTAGAATTATGACATGACAAGACATATGAAGGACTATATAAATTCCAAAACCTAAAAAGACCAGAATTCAAATAATTTACTGAAAGAGGCCAATTTAGTGAAATCCAGCAATGAAATGAGTGGTTACGATGATTGTCAATTTCCAAGGTTGGAGACATTGTATAACGAGTGGATTCTAGATACGGGGCCATCGTATCACATGTGTCCTCATCGAAGTTGGTTCACGATGTACAATGAGTATGATGGTGGCCCGGTACTTATAGGCAATGATCATGCTTGTACGATAATTAAAATTGGATCAATTCGTATTAAAATGGGGTGGAGCATACTTTGATGGATATGAGGCATGTTATATACCTAAAGAATAATCTGATATCTTTGGGAGCTCTTGAAGCATTCAGATATAAATTCACCGAGTATGAAGGTATTTTAAAAGTTTCAAAGGGGGCACTTACTGTTATGAAGGCACAAAGAAGGGACAATCTCTACGTGTTGATCGAGAGCTGTAACATCCTGGATTTTCACTGTTTTGAATTTCCAAAAAAAAAAATTCTTAAAATTTCTTTTTAATTAACTTATAAAATCACTTAATGACTATTATCACTCAATGTTAATTTATACTGGAGTGGACCAGTCTAGTTATGATGGGACCAAGTACGGGCCGCCAAGCCAGATGGCCCGTTTACACATAACAACAGCCCGTGTGGGCCACCCAGCGACCGAGAAGGGTCAGAAAAATCTAAAACTTTAGAAAATCATAGATCTCACTGGGCTTGTAGTCTATCGCGGACTGCGGACCCAATGGACACCCAGAAGTACCATCTGACACTTGCCCAATGCGCCCCACCAATGCCAGATTAAAATCTGGCACTGACAAAAGAAACTGAGACTTCGGGCTTTCCAGCCGTCGGATTTCTTCCAAATTTACGGTGAAGGTTTAATGTATTTTTCAACGCTTGCCCACCAAATCTGGGCCCCGATCGTGGCACGATGACCGTTGATCGCGAATCGGACCCGTACGACCAAACCCCGCATCCGTTCGTTCCCAAATTTTGTAAGGCCCCTCATCGGGCCATGGACCACCTATCCTATAAATTTCATGGCCAGAGGGCCATCAGAAATACTCCAATCACCAAAATGGGCCTCCTAGGGCCACTTAAAGGTCGGAAACGCTTGCTCAGATCATATATCCGTTCATCCGTTCGCTCTCAATTTTTGCATGGGCCCTAATCGGGCCATAAGGCACATACACACCGAATTTGGTGGCTAGAGGGGTGATAGGGCCCTAGATCCTAGAAAGACCCTCCCATAAGTCTAGTATAGTAAAAACCTAGCCCTTGGGGCCATTTACACCAAACCTGGCATTATAAAAAGGCATCATTTGGGCACCCCCTCTTCCCATACGATTTTTCCATTTCCAAAAGAGAGAAAGAGAGAAAGAGGGAGAGAGTAAAGAGAGAGGAGAGAGAGCTAGGGAGAGTGAAGAAAGAGAGTGAAGGTGAGAGCTAGGTGGACCTTAGATCAAGGTGGGGCCCAAGGAAATCAACCATTTCAACTTCCTACTTCTCCTCAAGGGAGAAGCTCTCCTCCACAACCTCCATAATCATCCGTTGGCCGTCTAGGTAAGATCTTTCACTTCTTCTTCTTGGAATCCATGTATTGAGAAGGAATTGTCATGAAATTTCTCACATGCAATGTTTGGTTTTAGGGATTCCGGCCGATCTACCCCGAAATCCATATCTCCTAGGTCGTTTCCAAGCCTCCATCAAATCCAAGGTGCGGACTATTATTCTTAGGTGGCCTAGCACCAATTTTACTATGAGTTTAATGATTTTGTTTGTTTTAGAATGTTATATTGAATAATCTAGAGGAAACCTAGGAATGGTATGTTGTTGGAATTGTATGGATTTGCATGTTTGGTTCTCATTTGATGATTGATATTGCCTCTCACATGGTTCGGCATATGGATGATTACATGCTCATGTTTGGTTGATTTCTCTCATATGTGTTGCTTCATAGTGTGTAGGATTCATTGCTCGTGTATTTGACCCCTTGAGGTGTAGGGAGTGCTTAACTTCCTCACCAACCCACACTACACACGCACACCTTGTTCATGATATTATTAGCTTTACATGTTAGTAGAAGTTTAGAATTTTATGTTGAAAAGCATGAGAACATGATGTTGATTATGTTAGATGATGCATTGATGTTGGCATGTTATGGATTCCCTTTACCCTATTGGGTTGGTCAGGAACGTGATGAGAGACGGTAGTCCCATCGGTAGGACTACGCTAGGGCTAGATCCGCGGATTGGGCGGGAGTGTACGGGCGGCTGTAGTTTGACTACATGGGTCTCTTGTGCCCGAGGTCACTCGTCTTACGCTCGCCTGACTCGTGCGGTCTAGCCTACCGTCTGACTAACCCTGTTTGTTAACCCTGTTCGCTCACATATGTATAGAATCTGAACCACCCTGCAACCGTTGAAGCCCATCGATAACCCACTTGAAACTGGTCCACAGCCTCGTGAGCCGGGCATGGTGGAATGAGACACTGTGTCCGAGCTGTCGGCCTACGCTGGGGTACCGCGCCTCCCCGTAGTGACCGCGAGCGATCCCTTCTTTTCGGCACTCATGTGCTTGGAGTCGGGGATGAGGAACCCGACGGGATCACGGACCGCGAGGCCTCGGCCTCACACATTGGGGGGTCTTGGCCTCGCAACCAGCTTAGGGCAGTGATATGTAGGGTGTATCAGATTCCCAAACCTGCTGGATGAATGGACTTAACTAATAACTTGGCCAACACGATCGCATTGCATCGCATTAGCTAGGGTGGCGACTCGGCAGTCGAGGTCGCTCTGAGGGAGTGTTGTCATATGCGATCATTAGATGGAGTCGCTTGAGGGAGCGTTGTGGCGAGAGCATGCATCATATCATCCCGCATATATGCATTAAATAAGAGTTGTTAGGTGCTGATGGTTGTCTGCTTTTCATTATGTTCATATTATAATTGATGCCTGTTAAAACTTATGACTAATAGCACCCACTGAGTTGATCACTCACTCCCACTCTGGGACGGTGTTTTAAGACACCAACCAGACTCTCTCGTAGTTGCAGGGGATGCAGAGTAGATGGAGCGTAGCGATGTTACTCTCGACGAGGAGGAGCTGTCATACTTCCAGTTGATGGGCGGTTCTCCATCGGTTTAGGAGATTGAATTCTAGAGTGTTGAGTCGTGGGCTCAGCGCACCATTCTTTTGGGCATATGTTTTTCTTTGCGATTTTGTTAGGCATCGCCTTGTGGCCCATTTACATCCTTATGAACCTATATATATATATATTGATTTCTTTCAGTTCAGTTGACTAGTTGTGGATGTGCCTCATGTTTCAATTAATTCCAGGCTGCGCATTTAAACTTGATAAATCATAAAACCATAAACTTGATGATAAGTGACACTCGGGGACTCGGGAGTCGAGCGTATGCACGACCCCCGATTTTCCGGGGCGTTACAAGAGCACTATATCATGTGGACTTGCAACGTCTATAGTGGAATCCATGTCTGCATGTGTGGATGCACGCCTATGCCACATGAGCGAGCGCGGTATAAAGGTACTCCTAGATTGTGGTTTAATTTCTACTTAAATTTTTTTATTTGGATGTATGTGAGCTTTCAATATATGATAAACATATAAGATTTTTATTTAAAACCAAGAAACATATATAAGTAAGGGACCGCTAGATTATGTGCATTTTGATGTGCAGGGGCCGTTGCCCATTGTTTTTAAATGAGGGTTGTCATTTTTCATAACATTCATTGATGACTTAACTAGAAAAGTGTGTGTTTATTTCATAATGACACATGAGTGAGTGTGATATAAAGGTATTCCTACATCGTAGTTTAATTTATCTTTTAAAAAATTTAATTTTAATGTATGTGAGCATTGTAGATATGGTAAATAGTCAAGATTATCATTTAAAATCGAAAAACATAGTAGTAAGGGATCGCTAGATTATGTGCATTCTCATATGTGGGGGCCACCGCCCATTATTTCTAGATGATGGTCACCATTCTTCGTAACATTCATTGACGACTTCTATAAAAAGATGTGAGTTTATTTTATAAAGAATAAATCTGATGAGTTTGCCATTTTCAAGTCTTGGAAAGTTATGTTTGAAAAATAGTCAGGGCGAGAGTTGAAAGTATTAAGGACCGATAACGACATAGTGTTTATTTCGATGGAATTTAATTGGTATTGCAAGGATGATGGATTATTAGGCACAACACAGTGAGGCACACACAAGTCAAAATGGTTTGACATAACATATGAATCAAGCTCTTTTAGAAAGAGCCCAAAGTATGTTGAGTAATACTGCGTTAGGAAAGGACCTGTGGGCTGAGGTCGTTAATATGACTTGCTATTTGGTGAATCGATCCCCATCTATGACTATTGTTTGCGGGATTCCTAAAGAAGTATGAAGTGGTTATGCAGTAGATTACTTAGGGCTGTATGTATTTATTTGTGATGCTTACTCTCATGTACCGTCTGTTAAGAGAGAAACTACACCAAAGAGTGAAAAAGTATACCTTTTTTTACTATGGTGATGGTGTGAAATGATACATGCTGTATGACCAGGCTACACGAAAAATCACAATTAGTTTGGACGTTAAGTTTGGTAAGAGTTTCTTGTTCCGTAAGGGTGAACATAAGAAAATGAAAAAAAATCAACGATGATTGATGTTGAAATCGACAAAGGTGAAACACTTGTAGGAAGAGTTATAGGAGCAGGTGGAACTGCTACATTTTAGGAGAAATCAATAGAGAAATCATAGGTTATCGTTGAGATACAAAGATAACTCAAACGTTACATTCGCCCTCATTATGGATGAGGGGGACCCATCTACTTTTTAAGTGGCTCTTGAGAACTCAGATGCAAAAAAATGGACGGCAGTGATGTGGGATGAGATGAATTCTCTGTATAAGAATGAAACGTGAGAGCTGGTGGAGCTTCCCATCAGGTGAAAAGTGATTAGGTGCAAGTGAATCTTCCATAAGAAATTGGATAGGTATAAGGCGAGATTGGTTGCAAAGGGATATACTCAGAAATAAGGCGTTGACTTCGGTGAGATATTCACACTAGTTGTGAAACAAGTATCTATCAGATTCACATTGACGTTGGTTGTCTAATACAATTTGAAATTAGAACAGTTGGATGTGAAGATAACTTTTCTATAGAGGGAACTAGAAGAGCAAATTTACATGAAGAAATTCAGAGGGTTCAAGGTACAGAGAACATATAATAAGGTTTGCAGGTTGAAGAGGTCATTATACGACTTGAAATAATCACCTAAGTAGTGGTATATAAAGTTTGATTCTTTCATGATGAGTCGACGATTTACTATAAGTGAACTCAATCATTGTGTTTATTTTAGATCACTAAATGATGAAAAATTTATAATTTTGGTATTGTATGTTGAAGATATGTTTATCGTTAGCCATAACATGTCTGAAATGAATATATTTAAGGCTCTCAGTTATCCATGAGATTCAAGATGAAAGATCTGGGGGCTGCAAAGAGAATTCTCAGCATTGATGTATACATGGACAAGGAAATGAGCAGGCTATGGTTATCTCAGGAGAAAAATTTGAGAAGGTCTTGGTCAAGTTTGAACTTGATAAAGCTAAATCGGTTAGCTCTTCCCCTACTCGCTTTCGACTTTCTTCGAAATAATGTCCTACTACAGATGATGAAAAGTAACATATGCCTCGTGTGCCCTATTTAAGCGCAGTTGGCAGTCTGATGTACATCATGGTCTGTACGAGACCAAATATTTTATATACAATCAGTGTTATGAGCAGATACATATCAAAAGTGGGAAACGGTGAAATGGTTACTTCATTACATATAAGGTACAATTGACTATGTCTTGTCATTAAAAAAATTTGAGGAGAAACTGGTAGGTTATGTAGATGCCGATTATGCTGGTAATATGGATAATAGAAGGCTGACTTCTGGTTACTCGTTTGTGCTAGCAGGTGGAGTAATTGATTGGATGTCGAAGTTTCAGTCTGTGGTTATACTTTTTATAATTGAAGCTGAGTATATGACGGTGGTAAAAGCATTCAAAGAAGTAGTTTGGTTGAGAGGAATGATGAATGAGTTGGTGCTTCAACAAGAAGCTGTGCTTGTGGATTGTAACAACGAAAGTGTGATCAATTTAACGATGAACTCGGTGTACCATTCACGGACTAAACACATTAATGTGTGTCATCACTTTATCCAGATGATGTTAGAGGAGGGCGACATTACTCTTGAGAAGATTCACATCAGTGAAAATATGGTGGATATGCTTACGAAAGTGGTTCCTGTAGAGAAGTTCAAATTTTACTCGACTTCTCTGATCTTGGCGATGGATGAATGAAGATGGAGTATGCACATGAAGTGATGATGAGGATTAGAGATAAGGATAACAACTTGGATCAGTTGAGACTTTAGATTGAAGCCACAATGGAGATTGTTGATCGAAGTGACTTTAATAAGGTGAAATTCAAGGTTTTCGATTGATCGACATCCTAGTTGATCGATAGAGAAAATCTCGAATAAAATAGTTTAGTCTCTGGATGGATTTGGACATGTTGATTTGGACATGTTTAATTGATAGAACACTAGGACTTGATTGATCGAGCAAATTCGAAAAAATCAAGTTAGGTCTTTGGATAGTTTTGAGCATTATCAATCAATTGAACGAATCTAGTCGCTTCGATCGAAGGATCAATCGATGACTTACGTTACTTCGGCACATGTGTGCAGTTTTGTTTCTAATTTCAAATTTGGGTTATATAAACCTTGTTATATACGAGATTAGGGTATTCTAACGTTATGCTAGAGAGAACTGGGGTTTCGAGATGAGGATACGTCTTTGGAAATGAAGGTTTTTAGATATGTACGTAGGTTGTCCATCTTTTGTAAATCTCAATTTCATAGTAGATTTTCGCTTGGTGCCGTGGTTTTTTCCCGCAATGATTTTTTCACGTAAAATCGATGTGTTTCTCTATGATTGCTCGATATTTGTTTCTCTATTTGCGTTTGATTCATTCTAAGGTAGCTTCAGAGCTTGACGTGTGGTGAATGCGTATAGCATAAAATACTCTTACCAATAGATTTCCAACATTATTACAATCAATCTGTAAAAAAGATGAAAGTCTAAAACTCAAAAAATAAGAAACATATGACAAAATTTGAAGTTACTAAAAACATTAATTTTTTATTATAAAATCTTGATTTTGAATTGGAAGCATGCGTTTTCTTGTGAAATGGATGAACGTGACCCACGATGTGTGTTGGTTGACCTCGAATGGCCTGCTACATAAAGATTGATAGGTTGTGCATCCCGTAATGATACCCATATCAAAAGTTTTGACCGATATACAATTCATGCTTAAAACAATAACTTCTTCCTATCCAGAATCAATTTCTTGGACCCAAACGTGCCTGGGCCCAATTGAGTCATGCCCTGCGTTGGACTGGCCTGGATCTAACGTATTACATCTGCTTTTGTTTGGCTTTCTTTTGGTCAAACCAGGCTAGGAATGTATCTTTGCATGTCCTACATCATAAAGTCCTAAAATTCAATTGATTGAATAATCCTAACCTTTGATTCAAGGGTATTTTTCATCTCAATCATCAAAACCAATCTAAAAGTCAAATACTTAGATGAGCTCAATTTTTGGATCATGTTACATCTGAATAGAGAAGCATAATTTGAATGGTTTAAATTACTTTCTATTAAATACATTCTAGGCCTCGTTTGACATGTGGATTTGAAATACCTTGGATTAAAAATCCCATAGATTTGAAATACCCTGGATTTGGAATCCTCCCATTATGTTTGGCACTTGGGATTCATAATTCCAAATAATCCAAAAGTATCTATGCATAGTATATTTATAGGGGTTTGAATTTAATTACTAAATCAACTTTAATATCCCTAATTAGTGTACATATGTAATGTTTGACACAATGGATGTAATAAGCATGTTGAAATATATACTTTGACAAAAAATAATGAAATTCCAAGCCTCAGATGGGCCACAAGCATAGGATCACATTTGAGTAATTAACCAATAATTTTTAACCATTGATTTACATGGATAATATTTGGACGACACTAATTGTCCTATAAAAATTATTTTAGCAATATAATTGATAGTTTGATTGTTTTGGGATATCATTAGTGGGCCATATGCCTAATATATTAGTAGCCCAGTGACACACATGTTACACACGCCTCTCTTGGAAAGATTTTAGATGTAATCCTAGTTTTCACTTTGGATTTCAAACCTCCTTTTTATTAGGATTTGAAACCCTTTTAAGTTATTTTAGGGTGCTAAACATATCAAGGATTTGAAAATCCTTCAAATCCCCCCTAATCCATGGTGTCGAACAGCTAATAAGGGCCTGTTTGGCCGGACCGATCCCATGGTATTAGGAGGGATGGGATCGCGATATCCCGGGATATGCATGACGAGCCAATCAGACCTGGTGAACTTTTCCCAGGATATAAGCAATCCCATGGATCTTAAAACAATCCACTGACATCACCATCATTACCTTAAGGGCGTGTTTGGCCGGCCCAATTCTATGGGATTAGGTGGGATGGAACGGATTTTAAGGTAATGATGGTGGTGTCAGTGTTTGTCCCTTGATCCCATGGGTTTGGGATAGCCCATGGGATATACAGCAGCCTGTTTGGACCATCTCAAATGGATGAGTTTGCATCTACACTGCTTCTTATGGTGTGCCCCACTTACTGTTTTATATTTGCCTTAAAACAAATTTATAGCTAAATGTAGGCCGGTGAAAATGATGGACGAAATGGATATCTCATTGATATCTTGGTGGGCCCCACATAGAGGTGAAAAATCACATCCTGGGATTGGCAGAATCCATGTTAACTAAAGGGCAGTGTTTACGAGGTGAGGTACATCCCGCCATCCAAAACGGGGGATGGGATGAGATGGCGCAGGATAACCCTCCTAATCCCAGGATAGCACACATCCAGCGCCCGGCCAAACACCCCCTAAAATTGATCCCATCCTTTGGTTGGACGGATTGGAAGGTAAAATCCCAGGATATGCCCATGCCAAACAGATCGAGAGAACTTGTCCCGGGATATAACAACCCCATGGATCTTAAACCAATCCACTGACACCACCATCATTACCTTAAAATCCATCCCATCCCTCCTAATCCCTTGGGATTCGCCTGGCCAAACAGGCTCTAAGTGATATCTAAGTGCCTGTGCATCTTCTGTCACGCTCTGCCAGAGTATTTAAAGTTTTTTTTTTACGGTTTTTTTTTCTCTTGGAGCTGATTTCCGGTTCAATGAATATCACTTTCTAGAATGGATTAACGGTGCTACCTCATCATACCTATGGTGGCCCATGGATATGATTTGTGTAGGTTAGGAAAAGGCAGATTCCACGTAGGCTGTCAACCAGTCAAGCACGTGTCTTATCATACTCATCTCAAGCCAACATACCAGACCTCAGTCTGAACCCGTTTAGGTACCCGTTGGGATCCAACTTTCGGGTCTGGGTAAGTACGGATCCTAGTCATGGGTTTAGTTATGTCAGCTGGGGCCAAGAGATTTCTTCGAGCGCATGCATGTGTGCAATAAAGATCGTGTACACATCACACGTGTGTCAGATCTAATCCATCCATCACGTTAATATGACCTTTTACATGTTTTCTCAAAAATGAATCAGGTCCAATCATCCTGTGGTCCAAATCTTAGAAACAGGGTTAGAAAAACTTCAGCCAACTTTTCGGGTCTATACATTTCGTTTTACAAACGGTGGCCCACCTGAGCAGTAGATCAATATTCTTCTTGGTATAGGGCATTAATATACTGGTACTGTTCTGATGGATGGATTGGATCTCAGACCTATTGTGCATGCTGGCACATGTGTCGCTTGTACTTGCATGTGGGCTTAGTAAATCCCCGGGTCAAAATCTGAAAGTAACGGAAATTGGCAACTTACTGGTTATTTTTGAAACTTTTACAAATAACTATCTAATTTAGAATTTACATTTAGGTACCATTTTCAAAAAAGTTTTCAAACAATTACCTTATTATTTCACTACCTTTTTTTGTTCTTTTAAAATGGCATGTTAGGTGGGCATGTGAGTAAATGCGTCGGCTGCTTAGGAGCGCCATATCTTAATGTGCAGGTAAAATCCATCTTGACTATCAAGTGTGTCACCTCATGTTAAGCCAAGGACACAAAATCGCCCCATTCATAATTTTGGTGGACCACATGGTTGAAAATAGTATTAATAAAGAATAGATTTTACGTAGACATCACAGTGGGGCCCACCCATTAGCCCACATGGATGTTGTGATGAAAGGTAGTGGAATAATAAACATTCCTATTAATAAGGTATCTTTTTAAAAACTTTTTAGAAAAAGTATTAGAATGTAAATTCCATATTAATTTTCTTATTTTTAGTAGGTATTACTTATTAGTCAGATTTGAGAGTTTTTGAAGGCTTAAACTTCATGTACCTACCACCACACGTGTTGGTATGGTAGACCAATGCAATATCCAATCTATTCATCATGTGAGTCTCACCATGTTACTTTCTTGCCCAAAAAATGAAGGTGGTCCACACTATTAAAAAAAGATGGACGCATTATAAGTATTTGGCCATGTTTTTCTTATTGTACGTTTATTTCATAAATTTTGGCCCACCTGACAAGTGGACGGCCTGATTCCCGAGATGAGCTATCTATGCAGTGGTTACCCTTTGATTGATGGATTGGACTACCATCTCCATCCCAGCTCAGAAATGAGCTGCCATGTACATGCATGTGGGCGCATTTTTGCTCTTACTTTCAAATCGACTACTGCTTTTTGGATGAAAAAAGTAACTATGATTGGGTTAGTAATATAATATTTATAAATGATTTTTTTAAAATATATATTATGGGTGCTTATTAAAGTCCCTAAATCCGGATGCCTCCTCTAACTAAAGTTGACCATGTGATTTTTGCAACATCTACATCATCAATCAAGTGCCCCACCTTATGTTCACCCTCCAAAAGATCAGCGCCGTTCAAAACTCAAGTTGGGCCAGACCAAGGAACAATGTAAATTACTTATAATGTGCCACAGTTGAGTTTTGGATCAACCTGATTATTATTATTATTTTTTCTAATGTTGTCACTTGCTCTTAGTGATGTTCACTTGATGAATGGGTTAGATGTCATATTAAATTTATAATGGGCCCCACCCAGTATTCGAATCAATCTACCGGTGGAGTGTGGGTAGGACAAGAACTCTTCTAGGGGCAGCATGTGTGAGATCTAGTCCACTCATCAGATCATCTGATAATGTTGAGACCTAAGTTATTAGCAGTTTAAATCTCACATGGGTGTGCTAATTTGGCAGCTACAAGCAGTCTGAGTACCATTTAACAGTCTAGATCATCTGATAATGGTAGGGCCCAGCTGTGAACGGTTTAGATCTTGTCTACATGTACAATGTCGGCAGGTGTACGGCAATGCATAATCTTAAAAACCACTTGCATGGCATTCGACAAGCGCCCGCAATTTAAGTTAAGAAAACTTCCTTTTTCTTGTTTGAAGAGAATAAAATGTCATTTTAAATGGTCAGCAGTTGACTATAACTGGCCAATCATACTTCTGTAATGGTTTTATGGAGGGTGAATTTTGGCTTTTCAAAAAAATGAAGGGTGGTTTATGTTAAAATCTCTTGATTTAATATCAGGGCTTGATTACTCTATTAGTGATTAACAGAAAACATACCTTCTCTACATGGATTACAAATAAAGCCCATGGATATTTGAGGGTTTAGACCATTGAGGTTGTGGTCCACGAATGGATGGATCTTGTCCAATGAATTTTGCAATTCAGATAAGCTCTAACCCTTTTGATTGGAATATAAATACATGATTAAGAATAAATACAACCTATATATATATATATATATATATATATATATATATATATATTAATTCAGTGGAAGAAAAAGCCAAACATTAGGTGATTAATTAAGATTTTCCAACTTGAGAACAAGATGAAATCATGATGAGGGCCATCAAATCAATGGCTTGGATAATACATCCATGGGCCACATAAGAACAAGCTTTGTATGAATGGGAGAACGTGGTTAAAAGACTCAATGACTCCTATGGATTCATTCGACCTGACTCGCCTGAGTTGGGTGACTCGTGGTATTGAACTGGATTAGGTGTTACCCGATTCGAGTGGACTAGGAGTCTCATTAGATTCATCCTAGTCTTAAAACCATGATGGCAAACTATTTATTTATTCACTCAACTTGACCTCATTATACTAATATTAAAAGTAAACATACCTAACCTATACTTAATTACACCTGACCTGACCCGAGCTTTAAACAGGTCTAAGATGGTGGAGCCCAAACCAGACCCAAATTTTAGATGAGTCCCAAAATATGGACCAAGACTCCTATAAGTAGGGTTGGGTCCCTTAGTCTGATAGGCTCATAGACTGTGGACATTGGATATCACATCAACCTAACAATCCCTGTAAACATCACATGCATAGGTTCACTTGAATTTTAACCGTGGGGTTGTCCCCACTGTTTTCCATCATATGCTCACTTGAGTTTTGGATCTACCTCATTTTGTCTCATGTCCTGGCATGAGCAGGCAAAATGGCCCCATCTATCTTTCAACTATAAAGTTGGGGTCGCAGGCAATTCACATATTATGTAGGATGTTAAAATTGTGAACCCCAAAATTACTATGAGTTTATTTATTTTCATGGGTTTATCTGCTAATAAGACTAGTGTTAGTGGACCATTCTTTTAAAGGATGGCTTTTAAGATTAGTCTTATAATTATGATTAAAAGAGACTTATGACTTCAGGTTTTTTTTTAAAAGTGTTTCGAGAGCCTCTGGGAAAAGAGAGCTAAGGTTTTTTCTGTGTGAGTTCTCAGTTATACCTATGTTTTGATGAACATGATTTGGCTATTGATATAGGCCCCACCTTGATATACGTGTTTTATCCACATTGTCCATCTATTTCCAGACCATTTTATATCATGAGCAGGAAAATGAGGCAAATGGAAATGTCAGATGCACTACATCAAGGAAACATTGTTGATTGAACGCCCACCATTAAGAACTTCTTAGGGGAACAAAAGTTTCAAATCAAGCTGATATTTGTTTTCTTTTCCCTCCATCAAGATCTGGTCTATATAACCTGATGGACATGTTGAATGTCAAATAAACATTATAGTGGACCCTAAGCAGGGGTGAATACGAACCGAGCTAGCTTGACTCGACTCGAAAAAGCTCAATTCGACTTGGTTGGAAGCTGAGTTCAAGCCGAGTCGAGCTGATTTTTTGAGCTCGAAAATGAGTTCGAGCTGAATTCGAGCTAGCCCCAACTTGACTCAACTCAGATCGAACCCAACTCGAATCGAACTTGGATCGAACCAGTTCGGTGGCTCGGTTACTTTGATATTGATGTTGCTCAGCAAGTGTTTGATGAAATGACTCAACGAAGTGTGGCAAGGAAGGTATGTATATGAAACAAATACCCTTTTTTACTTGATTTTTATGTTGCTTAGAAAGTGTTTGATAAAATACTTGTAAAACTATTGCTGCTGTTTTACATACAATGAGATTTTGTAGGTGCAGTCCATGTGTTTGTGAAAACGATGCATAGGCGAACTCGGCTCGAGCTGTTGATCGAACTGAGCCAAGCTGGCCAGTCAGGCTCGAGGACCAAGCCGAGCCAAGTTCAAGTTGGGGTCAACTAGTGGCTGAGCTTAGTCGAGCTGAGGCCAGCTCGACTCGATTGACTCGATGTACACCCCTAACCCTAAGGGCCTGTTTAGCCAGACCGATCCCACGGTATTAGGAGGGATGGGATCGCGATATCCCAGGATATGCATGACGAGCCAAACAGACCCGGTGAACTTGTCCCGGGATATAAGCAATCCTATGGATCTTAAAACAATCCACTGACATCACCATCATTACCTTAAAATTGATCCCATCCCTTAGTTGGACAGATTGGAAAGTAAAATTCCAGGATATGCCGGGCGTGCCAAACAGACCTAGTGAACTTGTCCCGTGATATAACAATCCCATGGATCTTAAACCAATCCACTGACACCACCATCATTACCTTAAGGGCCTGTTTGGCCAGGCAGATCCAACGGTATTAGGAGGGATGGGATCGACAATATCCTGGGATAGGCATGATGAGCCAAACAGATCCGGTGAACTTGTCCTGGGATATGAGCAATCCCATGGATCTTAAGACAATCCACTGACATCACCATCATTACCTTAAAATTGATCCTATCCCTTGGTTGGATGGATTGGAAGGTAAAATCCCGGGATATGCACGGCTTGCCAAACAGACACAGTGAACTTGTCCCGGGATATAAGCAATCTCATGGATCTTAAGACAATCCACTGATACCATCATCATTACCTTAAAATTGATCCCATCCCTCTTAATACCATGGGATCTGCCTTGCCAAACAGGCCCTAAAATCCATCCCATCCCATCCCTCTAAATCCCATGGGATTCGCCCGGCCAAACAGGCCCTAAGAGGCTTTAAACGAGGGACATTCAGTCACTGCTATTTTCCTATAGCGCGATCCACCTGAATTTAGATTTGTCACATTTTTTAGACCAAGCCTTAAAATGATCTTGAAAAAATGAATGGACGGTGTAGATAAAATACATACATCATGGTGGGCCCACAGAACACCAACTAGTAGCCACTGGCTCCCTCCTTAGCCAATCCGCGTCCTGTCTCGATGATCCAGTTGTTAAGATGTGAGCCACATCTGGACGGTCGCTTGACCAGTCGAGTGCCCTACTTGACCGATCGAGTGGCCCACTTGACCAGTAGCGGAATGGCTCGACAAAGTCCAACGAACATCGTTTTTTGGGTTCCGCGGTACTCGACCGGTTGAGGCCCATGCTCGATCAGTTGAGGGTCCGCTTGACCAGTTGAGCACCCTGCTTGACCAGTCGAGCACCAGTCGAGGTTACGCAAATTCGTTTCTGGATTTGATGTGGATTACGGATTTTTGAGTCAGTTTTCGCAAGGGTGCGAAAGGGAAGTTACATAAACTATAAATAGGAGTCCCTAGGGCTTTTCTGGGTATTATGAGAGTTATTCCAAGGTGTGGGCAAATGGGTTTTCTTTGTACTTCCGTAGTTTTTTTTACCCTTGTTGAGGTTTTTCCACTTATATCATGTCTTGTTGTTTGTTTGGAATGCTTTGATTTTTTTTTTTGTACTTTATATTTCTTTTTGTTTAACGTTTGTGGGTGAGACCGGAGATTGGATCTCGGTTCACTGCGCTGTTGGCATGCTGTGCAACAACTGGTATCAAAGCTATTGGTTTAGTTCTATTGGGAGCAATGACGGAAGAAGGGAAGACTAGAATTGAGAAGTTTGATGGTTCAAACTTTGCCTTTTGAAAGATGCAGATGGAAGATTATCTTTATCAGAAGAACCTCTATATTCCTTTAGGAGGAAAAGAGAAGAAACCAGAGAAGATGACAGATGATGAATAGTTTTTACTGGATCGGAAGACTTTAGGAACGATCCGATTCTCTTTGTCTAAGAGCGTCGCCTTCAATATATCTGAGGTGAAAACTATAAAAGAATTAATGGAAGCCCTAGCTACGATGTATGAAAAACCCTCAGCATCCAACAAGGTTCATCTTATGAAACAGCTATTCAACATGAAAATGTCAGATGGTGGGATCGTGGCTGAACATCTAAACGAGTTCAATACAGTCACGAGCCAGTTGGAATCCGTTGACATTGTTTTTGAGGACGAGGTCAAGGCGTTATTGATCTTGTCCAGTTTGCCAGACAGTTGGGATGGTTTGGTGATTACTGTGAGCAATTCTTCAGGGTCGACAAAGCTGAAATTTGATGATGTGGCCGATCTAATTCTCAGCGAAGAATCTAGAAGGAAGACATCAAGAGTTTTAGGGGATTCAGGGAATGCTCTAAACGTTGAAGGAAGAGGAAAATCGCTGAACAAAGGAGGCAATAAAAACGGACGTTCTAAATGGAGGAAGAAGTCCAAGGGACCGAAAGATAAAGACGGGTGTTGACATTGCAGCAAGAAGGGACACATGAAACGTGATTGCAGAGCGCTCAAGAAACAAGAAGGAAGCTCTCAAGGTGGGAAGGATTCAGTGAACTATCTGAGGAGAGCGACACAGAGGCGTTGATCTTGTCTCTTGATGCGAGGAATGAGTCTTGGGTTATAGACTCAGGTGGTTCGTTTCATGCCACTTCATGTAAGGAAGTTCTGCATGATTATATATCAGGTGACTTCGGGAGATTCTACCTGGGTGATGATGAGCCGTGCAGTATTGTTGGAAAGGGAAACGTTCATATAAATCAGAAATATAGAACTTTGAAATTGAAGAATGTCAGACATGTATCGAGTTTGAAACGGAACTTGATCTCAGTGGGGCAGTTGGCCGATATCGGATATATAACGACCTTCACTAGTTATTCCAAGAAGATTACAAAAGGTGCCTCAGTGATATCTCGAGGGAAAAAGGAAGGTACTTTGTACGTGACTTCAGGATCGTATAGTTCACTCGCAGCCGCATTAATTGGAGTGAATGGGCAGTTATGACATCAGAGGTTGGGACATATGAGTGAGAAGGGGATGAAAGTGCTATTGTCAAAAAAGGAAGCTACCAGGGTTGAAGTCTATTGACTTGGAATTCTGCGAGGACTACGTGTATGACAAGCAGAAGAGGGTAAGCTTCAAGAAGACAGGACACGCTCGAAAGATGTATCTGTTGGAGCTTGTACACATTGATGTGTGGGGACCGGCACATGTATCATCTCTTGGTGGTTTACGTTATTTTGTTTCCTTTATTGATGATGCTAGTAGAAAACTGTGAGTTTATTTCTTAAAGCATAAATCTGATGTATTTGATATATTTAAGAAGTGAAAAGTAATGGTAGAAAACGAGACAAGTAAAACAGTTAAATGTCTCAGATCAGGTAATGGGGGAGAATACTGTGATAAGAGATTTGAGTATTGTGCAGCAAATGGAATCAAACATTAAAAAACGATTCCAGGGACACCGCAATAGAACGGTGTGACTGAGCGCATTAACAAGACCATCCTTGAGCCCGTCAGGAGCATGAGGTTACATTGAGGGTTGCCCAAGACCTTTTGGGCAGATGCTGTAAATATTGCCGCATATCTCATAAATAGAAGTCCCTCAGCACCATTGGATGGTGGGTTACCAGAAGAAACGTGGACTGGGAAAGAGTGAACCTTACACATCTCGGAGTGTTCGGTTGCACTTCATATGTTCACATTGATGCAGAACATAGAAACAAGCTGGATGCGAAGTCCAGAAGGTGCACGTTTATATGCTACGGGCAGCATGATTTTGACTACAGGTTTTGAGATGCAGAAAACAGGAAAATCATCAGAAGCAAGGACGTAGTCTTCAATGAAAAAGTGATGCATAAGGATAATGTGTAAGAAAATAAGGCCGAGGAGAAAGAATTCATAAAGTTGGAAGAGTTACCGGACACAGGTGTTACAGCGCCACAGGATGATCATGCACAGGAGCATCATGAGGCAGAGCCATAGGCACCAGTTGTGAGGAGGTCTACTCGGGAGAGGAGACCCACGGTTCGATACTCACCCTCCTTACATTATCTACTGCTGACAGATAATGGTGAACCAAAGTGTTTTGAAGAGGCATTACAGTCAGATACACGGGTTAAGTGGGAGCAGGCCATGGATGATGAGATGGACTCTCTTGAGTCTAATCGTACATGGGAGCTAGTCGCTCTACCCAAGGGTAAGAAAGTTCTTAATAACAAGTGAGTTTACAGACTGAAGGAGGAGCACGATTGTTCGAAACGGTATAAGGCCAGATTGGTCATGAAAGGGTTTCAACAAAAGACAGGTATCGATTTCACTGAAATATTTTCACTGGTAGTGAAAATGTCTACGATTCGCATGGTCTTGAGTATAGTGGCTACAGAGAACTTACATCTAGAGCAACTAGATGTTAAGACAGTCTTTCTTTATAAGGACCTTGAAGAAGAGATATATATACATCAGCCGACAAGATATGTGGCACCAGGAAATGAGAACAAGGTGTGTAGATTGAAGAAGAGTCTATATGGCCTGAAGCAGGCCCCAAGGCAGTGGTACAAGAAGTTCGATAGTTTCATGTCGGGAAATGGTTTTAGGAGATGTCATGCAGACCACTGTTGCTATTTAAAGAAATTTGATACGCGGTACATCATCTTTCTTCTATACATTGATGATATGCTTGTGGCCGGTTCAAGCATGAAGGACATCTCAGATTTTAAAAGACAACTGTCTTGAGAATTTGCCATGAAGGATTTAGGAGCTGTAAAACAAATCCTAGGCATGAGGATAAAGCGTGACAGGGAAAACAAGAAACTGATTTTGTCACAGGTAGAGTATATAACCAAGGTACTTGATCGATTCAATATGGGAGGTGCTAAGTCGGTTAGCGCTCCATTAGCCAACCACTTCAAGCTTTCTAAGGAGCAAGGTGCAAAGATGTAGGACGAACGGGACTACATGGCTAAAGTCCCATATGCGTCAGCTATTGGGAGTCTCATGTATGCTATGGTGAGCACGAGGCCAGACATTGCTCAAGCAGTGGGAGTTGTTAGCAGGTTCATGAACAACCCCGGGAAGGAACATTGGGAAGCTGTGAAGTGGATCCTCAGATACCTGGTAGGTACTGTGGATATAGGGCTGTGCTATGGTGGATCGAAAATCAAATTACAAGGCTATGTAGATTTAGATTTGGCAGGAGATATTGACAGCAGAAGAAGCACTATAGGTTATGTCTTTACTCTGGGCAGTGCCGCAGTCAGTTGGGTTTCTCAGTTGTAGAAGATAGTATCTATCAGTACGACGGAAGCAGAATATGTTGCAGCTACAAAAGTGTGCAAGGAGATGGTGTGGATACAAGGTTTCATGGTAGAGTTGGGTAAGAAGCAAACAGATTACAAGCTGTACAGTGACAGTCAGAGCGCAATACACTTGACTAAGAATTCAGCCTTTCATTCAAGGACCAAACATATTGACATTAGATATCACTTCATACGTTCATTACTGGAAGATAAATCAATTGTTTTAGATAAGATTCATACAAGTGAGAATCCTGCAGATATACTGACCAAGACAGTCACACGGGAGAAGCTGAAGCTCTGTTCAGCTTTGATTAGTCTTCAGGTTTGAAGACGGAGAGGTGGTACACTTCAGATGAAGAATACGAAGGTTTATGGCGATGTGTCTCCAAGTGAGAGATTGTTGAAATGTGGTGCCACATCTGGACGGCTGCTCGACCATTCGAGTGCCCCACTCGACTGGTCGAGAGGCCCACTTGACCAGTTGTGGACTGACTCGACTCAAAGTTCAGCGAGTATCGTTTTTTGGGTTCCGCGGTACTCGACTAGTCGAGGCCCATACTCGACCAGTCGAGGGTCCGCTTGACCAGTAGAGGTTATGCAGATTCGTTTCCGGATTTGATGCGGATTGCGAATTTTTGAGTCGGTTTTCGCAATGGTACGAAAGGAAAGTTGGCTAAACTATAAATATGAGTCCCTAGGGCTTTTCTAGGTATTATGAGAGTTATTCGAAGGTGTGGGTAAATGAGTTTTCTTTGTACTTCCAAGGGAGAGATTAATATATTGCCTTGTAATTTTTATTTTTTCTTCATAGTGAAAGTTTGTATCCGTGGTTTTTTTACCCTTGCTGGTGTTTTTCCACGTATATTTTATTTTGTGGTTTGTTTAGAATGCTTTAATTCTTTTTCTAATTTATATTTCTTCTTGCTTATCATTTGTGGGTGAGATCGGAGATTGGATCTTAGTTCACTACGTTGTTGACGTGCCGTGCAACACCAATCTCATATAGAAATTAGATAGGATGTGCAATTTTTTCCTCCTTAACCGTCTATCTAAAGTCCACTGATCAGTATTCAAATCGCGGATATATTTAGAGGCATCCTCCATCCACGATGGACACGCCAAATCAAAAGGCTGGATCATCAAACGGCTTAAATATCGGAGAACCTATCACCAATGGGCCCCACCATGACATTCTCCTTCGGCAACAGAACGAACTTAAAAAGTGCACTTTCATGTGGCTGTCATGTCAGCCAAAAGTATTAGCTGTCTTAGGGTCTGCAGCCACAGACACTGGGCCCCACATGACGCAACCATAGCACGGACCACTAACTCAACGATTCTCGAAAGGGCAAAGCATTGATACTCTAGCGGACTGCGTTGTATGATGCGCAGGCACTTAGAAACTACCAAGAAATTACTTACTTGACCTTCAATTAATTAAATTAAACCGTCCAAATTACAGGTCCCATTTTATATGTATCATAAATAAAAATTACTATTTTTTTATTATTTGAATATCGGATCAGCGAACATTTATTGGATAGTTAAATCGAAAGACATCAAACGGGCATATTTCATAAAAAAAGTGTCAACAAATCAAAGGCTAGGATTCATCAATCTCTATAAATTTGAGATTCTGACTTGAAGAAACTCAGTCCCACAATTTAATCCGTTCGTTTTTTAGTTAAACTAAGCCATATGTAAAATCTCTGAGTGCCTGCACATCAAATGTCACACTCTTCCAGAGTATCAAATAACTCCCCGGAAACCTCGTTTTGCTCAGAAGATGAAGAGCCCTTTTGTCTGACGATTCTCAGCAGTCCAAACGAACTCAAAAGTGATTGCTGTTCGTCCATGCGGTGGTGGAATTGTAATTTAATACACTGGCAGAGTTTGATAGTTCATACACATGCTCTCAGAAATTATACACATGACATACCAATAACTCAATTTGAACGGTTAGAATATTGCGTCCCACTGTCTATGGATCATAACCTCAAAATCAGGTTACTTAAATAATTCTAACCTTTGATTAGTTGACATTTGTTTATGAATTTGGACCATTCACTCCTTTTTTGTCGTCTATTCATTATCCATCATCTGCATTTAGGACATCACTTTATAGCGTAATTTTTTAACTGCAGAAGTGGGGCCCACGATTTGGACGGTTTAATTTGAATTAATCACTTGCCACTTGTACAATTTTCTAGTGAAAGCGTATGAACCGTCACACGCTGTCAGAGTATAAAAGTTGTTCCCGTAAGGAAAGGGAAGGGGAAATTGATATTCACACCCATCTTATTGATAAACACACATTACTTTTTCATTTTTTTTACAGAATACTACAATAATTTAATTTGTGAGTGTGGTAAGTCACCTGAAGTTTTTAAAAAAGTGTGGGTATCTATCAATAGGGTGGGTTTAAATTGTGGGCCCCCCTCATGAACATTTCCAGCCTCTTTCCAACGTCAGTGCATCTAAACAAAGTAATGAATAAACAAATCCGTATATTAAGGAAGTGGTCCGGTCCATTGTCATCGTGCCATTCTTTCTATATGTCTATATGTTTGTGGGGCCCACATGATGTGTACATCAATCCACCCGTCCATTATGCACGCCATTCTATGTAAGATAATGGGACAAAAAATCATAGATATCGGAAACTAAGGTGGGCCACACCGCGGGGAGCGGGAGGAGATGCCCAATCAATAAAAAACTTCCGAGATTATTGTGGGGTCCACCATGTTGTGTATATTCCATCCAATCCATTCATTTGACATGTTCCACCAGGATGAGGGGGCGTACTAAAATTCAGGCTGTTCAAAGCTTGAGTGGGCCACTCAATGTGAAATTAGTGGTAGTCTCGGATCAGATTGATTCATGGGTTCGTGGGAGGCCATAGTGTGCTCTGGCCGCGAGTGACTAAACACTCACAGCTAATCCACTGTACACGTGGCATACATGCATGAAATCTATACCATCCAAACCATAGGCCTCATTGTAGATGGAGAGCATTCCAAAATTCGCCCCTCACAATCCATTTGGTGGTAATCACATGGATTCTATAATCAGATCAGTTTGACTTTCAGGCTATGCTCCATCTGATGATTCGGACGGCCCAGATGTGCGTGTGTACGCCATGCTTTGGTGGATAAGTTGCCAGTTAGAGTTGGGCACGATCCGACTTGACCTGAACTGAGTAGCATTCGTCAAATCTGAACTCAAACCAAGTCGAGTTCGAGTTACCGAGTAACTCGACTTGAAACTTGATCCAATCATAGTCGGCTCAATCCAAAACCGACTCAACTTGGATTTGGGTATATATATAATAAAAAAATTCTAAAATTTAAATATCTCTAACCTTATACGTCGGACTTGACCCACCCCTACCTGATCCCGGACTCTCTCTCCCTCATCCTCTTTTTCCAAGTCCGGCAACCACCCACCATTATCACCACCCTTCTCTCTCTCCTCTCTACTCCCTCCCACTCTCCTCTTCCAAGCCTGGCAGCTGCACGTCAACCACCCACCACCATTACCGAATTCACTACTATCGTCCTCTTCTCCCCCTCCACTCCCTCCCTCATCTCTCGATCTGAATCAATGCTAACTCGAACCGACTTGGTACTTTTTACCGGGTCAGACTCGGTTCGGATTAGTCCAGGCCAAGCCTGGATTCAGATAAGTTTAGGCATGCTGGACTCGCTACCGAGTCGAGTTCGGGTCAAGCCTATTTCAAAAACGAATCAAGTCAGGTCAGCCCTAACTCGGTCCAACTCGACTCGATGCCCCCCACTCTAAGGACAACATCTAATGACATGTGGCAAACACACATTGTAAGCTACGTATGCATGTTGATCTTCTATTCAAATGCCATTTCATTTATCTCCATTGCTTCCCCACGTGTGGAATGAGGCCTACTTTACCACATTATAATTGAAATGGTGACACACACATTTGCTTTTTCCACACAGGACGCGTGAGACACGCCAAAGCGTGGTGTATATGCTATTCATATGTTTAAGGCAGAGAAGCTCCTACAGTAATTATACTGGCCACATCACCCATCTGAACCGTCCATTTGACGCAGCCCGTGATTTTGCTCATACAGGAAAAAAATTACGGCAATCAGATGGTTCTAAATAGCTGTGATTGGGGGTATCTTCTGTTAACAATCATCTACATCCATTTTGTAAGCCACTAACTGGACGGTTTGGATAATCTGATCAATATGTACTTTACTATGGATGTGCCCTGGACTAATGGACGGTCTAGATAGGTTTTATGCAAACCACATACGCTTAGCCTACTAAATCATTACTCCCTAGAGTATGAACTTTCTTAGGCTGCGTTTGGATGCTTCATTGAATTGAATCGCAGTTACCTTACTTGATGGGGGACCGGACTTCAAATTGCAATGATGTTTCTTTCTATTAAATTAATTATTGCAATTCAGTTAGATTCTCAATCCAAACCTCCGCAAATTGGAATTGCCCACAAATGAGGGGAGTTTTTCATTCTCTCCAACTCAGAACTTATCCCTGTATATGAGAAAAGAAAAAAGAAAAAAAAGAAAAGAGGAAACAACGTATGGCCCGCTTCATCGCAATCTTGTCCGTTGATCAAGGCTAATCTTCATCCAATTTCCATCAGCACTTCGAATATGAGAGATGAATATTGTTTTTCTTCCCATGATGGTTGGATTGCAGATCACTGGATTTTTTTTTATTTTTTTTTGCATCTAGCTCCATGTGGGGCCCACTGTAGTGTATGTAAGGCATCTGGTGCATCCATCGAGCTGGTTAGGAAACAGGATACCCCCAAAACTAATCCAATTCAATCATCAGGTGGGCCACACCATAGGAAATGATTGATCGTCATCGGCCAAAATCCTTCTTGGATTAGCCTAGTTTTTGGGTGTCCCATTTTCATAGTGGAGTGACCTGATGCCAGATAGATATAACACGACGATGGGGAATACACAATTAATTGTGCATTTATCATGCAACCTTCAGCTAGACATTTCCGTCCACTTAATGGGCGGTGGTCAAGAAATGAGACACTCTAAAAAACAATTTAATTTATTTATCAAGTAAGCCACACCATAGAAAATAATTGATATTCGTTATAGTTTTTTGAATCAGTCTAATATTTTTTATATTTCATTTTCACAATGCGATAATTGATGCCAGATAAATGTGGTAGTGGACCATATACAATTAATTACACAATTTTATCATCTATAACCACCATTGAGACATTTCGGTCTACTTAATGGGAATGTCTCACTGAAGAAAAAGAGACACCCTGAAAACCAATCCGATCCAATCATCAAGTGGGCCACATCATAGAAAATAATTGATCATCCACTAAAATCCTTCTTAGATCGGCCTAGTTTTTTAGTGTTCCATTTTCGTGGTGTGGTGGACCATATGCAATTAAATGCACATTTTATCATCTATAACCACCATCAAGGCATTCCCGTCCATCTAATGGGCCATTTTTTTAGATAGCCGCCGAACTTTTGCTAAAAATAAAGAAAGAAAAAAAGAGTGAGCAGACTTGTAGGCCACTAATGGAGAATTTTGTGACCCACCTCTCCGAGAGGTGACTCATCAATCACACGGTCCAGATCAACTGGGACATCCACCCATAATCTAAAACTCAAGAAAAATTGAGTTGACTCAACCAGGTTTCACTGAGACTCGAGCAAAATCCAACTCGACAAGAACCTTATAAACTCGATAAAACTCGGCTTGAGTCGAAAATCGGTGAGAAACTCAGTGAGTTTTCAAGTTGACTCAGCTCGATGAGACTGAGTTTCCAGTCGAGTCGAGTTGTACTGTTTTTAAACAGCGTCCACCAACTACAGTATATACACCGGATTTCAGTGTACATTTCATACACATGATGATTCCAAATAGATTAGCATGGACTCGCTCATTGAGCATATTATAACCATATTAGCTGGTGGGCCTATATATATATATATATATATATATATATTGTGATCAGCTTTACAGTCTAATTGGAAAGTGCAAATGGACCAGACCATATATTATGTATTCTCTTGTGCGGTCAGAAATGATTACAAATAGGTGATATGGTCATTGGACGGTTATAAAAATGTCTAGGAATTGTCAACCATGTTTATGATTTTTCATATGATTATTCCCATGCAAACCGATCAGAGAGAAAATGGTACTGTGGTGTATCCATACTTATGCAGCCAGGTATCGTACAGTTGGCATAGATGTATCCTGATCTGAACTGTTCAAACCGTGGGGTTCCCTATGGATGGGCCTTTAACTGAAAATCACATCAGATGGACCATCGGAGTGAAGTAATCAACGGCTCAAATTCGATGAATAGGTTTCTGTTGATCACAGCTAACAGGGGAGCGGATTGCCTGTGTCTCTGTGCCCGGAGCTGTGTGGGACTAGCAGAGATGTCCGTGACAAATCTACTCCGTACATCTGAAAGACGAAAATAGTACAAGAATCTAAAATCAGGAAAATCCAAAACTCATGTGGGCCAGACCATGCGAAACAGTGGGGATTGAACGCCTGGCGGTGACAGATATTTTGTAGCAGCATGATATTTGTTCCTCCGGTTTACCTAGGTGGTAGTAATTCTATGAACGGTTCGGATGGTATATAAACATCATGGTCAGCTCCATGAAGGTTTCAACGGTGGACGTTACTGTTTTGTTGGTGGCCCAACTGAATAGGATCAGTCTGATTTTTAGAATCCTGTCCTATTGCAGTCTTTCGAAATAGATGAACAAGGTGGGTCTATCAAACACATCTCCGTGGACCTCACTCAACCCAGCATAGATATATCCTTGTGTTGTGGTCACAATCAATTCACTCCCAACCACAAACAGAAAAATCCTACTTATTACAATCTAATTGAACTACATCCAGCACCGATATTAATAATATTGAGGACCAATCACAATCTTAAAAAGCAGGATTTTCTTGCTATATATATATATATATATATATATATATATATATATATATATATATATATATATATATATATATATGGAAAAGGTACTATGCGCTCGAGCGTAAAGCGGTCGTCCGTGGCGTTGAGCTGGGGTGGGCCCCACCGTGATTCCGTTCTAAGATCCACACTGTCCACAAGATGCACCGTCCAATTTTGGGCTTGGACGGCCTAAAATCATCCGTCCACCGTGATCAGGTGGACCATACCATCTGAAAACATAAGTATACAGGCAAAAACATGTAAAAGCACTTGGTGGGCCTCACATGAGACTTGGATACCACCTGAAAAGTGGTTTAAAATTACATTCAAGTGGGACACACATGATGGACGGTTTTGATCATGAAGAAACCTCTCGAAAGGCCCCCACAACTAGTTTTGAATGTTTCAATGGTGCACAGCCCCTCTCCACTTCTGTACGTGGTGTGGCCCACAAAAGTCACAGATTGAGGTGATTTTCAGTTGTGTGGACCCCACCTGGGATGGTGCATCTGACTGAGTGGGTAGATGTTCGAACGACATCACGGTGGGCCCCACACCAACTCGACCTCATGGACAACCGTATGCGCTCGAGCGCATAGTACCTTTTCCCATATATATATATATATATATATATATATATATATATATATATATATATATATATATATATATTGTTGGTATACCCCACTGCCAGTGAATCAATCCCAAGACCTCAGTTTTGAAATGAGGTATTTGATAGAGTTTGAAAATATTGACCCACACTTTTCTCATTATTATCTGGAAGAATATATAGAATAATTACACTGCAACTGTTTAGCCTAAAAACCAGCTAGCTGTTACACGCAGCTCTTTATCCTAAAAATCAGCTTAATCAGATAGCTGTTACACGTACCTGTTTAGCTTAAAAATCAGCTAAGAGTGATCCTGTGCCTGATTTGAGGAATCCTTACTCCAGCTAACAGTCACCAAAACAATATTGAATCTAAATCCTTCCTTTACTATGGGAAAAACCTACTGCAATATGATTGAGCTATTTGTCACAATGGGATTGCAATTGAACGGTACCATCACATATTACATTTAATAAAGCAATGCTGACAATGTCAGTTATAACGTGGACAATGCAGGAAAACTTGCCCGTAACAAGCGGAGAATCCGGATTCAATAATCTTATCATAGGATATTAGAGTGGGTTTGCAGTTTGGACGGTTGGGTTGAGGTGCATGTATGCCGGTACATTGGGAACGTGTTCGCACGTGCCGTTAGACGTTTCATGTTTGGTACCAAGGAAATTCTACTTTAGACATTGTTTTGCCGGAAACCACTATAATACCACTGCACTAAAATTCTCCTCCGATCGCTTGTGTAGAAGAGTGGTGCAATTGCTACACTTGTGGCATTTGTGTGATATCCATTCCGTCCATCATCTTCACTATCTCATGATACTATGTTAGCCCAAAAATCAGCCGTATCCAAAACTCAAAGTGGGCCACACCGAGGTTGGTGCGCCATCGGAGCATGGAAACACGAAACTACAGTAGGATGGCAACACTCCGGCAGGGTGCGCAATGCGCTCCGATGTTGCCAACCTAAGACGACAACAGTATATTGTTTTGAGAAAATGACCACTGTAGACAAACCCTTTTACCCAGCGGTTTCTATGAAAGAATACAAACCTTAGTTACCAATCTAGATTAGCACGTGCGGACAGCGACGTTGAGGACGAAACTACCCCTCCTTTTCGCTGCGAAGACGTGCGCTGACGCTCCTCGAACTGAGAGTTGTACGAACGGCTTAAAAGGATCGGGGTCGGTGGTCGTGGGCCCCACCATGATGTATGCTATTCATCCATGCCGTCCATATATTTTTCCATATCATTTTATGGTATACGACCAAAAATGAGGTATATGCAAATCTCAAGTGTACCGCATTACAGGAAACAGTGTTGAATGAGCATCGACCATTAAAAACTTTTTGGGGCCCACTGTGATGTTCGTGAGAAATCCTCCCCATCTAAGTTCATTCATAGGTCACAAAGACCTGGATGAAGAAGAAAAACAAATTTCATAATGATCTAAAACTTCTATAACCCCTAAAAGGGTTTCAATGGTAGACGTTCAATTCCCCATTGCCTTTTACAGTGTGGTCTACTTGATAGTTAGATCTATCTTAATTTTAGTCTCAAGCCTGAATATGAGCTCGCCAAATAGATGGACGGTTTGGATATAACACATACCTCATAATAGGACCCATAAAAAGTGGTGAAATTATAACAGCAAAAAAAAAAAAACCAACGTCGATATATCGACTAACAGTCGATAGATCGAAAATGGTCTAGAGCTGTCCAGTGAGTTTTTCTCAAAAATCTTACAATTTTCGATATATCGACTGTCTGTCGATATATCGAAAAAGGTGTTTTACCTTTAGCTACGGATTATAACCGTAGCCATAACTGTAGTCTGTGCCAGTCTATGAAATTTTTTATTTATTTATTTTTAATTTTATTTTTTTACATAGAGAAATTTATTCTTCCTACAATTTTTTTTAATACATATTTATATAAATAGGTATATATAAGTATATAAAATTTTTTTCCCTCTTTTTTTTAATCATTTAACAAGAATATCTTCTAAACCAAAATTAGTTACTTGACGTACCACATATGATTTTGGGGTAAGAGAAGCTACTTTAGCCAACCAACCTAGTTATTTTCCAAGATTCCATCAGGTCGATGGTTGAGCGAGGCAACGTAGAAATTGAGCGAGGCAACGTAGAAAACGAGCGAGGGAACCTACGATTTGAGCTAGGCAACCTAGGAATTGAGCGAGGGAAGCTACAAATTGAGCGAGGCAACGTAGAAATTGAGCGAGGGAAGCTAGAAATTGAGCGAGGGAACGTAGAAATTGAGCGAGGGAACCTAGAAATTGAGCGAGGGAAGGTAGAAATTGAGCGAGGGAAGCTCGAAATTGAGCGAGGGAAGGTAGAAATTGAGCGAGGCAAGCTCGAAATTGAGCGAGGGAAGCTAGAAATTGAGCGAGGGAAGGTAGAAATTGAGCGAGGCAACCTAGAAATTGAGCGAGGGAAGCTCGAAATTGAGCGAGGGAAGGTAGAAATTGAGCGAGGCAAGCTCGAAATTGAGCGAGGGAAGCTAGAAATTGAGCGAGGGAAGGTAGAAATTGAGCGAGGGAACCTAGAAATTGAGCGAGGCAACCTCGAAATTGAGCGAGGGAAGCTAGAAATTGAGCGAGGGAAGGTAGAAATTGAGCGAGGCAACCTAGAAATTGAGCGAGGGAAGGTAGAAATTGAGCGAGGGAAGCTCGAAATTGAGCGAGGGAAGGTAGAAATTGAGCGAGGGAACCTAGAAATTGAGCGAGGGAAGGTAGAAATTGAGCGAGGGAACGTAGGAATTGAGCGAGGGAAGCTAGAAATTGAGCGAGGGAAGCCAGAAAATGAGCGAGGGAACCTAGAAATTGAGCGAGGGAAGGTAGAAATTGAGCGAGGTAACCTAGAAATTGAGCGAGGGAAGGTAGAAATTGAGCGAGGGAAGCTAGAAATTGAGCGAGGCAACCTAGAAATTGAGCGAGGGAAGCTAGAAATTGAGCGAGGCAACTTAGAAATTGAGCGAGGGAAGGTAGAAATTGAGCGAGGCAACCTAGAAATTGAACGAGGGAAGGTAGAAATTGAACGAGGGAAGGTAGAAATTGAGCGAGGGAACCTAGAAATTGAGCGAGGGAAGGTAGAAATTGAGCGAGGGAAGGTAGAAATTGACTGAGGCAAGCTAGAAATTGAGCGAGGCAACGTAGGAATTGAGCGAGGGCAAGCTAGAAATTGAGCGAGGAAGCCAGAAAATGAGCGAGGGAACCTAGAAATTGAGCGAGGGAAGCTAGAAATTGAGCGAGGCAACCTAGAAATTGAGCGAGGGAAGGTAGAAATTGAGCAAGGCAAGCTCGAAATTGAGCGAGGGAAGCTAGAAATTGAGCGAGGGAAGCTAGAAATTGAGCGAGGAACGTAGGAATGAGCGAGGAAGCTAGAAATTGAGCGAGGCAACGTAGGAATTGAGCGAGGGAAGCTAGTAATTGAGCGAGGTAACGTAGAAATTGAGCGAGGAAGCCTAAATGAGCGAGGAAGCTAGAAATTGAGCGGGAAGCTAGAAATTGAGCGAGGAAAGAGAGAAATTGCGAGCAAATTTTAGGAATTGAGCGAGGAAGCCAGAAATTGAGCGAGTTTAGAAGCCAGAAATTGAGCGAGCAACGTCGAAATTGAGCGAGGAAGTTAGAAATTGAGCGAGGAAGCCAGAAGCTTGAGAAAAATTGAAACGAGCAACATAGAAATTGAGCGATGGAAGCCAAAATTGAGCGAGGAAGCTAGAAATTGAAGCGAGGCAACGTAAAATTGAGCGAGGATCTTTAGAAATTGAGCGAGGCAGGAAATTTAGAAAATTGAGTGAGGCAACGTAGAAATTGAGCGAGGGAAGCTAGAAATTGAGCGAGGGAAGGTAAAAATTCAGCGAGGAAACCGATAATTTGAGCGAGGTAACCTAGGAATTGAGCGAGGTAAGTTAGAAATTTAGCGAGGGAAGCTAGAATTTGACAAGGGAACTTAGAAATTCAGCGAGGCAACATAGGATTTGAGCGAGGGAAGCTAGAAATTGAGCGAGGTAACCTAGGATTTGAGTGAGGGAACGTAGGAATTGTGCGAGGGAACCTATGTTGCCTCGCTCAATTTCTAGCTTCCCTCGCTCAATTTCTAGCTTCCCTCGCTCAATTTCTAGCTTCCCTCGCTCAATTTCTAGCTTCCCTCGCTCAATTTCTACGTTACCTCGCTCAATTACTAGCTTCCCTCGCTCAATTCCTACGTTGCCTCGCTCAATTTCTAGCTTCCCTCGCTCAATTTCTAGCTTCCCTCGCTCAATTTCTAGCTTCCCTCGCTCAATTTCTAGGTTGCCTCGCTCAATTTCTACCTTCCTCAAACAATCTATCTTCCTCACTCACTTTCTGGTTCCTCGCTCAATTTCCTCAGAGCTTCGCCTTGACTCGCTCAATTTCTACCTTCCTCGCTCATTTCGAGCTTCCTCAAACTTCAATTTCTACCTTCCTCGCTCAATTTCTAGGTTCCTTCGCTCATTTTCTCTTCCTCGCTCAATTTCTTCCTCGCTTCCCGCTCAATTCCTACGTTGCCTCGCTCAATTTCTGGCTTCCCGGCTCAATTTCTACCTTCCTCGCTCAATTTCGAGCTTCCTCGCTCAATTTCTACCTTCCTCGTTCGATTCTAGGTTGCCTCGCTCATTTCTACCTTCCCTCGCTCACAATTTCTAGGTTGCCTCTCATTTCTACCTTCCTCGCTCAATTTCGAGCTTCCTCAATTTCGAGCTTCCTCGCTCAATTTCGAGCTTGCCTCGCTCAATTTCTACCTTCCTCGCTCAATTTCTGGTTCCTCGCTCAATTTCTACCTTCCTCGCTCAAACCCGTTTCGAGCTTCCTCGCTCAATTTCTACCTTCCCTCACTCAATTTCTACCTTCCCTCGTTCAATTTCTAGGTTGCCTCGCTCAATTTCTACCTTCCCTCGCTCAATTTCTAGGTTGCCTCGCTCAATTTCTACCTTCCCTCGCTCAATTTCGAGCTTCCCTCGCTCAATTTCTAGCTTACCTCTGTAACAACCCGAATTTTCAGGACCCGAGTACACGACCCATTTCCCAAAAACCCGAGTGTTAACCTTAAAGGATGGTCAAATATATATTTTTCTTTTCTTCTTCTTTATCGAGTAAGCAGATGAGCGTAGAATGGACAAATAAGCATAAAGGAAAGTTCCATTATCATTTAGAATATACAAGAGAGTGCCCATAATGACTTATACAAACCAATGTCCTCATTCTTACAATTACAAAATGAAATAATATTACATGTGAAATAAAGTAAATTACAACATATTTGAGATATGAAATCCTGTAGCAACCCTTAGCAAATATAATCATGCACTCTTATCAACCATAGCCTGCTCCTCATCAATATGAACATGAATGTCGTTGGAGCCACACAAATTGATACCACAATGCATTATATATTTGATGGATGAGTGACCAACTCAGTGTGAACTCCCCTCAAGATTACACACCGCCGCATTAGGTAAGAATAGTTATAAAATAAAGCATACAAAACAATACATGATGCAAATCTTATTATGTGCATGGATGCGTGAAGTATGCAATCATCGCCCCGGGGATGCTCATCCGTGCGATCATCGAACCTGGGAAACATCATCCAGTCGGGTCCCCATGCAATCGTCGACCCGGGTAAAACATCCGGACGGTCGGTGCCCCGGGTAAAACATCCAGACAGGCGATGTGACTGGTCATCAGCGCAACATTCAGCGTAATCGCGGGGCATGAAGATCCAGGTCATCGAAATATGCCATGTATGCATGATTAGCCAATCCGTTATTAATTCAATTACAACCAGCAGGTTTAATAAGCTCAAAGGTCACTACGGGGAGCACAAGGCCCAGCGTGAGGCCGACACTCGAGCATAGTGTCCCATTCCACCATCCCTGGCTCATGAGGCTACCACCTTAGGATGTTTAATGGAAACCCATCGACTAGTGGCCAATCATATTACAATATGTGGGGCTTACCATCGCATGGTTGCACAGTATAAAACATCGAACCCATGTAGGGAAAATATCAAATAAAACCACGTAGGGCGAGTATCAAAATATGCCACATAGGGCGAATATCAAAATCATACGATAAAGACCATCCTTAAAAACCATTGGGCACAACAACCCTGGATGGTAGGCCCACATCAATGATCCATCTAGACCACCACTCAAAAACCACCGAGTCGAAGGTCCATTACGATCACAAAGAGTCAAGTTACATCCCAAGTATGGGTGTACATTCATACGTGGGAATTTCCCACTAATGTACCAGTTTAGGTTCCGTAAGCAATCCACAAATAATCCACAAGCATGAACAATTATACAGGATAATCATAAAGCATGTAAGACAGCAATTTCTACCAGCTAACACATGTGATTGTAAGGAGAGATATCAATTATGAATTTAAATAAAAACTATAACTTAAGCTAATGAGAAGATGGAAAGCTCAAGGGGAAGAATCATCACCTTATACTTTAAATCGCCTTCTACCGTCGCTAAGTGCTTGCGTTCTTAGGATCGTATCCTATCACATGTTATGAATTGTACAATTAGATTCGAGTTCCATGCACTTATGGCCTAAGGCTTGAATTGCTTGTTCTTAGGATTTGATGTATAATTACGATTCCATCCTGGAGTTTAGCCTTAGACTTAGATTTTTGGGTTTGAACTCTACCTGGTGCATTAGTTAAAATTAAATCCTAATAATTATAAGAATACTATTAGCATTAGGGTTATAACTCATATATGTTAATTACGTTAATAATGATAGTTCATACATTCATATAGAATATACCGACTCTAGGTTCTATACCTAGACCCAAACCCAACACACAAAGTATCAACCTAGGGTTTTGATTATGGAATATGAACTCTATTTCATGTGGCCATTAATGGTGTTTTGAATGAATAAAAATAATTGAATAGTTTAGTTGTAAATTTTAGAAATATCAACAAGGGCTACTATCTCATTAAACTATCTAATATCAAGCCATGATGAATAATAGTGCTAACAATTCTAAGACAATTATGATTATTAAAAATATCCCTAACATTAGCTAACGTAACACTAATGATCATTTTGATGAAAATAATTAGTATGTCCTAACGTTAGTGTTAATAATTTAAGAACAACAAAATGAAATACTAATATGATAATTCCTATGTGTATGAACCAATATTCATATGGAGAACTTACTAATGGTTAATTATATCTTAAAATTAATAATCCTCAAAATGATAATGATAATAACAATGATAATTTGAATAATTGCAATCAGGGCAGAAAATGTGGGAACTTGATGGTATGCACTCCGGCCATGTATGTGAGTTGATGTACGGGTAGTTTCGTAAACGGATGGACATAAAATGTGTTTCTAGAGTGATTATGGGTATGACACATATACTGTTGGATTCGAGTGACTTGTTCACATGTGTAAGTTCCTTGGATTGAAATTTCAATGGTAGGTTAAGCATATCCATATGGGGTGAATAAGATGGACGGGTCAGAATCTTGATCTGATAAATGTATGAACGGATGTAGAGGTCAAGTAGCTGATTTACTATGATCTCGAGTGAAATTTGATGTGTACGGTTAATTTCGATAATTAGGCATGATATAAAATTTCACATGAAACGGACCGTGGGAACCATGTGATCTAGTGTTCAGAGTCTAGGTTAGTGGCAATTTCGTAATTACTTGCCGATCTATGAGTTTTGGAAAATCTAATCACTCCACATGGTTATAAACACGTTTCTAGCTTCTTACAAAAGAACGTATATCTAAATCATTATGGATAGGGAGTTATTCCTCACGTCATCTAAGGAAAAATACTTACGTCAAATTACGTGATGGGTGAGCTTGTCTTGAAATTCAACGATCAGATGGCTTGATTTATGAATGAAGATCACCCCCAACGGTTAAGATAATGTCAGGGAAATGATGTAAGGCTAGAATAGTTGAATTGGTATTGTACACATGTATATGTCACGTTGAATCTTATGGTAACGCTCGAGGACTTTCGATGCCCGAGCATCGAAAAGTTCGGGGCGTTACAACCTCGCTCAATTTCTAGCTTCCCTCGCTCAATTTCTAGCTTCCCTCGCTCAATTTCGAGCTTCCCTCGCTCAATTTCTAGGTTCCCTCGCTCAATTTCTGGCTTTCCTCGCTCAATTTCTAGGTTCCCTCGCTCAATTTCTAGGTTCCCTCGCTCAATTTCTAGCTTCCCTCGCTCAATTTCTAGGTTGCCTCGCTCAATTTCGAGCTTCCCTCGCTCAATTTCGAGCTTCCCTCGCTCAATTTCTACCTTCCCTCGCTCAATTTCGAGCTTCCCTCGCTCAATTTCTACCTTCCTCGCTCAATTTCTGGGTTCCTCGCTCATTTTACGCTTCCCTCGCTCAATTTCTAGCTTCCTCGCTCAATTCCTACGTTGCCTCGCTCAATTTCTACCTTTCTCGCTCAATTTCTAGGTTCCTCGCTCATTTTCGGACTTCCTAAACTCGATTTCTAGCTTCCTCGCTCAATTCCTACGTTGCCTCGCTCAATTTCTAGCTTCCTCGCTCGATTTCTCGTTGCCTCGCTCAATTTCTAGCCTCCCTCGCTCAATTTCTACCTTCCCTCGCTCAATTTATACCTTCCCTCGCTCAATTTCGAGCTTCCCTCGCTCAATTTCTACCTTCCCTCGCTCAATTTCGAGCTTCCCTCGCTCAATTTCTACCTTCCCTCGTTCAATTTATAGGTTGCCTCGCTCAATTTCTACCTTCCCTCGCTCAATTTCTAGGTTCCCTCGCTCATTTTCTGGCTTCCCCTCACTCGATTTAGAAGCTTCCTAAGCTCAATTCTACGTTGCCTCGCTCAATTTCTAGCTTCCTCGCTCAATTTCTACGTTGCCTCGCTCAATTTCTCTGGCCTCCTCGCTCAATTTATACCTTCCTCGCTCAATTTCGACCTTCCTCGCTCAATTTCGACCTTCCCTCGTTCAATTTCTAGCTTCCTAAACTCAATTTCTAGCTTCCTCGCTCAATTTCTAGGGTTGTCTGCCTCAATTTACGGCTTCCCTCGCTCAATTTCTAGCTTCCTCGCTACTCAATTTCTAGGTTGTCTCGCTCAATTTCTACCTTCCTCGCTCAATTTCTAGCTTCCTCGCTCAATTCCTACGTTGCCTCGCTCAATTTCTAGCTTCCTGCTCAATTTCTAGCTTCCTCGCTCAATTTCGAGGTTGCCTCGCCTCATTTCTACCTTCCTCGCTCAATTTCTGGTTGCCTCACTCATTTCTGGTTCCTCGCTCAATTTCGAGCTTGCCTCGCTCAATTTCTACCTTCCTCGTTCAATTTCTAGGTTGCCTCGCTCAATTTCTACCTTCCTCGCTCATTTAGAGCTTCCTCGCTCAATTTCTACCTTCCTCGCTTAATTTTCGAGCTTGTCTTTCCTCAATTTCTACCTTCCTCGCTCAATTTCTAAGTTCCTCGCTCAATTTACGGCTTCCTCGCTCGAATTTCTACCTTCCTCATTCAATTTCTACCTTCCTCACTCAATTTCTACCTTCCTCGCTCAATTTCTAGCTTCCTCACTCAATTTCTAGGTTGCCTCGCTCGATTTCTAGCTTCCTCGCTCAATTTCGAGCTTCCATCGCCAATTCAATTTCAGCTTCCTCGCTCAATTTCTAATTGCCTCGCTCAATTTCTACCTTCCCTCGCTCAATTTCTACCTTCCTCGCTCAATTTCTAGGGTTGCCTCGCTCAATTTCTACCTTCCTCGCTCAATTTCTAGCTTCCTCGCTCAATTTCGGGGTTCCTCGCTCAATTTCTGACTTCCTCGCTCAATTTCTAGCTTCCTCGCTCAATTTCGAACTTTGCCAATCGCTTTCTACCTTCCTCGCTCATTTCGAGATTTTTCTCGCTCAATTTCTAGCTTCCTCGCTCAATTTCGAACTTCCTCGCTCAATTTCTAGCTTCCTCGCTCAATTTCTACATTCCTCTCAATTTCTACCTTCCGCCGCTCATTTCTAGCTTCCTCACTCAATTTCGAGCTTTCCTCGCTCAATTCCTAGGTTCCTCGCTCAATTTACTCGCTTCCTCGCTCAATTTCTAGCTTCCTCGCTCAATTCCTACGCCACTGCCTCGCTCAATTTCTAGCTTCCCTCGCTCAATTTCTACGTTGCCTCGCTCAATTTGTAGCTTCCCTCGCTCAATTCCTAGGTTGCCTAGCTCAAATCGTAGGTTCCCTCGCTCATTTTCTACGTTGCCTCGCTCAATTTCTACGTTGCCTCGCTCAACCATCGACCTGATGGAATCTTGGAAAATAACTAGGTTGGTTGGCTAAAGTAGCTTCTCTTACCCCAAAATCATATGTGGTACGTCAAGTAACTAATTTTGGTTTAGAAGATATTCTTGTTAAATGATTAAAAAAAAGAGGGAAAAAAATTTTATATACTTATATATACCTATTTATATAAATATGTATTAAAGAAAATTGTAGGTAGAATAAATTTTTCTATGTAAAAAAATAAAAATAAAAATAAATAAATAAAAAATTTCATAGACTAGCACAGACTACAGTTATGGCTACGGTTATAATCCGTAGCTAAAGGTAAAACACCTTTTTCGATATATCGACAGACAGTCTATATATCGAAAATTGTAAGATTTTTGAGGAAAACTCACTGGACAGCTCTGGACCATTTTCGATACATTGACTGTTAGTCTACATATGGACGTTGGTTTTTTTTTTTTTTTTTTGCTGTTGTAATTCCACCACTTTTTGTGGGT
The DNA here is from genome assembly GCA_030180095.1 of Magnolia changhungtana. Classification (NCBI taxonomy): domain Eukaryota; kingdom Viridiplantae; phylum Streptophyta; class Magnoliopsida; order Magnoliales; family Magnoliaceae; genus Magnolia; species Magnolia changhungtana. The sequence goes on along the minus strand of JASAUF010000547.1, from coordinate 1,605,893 downwards.
CCTATTATGAGGTATGTGTTATATCCAAACCGTCCATCTATTTGGCGAGCTCATATTCAGGCTTGAGACTAAAAATAAGATATATCTAACTATCAAGTTAGACCACACTGTAAAAGGCAATGGGGAATTGAACGTCTACCATTGAAATCTTTTTAGGGGTTATAGAAGTTTTAGATCATTATGAAATTTGTTTTTCTTCTTCATCCAGGTCTTTGTGACCTATGAATGAACTTAGACGGGGAGGATTTCTCACGAACATCACAGTGGGCCCCCAAAAAGTTTTTAATGGTCGACGCTCATTCAACACTGTTTCCTGTAATGTGGTACACTTGAGATTTGTATATACCTCATTTTTGGTCGTATACCATAAAATGATATGGAAAAATATATGGACGGCATGGATGAATAGCATACATCATGGTGGGGCCGACAGACCACCGACCCAAATCCTTTTAAGCCGTTCGTACAACTCTCAGTTCGAGGAGCGTCAGCGCACGTCTTCGCAGCGAAAAGGAGGGGTAGTTTCGTCCTCAACGTCGCTGTCCGCACGTGCTAATCTAGATTGGTAACTAAGGTTTGTATTCTTTCATAGAAACCGCTGGGTAAAAGGGTTTGTCTACAGTGGTCATTTTCTCTATTGTTTTTTTTATGTAAGAGGCACGTGAAAGAAGGAAAAGGGCCATGTGATTTCCCATTTTTATATTCGTCGTATCTTTCAGTTTGAGCTACGATGATAGTTCACCTCCAGTTTATAAAGGTCACTGTACACGTGGCACAATTGCACGCCATCAGAATAATCCAAATCGTGGGTCTTATCATCAGATGAGCATGGTCCCAACTTGAGGTGATGTGGTCATTTCAACTAATTTCTAATTGGTGGCTACAACTAGATAGTTATGGGCGAAATCATACGGCTGAGATCATGTGTTCCAACTTACCCGGGTGGGTCCCATGGCTAAGATGGTCTTGATATCCGTGCACCCAGAGTTACCACCATTTTGGAATTTGTGGTCTATCTCTTGCTGGAAAAACTGTGTCAAAGTATAGATGCGGATTCCGTTCAACCCCTGTCCGTCCATGCAGAGATATGTGGGCTCCATCAGAAGGTATAGGTCGTATCCATTCCATACATCCATTTTTTCATATTATTTAAATGTATAAAATCAAAAATATAGGCATATATAATACTTAATTGGACCACACAGTAGGAATTGAACGCTCACCATTAAGAGCTTCCCGGGAGATGCAGGGGTTTTGGATCAAGCTGATATTTGTTTTTTCCTTTAATATATGTCTATATAACATTACGAACAGGTTGTATTGTAAATAAACATTACGGTCGCCCCTAGGAAGGTTTCAATGATGAGTGTTAGTATTAATGCTGCTTCCTACTGTGTGGTCCACTTGAGCTTTGGATCTGATTCATTTTTGGAATAATATCGTAAAATGATCTGAAAATATAAATGGACGGCTTGGATATACCGTACATCATGTTGAGACCCACGGAGTTCCTGCCATGGACCTATTATTGTACAGGCGGGGCAGGATGCAATCCGCTTCCGAAAGTATATTACACTTGTTGCAGTGTCATTGAATGTTGGTAAAAGATAAGCCCGGAGAAAAAACTTTGGTACTCTGGCAGAGTGTGTTGGATGACACACATGTACTTATAAATTGCATATGATAAATATAATTAATTCAGTTTGAACCGTCCAAATTATGAGACTTAGTTTAGATGCGTCATGGAGTAAATAATACACAAATTTATATAGCTGATTATTGGATTGATAAACATTTATTGGACGGGTCAAAATGAAAATATCCAAATGTTCTGCTTGACAAATCAGAGACGGGTATTGTTCAACCACTATGATTTTTGGATAGTGAATTAGAGACAGTGAAGTAAACAATTTAGTCGGCTTAAGCTGAGTTAATATATCCCTGATATACAATTTCCGAGTGCCTGTGCATCATCAGTAGCCAGAGCATCAAGTGACTCCCAAAATCCAATCATCAACGTGGTAGTGATCCATCATTCGAGAAATAGGTACTGGCAAACATCTATTAGATACTGTCTGCTGTACCCAACGATGGATTGGCCGTACGTCATATATCACAACCGTTAGATGATCCTAGCCGTTGAACTTTTTGTTCACCACTGGTTGGACTTTTTCCTGTCCAATCAGAAGCTGGGACCACCTGATCTCATTTAACTTTTTGGGTCACCATCTATCCATGGTAGAGCCAAACAGATGAGGATTCGGATGGTGCGCTCGTGTGGCAAATGAATGTTCCATGCCACAAAAATCTCCCAGGTGGGGCGGCCTCCTAGAACATGCCTGCCATAGAAATAGGAACATCCACTCATCAGGTGGGCCACATTTGCACGCAAAAAAAAAATGGACGGTTGGAAGAAAGATAACAATCCGTGTATGCGAGACACATGGCACATCGACTGTTCTCCAAATTGGGCATTGCCCCAAAGTCAGACTGATTAGATGATTGTAATATCTAATTAATGGACCACCCTATGAATGGTCTGGATCGGAAATTAGTGATGCGATTTGGTGGGCTTGCATTGGATTTTTATTTATTTATTATTATTTTTTTTAAAACACCATATTGCCTTCATGGGCATTAAATCTGTAATCGATCCGGGAGATGATGGAGCCTTAGATGCAAGATTGTGGCCTGTCTCTGTCCTGACATCAGTGAATTGAAGCCATTGGATGAATATGTTATATGAGTGTAAACTGTTGATTTTTTTAGTTAAATTCAGCGGCTGAATGGTACTCACTGGAGTATCAAGTTTGGAAAATCATTATTAAGTTTTAATTTAACTAGATCATTTAGTTATTAAGTATACTTCAGTTGAATTAAATTAAAAAAGTAATTACTATATATATATATATATAATTTTTTACTATTTCCCTTTCTCTCCCATCTTTCTCCTTCCCTTTCTCTTCTCATTCTCCACGTTGTGAAGGGTCCACATCAAAGGCATGGCCCACGCGATGGATGGTCCACATCAAAGTTCATGTAAAGCAACCTTCGTATGCTAGACAACCCACTTTGAAGACGGGGCCCACATGATAGTGTAACGTTTCAGATTTTCACTGTTTTCAATTTCCAAAAACCTTTGAAAAACTTTGATATGATTAGCCTACGTTGTCGCTTATTGGCCATTGACGCTCGAAGTGAGCCGATACGTGGATAGTACCAATAAAGAACCACATAAATTTGATTAATCAATTGTAGAAAGTCAACGAATCCGCCCTATTACTTAAGTATCGAGTATAATCTCGAGATTTGTTCATGTAGGGCCCAAATCCAACCGATTTATCACTGACTAATCGAGACAACCGTAAATAAATAAAGACATGCCAAAAGCTGAGGTAACCAGGAGTCAAATCTTAATTAACAAACCAAATCAATCCAGTTACTCCTTTAGCCTAAGAACCAACAGCTCGAACTAACTTTAACCGAATCGTCATTTTTGCTAATTATGAATAGGCCACACTACAAACTTAGCTAATCCAAACCCTAATCATTGCACACAAGAAATCTAAATACTCAATTCATTCTGAAAATGTCTTAATTATCCAAACAAGCTCTAGACCACTCGTTAGTGGCCCACTAAACCCGATGTTATAGAAATACGTTCGTCTTAGTGGGTCTGACGTCCATCGCGAGACATCCAGTCGAGATTGTGACTCGAATCGCTCAACTTGAACTTACAAAGTCAGTGCATGAGTTGTGCGAATATTCTTGAAATTAACTAAGAACTTAAGTCACTTATCTATGTTTGGTATTTGCCCAAGTTATAGCTTTCGGACTGTTAGATCACAACTAAATTTGGAGAAACAACCTAGAGTAATGTCCTACACAGATCCGTATAGTCGCGGGCCCGATCGATAGTCGGTAACCGTCGAATAGACTTCTGATCATACCTGTCGATCGATGCCCCTTAGGCCGATTGTGTCTATAAGTAGATCATCGCTAGGGCCAACTATCTAACGGTGGGTATCGACTCCTACGCCCCTTAGTGGTCCCCAAAGGGTAGAAAACACTTCCCTAGGGCTAGTATAGTATAAACTCAGCCCTTAGGGCTATTTACACTAAATTCGGCACTATATAAAGCCTTCATTTGGGCACCCCCTTCTCTCATACGAATTTCATCCCCTAAAATAAGAGAAAAAGGGGAGAAAGGGAGAAGATAAAGAGGAGAAAGGAGAAGAGAAAGAGCTTGGGGTGTGAGTGTCGGTGTACATTCACCCTCTCATCCTCTCTCTAGTCGCCTTGCCATAACCGGAGTTGTCGTCGGAGCTTTTCCGGCAATGATTGTGGGTAAGTGTTGAATCCCACTTGTAATCTAGCGTTTCAATAGTTATTTGTCCCTAATCTCACAAGCTTGTATGCTTATTTAGGTCATTCAACAATTTTCTCAAAACTCTAACCCTAGGAGCGTCATGAATTGGGCGAAACGTCACAAGGCGCGGACCATAAATGTTTAGGTTGTCGTTTATTAATTCTACTGTTCATTGAATGATTTATGATTGATAACTTGGAATGTGTATGATAACCTATGTGTATTTTGATTTTAGTCCATGATCTACAAATCTTAAGATAGTGGCACCTACGTGTTTAATGAAATGCCTGAATGAGTAGATTATTAATTTTGATGATTGAATGTGAATTTAATCATCTTTAATGCTCGCTGACCAAATTCCCGAATATGGGTTGACCAAATTTGATGATTATTAATACAAGAGTAGTCTGGTTAGTCGGCAAATTCCCGAATATGAGTTGACCAAATTAGGTTGGCTACCCCGGACACATTCGATTGATGCGGGTCAAACACAGACGACTGACAGTGGCTGGGCCACGCAGTGTGCTTACACACTCCATGCCCTTTACACCGGTATTCGCCCGTATCAACCGAAAGTGTCTAAAGAACCGATTAACCTTATATATGTTCACCATGTATGATCACAATTATTTGAATATGGGACACCCCCCTTACAAATTGTAAAGGTTTAATATTAACCATTGCTATCGCGATCTTCAAGACTTGTGAGTTCAGTATGGTGGTATGGGACACCGTGTCTGTGCTGTCGGCCCACGTTAGGGTGACGAGCCTCCCCGTAGTAACCGCGAGCATTATTTTTACAACTTGCCTTTTGTATGTATTCAGCTGGGAGTGATGAACCTAGATGGATCAGAGATTATAGGCGTAGGACCGTTGTGGTCGTCTTGCATCTAGTAATTCAGTTGAGACTAATGACTAAAAAGGAAGTATCCTAGCTTTCTCAAACTGTTGAATGAATATGTATAATTAATCACTCGGCTAATATAATCATTCACCGCATTGCATTAGTTTAGAATGTGGTGAAACAGGTGTTGGAGTCGCATGTCGAGGAAATGTTGTCATTTGCGAACCAGGTGGTCGTAGTCGCATGTTGAGGGAGTGTTGTATGGTGAGGGCATGCATCATTTTATAAACCTCATTATTTATATTAATAAGGATAATTAAGAAGTGATTGTTTTATATTACTTTATCATTCTTGTGCTGATAGACTTGATAACATGTGTAACCCATGTTTTATGGAACCACTGAGTTGATCACTTATTCCCACTTTGGGACAGTGTTTTAAAACATTAACCAGACGCTGATATAGATGGAGGGACCACCAAGGCCGATGTATTGGACCAGGCGGGCATAGATGAAGAGGAGTTCCCTTACTTCCAGCTTTCTGATGGGCTGATGTAGGCTGCGCACTTCTCGATAGGGAGAGTCGAGCTATCGGACTTAGCTAGATGACACTTTTTCACATTTTTGTTGATTTTAGAATTGTATATTGGACCCGGCTGGACCCATACTCTGGATAATCATACTATGTGCGTTTCAATTTAATTTTTGCTTTAATTGTGTTTATTCCTGAGTATGATACACTATTTAGTATAATCCTATACATGCTTAATTGCCTAATATAGAAGTAACTGAGAAACTAACTTCCGCAAAGCATAAGTGATGCTCAGAATCTCGGGAGTCGAGCATTTGCTCGACCCTCGAAATTCGGGGTGTTACATATAGTTGATCTACATCAAAGGTGAGCTCCACGTGATGGGCAATGGATATTGAAGGTGGGCCACACATGATGAATGACACACATCAAAGTGTGCCCCACATAATGGATGGTCCAGATCGAAGGTTAACACCTCCCCAAATGATGAATGACTCACATCCAAGGTAGGCCTTGGATGATGGATGACCCATTTTAAAGTTGGGCCCACATGATAGATGATCCACATCAAAGGTGGGCTTCGCATGATGGGAAGTTGGTATTTAAGGTGAGCTCCACATGATGGACAATTAACATTGATGGTGGGTCCCATGCGATGGATGACCCACATCAAGGTGAGCCTCATTTCATGAATTGTCCACATCAAAGGTTAGCTCTTTATGATTAATGGCCTACATGTAAGGTGAGCTCAAATGATAGAGGCTCACTTGGAAGTTGATCTAGAGTGGGTTGCAAATGCATTCTAAGTACAACTAAACCAAAAGAAACCTAAATGAAAATGGAAGCAATTAATTAGAATCGAGCTCAATCCTATGTAAGGTATAATGTAATTGGGTCTTAGGCATGTTCAATATGAAAAAATAATTATTCTGAATATGAAAAAATTGTTAGTGGAAATGGATGATGAATGAGTTTGGGCTTCAGCAAGAAGCCATGCATGTGCATTGTGATAACGAAAGTACGATCAATTTGGCGAAGAACTCGGCGTACCATTTCGGGATTAAATATATTGATGTGTGTTATCATTTTATCCAGTAGATGCTAAAGGAAGGTGGTGTTACTCTTGAGAAAATTCACACCAGTGAAAATCTGGTAGACATGCTTACAAAGGTGATTCTTGTAAAGAAGTTCTGGTTTTACTCGACTTCTTTGAGCTTGACAAAGAAGGAATGAAGACAGGGTGTGTAATAGAAGCGACAATGATGATGCTACTATGAAGAAGAGTAGAGACAGTGATAGCAACTTGAAGTAGTGGAGATGTAAGATTGAACCTACGGTGGAGATTGTTGATTGAGTGCCTTCACTATGTTGTTAAAACATGATTTTTGATTCAATCGATAGCCTAGTCGATTCAATCGAGAAAATTCCAGAAATTCAAGTTTACTCTCTGGACACTTTTGTGCTTTGCCAATTTGATCGATAAAAGTATTGATTCGATCGATGGTGTGTCAATTATAGTCGATTTGATTGACAGTCTGATCGACATTTTACACAGTTTCTCAGTAAGTGCACAATTTATTTTTAACTCTGTATGGGGGTTATAAATACCATGTTAATGCAGGATTGGGGTTAATGAGAAATTGAGAGCTCGAAGGCTAAGGGTTTTAAGAAGGAGAAAGTTAGGGTTTTTGAATATGTAAGTTATTCCATCTCTTGCAACTTTCTGATTATTGCGGATTGTTCATTGCTTGGTGTCGTGGTTTTTTCTTGTAAGGATTTTTCCACATGAAATTCATGTGTTCTCTGTGTGTAACAGCTCGAATTTTTCCTAACCTGGGATTAGATGTCCTTAGGCAATGGGTCGATCCTAATACCTTATTAACTTGTCAGAACTCAATCGCAAAGTCTAAAACTGTTTTTAAACCCATTTCCTTCATAAATCCCACCCTTCACCACCTTGTTCTTTCAATTTTCCTAAGTACTTTCACCTTAGACACTATCTTAAACTACTTAAGTATTATAACTTGGATCACTTTATATACAAACTACAATGGCCTAAGTGCCACCTCAGACAGAAATTACTCAGGACTAAATCCTTTAGAAATGAGACAAAGTAACTAAGTGCGAAACTAGATTAGCTACGAAATTCGCTTGATCCACTTTAAATACGATCTGCAAGATCCAAAACTTGTAGAATCATTAACGTTAGGTTACCCTAAAATCTAGAATTAATCTCATTACCCGTTTGCTCTCGGGAGTATCCCGAAACTCCATATCAGATCTGGACCGCACATCGGAAGTTCGATTAATACGAAGTTAAGGAATTAGGACCGCCTCGCTGGGCTTGACAACCATCTCGGAAATCAAATCCAGTTAGTGTCCCACGGCTGTTCGCTTGAGTTCGGAGCGAGAGAGTGTGAAAACACTTGTTTTCTTTAAAAATAAATATCTCAAATAGTAATCTGAGACTTGTCGCTTGTGGGTCAGTATTAAGCAACTTGACCGTCAGAATCTGACCCAAATACACCCTCGGACCAGGAAAAATTTCATAAACATATCCACGTACTCGGAATCTCCGATTGAGATCCACTGACCGTCGAACTGAAATTGGTCCGCCACGCGTGATCTGAGAATCCGACTGAAACGAAAACTTAACTCCATGTAGATCCAATGTCTGTAAGCTTAAGTCCGACCTTTTGCTCAAGGGGGGCAGCCAGAAGTCCTCCGTTGAGCTGAAACAGCCTCGCTTTAGTTTTAACCTAAGTATACTTTGACCTGGAGTCTATTTCGGTAAGTTTTTAGGCTATATAAGGATCTTAAACCCTCTCTCATTGCAGCCATACGAATTTGAGATTTGAGAGAGAGAAAAGAGAGAGAAAGTGTGGGAGATGTGGGAGAGTCTCCCTGCCCTTCTTCCCTGCTGTCATCCATGCTCCACCACTCCGTTCTAATCGCTTTCCCGGCGATTCCAGCTCCGTTTATAGGTAAGAAACCCTAATCCTAATCTGATTTGGGGTGTTGATAGTTGTAGGTTATGAAATAGCTAACCTATTTAATTCTTTAGGCTACCTAATTGCCGAATACGAAGGCTTAACAAACCTATCAGATTCGTGACGATTCCACGGTATAAGGTGAGGACTTTAGGTGTATAGGTTACGGTTTTCAATGCTTTCAATGTCAGATAATGATAAATTCATGATCTGCATGCAATTGCACATGTACAAAGTGCTTTCTGATTTCTGTTTCGATTAAAGACGTAGAATATGGAATTTTACATATTCTAGGTAGTCGTAGAAAATACCGTATACGTATATATTTTGGAAATGTGCTTGACATGATTAGTTGTTGTATGAATATATGATATATGGATAAAATACTTATTTGGCGAAAGGATTCGCCCTAATACATGTTATGCTAATATACACTATGTATGTAGAAATAGTGTATTGTAGAAAATACTGTATACGTATATATTTTGAAAATGTGTTTGACATGATTAGTTGTTGTATGAATATATGATATATGGATAAAATACTTATTTGGCGAAAGGATTCGCCCTAATACATGTTATGCTAATATACACTATGTATGTAGAAATAGTGTATTGTAGAAAATACTGTATACATATATATTTTGGAAATGTGTTTGACATGATTATTTGTTGTATGAATATATGATATATGGATAAAATACTTATTTGGCAAAAGGATTCGCCCTAATACATGTTTGGCTAACATACACTAAGTATGTTGAAATAGTGTATGCTAAGTATTTGTGAAAATGCTTGTGTGAGTAAGTGTTTGGATGATGATGCCTTAGGTGGGTGTCGAGATGGGATTCTCAACTACCTTAGGGACATGTATGATTTCCTCCATGAAGTTGCTTACTTAAACCGCTTACTTGTGCAATATATGTGTTTGTATTGCTACTTATGTAGTGCTTTATAACATGCTTTATAACATGCTTTATGACATACTTGTTAACATGCTTTAATTACTTTGTTTATTATGCTTTACTCCACATGCTATTAATAAGGATTGATTGAGTTTGAGACTATATTTATAGTCCAGACAATCAGTACCAGACTTGAGACGTGGTTGAGATTCATTTCGCCACGTAGGATGTGTTTGACGAACCCGAGTTGTACATCAGTTGGCGACAGTGGTTAGGCCACGCGAAGTGCTTATACACTTCATGTCGTTCAGCTGATTGTGAGCTCGAGCTAGTCAGGCTCGTCAAGTAACCCGATATGTTCAATGTATGTTCACCATGTTTGGTCGTTACTGCTTGAACCTAGGGTATCAAACTTACCAGTGGAATCCCGTTAACCATGGTACCTCGATCCGCTAAGACTTATGAGCCGGGCATGGTGGTATGGGACACCGTGGTCAAGCTGTCGGCCTACGCTGGGGCCACGTGCCTCCCCATAGTGACCAGTGAGCAACCAGACTCGTGACCCGATTATGGTGGTATGGGACACTATATTCGTGCTGTCGGCCTACATTGATAAGGTGATGGGGGAGTGGTGTAACCTTTGTGTGTAACAGCCCTGACAGCCCTTTGTAATGACCTCGAGCATACTTTGAATTTGCAGTGGGGCGACGAGTTTTGCCGCAATGTAGAGAGTATGAACTAGGCCTGTTTCTGTATAGTGATGAATCGTTAAAGAGGTGATGGGAGAGTGGTGTAACCTTTGTGCGTAACAGCCCTGACAGCCTTTGCAGTGACCTAGAAAACACACCATCGTCTGAGATTAACTAGGACTAACGACCCTAGAATGGATCATGTTTGGGAATGATATAAGGGAAGTACCTTAGTTTCCCAATCCTGCTGTTTGAAATGGACTAATAATAACTCGGTAATCATGCTCATCATGCATTGCATGTGCTTGGAAGATGTGGAGCACTGAGGGATGAAAGCATGCCATGAACGTAAGATGGTGTCGCACGAGGAAGGGTGTGGTGAGGGCATCCATCATGACTGCATTCATACTTACATTAATAAGAGTAGTTAGGAGTGTTTGATTGTACTGCTTTATCATTACTGCTTGACTGTATTGATAACATTTTAACCTATGCTTTATTGTTCCATTGAGTTAGCTACTCACTCCCACGTTACGGGATGGTGTTGTGCATACCAACCAGACTCTGTCTCAGGTTTAGATGAGCTGACGACTCAGGAGGCTGAGCCGGATTATGACGAGAACCAGGACGAGTTCTCATTTATGCAGTATTCTAGCGGCTTCGACTAGACTGTCGGATCGACGGGATTTGCTGGGATTACATCCTTAAATGTATTTTTGACTTTTTGAACATAAAATAGATATATGTATATGGTGACTCAGATGGGTTCATACTCTGGAGAACGAAATGATTTTGTTTCTTTTACATACGTATATATACAGTTCAGTCTTCCGCTTGCCTTTATACAATTGATCTGGAGTATGAATTACTGTTTTGGTATAATCTCACTCATGTTTATTGCTCTAACACAGACAACATTTAATCATAATCATCTATGTAGCATAAGTGATGCGTTGGAACTCAGGAGTTGATTTATACTTGACCCCCGATTTTCAAGGCGTTACACTGTGATTGCTTGAATTTTTGTTCTTTATTGCATTGTTTGATTTTGCTTGAGGTTATTTTCACATCTGATAGGTAATGTTCAGGGCTTGTTGTGTTTCCAACAATTCCAATACCATGTAGAAAATCACATATGGCTGTGGAAAGATAGGCCTTGGCTTCTATAGAGAAGGGAAAAAAAGGACAAAAAAGAGTGTATAAAGAAGAGAGATATGCTAAAAGACAAAAATTATTTTACTGAGAGAGGGAGAGAAAGAGAGTTTTACATGGGTGTAGAAGCTAGCTAGTCCTTTATCGAAGAGGCTCCTTATTTCAAAATCTTACTAACACTACAACTTCAAGAATGAAATTTCTTAATTAAATATTGTAGCGCCCCAAAATTCGAGGACCGAGTAGCAACTCAGTTCCCGAATTCCCGAGTGTCACGTGTGCAATGATGAGTCACGAATACATACGGTTAGTAGGTATTATCAAGCAATGATGAATTAAACTAAGCATGTTTAATACTAATTATGAAAATGAAATTTGAGTGCCACTAAACCAGATAAAGTTCTGTCCCAAATCCATAGTAATCATCAATAGACCCAATAATTCAAGTATCATCATCCAGGGATCCAGTCCCATATGCATATCACACCCCAAAATGATCTGACCTCTGGCCTAGTCCCGCCGTCATCCACCTCGCTAATAAGGTTCGCCAAACTTCTTGTAGTACGCTCGTTCCTCATCGTCGTCGACACCGACATCGTCCAATGTATGTTGCTCCAGGGTACCTGCATCTATATCAGAGTCTGGTTGGTGTTTTAGAACACCGTCCCAGAGTGGGAGTGAGTGATCAATTCAGTGGTACCATTAGTAATAGGCACACAAATTATCATGCATAGAATACATTTAATAATAGCAAGAAGCATAGAACCTTAGATACTATTATTAGTGCAAATGCATGGTTATGATATAATGCATTCTCCTCACCCACCAACGCTCCCTCAACCGACGACATCTCACGTTCGCAATGAACAACACTCCCTCGATTGCCACCTCGACTGAATAATCGCCAACAATAATAATGCAATGTCGTGGAGCATGTTAGCCTGGTTGATTATTAAGTTCATTCATCCAGTAGGTTGGAGAAACCGGAATACCCTAATGGAATTATTTCCCTAACCCGATCGCGCGGCTCAGGGGCCGCGATCATATGACTCTCGCGATCTTTAGCCCTATGAATGGGTCGTCAATCCCGGAAAGAATTATAATCGCAGACGGAAGCAATTGTGACTTAAATGTTCTACTCACGGTCACTATGGGGAGGTTGTCACCCCAACACAGGCCGACGACACGGATATAGTATCCCATACCATCGTCCCCGGCTCACGAGTCTAAGCGCTCAATGGACATTATGTGGATGCTCATCACCCCAGCGTAGATCAACAACACGGGCATAGTGTCCCATACCACCATCCCCGACTCATGAGTTTTGTGAGCTGTAACCACAATTAAAAGTGGGCATAATGGTCTTAGGGTACTTCGGGTTCATACAGGCGTGAGCAAACATGGTTAACGTACAAGGATGGTAGACTAAGAGTCAATGTACCCCAACGGGTTGAACCATAAGTAATCGGCCTGAGAATACTGTCTCATTTAGTCCAATTACGGCCAACAACGTACAGTTCAACTATTCAGGCCAGATTCACTCATGGACAGGTCCGACAAGGATCGCCCAAGGAATTCCTTGTAATCAGCCAATCCAAAAGGTGGATATGCACAATACACATGAAATCTATACATACATATCATATATGGCAGACAGGATTTTAGTGGGACCAATACATGGACAGTAGCATACGACGTTCTACCTATGTTTACAGGTTACAAGTGACATGTTCCAGCCCTTTTTGTTCCATGAACAAACATAAGTGTTGAGACACTGGAGTTTATCTCCCCTAAAATTAACATGAAACATACACCTTAGCTATACATAGAATTATTAGATAAGTATCACAACTTTCATCAAGTTTCAACATTTCATGTTTCCACCCAAGCATAGTTATTCACATAAGCAAGAAATCAATTACTATTTATTATTTTGTAGCAATCCAAAACATCATGTTAAGCGTAGTTAACACCAAAACAGGGTGCTTAACAATCAACTAGCAACAAATTGGGAAAATTTAGGTAAATGCAACCTACATGGACATGCAAAGACATGAATCACAAATTGGGACATTGGGGCTAAACCCTTTCTTGACATTTTGTTAATTCCTAGTCCATTAACCTAGATTTGCAGTCCAATTGAAAATTTAGCTACATGCACTAACAATTCACCATTCACATTTATTAAATCCATGCTAGGTGCGATAACCAGCCACCTAAAGGTAATGGTCCGCACCTATTCTTGGCTGGAGGTTGCTAAGATGGTTCTAGTGACGCCGGGTCCGCAAGCTCGAGGTGCCGGGTCTTTGCATTGCATAGAACGGGCAAAATTCATATGTATGTTGCAAAAATTTAGAGAAATAAGGTTTAAGATCCTAACTTACCTTAGATGAGTTGGAATTTCTCTTCCGACAGCTGAAAACATGAAGTTTGCAGGTAAAGGAGATGTGAGGGTGCTAGGATCTTCAAAATTCGAGCACCAAGCTCACATGCACATCCATGTGGGGCTTTCTCTCACACACTCTCCTCTCTCTCTCTCTCTCTCTCTCTCTTTCTCTCTCTCTCTCTCTCCTGAGAAATGGAGTTTGAGAGAGAGGGCAGCTCTTTTATATGTCCAAATTATTTTAGCTAACCCTAACGTTTTGGGTAATTCCTCAAATAACCAAGTGAGGCCCATATTAAGTTATTAGAGTAGCTCTGATGGACCCCTGACCCATCTGATTCATGGGATAGGTGCCCCATGGCCTAATGAAGGGTTAGGCAAAGTTTAATCGCAAACAGATGCGAGGTTTTACCACAGCTGCCCGATTCGCGATCAATGGTCACCGTCCCACGATCAACTGTCGGATTTTGTAGGTAAGGGCCAAAAATTATTTCCAACCTTCAGTGTGAATTTAAAAGAGATCCAATGGCTGAAATGCCTGGATTTGCTGTCTTAAGAAACAGGGTCAATTGATTTAAATTTCAGAATTTTCTTCTTTCGGCCTGACGACTCGTGGCTTTCAAGTGCCTGCTGGATGGCGCAATTTGTCCATTTCTTGGCATTCTCTGGGCCTGGCATCTGCGTGGGACCACAAGCCCAGCGAGACCCAAGACCTGTCAAGGTTTTGGGATTTTTGGTCCTTCCTCGGGCGATACACGGCCCGTACGAACAGTCGGCAAGTGTAGCTTGGGCCTATGGCTCTACGGCCCGTGCTCAGGCAGACTACGATTTGATTGAATCACATTAATGGCTAAATTTGGATTAATTATCAGTAACAGACCCATACGTGCAGTCGAATCATTCGGTCCCGCGTTGGTTCGCATGTGAACGCCTCAGGACACTGTTCCTTTTTGGACGGGGCGTTATAATAATTTCATTATTTGATAACAAAATCTTACATAATAACTAAATATCATAATTAAATTCAACCTTAATCACTCTTCGTGATGACTCAACTTAGACGAAATTAAAAGCCAAGATCTACACCGTTAATAGTTTTCAATTTATTTCTTTTTTCTCTTAAAAAAATGCCAAGCCCATTAACTTATAGAGAGTGAGAAAATTATTTGTAGTTACATGCCAATGTGGCTCATGCTAATGAGATATGGGCCTATTCATCATGTGGGGTTGTCTATGTACACGTTGTGGCCTAAATTAAGCTAGTCCACTAATGGTTGTATTGCATATGATTGGCATAGGGGCCCATTGTTGTATTTGATGTCTTAAATCTTGTCAGATATAGGGTTTGTCGATGCAATCGATAGTCTGTTCGATGTCACCTTCGATGGCATCGAACAGTGCTTGATCCCAGCGAGATTTTCTGGATTTTCTCCAGTTGGTCGCTAACCTATCTGGACACTTTTTTCGATGCCATCGAAGGATGTTCGATTGAATTTTTGATGACATCGAAACTGGATTGATGCAATCGAGATTTTATGGAAAATCAGGTTTTGTCTTTGGACAGTTTGGGTGTTAGTTCGACGTCATCGACCCAGCTTGATGCCATCAAAGAATAAGTTTCGATGACATCGAAGGATGTTCAATGACATTGAACATTTTGTGTAAAATTTTGTGGATCTGTCGGATCTGTGAAATTTGTTTCCGATTTTGTTTGGAATTCTCTCATAGGCTATAAATATAGGTGTAAACGGGATTGAGAGGTATCCTAACAGTTTCTAAATAGTTCTAGGATTTCAAAGGGGTGTAGTAAGGGTGAGATTCGAGGTTGTTTGAATTGGATAAGCCTTCTCTCTTTGTAATTTCTTATTTCATAGTGAATTTCTGTCGCTTTGTGCCGTGGTTTTTTTTTCCCAAAAGGGTTTTCCATGTTAAATCACTGTGTTCTCTTTCCTTTTGCTTGGTGTTTTTTGGATTGCTATGTTATATTCATCTTTATGTGATTCCGTCGCTCTCCTAACACCTATTGGATGAGAATAAATGTCGGTAAATTAGAAAAATTGGGAGTAAATGAAAGCAAACGGCATTTGAGGTGTGTTTAGATGGAGTAAATGCAAGGGAGGATTTGGAAATGAAAGCTTCTCTCCGAGGGAGGATTTTGTAACATTTCGGATTTTTGCCAACCTGGAATTAGATGTCCTTAGGCAATGGGTTGATCCGAACACCTTATTAATTTGTTAGAACTCAATCCCAAAGTCTAAAATCGCTTTTTAACTCTTTTCCTTCACAAATCTCACCTCGCACCACCTCGTTCTTTAAATCTTTCTAAGTACTTTCACATTACACACAAATCTTAAAGTTTAGGTGATGAAGAACAATACTCAAACTCAAAATTACTGGAAATAGTACATACATAAATAAAATGGGCTTTGACCATTAACCTTATGGAATCATCGACGAATAAGTTATTTAGAAACATCAGCCTCTCCTGCCCTAGGACCTTCTTCTGTTGTAATTAGGGCGTGATTTAGTTAAGTATTAATTACTTGGATCACTTTATATACAAACTACAAAGGCCCAAGTACCACCTCAGACAGAAATCTTACAGGACTAAATCCTTTAGAAATTAGACAAAGTTAACTAAGTGCTAAACTAGATCACATACGAAATTCGCACTAATCACTTTAAATCCGATCTGCAAGACCCAAAACTTGTAGAATCAGTGACGCTAGGTTACCTTAAAATCTAGGATCAATCTCATTACCCGGCTGCTCTCTGGAGCATCACGAAACTCCATATCAGATCTGGATCGCACATTGAAAGTCTGAATAATACGAGGTTATAGAATTAGGACTGCCTTGCTGGGCTTGACAACCATCTCAGAAATCAAATCCAGATAGTGTCCCAGTGCTATTCGCTTGAGCCGAGTGTGAGAAACGTGAAATTATTTAGAAATAAATTCCAAATTTAAGTAATCTGAGACTTGTCACTTGCGAGCCTGATATAAGCAATCAGACCATCAGAATTTGACCCAAATACACCCTCAGATCAGGAGAAATTTCATACACATGGCAGTGTACTTGTGGCCCTGATCGAGTCTTAATGACCGTTAAACTGAAACTAGTCCGCCACGGGCGATCTGTAAATCCGATCGGACCGAAAATATAACTCGACCTAGATCCAATGTCTGTGAGCTTAAGTCCGACCTTTGGCTCAAGGGGGGCTTCCAAAAGTGCTCCGTTGAGATGAAACTGTCCGTATTTGGACATAACCTAAGTATACCTTAGCCCTGGGTCTAATTTGGTGAGTTTTGGGCCTATATAAGGACCTTAAACCCTCACTCTCTCATCCCATACGAATTTGAGAAAAACCTAGGAGAGAGAAGAGAGAAGAGAGAGAGAAAGTGTGAGAGATGTGGGAGCATTTTCCTGATGCTCTACCCTGCTATCCTACGTGATTAATCATTACGATCTAATCGCTTTTTCGGCGATTCTGACTTTATTTATAGGTAAGAAAACCTAACCTTAAGCTGTTTTTGGGTTTCCAAGAGTGTAGGTGATGAAATAGCTGACCTGTTTCATGATTCAGGTTGTCGTGGTGCTGTAGACAAAGGCATTGGGTTCAAACTAGTTTCGATCCAAGTTTACCAACACAAGGTGCGGACTTTAGATGTATAGGTTATGATTTTCAACGCTTTCAATGTCAGATAATGATAGGTTCATGATCTGAGTGTGATTGTACATGCACAAACTAATGTTCGTTTTGCGTTTCGATTGCGTATACAAATTATGGTATATTGTGTATTCTGTATAATTATAGAAAATACTGTATACGTATAGATTTTGAAAGTATGTTAGCCATGATTAATTACTGTATGAACATGCTATATATATGTATAATACTCACTCGGCGAAAGGATTCGCCCTAATACATGTTTTTTTGCTAGTATACGTTATGTATGTTAAAAGAGTGTATTCTAAGTGTTTGTGAGAATGACCGAATGAGTATAGAATTCACATTCGTGCTCACCATGACTAATTGTCATGGATATATGATTGTTGTAAAGGTGATACCCCTTTGACGAAAGGATTTGCCCTAAATCACGCCACGGCCAATATACACTATATATGTTAAAATGTGTAGCCCAAGTGTTTGTGGAAATGATTGAATGAATATGGAACTTGGATTCCTGCTTGTCATGACTATCTGTCGTAGGTGCACGCGTGTTATAAATGGGGCAGTTCCCTAGTGAAAGGATTTGGCCTTATACCTATATGATCAACCTACGTCATGTATGCTGATGTATGTAGTCTAAAGTGTTTGTTGAAATGTCTGAATGAGTAGTAGTTAGTAAATTGTAATGTATAAGGGTGTTGAGATAGGATTCTCACCTACCTATTAATGTGTATGATTTCCTTCATATAGTGTTTAGTTTAATCACTTACTGGTTTATGAAACATACGTGTTTGGATTTCCTGTTTGCATTGTATTTTATAACATGCTTGTTAATATGTTTGAATTACTTGTTTATTTAATTTTGCTCTGACTACTTCACATATTTAAGTTGTATTTCATAAAATCCATGATGGGTGATAAGGGAGTGGTGTAACGATTCCGTGCAACAGCCCTGACAGTCCTAAGCGGACAATATTGGATATTTGATTGTATGATTTGAAATCTTGATCCATTACTGCTTTAACTGTTCCGTAATTGAATGTGATTGGGGCTATTATATAGTCCAGGCAATCGGTAACGGGATTGAATTTGTGGATGAAATTCCTTCGCCACGTGAGATGTGTTCGACGAACCCGAGTCGTACTTCGGTTGGCGATAGTGGTTGGCCACGCGAAGTGCTTAGGCATTTCATGTCGTTCAACTTGTCTTGCGCTCGAGCTAGCCGAGCTCGTCAAGTAACCCGATCTGTCTAATGTATGTTCACTATGTTTGGACGCTACTGCTTGAACCTAAGGTACCAAACTTACCAGTGTAACCCCGTTAACCTTGGTACCTCGATCCGCTAAGACTTATGAGCTGGACATGGTGGTATGGGATACCTTGGTTGAGTTGTTGTCCTACACTGGGGCAATGTGCCTCCCCGTAGTGACCAGTGAGCAACCCAGACTCGTGAACCGAATATGGTGGTGTGGGACACTGTATTCGAGCTGTTGCCTACACTATTTTGATGGGTGATGGGGGAGTGGTGTAAAGATTCCGTGTAACAGCCCTGGCAGCTCTGACCGTACCCGGTGTAGTGACCTCGAGCATACTCTGAATCTACGGAGAGGCGATGAGCCTTCTGGTAGTAAACAGAGTATAAACTAGGCCTGTATTGATAAGGTGATGGGGGAGTGGTGCAATGATTCCGTGTAACATCCCTGACAGCCCTTGCAGCGACTTAGAATCGCATCATCGTATGAGATTATCTAGGATTGACGACCTTAGAATGGATCATTGTTTGGGAATGATATAAGGGAGGTACCTTAGTTTTTCAATATGGTTGTATGAAAAAGGACTAATAACAACTCGATAATCATGATCATCATCGCATTGCATGTGCCTGGAAGATGTGGAGCACTGAGGGATGAACACATGCAGCAGACGTAAGATGGTGTCGCATGAGGGAGTATGTTGGTGAGGGCATGCATCATGACAACATTTCATACGTGCATTAACAAGAGTACTTAGGATTGTTTGATTAGTATCATTCCGTCGACCGTTTTGATAATATGTTAACCTCGCGATGCTTTATCTTCCCCACCGAGTTCGATCACTCACTCCCACGTTACAGAGGCGTTCTAAACACCCACCAGACTTTGTCCGATTGTTCGATGGAGGAAATGCGGAGTCGGACTTTGTGACGACGAGGATGTTTTCATCGATCACATCGCGGCTTCATGTGAGCCGTGCATCGATCGATCAATTAAAGGGATGTTGACTAGATGACACTACACCTTTGGTATATGTTGAAATTGTACTTGTAATTCATTAACCTGGTAACATTATCACACTCTGAAAACTTACCATAGTTTATATATTTTATATATCTATCACAATCTTCCGCTTGCAATTTAACTGTCTCTGGAGTATGATATGCTATTTTGGTATAATTCCATTCATGTTTCAATGCTCTCATCATAATCATCATTATCTGTGTTGCATAAGTGATGCGTTGGAACTCGGAGTGGCTTTGCTTCGACCCCCGATTTTCGTGGCTTACAAGATGGTATCGAGCATGATTTGGATTAAACCGGACCTGGGTTATGGTCACACGACGCACTCTGGCACACTCTGACTTAGGAAGGAGCGACGGAACGTAGGAACCGACTTAGGATTTTCCAAATTCGCCAAACGGCGAAATCGAACAAAATCGACCGCTGAGATTGGGCCCATACACACCCATGATCATGCGAAACGATCCCAAATCACTTCTAGACCCTCAAACGATGGGTTTAGATCACAACTCACCCATCCCAGCCATTAGAAATTGGTAAATACAGGTATGTATCAAAAACATCCCAAAACTACCCGAAACGACCTAAGTCGCCTCTAAGCCGTCAGTCTATGGGTTTGAGTCATTCCCTAGAAACGAATGTCCTTAGGTTGTGGGTCAACCACTACACCTTACACTTAATCTCAAAGCCTAAAACCCTTTTTTTTTAATCCAATTCATTCAAAATCTCACCCTCCACCACTTTATGCTTCATTTCTTTTAAGCACATTCATAATACACACCCATCCTAGGGTATAAATGATGAAGACCGATACCGAAACTAAAACTTACCATAAATAGGAAATAAATAGATAAAATGAGTTTTGACCCTTAACCTTTTGGAATCTAACCAAATAAATGGGTTATTCGAATAGATTAGTACCTCCTACCCCAAAATCATATGCTACACGTCACATAAACTCATTTCGGTTTGCAAATTGACCCCGATACGGCTCAAAACAGAGTCGGGGGCTAAATGGGACAACTCCGGGGGGGACCTAGGGTGGGCCCCACATCTTTTTGGGACCTAGGGGTCACGAGGACCTCGCCCAAATCGCGAGGCATCGCCAACCACTCTAGAGAGTGGCGCGGCCCTCACAAGGTCGGCGAGGCCTCGTCGGTCAGTGGGCCCGGCCGGGCAGGCCGCTCGGTCAGATGGCCTTTGGGGTCTAGTGGGACCCCCTGGTATATGGGCTGTCCGTTAAAACCCCTCCAAATGCACACTTCCTTCACAAAGTGACCCTCCAAGCTCTTCCTTTCCTTCAAAATTTTCATTTTCTCTCTCAAAGCTCCCCTCCAATCACCCAATTCCTTCATTTTCGGTCACAACCCATTCACTTCCAACGTTTACAGCAATATCTATCGTCCTACCCTCTTTATTCTCTCTCATTTGAGCTCTTACACCCCCCATTTGCGTCTCAAACTCGTGTGAACCCACTAGCCCACCCTATTGTAACATTTTCTCTTATTATCCACTCTTATTTAAGCCTTTACAACCTCCCTTGAGGCACAAATCCATGGAGACCTGAGGATCTCATCCATTTCCTCACTTTTCCATGGCTCTATCCGAGCTTAGTACGGTCATTTTCTCGGATGTCTAGTCATCCATACTGTTGTCTTGTAGTTTGCATGGGTTACCGTCTTTGGATGTTTATGTTTTCATGTTAATGGGTGTAGTAGTTGGTAGAACGTTTTAGATGTTTGAGGACGTTTAGGGCCCATTCGGCCAACTACATTAAGTGAGTAAGGTGGATAGAATTGTAAATGTAACAATAAATGCACGTGTAAGGTATGGTCCCTAGATTAGGTATATCCCATGTTTTCCAATACCACGTTTGGAGTGTATGTAATTAAAAGTAAATCCCAAAATTTTTCTTTCCAAGTATACTTAGAGATTCATTATCATGTGATTTGGAAATCCCATCTCACACTTTCCAACACAAGGCTCATTTTCCAAAGCCCATGCAATTAATTTTAATCCCCTCCCACCCTCCTACCAAACATGCCACTTCCAATCCCATGGTGGGATTAGCAATGCAGTCTCATTTAATACAACTTAAGACCACTGGCTAGATAGGCCTTTAATGCAACTCCTTAGCAATGCAGTCTCATGTAATACAACTCCTTAGCAAATTAATACAACTTAAAACCACTGGCTAAATAGGCCTTTAGAGTATTGAACCTAGAGTTGGTACTCCTAGATGTTGCAAACACATCTGGCAGTATAGGAAATCCACCAAATTATTAATGTGAACCCTAGGACCTCCTTAGCTAGTATGAGCATGTGTGTAGTGCTCGAGCGTAGTTACATTCATGTTCGGGCAACTCAATTCCAAACAGACAACTTTTGACCCTAAGCGATAAGACAATTTCTTATATTAGAAAGGGTATAAAATCGTTTAAGCATAAACTTTGGATTACAACCAGTGGATTATCGCTACTCCTAAATTAAGACTAGACTACTGGTTAGACTAAGGAAGGTAAATGACTAATTAGTTATGCTAAGCCAATTGAATAATAGACTTAGTTATTCGGCTTAACCAACTCAGACCCACTACACAACTTTCCTTCCGTGTTGGCCCGACCACTTACAACTAAAAGTTTATAACTTCCTTTTGAGAAGTATTAGAATATATAGCCGATAGAGACTGTCTTTTAGGCCTAAGGAATTGCCTAAATGGGCAATGCATGGCATAGGAATTAGGTCCCAAATTACATGCCATGTCGGCATACATATTGTGCATATGAATGTGGAAAGATAGCCTGCCTATTAAGCTAGACATGATTAAATAGGATAAGTCTAGAGCATGACAAAACTCTTTGGTAGAATTAGGCATCTTGCCTCAAACTCACACCTGCCCCTGAAATCAACCACGATACCATCATCTTTAGCTCCTTTCTATGACCATAGGTACCAATGTCATAGTACACATCATCGATGGAAGGAAGCCCATTGTATTGAGGGATTGTTTCCCATTTCGTGTCAAGGATAGGTCCTACATTACACCTTGTTCTGACATACGGAACAGGACATAGATCTTGAACCCTAGAGGTAGAAATAATTTTTAAGGGAGGTAGACTATTATGAACTCAATTTAGTTAGGTCACCTAATACACCTCTTTGATCTGGGTGGCGCAGCGGAAACGTGGTGGACCCTTGCCCCACTGGCCAAGAATCGAAGGGAATTGATCCAGACTGTACGTAAATGTAGGTCACTAAATAGGATCTGAATCTTCCTTAAAATGTAAACCAATTAGGGTTCAAGTATTAAACAAATTTATATTACAGAATAGGCCGGGTGCGAACTAAGTTACAATAGCTAAGGTCAATGCATCTACAACTGTGCTCGTTGAATACGAACATAATAGAAGCCCTAGTAAGTTCTATTATGAGAAACTATTTTAGGATGATCTAGTAAGATTTGACTCACCGTTTCCTTGGACATAGATAATATCGAGGACTCTCCTAGAGCAAGACCAAACAGGCAACTTTATAGATAAGAAATTTGAGCCTTTCAATGATGGACATTCCCTACGTTTTTAGAGTAATCGGACTACGGAGTTACTAACATATACAACTGCGAAGTATTCGCGGCTTGACCCAATTCTAAATCCTAGGCGACTGCCAATGGACTCACTGCTTTGGCCGAGCAGAAGACCAGGATCTACCAGGACTAGGAAGGGATACGATGAGCTTTCTACTCTGGCCAGGTAAATGATCGATGTATCGGGATCAAGCCCACTATAACCATCTCTCCGTGTTGGTCAAACATTGAAAACAACTATTGTATCAACCTGTTGGGGGATAAGCAAGGGATAAAAGAAATAAATTTTTAAGGGGGGTAGTGCCTAAAATGTACTAGACAAGCATGCACAATATACACCCTACTGCGCATATAAACTTGAAATCAATAAGTCTTAGGCAAATGAAATAATAGAATTCTTACTTATTATCTTTAGCCAATTTTGGGGATAAAATTATTTTTAAGGGGGGTAGATTGTAACATCCCGAATTTTTGCCAACCTGTAATTAGACGTCCTTAGGCAATGGGTCGATCCGAACACCTTATTAACTTGTTAGAACTCAATCCCAAAGTCTAAAATCACTTTTTAACCCTTTTCCTTCACAAATCTCACTTCGCACCACCTCGTTCTTTAAATCTTTCTAAGTACTTTCACATTAGACACAAATCTTAAAGTTTAGGTGATGAAGAACAATACTTAAACTCAAAATTACTGGAAATAGTACATACGTAAATAAAATGGGCTTTGACCATTAACCTTATGGAATTATCGATGAATAGGTTATTTAGAAACATCAGCCTTTCCTGCCCTAGGACCTTCTTCTGTTATAATTAGGGCGTGATTTAGTTAAGTATTAATTTCTTGAATCACTTTATATACAAACTACAAAGGCCCAAGTACCACCTCAGATAGAAATCTTACAGGACTAAATCCTTTAGAAATTAGACAAAGTTAACTAAGTGCTAAACTAGATCACATATGAAATCCACACTAATCACTTTAAATCTGATCTGCAAGACCCAAAACTTGTAGAATCAGTGACATTAGGTTACCTTACAATCTAGGATCAATCTCATTACCCAGCTGCTCTCGGGAGCAACACGAAACTCTGTATCAGATCTGGATCGCACATCGAAAGTTTGAATAATACGAGGTATAGAATTAGGACCGCCTTGCTGGGCTTGACAACCATTTCAGAAATCAAATCCAGATAGTGTCTCAGTGCTATTCGCTTGAGCCCGGAGTGAAGAGTGTGAGAAACGTGAAATTATTTAGAAATAAATTCTAAATTTAAGTAATCTGAGACTTGTCACTTGGCCCGATATAGCAATCGATGTGGACCACCCAAATATACCCTCGGATCAGGAGAAATTTCATACACATGGTAGTGTACTTGTGGCCCTGATCGAGTCTCAGTGACCGTTGAACTGAAACTGGTCCGCCACGGGCGATCTGTAAATCCGATCGGACCGAAAACATAAATCGACCTAGATCCAATGTATGTGAGCTTAAGTCTAACCTTTGGCTTAAGGGGGGCTTCCAGAAGTGCTCCGTTGAGACCGAACTGTCCGTATTTGGACATAACCTAAGTATACCTTGGCCCTGGGTCTAATTTAGTGAGTTTTGGGACTATATAAGGACCTTAAACCCTCACTCTCTCATCCCATACGAATTTGAGAAAAACCTAGGAGAGAGAAGAGAGAAAAGAGAGAGAAAGTATGAGAGATGTGGGAGCATCTTCCTGATGCTCTACCCTGCTATCCTACGTGATTAATCATCACGATCTAACTGATTTTTCGATGATTCTGACTTCATTTCTAGGTAAGAAAACCTAACCCTAAGCTGTTTTAGGGTTTTCAAGAGTGTAGGTGATGAAATAGCTGACCTATTTCATGATTCAGGTTGTCGTGGTGCCGTAGACAAAGGCGTTGGGTTCAAATTGGTTTCGGTCCAAGTTTACCGACACAAGGTGCGGACTTTAGATGTATAGGTTATGGTTTTCAACGCTTTCAATGTCAGATAATGATAGATTCATAATCTGAGTGTGATTGTACATGCACAAACCAATGTTTGTTTTGTGTTTCGGTTGCGTATACAAATTATGGTATATTGTGTATTCTGTATAATTGTAGAAAATACCGTATACGTACAAATTTTGAAAGTATGTTAGCCATAATTAATTACTGTATGAACATGCTATATATATGTATAATACTCACTCGGCGAAAGGATTCGCCCTAATACAAGTTTTTTTGCTAGTATACGTTATGTATGTTAAAAGAGTGTATTCTAAGTGTTTGTAAGAATGACTGAATGAGTATAGAATTCACATTCATGCTCGCCATGACTAATTGTCATAGATATATGTTGTTATATAGGCGATACCCCTTCAACGAAAAGATTTGCCCTAAATCACGCCACGACCAATATACACTATATATGTTAAAATGTGTAGCTCAAGTGTTTGTGGAAATGACTGAATGAATATGGAACTTGGATTCATTCATGACTATCCGTCGTGGGTGCACGCATGTTATAAATGGGGTAGTTCCCTAGTGAAAGGATTTGGCCTTATACCTATGTGATCAACCTATGTCATGTATGTTGATGTATGTAGTCTAAAGTGTTTGTTGAAATGTCTGAATGAGTAGTAGTTAGTAAATTGTAATGTATAAGGGTGTTGAGATAAGATTCTCAACTACCTTAGTGATGTGTATGATTTCCTTCATGTAGTTGTTTAGTTTAATCACCTACTGGTTTATGAAACGTATGTGTTTGGATTTTCTGTTTGCATTGTATTTTATAACATGCTTGTTAATATGTTTGAATTACTTGTTTATTTAATTACATTTTCGATTACTTCACATGTTTAAGTTTATATTCCATAAAATCCATGATGGGTGATGGGGAGTGGTGTAACGATTCCGCATCTTGACCACTGCATCTAAGTGGATAATATTGGATATTTGATTGTATGATTTGAAATCTTGATCTATTACTACTTTAACTGTTCCGTAATTGAATGTGATTGGGGCTATTGTATAGTCCAGACAATCGGTAACGGGATTGAATTCGTGACTGAAATTCCTTCGCCACGTGAGATGTGTTCGACGAACCCGAGTCGTACTTCGGTTGGTGATAGTGGTTGGCCACGCGAAGTGCTTAGACACTTCATGTCGTTCAACTTGTCGTGCGCTCGAGGTAGCCGAGCTCGTCAAATAACCCGATCTGTCTAATGTATGTTCACCATGTTTGGACGCTATGCTTGAACCTAAGGTACCGAACTTACCAGTGTAACCCTGTTAACCTTGGTACCTCGATTCACTAATACTCATGAGCCGGGCATGGTGGTATGGGACACCGTGGTCGAGCTGTTGGCCTACGCTGGGGTAATGTGCCTCCCCGTAGTGACCGGTGAGCAACCCAGACTCGTGAGCCGAATACGGTAGTATGAGATACTGTATTCGAGTTATCGGCCTACACTGTTTTGATGGGTGATGGGGGAGTGGTGTTACGATTCTGTGTAACAGCCCTGACAGCCTTGACCGTACTCGGTGTAGTGACATCGAGCATACTCTGAATCTGCGGAGAGGCAATGAGCCTTCCCATAGTAAACAGAGTATAAACTAGGCCTGTATTGATAAGGTGATGGGGGAGTGGTGCAATGATTTCGTGTAAACTTTGGTTATGCTCATTAAAAAAAATGACCTAAAATTGCATCATCGTATGAGATTATCTAGGATTGATGATCCTAGAATGGATTATTGTTTGGGAATGATATAAGGGAGGTACCTTAGTTTCCCAATACGGCTGTATGAAAAAGAACTACTAACAACTCGGTAATCATGCTCATCATCGCACTACATGTGCCTGGAAGATGTGGAGCATTGAGGGATGAACGCATGCCGCGGATGTAAGATGGTGTCGCATGAGGGAGTATGTTGGTGAGGGCATGCATCATGACAGCATTTCATACGTGCATTAATAAGAATACTTAAGATTGTTGATTGTACTACTTTATCATTACTGCTTGACTATTTTGATAACATGTTAACCTATGCTTTACTGTTCCACTGAGTTAATCACTCACTCCCACGTTACGGGACGGTGTTCCGAACACCCGCCAGACTTTGTCTGATTGCAGATGGTGACGCTACTCCTGAGGCGGAGCCGGACTTTTGTGACGACGAAGATGTTTTCTCGTATATGCTGTTTTCTGGCGGCTTCATGTGAGCCGTGCCTTGATCGACGGGGTTACAGGGATGTTGACTAGATTATACTACACCTTTGGTATATGTTGAAATTGTACTTGTAATTCATTAACCTGGTAACATTATCACACTTTTGAGACTTACCATAGTTTATATATTTTACACATCTATCACAGTCTTCCGCTTGCAATTTAACTGTCTCTGGAGTATGATATGCTGTTTTAGTATAATTCCATTCATGTTTCAATGCTCTCATCATAATCGTCATTATCTGTGTTACATAAGTGATGCGTTGGAACTTGGGAGCTAGACTTTGCTCGACCCCCGATTTTCAGGGCGTTACAGATTTAGAAGTAAATGGGGGTGAAATGTCCTTTTGAGCTCCCTTAGAAAGTTGTATAAGTAAATAAAGGTGCTGCTACGTACATATCCGCCACACATATGGTACGCTGATGATACTTAGAAACAATTTAATTATTAGCTACATCATTAAAATCACATTGATAAAAATGATTTAAACCGTTCAATAGTTGGCCATGAAAAAAAAAACAGGAATTACACAATGGTTGTTTAGTTAAGTTTGTACAAGTGGGTCCATGGTTTAGTGATAAAAACCATTGATATTACATCCCTCACCATGAATGGTCTCTGTGTAAGCAGTGACTCATATTCTATGAGAAAAGGTCCATCTATTAGATGACTAAGATAGTCTACGCAAGCAATTTCTGATTGGTGGTCAGTCAGCAGCAGATCCTCAAAGATGCTTGGTTTGGATAATCACATACTTACCCGGCAGACATGGATTAGACCAAAATAGTTCATTTTACAGGTCGAACAATGAATGGGCCACCCTAAAAAATCACTTTGATTGAACGATAGAAACCCTTTCATCCCTGATAGACAAACTGACACTAAAAGACAAAAAGTAACAACTCACGTTTAGTAACTAAAGTCCAATTATTAAACGGTCAGGATAGTCCAATCAAAGAAAATTTTGATTGGTGGCCAATCAATGATGGACTCCCAAAGATGCCTGGTTTGGATCATCTTATACAAGTGACATAAGCATGGTACACAATCTTAACACACAGAAATGATATGCTTGCGGTATGGCCTACCTGAGTTTTGGATTCAACTGATCTTTGGTATGTATGGTGATCACGAGGGAGTGAACCTAATGAATGGAGTGGATATCATACACACAACGTGGTGGCCCCATAAATCACATAAGAGAATGAATGATCCAAAACAACGATCTATCACTAGAATTGGAAGTTGCGTTAGGAAAGAAGAGTAGTAGTTGAAGTAACAGTTGAAGGTCAGTGGAATGGGAAAGCAGCCTTTGGAAAGGAAAGGAAAGAAAATGGAGAGTTAATTAATACACAGGCAGTATATGACTCTTGATATGCGTGCATTTAGAAATTGTCCATCTCATATAAGTTAACATTAATTAATTAACACAGATTCATAGCCCAAGTGGTAAACTAAGTGAAAATAACCTAATTTTAACACAGAGGTCTTAGTTATTTTCACTAATAAATAGGATTTGACAGATATATTTTTATTAAACTGTCCATTAAATTTTAACATAGTTCAATTTAAATTAATTGTAGAACACGTATGCAGCTTCTTACTTAATTCTATGCTAGGTATCATGCTCTTTTGACAGTGACTCGGACTGACTCGTTTGGTCTTAAGTTGAGTCAAGAGTCATGGGTGACTTGTTGAATATGATGTATCTTATGGACGTGACTCATTGTACTGAATTAGATTGGACACAGCAGAGTCTCTGAATTGATTCAAACGAGTCACGCTTGAGTGGAACAAGTCTAAATATCCATACCTGTCATCCATTCGAACCAATCCAGACCACATAGATTGTGTGCCTGTTATAGAAGGTACATAGCTTTGAAATCATACTAATTAGATGGTCACATCTTCCATTTAAATGGATGGTTAAAATAAAAATCATTGGTATCCAAATTAATTGGATGAAATAGATGGTTAAGATTCTCTGCATTATCTTCCAACTATAATCTATCAATGATGTTGATGCAGAAATCTGGTTAGCCCCCCAGATCTTCAAATACCTACACAATGAGTGGACAAAGGAGACCTTGGCTAGTATAGGGGACCCTCCGATGCCTAAGTCAGACAATGAATCTGGGTCTAGTTGTAAACGGGGTTTTAAGCTGGAGAATGTGGGTACCTTTCACCATTGGAAGTGCTCTTACTTATAGGTGAGGTGAGGCAGTGACGTAGACGTGATCTCCCTATTTAGAGGGGATGTGTTATAGTAGGATTTGGATCCCATGCGTATCAGGAGCATCTTCCGAGATCTTCGGCTAAGATCTTGGGCAAATCTATGTGGTGGTCGCTTTCCTAGATCCTCGATTGGAATCTTGGATAGACATCGCTGGGATTAGGTCGGGACCAACATAAGATGGGTTATGCCGACCTAAGATTATACCGACCTGAGGTTATGTCGACCCGTCCCCTTTGGCGAGTAGTTGAGCTTCTTTTGGTGTTGTGCATATCAATGGGTTTTTTGACCAGCTGACGAGAGACCGAGCTCGAGCTTATTTCCTGCTCGGTCTGGGGTAAGGGTGTACATCGAGTCGAACCGAGTCGAGCTGGCCTTAGCTCGACTCTGCTCGGCCACTAGCTAACCTCACCTCGAACTCGGCTCGGCTCGGTCCTCAAGCATGACTGGCCAACTCGGCTCGGTTTGGTCAGTAGCTCGGGCCAGTTCGAGTCGATTTTGAGCCAAGATCGTGCCGAGTTTTCCTTTGCAACATTTCCACAAACACCTGGACTGCACCTATAAAATTCCACTGTTTGTAAAACAGAAGCAATGGTTTTACAGGTATTTTATCAAACACCTAAGCAACATAAAAACCAAGAAAAAAGGGTATTTTTTTCATGTGCATTCCTTCCTTGCCACCAGCCATACTTCGTTGAGTCATTTTATTAAACACTTGGCGAGCAACATCAATAGGAAAGTAACCGAGTCACCGAATTGGTTCGATCCGAGTTCGATTCAATCTGAGTTGAGTCGAGCTGGGGATAGCTCGAACTCGGCTCGAACTCATTTTCGAGCTAAAAAAATCAACTCGACTCAACTCGAACTCAGCTTCGAACTAAGTCGAATCGAGCTTTTTCGAGTCAAGTCGAGCGAGCTAACTGAGCTAGCTCAGTTTGTGTACACCCCTAGTCTGGGGTCAGATTTTTAGTCGTATCTGTCGTTGTTCAATTTGACAGAGTGCACAAAGTTTTGATCCGACCTTTCCTTATTGGTTGGTCCATTTTTCTCATAACAAATAATATGTGAATTTTGTCAAATTTACAAGTATGAAAGATGAATTTATGGGAGTCAGATTGTGGGGTGGTCCACCCCCACTTAGCTGTGGTGCTGGAATTCGGGGCTTTGATTGGGCTACGTGCCACTGTCAGAGGTGGGCTAATTTGCTTAATAACAACTTTCAAATATACTTTGTATGTGCCCATCTATAATAGTAACACATGGCCCCATCAAATCTCACCATGTCCCAACTCCTAAAATCACAGTAATCAAGCAGTTCTAACTATCTAATTGATGCCTATTAAATAAATGGTTAGAAGTAAGATATTAAGTAATCCAAACTTCGTGTGAATATCTCGTGGTAAATATCATGTTCTCAATATAATTTTTACAGGGTTGTCCATCTACAGTTTGGTCAGTGACTTGGATCGCTTGGATTGCTGTAAAAGTATATCATAGGCATTGAAATGTCATTATCATTTTAAAAATAGTGGTGAATTATTAACTAATTTTTATTAAAGCCTTCACTTCTCTATCTCTCCCACCATTTGCATACCTGTTTCCTTTATCCACGTGCGTTGCACATGTACTCTAACAGCAAGTATAATGCTAGTAGCTGGTGGGCCAATTGAATATTCAATTGGTCGAGCTCCACCCATTCATGAGGTCCACAACATTTAATGGACCACATGCAAAAGCCAAGTTGATGTGATGATTTTTAGGCCCTGTTTGGTTGTCACATAAAAATGAGCTCATCTTATTTATTTAATTATAATTATCCATTAGAGATTGATGTCTTTGGTAGGCTGTGTTTGGTTGAGCCAAATATCATAAAAATCATGATATTCTACACCAAGTTAGACTGATTTATCATGAAATATAATTATATTTGTTGCAACCAAACTCATCCTAATTAATGGTCCTTGATCCTTGATTGATATTAATTAAATGAGATGAAATCATTTTTAAGTGGCAATCATAAAATAAGCTGAGAGTTATGAAGATATTAAATAAAAGATAATTGTTAGTCATTTCTTTTATATCCGTCCATTTCTTCATCTATGAATGCGATGGTTAGTGATTTAGGTGATGTATTCAGAATCAATAATGACCCATTATGGCCCTGACAAGTAGAAGGCTCCAATTGTTTATTCGACTTGTAGAAATGATTTTGACGGTTCAAATAATAAGAGCATGATCCGATGGTTAGGATCAGCCGGATGGTGTGGATTTGGTGTAGTGGCCCATGAAAATTGTGGTGGACCTAATGGATGCTCCTGATTGATCAGTCGGGCTATCTAAGTGTCCGAACGCAACTAGTGGCACGAGAGCATGAAGTGATTGGCTGATTGCGTCCTCCCCCTCGATATAATCGGTCCAGGGGCTCTGTGGGGTCCACCATGATGTATGGGTTTTATCCACGCCGTTCATCCATTTTTCCAGACCATTTTAGATTTTAAAATAAAAAATGACGCAGATTCAAAGCTCAAGTGGACCACACCACAGGAAGCAGCGGTGATAGTGACAACCACCGTTGAAACCTTTTTAGGGTCCACCATGATATTTATTTTCCATCCAAACTGTTCATAAGGTCACATATACTTGCATGAAGGGAAAAAATAAATGTCAGCTTGATCCAAAACTTCTGTGACCTCTAAGAAGTTTTTAATGGCGGCCGTTCAATCCCTACTGTGTGGTCCATTTGAGACTTTGATCTACCTGTTTTTTGGTCTCATACCCAAAAGTGATCTGAGAAAATGGATGAACAGAATGGATAAAAGTCATACATCACGTTGGGCCCCACAAGCCCGACTGGACCGATTTTCGCTGAGGCCAGGCAGGAGCTGGACGCAATCGGGTTCTACGAGACCAATGTAACATCTCTCCATGAATAAATGAGGCATTCAAATACAAAACAAAACAAAAAAAAAAAGGCGCGACTGCCCTTATCAGCTTCACGGATAGGGACGTAACTAATAGTTCCACATGCGTGTAGAGCCCTTCCTATTCACACGTAGGCACTTGTGCCATCT
This sequence comes from Magnolia changhungtana, assembly GCA_030180095.1. Taxonomy (NCBI): domain Eukaryota; kingdom Viridiplantae; phylum Streptophyta; class Magnoliopsida; order Magnoliales; family Magnoliaceae; genus Magnolia; species Magnolia changhungtana. The sequence goes on along the minus strand of JASAUF010000547.1, from coordinate 1,572,975 downwards.
TGGAACATAGGTGTGAGATCCAAGCTTTCCATCTGATTGGAAATAATGCTTAGATCATATGATTTCTAAAAATCACATGTTTAAATCCTTATTTGGGCCACAATGTACAAAGTAAACATACGATCAGAAAACAATTTTCTAGCTGTTCATTTGTTTTGTAATCTGTATCACAGTTGAGATTTGAAATGGTCAGTTTCGTAGGGAAGAACATCTAAATAGTGTGACCCACCTGATGGAGAGATCTGATCAAGAACTCGTGTTCCATGGTACACGTGCTTCCGTGTGAATGTGCAGGTTTCAGACACGTATGTGTAATTAGCAAAACCTTTTAAACATTATAAATTTATAGCATAAGAAAATAAACCCGTATGAAACGCGCATGACCAAAATTTATATCAGGATCAGACGGTGATGATACGTGTGGCCCACTTGTTCAATTATTTATTATTATTATTTTTTAAAAAAATTTTCATAGCGTGATGGGCATATCATCACCGTCCTTTCTTGATCGGACGGTGATAAGACTCACGCACAACAAGCTTCACTCAGATAGTCAATACATCTGGAAGTGTGAGATTTTTCATGCGGCCGATCTTTGTGGGCCCCCTATTGTCCGCGCTATCCAGCCCTCCATAAGATGCGCCCCCATATGAGACCCGGACGCAGAAACCAGCCTCGGCCAAATTCAGGTGGGCCACACCAAGGGGAACAATGAGGAGGGGGAGCGGATTGCGTGGTGTGCCACACACCATCCACCTTGGTGGTGTGTTGACGTTACCAAGTTCAGTGGGCCCACCATTATGTATGTATTATATCCAAACCGTCCATGCATTTGGAGAGATCATTTTAGTTGTTGATCGAGATCATTTTAGTTGTTGATCCCAAACATGATGCATATCTAAAGCTCAAGTGGACCCACCACAGAAAGCAGTGTGGAGATTGAACACTTACCATTGAAAACTTCTTAGGGCCAATGGAAGTTTTAGATAAATGTGATACTTTTAATTTTTTATTTTTTTATTTAACTCTTCATCCAGGTCTTTGTGACCTTATGAACAGGTTGGATGGGAAATAAACATCATGGTGGGCCCTTGGAAGGTTTCGACAACGGGCACTGTTGTCCCCAATGCTTTTTGTGGTGTGGTCCGGTTGAGCTTTGGATCAGCCTCATTTTAGGGATCATGCCTCAAATTGATCTCACTAAATGGATGGACGGTGTGGATATAATACTCACATCATGGTGAGCCCAAAGAACTAGGTGACGTCAAAACACCATGGAGGTCGGTCACACCACGCAATCCGCTTCCAATGAAGGGGACGCCCTCTATAGAAATTTCCAGATTGTGTGTGGGGACCAACATCCTATTTATATGCCATCCAACCCTGTCATCAGATGCACCCCAGCAAGATGAAGGGGCACCAAAACAGTCAGGCCATTCCACAACCCAGGTGGTCCACACCACATGAATTTAGAGTTTTAGGCATGATTTCCCAATGTTGTGGCCCACCTGAGTTTTGTATGGGCGTATTTTTTTGGATGTGCAGTGAACATGAAGCGGCACACCTGATGCACGGTTTAGATTCCACCCATTCATCACGGCGGTCCCTGTAAAATTATTCGTACTCACATGTTCCAACGTACATGATCATTCCTGAAAGTTGATTGGAAGGGAATCTTATCATCATGGGGTCCAGATCAAATGGTTATGGGATGTGGACCCCACTCGATCCACCACCTCCTAAAACGAAGAGGATTGGCTGGTGTACCACACACCACCGACCTCGCTGGTGTGCACGTGTCGTGTGAAGACGAGCGCGGACGCTTCTTCATCTCCGTGTACGAACGGTTTAAAGGAGATCAAAGTTATATGGACCCCACAATGATTTATTTATTATATCCACACCGTTCATCCATTTGGAAACATCATTTTAGAATAAGATCCAAAAAAATGAGTCACATCAAATTATCAAGTGAACTACACCACGAATAGCAGTGGGAAGAATGATTCTCACCGTTAAAACATTCGTAGGGCCCATAATAACGTTTATTTTCCATCCAATACGTTCAAAAGGTCACACAGACCTGGATGAAAAGGAAAAACAAATATCACATTGATCCAAAACTTCTATGGACCCCAAAATGCTTTCAATGGTATACATTCAATCCCCCCACTGCCTTTTGTAGTGTGGTCTGCTTGATCTTTTAATCTGTCTTATTTTTAAACTAAACCCTCACAACGAGATCTCCAAATGGACGGACGGTTGGGATATAACACATACCTAATGGTGGGACCCACCGAACTTGGTGATGTCAACGCATAAGCCAGTTCGGTGGTATGTGGTACACCAACCAATCCTCAACCCTCCTAAAATAGGCAACCGGGAATAGGGGTGTACACGAACCGAGCTAGCTTGGTTAGCTCGCTCCACTCGACTTGAAAAAGCTCGTTTCGACTCGGTTCAAAGCGGAGTTTGAGCTGAGTCGAGCTGATTTTTTGAGCTCAAAAAATGCCCCAGGCTCGACTCGGCTCGCCTCAGATCGAATCCAATCCAGCTTGAATTGAACTCGGATCTAACTAGTTCGGTAACTCGGTTACTTGGCCATTGATTTTGCTCACCAAGTGTTTGATAAAATGACTCATTGAAGTGTGGCTGGTGGCAAGGAAGGTATGTACAAGAAACAAATACCCTTTTTTTCTTGGTTTTTATGTTGCTTGGAAGGTGTTTGATAAAATACCTTCAAAAATATTACTTCTGTTTCACATATAGAGGGATTTTAAAGGTGTAGTCCAAGTGTTTGTGGAAATGCCTCAATGACAAACTCGGCTCGATATTGGCTTGAACTCGGCCCGAGCTGGCCGAGTTGCTGACCGAACTGAGCCGAGCTGGCCAATCAGGCTCAAGGACTGAGCCGAGAGGAGTTTGAGCTCAAGTTAGCTAGTGGCCGAGCCAAGTCAGCTCGACTCGGTTCAACTCGATGTACAGCCCCAACTAAGACTTGCTTTCCATCTGTAGCAAGTGGCATGCATGATTGGATCAGTATGGATTCTTCGGTCAAAACTCTTGTGACGGAGCGCATTGACGTGACATCAGAAGAATCTGAACCATTCATGAAATGGGTCCCAACAGTGATTGACGCGAGTCATTTAATCGCTCTTTGTGGAATTTCTAGACATTGGGAGTTGGACGGTAACAATTGTCCGGATTCACTGGTAATGCCATTGACCAAGCTCATGAATGAGAATTGCATGACGAAAGGTCTAGATCATGCTGACGTTATTTGGGTGGGCCCAATCACAGGTCTTTGACTGAAGGTGGTTTTATAAGATAGCTACAAAAATAAGAAAAAAATAAATAGAGGCTGCAAAATTTCTGATCCGTGGGCCTCAGCAAATGCATCTGATGAGACCATCAAATCCGTAAAATGTGGCCCATCTTTCTGTGATCTGGATAATTAATTTAATGGGCCCAAATTTGGATGGTGGATGTTCTAATTCCTCCTCCTTGATTAAAATATTACCCTTCGATTTACAGCCCATAAATAACGTCCAATGCTTGACACCTTATAATTAGAATACGTTGAAATCTAATTCATAATTATACTAGAATTCATGTGTATTAAAATCCTCAATTATTTGGAGTCTAAAAGTTATATTAAATGCTAATAATTGGAATGCATCGGAATTCCTTTATATACTCATAGAGAAACTTAAATTAGATTAACTAAATTAGCTTTAATATATTAAATTAGTGTACATATGTGATATTTAATATAATGATTATAATAAGCTCTTTGGAATATGGTCATTCACCAAAAGCGAGGATATATATTTCATCTCAAGTGGGCCATAAATGACGTAATTTATAATTGAATTGGTTCAAGGTATCAGAAGTGTGTTAAGTGTATGATAAATCACGACTCTGTCTACCTGATGCACATAAGAATCTGAAAGATCTTCTTCTTAACCAAATTTTAAATTTACAAGGTAATTCTTGAATCAAAACAACAAAGAAGAAGAGAAATTTGATATTATATTGAGAAATCATCATAAGATATCTCAACTACATTGCTTATAAAAAATAAAGCAAAATTCTAAATTAACTTCCCGATTGCATTAATCATAAAGATAAAACAAAATTCGAATTCATTTAAAAGTTATCTAAAATAGCAAAAATTTTTATTATAAAAATTAGTAAATTTTCTTAAAACCTAATTTATCAAAAATAGAAAATCTATATAAACATTATTGAAATATTTATAGCCTAATTACAAGCAATTCTTAAAAAGACATAAAATTTTAAAATAAAAAAAAAGCCACAAAAACACACACACATATATCTATCTATCTATCGGATCAAAAGTTACTATTATTTTATATATATATATATATATATATAATCAAAAGTTACTATTATTATTATTATTATTATTTTATTTACACACCTCCTATGATGCTCGAATCCTTTACTAGGTGTTGAAACTCGTGAGAGTTGACAACCAGGGGAAGAGTAAGGATCCTTCTTCAACCCACTTACATTACTACCACTAAGACATGAGGACACCTTGGTGTTGAAACTCTTGAGAGTCTACCACCTGAGGAAGAGTACGGATGCTTCTTCAACCCACTTGCATCACTACCACTAAGACATGAGTACACCTTTGTTACATAAGCAAAACTAGTCATTTCACACATCTTCCCTTTGATGGGCAGATTTTCGTTTTTCTCCCGTCTGCTGTGCCAAACGCACAATTTTGATAGATTAACCTCGTATTACACCATCGAACGACCTACGTTACTCTTTTTCTCTCGGTGCAGGCGTAGCCATCTGAATCTAACTTTCCCATACGTGCCAAGGTGTCAAGCATGTGTAATCCTGGACCCCTCGTCCGATCGTCTATTTTCCATGGCTCAAAATATAGGCCAGCCCATTAACTGGGTAGGCTACACGTGTGACTTGAATGAGGTTTTATATATTTTTCATACCAACGTGTTTCTAATTTGAAGACTGGACGGTACTGATCATTAGAAATCTGCATGAGAAACATCGAGCCATGATATGAACGATCCAGATCTTATTCTCAAGTAACAGATGACACGTGTGAGGACGAGAGTAGGATGTGTTCTATTACCCGTGAGACTATGGAATGTCTTTCTCTTGCATTCGACAACTCCCAAAGCCGTCATTTTAGGGCGTCAACGTAACGGTCCTTACCTTAGCTCCTACTCGACGCTTCGCCGACGCCCAGTTTCTCTCACTCCTCACACGTGTCACTCACGTAAGGCCATCCATACCATCCAAATTGTGGGGCACGTGAATGAACCCTACCTTTAAAATCAGTTCTAACCATCCAATCGATGGATGGATGGTTAAAAGTAAAATTCAGAGCAGAGGAAATAAATCAGATGGTTGAGATCATCTTATCAGGGTAATTTTTGGGTGATTCTCTGTACAAAATTCGTTAGCGATTGGACGGTCTGGATATCCGTATAACTATGCCATGGGCACTGTCCGAGAGTCACCACCATTTTAAAAAGGAAAAGAACAATAACATGCAGGCACTTGAAAATTACTTACAAATTGCACACGTGGCATATTAATCAAATCAAGCCGTCCAAATTATGGTATCCGTGTCGGTATATAATGGAAGCGGATTGCGTCCTTCTTCCGCTGGACAATTATCCGTCCAGCAGGGGCTCCGTAGGGTCTACCATGATGTATGGATTTTATCCACGCCGTCCATCTAATTTTTCAGATCATTTTAAGTATTCAACAGAAAATAGAAAGATCCAAAGCTCAAGTGGACCACACAACAGGAAGCAGCGATGATACTGACACCCACCGTTGAAACCTTTCTAGGGACCAAAGTGATTTTTATTTGCCATCCAAAATCTGTTCATAAGGTCATATAATTATATAAATACGGATGAATGGAAAACACAAATATTAGCTTGATCCAAAACATCCAAAACTTCTGGGACTCCCAAGAAGCTTTTAACGGTGGAAATTCATTCCTCACCGTGTGGTCCACTTGAGCCTTGGATCTACCTAATTACCCTAAAATGATCCGGAAAAATGGATGGATGGCATGGATAAAACCCATATATCATGGTGGGCCCCACAGAGGGGGCAGGACGCAATCCGCTTAGGTATATAATGTAAAAAAGAAGAAGCTTATTTTATTATCTGAAAATAGGAATTTTGGACATTTATTGGACGGTTGAAAATGGAAAATATCCAACGGTCCTACTTCCAAAAACAAGTTCCCAGAGATTCTTCAACCAATTTGGGATTTTAACTTGTTTTATTTGGGTTAATATAAGTCACGTGTGAAATTTCTTAGTACCTGCGTATCAAGCACACACGCAACCTGAGTATCATATTACTCCTCTTTTTTAAAACGGTGATAAACTCATAGTCATCTTGCTCAAATCTCTACAGAGCCGAGCGAGAATCTTTTAAAAGGCTACTACTCATATGGGACCTGAATCCACACTCCCATTCCAAAGAGAGAGAGAGAGGGAGGCCTCTTCGTTCCCAACTGCAGAACCACCAATTCACGTAACCCTCACCACAACAACAACCACAACAACAACCACAACAACAACTGCAACGCAACAATAATAAAATAGGAAAAAAACGAATCCCGTTTTCACTGCAATATTTATACCGCCACGCACATGGCTTCCTAAGGTTCTCTCCCCTTTGTTTTCTCCCCTCAGCACATGCTCTCTCTCTCTCTCTCTCTCTCTCTCTCTCTCTCTCTCTGATTCAATCACTTTCAGTGCTTTCTCTGCTGCGTCGAAAATCGCAGAGGAAGAGAGACAAAAGCCGAGCATTAGAGCCTTTTTTTGCATTTCCTCTGCCTTTCTTTCGTTAATCAGTTCTCTGCGGTCGGATTTCTGAGCAGATTCTTTACTCCAAATGCACTACCTACCACAATTGACTTCCAGAGCGGTGAGTTTTCGGCAATGTAAAGATAATTCTCGGTCGGAATTCTGATTTTGTGTTTGAATTTTCGAGCTTTGGTTAGTCTTTGATTGAATCTTGCTTGTGATGATTGTCATGATGCAATCGTTGTTTTAGTAATTGCTCTTTTTTTTTTTTTTTTTTTTCTTTTTCTTCCAGATGTTTAGATGAGAGTCGTTGATTGTCTTTAATCTGCAGTTGCTGATTTCAGGCCAATCGATTTATGTGAAGCGTTTTCTGGATTGGAGTTTTTTTTTTTTTTTTTTTAATAATAATAATTAATTGATTAATTTATATTCAATGTTCAGTTTTCATGTTGATTCCTGGTTTGGATTTCGTTGAGGCTGTTCAGATTTACATAATTGGATGAGCTATTATGCAATGCTTGGCTTGAATAGTCGTCTTTTCGTTTGGGCTAAGTGTTCCAAGGAGTTCCCACTTTCAGTGATCTGGTCCATCTGGCAGCCTGAGTGGCAGATGGGCGATTGACCAAAGATCTACTCCATCAGGCATCCCATATGTTTTTTTGTTGGATGGCTAGGATTGCATGACAGCGGATGTTTGTGCAGCTTCACCCTTCCATGCTGGGGGGCCCTCCAGATGATCAGCCTTGATTTCTGAGAGGTGGGCTCCACCTGATTAGAGTGTTGGCCAGAATGGGAGCGTCAGAAATTCAGGCGAGTATTGTATATTCCTTCTTATCTGATTGAAATGCATGGAGAAGGGTGGCGATCTTCCGGATATACTATTGTGACATCTCATTAACCTTCATTTCTTATATATATTTGATTTTGATAGCTTCAACATATAGAATATAAGTGTTGTTGTTTTCTTTCTTTGTTAATAATTCATTATCAGCATTCAGACTGCCGTCTGAATTCATTTCTACTATTGGATTTGGGAACTGATCCTTACAACAATGACGAACACATCCGAAGTCGTTACAGAAAAAAAAAAAAAAAACTCAAACTCATTGCAGATACAAACAGCAGATCGGGGCTTCAAGTGTTGGGAGCAGCTAGGAGTATGGGCCTGATTTTGTGTGACCCATGCACTAACGAGTGATCGGGTAGGGCCCACTGGCCGACATGGACTTTTGGTGGGCCAAATCTCTTGGGTTTGCTTGGTAAGGGTAATCATTTTATCAGAAGATATATATCCTCAAAAAGCATGCTTGCAATTTAGGTCCCTTAGTCAAGAGGTTCAAGGTTGAAAATTTGCCATTTAACCCAACCGTCATTGAATATCTTCTTATTTTTAGTGCCATGCGATCCTTAGACATTGGTACTTTATGGATGCCATTTGATAGAAATTCGATAGGAGCAGTCAATGTTTTTGATGTTTGGTTGTGAAGGGATTTTTCTGCTTTGATTCATTTATTAATAAGATTGAATTGGCTTTTTAATTTTCCATGGCTGTTGAAATATCATCCTTCATTTTGTTCTCTAACCCAGCCTTCGCTGCATGTAAGTGAGCATCCTTACTGATTATTACTCTTGCTTTTATAATATCTTCATATATGTATATGGTGCTTACCCGTTTGAGCCCATATGGGTTAACTAGTGCATCAAGCATCATTTCATTATTTATATTGAAGTTTTCTTTACGCGGGGGTCTATGAAACATGATTTTTGATGTTGTATCTACATGTTCTTTGTAGGTTTCTTCATCTGATTCTAGTTCTCCCATAACAACAAGACTGCAACTGCATACCCTGATTTCGAATGTTGTACAAAGGCTTTGTTAAATCATCTAATGAAACTGAGATGCTACTAAAGGTTCCAGTCACGTATTGCCTACTAGATGTGCTACAAGAGTTCTTTGTACTGTTTTAATCAAATGGTGATGTTGTGGACAGAGGTGGGGCTGATGTGATATCTTAGCTTTTTGAATGGTTTGTGAGATGGGGGGTGACTATTTTGAAGAAATGGACATTGAGGTCCTTCCTTCTATGTGGCCTGAAGATCTTAGAAATGAAGTCGGCAAGCAATTCAATGTAGAAAAGCCCGGGATGGACCAAGATATGTTGGAGGAGGTTACAATCACGGAGGAGCCATCTATTGTCGATTTCAAGCGCCTCTTAGAGCTAACTAGTTATAGCGAGAAGAGCTCCTCTCAGTTGGCATTCCTTGTAAAACAGTGGGAATATAAGCAGGCTAATGCTGTTCGCCTTCTGAATGAAGAACTCAAGATCCTAAACAAGCAAAGGAAGGAAGTGGAGCTACAGAAATTGGAGATCTTGGAGCAGCATCGATTTGAGGAAGATAAGTATGCTGGTGACAAGCGATCAATTTCCATATTGGACGAAGTTTTAGATATATGGGAAGCTATACCTCGGAGGAAAAACGATAGCATTCTCCATAAAAAGAAGCTTGAAATAGATGCTGAGTATGATACAATTAAGTACTGGAAGCAGAGGGCCAAGGAACTGGATAGATTGTTGGAAGCTAGCATCCATAGGGAGCATATACTCCAGGAGAAGTTGCAGGAAATCGTGAAAAATTTGGAAAAGCAGTCCTCACCTGTTGAAGAATTGTCTCAAATTTTGAAAAGAGCAGACAATTTTCTACATTTTGTTCTCCAGAATGCACCCGTTGTAATTGGCCATCAGGTAATTTTGATTTCAATGCTAATTAATGATCAGAAACATGAATGAGATGGAGTATGTTCTACTTTGCTGCAATATTAGCTTGTGGATGGGAATATGATTTCAAATACCGAAAGATGTAGTTGGGTGTCTTGCAACTGCTGAATTGTTTTGATTCAACATATTTTTGAAATAATTAGTATGTTTGTGAATCTATCCCTGATCGATATCAGTATGTACTAATCATTATCATCATCTAAAGCCTTATCCCAACTAATTGGGGTCTGCTACACAAATCCTGTTCTGCCATTCCACCCTATTAAGGGCCATAACATTGCCCTACCATGAATTTGGAATGTTATATGCCAGGATTCATGATGAAAGTGATGGCAATGCCGGCTGCTAACCAGATGCAACTCTCCTCCTTTATCGGGGCTTGGTACTGGCAACTGGAGCACAAAACTCCAGCGGGTACCATGTAATAAAAAGTACTATATAATATGTAAGAATAAACCATGGAGATGCAAATCCATTGGCTTTGTTTTAGAGATGAGTAAACATTTACACACTATACTTGTATCTTATGTAACTTGAACAAGGATGCAATTCTTTGGACCGATTAATGGTGTTGGATGTAGTGGCTTACATTATAATTATCCATATGTAAAAGAATCCCAAAAATGATTAACACTAACAATAAAGCTCAAAATCAATTATCTGTATGGAAAAAGTATTCCAAAAATAAAGATAATTACAATTAGAAATCACTTACTGAAGATGGGGCCTTAGATAGGAATGATTGGTGAAACAAGATGTGTAAAGCTAACCCAAATAGCTGAGATAAGACTACGATGACGATGATGCTTGTGATGATGATGATGATATGAGCCCTGTCCAATTGTGTCGGACACATGGACATTAGCACGTGTCTACTTGCTATGATTCAGAAAAATTGCCTTGTCCTTGTTACATGAGAACTGATCACCTAGAGGCAATGGCACCACAACTACAGTACCTCCTACCAACGTGCCACTTCTGTAGGACGTCCTTACCGTGAAAGCTGCAGACCCCAGCATGAATATCACCCTTCTTGAAAATCAAGCTGATCCACTCACCAGGCACCTGTACGTGGAGTCAGACAGTCTATCGTCCATTGATTGCCAATAGCATGGTCCATCTGATTAGTGGACTGGACTGATTCTGTGCCAGGTCATCTTCACGGTGGGGCCTGCTGCTTTCATGGTAGGCAGGAACGATGGAACGACACCACAAGTTGTCGTGCCGTTGCTTGTAGGTGATCAGTTCCTTTGTTCGACAGGTTGTATTATGGTTGATTCCATCCATTATGCACATATGCATGCATACATATCTGTGTCTGCCAAAAGGTCATCATCTAAGCCTTAACCAAACTAATTGGGATCAGCATTCGTCTAGTCACACATGGTGTCTAAGCATCTAACATGAGATCTTCACTAATTCTTAGAAGCATTTTAATCTTAGGCTCTTAGCTAATGTAACAAAGTAGAAGTAGAACTTTCAAGTCATTAGGTTTGAAGGTGGTTGGAAACAAACATCATTCTTTATTATATGAGTTTTAGAAAGGAAAAAAGAGTTGCATGAGAATGACAATTTTACTATGAAACAAATAATTTACAAGGGCATTTAGAATTTCAAGAAATGGGTTGGTGCATGTCACCCCATTATTCCCATTTAAATAATAAAATGGAAACTGCCAATTCAAGTATTAATTTCATGACTCTATAGTATAGAGATTTGTTTTACAATTCAGTCCTGTTTTCTTAATGGATCTTGACTCTGGAAAAGGTGGAAGTTGTCTTTTCTATTCTATACTGTGCAGGATGTGTTTACATACTGAGATTACCAACAAAAAATTAATGAACTGATCAGTCACCTTTTCCGAAGCCTGTCAGCATCATGAAGCCATGTAAAGCAGGAATTATCCTGGAGAAAATTGCAGTCATAATGAGTCTCTTCCTCTGAATTTTCTATATTCGAGACAAATAATTGTACCTTTTTGCTTTCTGTAATTTTGAAGTATTGTCTAGGCTGTATTATACTGTGTTTACCAATGCTATTGATGGGAAATGCATCCTTATGGTGACAAATTTTTTTTTTTGGTTGTACTATCATGACATATGAAAATAACATTTTTAACCTTTCATTCCAGGATAAAGAATTGCGGTACCGGTTCATTTATAACCATTTTCCAAGTTTACAAGAGGAGGTAGCTGATTGCCAACAACTTTCATGAGGGTTATACTGCGTAACCTAGTAAACATTTTTGTGTTTTTTAAAAATTATTATTAATGTCATCCAAGATACTGCCAATTTTGGTGACATTTTTAATTTTCTTCTGCAACTTATTTTTCTTGGGTGCATTTGCATGCATTTCAAAATGGTTTAAAACTATAACTTTAGTAGCATGGAAATAACCAAATTGTAATTCCCTTCACATTGTGGCTCTGGGCTCCAAACTGCAATTAGGTTACTCTCAACTTGTAGCTCCAATGGAGAGTGGCTGCAATTTGAGGGCTACATTCTCATTATGAAAACTAGAAAATATCATTGATATTGCTATTGATTCTTCTTGTGATTAAACTGAATATTCACACCTCAATTCTCTTGTGCATTCAAACAGTCTTAGGGTACTCTTCTGAGACTAGAAAGTGTAATTTTCCTTCAAATAGGAAAATTCCCCTTTTACAATGCCAGTGGTTATTTTCATCATTTGTGGAAGTGATACATATTCTTCTTTGTTCAAAATCTCTGCTATTTCAGGACATCATTGGTAGAACAGACGTTGAGATATTTACTGGAGCTGGTGTTAAGGAATCTCAGGAGTTCAAGAGGGAAGTAATGGAGCGGGGTTTACCCGCAAAGCGTGAAATTACTTTCGAGACCGAATTATTTGGGTCGAAGACATTCTTGATACATGTTGAACCAGTATTTAGCAAATCCGGCGACACAATAGGTGTGAACTATATGGGGATGGATGTGACGGATCAGGTAACTTGTCATTCCAAACTTCAAAATCCATCTGTAGTTTTTTGTTCTTTGAACCACTGGTTTACTTAAAAATATTTGTATTTGTAAAATTTCAATTTGTGGTTTTAATCTCTTTCAAATCATCAATCTTCATGAGTCAGGCACTGCCGCTCCTTGTATTAGAAGCAAATGAAGAAGAACAAAATTCAGGTTCTAGTGTCTAGATGCATTTACATAATGGTACAGAATCTAAAGATCACCTTTTTCTAACATTTTTCTTCTTCTTCTTCTTCTTCTTCTTTTTTTGTTTTTCGTTGGTAAATATCAAGTAGAAGATGAGTACTTTGTAATGCAATGGAACAAATGCTACAGACTTTCAAATGGGAAAGTTCTCTTTGACCATGTTAGCTAGATTCTTTAGACTAGCATGCTGAGAAATTTGGAAAATGATAGGAAGAATAATTGCAAGTTGTCTTTATCAGTAGAATTATTTTGATTCTTTTTTTTTTTTTTCCAGTTCTCTGCCTACTGATGTTAATATCTAGGCTAAGCTTGAGCAAGCAATAAGAGGCCCAAAGTAATTGTGGAACCCACATGAATGTCCAGTTTCTTATACATCCTTGTTACTTATTGACAAAGATACAGCGGCACCCCCCTTTTAAAAAAAAGAAGAGAGGATAAAAATGAATGTCGATGGATCAATAAGAACAAACTTAAATGCTGGCTGAACAAGGGCTGCTTATAGAATATATTGGTCAAGAAATATAGATCATTAAGGCTTATTATTTGTGGTAAATCAGGAATGGGAGGAAGGTGTGGATTAGATTAGATGTGAATGAACGAGATCAGAAGAATAATAAGATGAAGAAGAGAGAGAGAGAGAGAGAGAGAGAGAGAGAGAGAGAGAGAGAGAGAGAGAGAGAGAGAGAGAGAGAGAGAGAGAGAGAGAGAGAGAGAGCCATTTGGGCCAGCTGGGCCCAAATACAACAAAGCCCAAAATGTCCAATAGAAATCCTTTAACTAATGACCTCTACCCAACTCAAAAACACCACTAACACTGTAGTGCACATTATTCAGATAATACATTTAATAAAATAAGGGCACGTTTAGGTGCCGCTAAAAAATGAGTTCATCTAATTAGAGATCATAGTTTATATAAAATTTTGGTTATATTTTTAATCCCTACCAAAAAAATTGATCTCTAGTACATAGTTATGATTATATAAAATGAGACGAATGCAGGTTTATTTTCTCTCAATAACACCCCTCAATTTCAATTAGAAACGAACACTTTCCAATACTTCATATCTTTTAATCAACACTAACCTTGAGGATACATTTTTCTCAAAAAATTCTGAACGCTTTTATTTTGAATCCACCACAGCAGGTATCCAAAGGATTCTGAATTTGATGATATGAGATTTTTGAACAGGACTGGGGCTCAATTCTAATGCCTTCAAAATATCCATAGGTGGGTCTGTCTATATGGAAGGGTGAAAGAGAGATGTTGCCAATTTGTTGTTGATCAAGATGTTACATTTGGACTATATGCAATTACAAATTGAAGTAATTGATTTTGGTTTGTTGCCAAGATTATGATAATTGTATCCATGGAATGCAAGTACTTAAGTTTTTGAAATCCCGTTATTTGAGTTGATCATGTCATCTGTCTAAACCAAAGCTTCATCATCATCATCATAGCCTTGTCCTAGCTATTTCCTTCAAGTTTTTGAGTCCCTTTTGTACATAACGCCTCATCCTCAGCAAATGAACAAGCCCTAGTATCCCTTGGCATTTGGGAAGCGACTAGTTACTTCTGGCGAAGTTCGTCAAAGGCCGACCACTACATGGAGAGATCATATACCAGTCATGAGTGCGTATAATTGGGAATCGCCTTCGCTTCGCTTCGGCAGACTGAGCTACAGGTCCTCTATTCACATTGCGGGTCATTCACTCGCTGTGTCGTATGCTCACCTTATCCCTTAACCTTTGGTGGACCATGGGAACGGTGAGCTATGACTCTGCACGTTAGGTTATGACTTTTTATTTGGACTACAATTTTTTGACAAGCAAGTCAACCAACTCAGGTGTATAAAAAAAATACCCTTCAGAAGTTGACTGAAACTGTGCTAAGGATCCCTATTGGAGGGGGAGCGCATTCTCAGTCAGTTTCTATAACTTGCAGTCCCTTTCTCTTTTCAGGAGTTTCTGTGTGTAGAGGTCATCCCATCCATGGGCCCAGGAGATTCTCTGGAAGAAATATGGGGTTCTGCTTCTGGCGGCAACATGCTTTTGGGTGGGACCCCCAATTGGACTACCGCTTGAACTAAAGCCGGAACAAAAAGATTTTTCTACGACTACCAGAACCACATGTTCAAGTTTCCCTGCATGTGGCTCGTCCATGATAAGTTCTTCGCATTTGCAGGCATGCATTAATTAAATACTTAGGACGGGTAAGAATCTCCTCAACGGAAAAGCGGAGTTTCCACCATAAAAGGGATGGGAAGTTTGGATCACGCTCGATCGGCAAGGGATGGTGACTAGGTGGGGTGGAGATAAAAAGGTTCACAACCTTGGTTAAGTCCTTTTAGGCGTACTTATTTTTTTCAGGCCCTTCAACCATAGTCAAGGTTGCCTCCTGATTGGAGCCATCTCCAATCTCTGTTGCAGATGAACCATCTCGATCATTTTCTCATATTGGGACTACTCCTAGCCTGCTTGAACTGATCTGATTCATAATTGCATCCTTCATATTCTTCCCAAACACCCATCTTTTTTTTTTTTTTTTTTCTCTTTGAGCTTCCCACACATCCATCTCAACATTGTCACCTATACAACACTCATCTTCTGCTCATGTTGCCTTCTAAATGCCCAACACTGCCCCCACTAAAGCATGGCCCCTCTAATAAATTGCTTGTCTTTTCGTAAAGTTTCATAGGCATGCAATGATCACACAATGCTCCAAAGGCACATCTCCACTTTGTCCACCAGCTCTAATTATTTTGGAAACCAAAGCTTAACATCATCATCTAAACCTTGTCCCAACTACTACATTAATGCTTTTACTCCATTCCACTCCATCAAGGGCCCTAACTTTAGTTAGACGATATGTTATCAAGTCTTTTTTTACTACCTCCACCTAGGTCCAAGTTATCAAGTCTTTTCTTTCTACCTCCACCCACGTCCTTTTGGGCCTTCCCCTGGCCCTTTTAGAACACTCAACTTGTACAAACTCACTCCTAACCGGCACATCTCTTGGTCTCTGTTGCAAATGACCAAACCATCTAACTCTACTTTCCCTCATGTTATTACGTATTGGTGCTACTCCTAAATTCCTTTGGATGCATTCATTTCTAATTCTATCTTTCCTTGTCTTGCTACTCATCCATCTCAACATCCTCATTTCAGCTACTTTCATCTTATGAACATGTTGTTCCTTAATTGCCCAACATTTTGTCCCATAAAGCATGGCTGGGTTATAGCCATCCTATAAAAATTTCCTTTCAGTTTGAGTGGTACCCGGCGATCACATATAACTCTAGAGGCACATCTCCATTTCTTCCACCACGCTTGAATTGTATGGGCAACATTCTTCTCATTCTCTCCACTCTTATGAATTATGGACCCATGACATTGAAAGTTGTCATTTTGGAAAAATTCTTGGTCAACGATCCCAACTAATTCCTCATTCCCACTCCTATTGTTACTAAAATTGTCCTCCACATACTCTGTTTTAGTATGACTAATTTTAAATCCTTTAGATTCTAAAGCACCCCTCCATAAACCAGAGTTTAACTATAAAATAAATTGCTTGCCAAGTATTGAAAATTGAGAATATGGTAGTGGCGAGCCAAATGATGGTTCAACCTGTGTTTAGAATGAACTTCAATCTCTATTTAAAATGCCATTGCTACATTTCAGGAGTACATATCTTTTCAGCTTCTTACCCTTCATTTTCTTACTGATTTTTTCCCTAAAAAAAGCCAAGTATATATCATTGGGTCTAAGTCTAGTCCAACTTTCAAGTTGTTTCAAGAAACATGTTGTTTTCATTTTCTTGTTTTTCTTCTCTATGTTCTTGCAGCCAACAAGGTTTATTTTCTCTATAATATATTGTTTCTCATCTTATAACAGGTAATAAAAAGAGAAAAGATGGCAAGGCTTCGGGAGCAGATAGCTGTGCAAAAGGCCAAGGAAACAGAACTGAATAAAACAATTCACATAACAGGTATTGCAATTTCTGCTATTTGTCTAAATCTAGATTGGAACTTTGGATGACTACAAGTTTCACTTATTACATTTCTTTTCTTTTTTTCTTTCTCCCTTTCATTAGAGGAAACGATGCGGGCAAAACAAATGTTAGCAACTATGTCTCATGAAATAAGATCTCCCCTTACCGGGGTTGTTAGTATGGCTGAGATCCTTGCCAACACAAATCTAGATCAAGAACAACGACAATTGTTGGATGTTATGCTATCTTCTGGAGATTTGGTTTTGCAACTTATCAACGACATTCTTGACCTCTCTAAGGTGGAGTCAGGTACAAGTTTCATTTATTTTCTAATAAGGCATGTAGAGGTGACTTGTAATTTCATATCTATGGACTTGAGAAAGTAAGTCAAAACTTTATCTTAGTCGAAGACTCATCTAGCTAGTAAAATGCTTAGTTATCAGCCTCTAGAAAGTTATGGATTTGTTTCCAAATGTCATTATATGAAAAGTTGGTGCTGAAATTTCACCTGAAGAGAACAAAGTAGAAAGTCTTTTGGATTTTTCATTTTCACTCATCTCCGTCTCCCTGATAATTTCAGTTGCAGTCTTATTTCTTTTCCTGATAGGAAGCAGGCATTCTAATAATCTGATTTCGAGGTCTCTATCTGTTATAGCTTTTAAGTGGAAATGGTTTATTGATGCCAATGTAGTGATTGACTACCTGGATATATAAGGCTACTTGTCCTGTTCCCTGTAGGAGTCATGAAGTTGGAAGCTACGAAATTTCGGCCAAGAGAGGTAGCAAAACATGTATTACAGACAGCTGCAGCATCATTGCAGAAGGAACTGACCTTGGAAGGACATGTAGCAGATGATGTTCCTGTGGAGGTGAGAAGTTACACCATTTTCTGCTATTAAACTGCACTTCGTGATGCCTTATGTTTTTGGACATGATTTAGCCATGCTTTCAGGTGCATGACTTTTTTCCTTTAATTTTTGTGTTCATACCTTGAGATACTTCAATTGCACTTATATGATATGTGGCACTCTTGTAGCATGAATGTCACTTGTGATTTTCATTGCAGAGTTACTGTCAACTTCACAAGTACACTGGCCTCGGATCCTTGTTAAACTATTAAAAGTCCACCATTTTGACCCTTAAAAGAGATTACTGATTAATAAAGAATTTAGTTTCCTTGCACAAAAAAATTTCTAGATATAAATAGAAAGAAACTTAAATTCTGCAAAAGCCATAATTTGAGCAGATAAAAGGTCACCTTATCACTCTTTCCAAGTAGATATACATAGTCAATGTTGCAAGGGTAATGACATCTACGCGGGGCTCGGCAAGATATTGGTTGCAAATTTATGGCGTATATTCTATAATAAGCATTCCTAGGATACAAATGTGTAATTTATAATGAATGATATCAGTGGCATATGCTAGATTACCCATTGTACATATTTATTTATTTATCATTCCTATGATACAAGTAGTAATGCGGGGGCATTTTCACACCGGGCTCGAGTGGGGTGGTCGGGGTGGGCGGCCCACGGAACCCATGGATTTGGGGCCCGTGTGAGGGGGGTGGCTCGTGTGAGGACCTAATCCATGGATTTGGGGCCTGGACTATAAGATAAAGGGATTAATTCATTGGTTCGAGCTTTTAGAGCAAGTGGTTAATTGTCTTGCATCAAATTGGTATCAGAATAGGAGGTCTTATGTTCGAGACTCCTCACCGGGTGGGCAGCCCACGAAACCCATGGATTTGGGGCCCGTGCGAGGCGGAACTCATGGATTTGGGGCCCACAAGGAGGGTTCAGTGGTTTGAAAGTTGCTGCACCGAATCATTTTTCATCCACCTTCAGTTTGCATTGCACAATAGATCATAATCTTTTACATTAGTTCTTTTATTTATGTTTGATTGGTGGTGTGTTCTTTCAGGTTATTGGTGACGTGCTAAGGATCCGGCAGATTCTTACCAACTTGATCAGGTAAGACCTTGATTAATACTTATGCTTAGAAAATCTCCTTAATGCTTATGCTTCAAAAGTTAAAGCATGTTCTGTTACATAGCAACTTTTATGCCTTTACTGCACTTCTCTACAGATTACGTTCATTTGCTCACTCTCATAGGTCTCTCTCTTCTCGAAATGCCTTTCTTCTCTTACTTCCATCATTTCTCACTCGCCTGTTCCTTTGTTTACAATCTTCATTAATGTGCATATTTATTATTATCCACCCTTTTAGATCAAGAAGTCATGTTCCTTAGATTCTTTTATAATTGTTTTATATTGGGTTATTCTATACGAACACTATTCAGTTGTTCAATTCATAGTTATTTACTTAAACTGTTCGCAGTATTCAATTAAATGTGACCTTGGTGTTTGTCACTCTGCAGTTTTGATTTCTTTCAAAAGATCTAAAACACCCCAGAAAAATTAAGAGATCTGATCTAGAGATTTATTCAATTTCTAACCTGATTGAGAGATCAAGAACCTCCAAGCATTTAAATTTTTTTTTTTTTCCATCAACGAGTTTCATGATACATAGTCTCCTACCTCAATTCACCGTCATCACAAAACATTGATTTAGAGTTTCTTTCTCTTCATTCCAACTTTTTTCTCCCCTTTCACCTTGCATTATCCAATCATCCATGAAATCCGATTTTCCAGAGCCTAGATCTTCGATCTTGACCATGGAACCATGTATCTCGAACTATAATTACCAAATGAGGACTTTCACATGTTCAACCATTTGATGCGACTATGATAACATGGTTACTAGTGCCTGACAGCTTTCCGTAACTTTTCTTGCATTCAGTATATGCTCATTTGGGTCGTCTCCTAAATTTAGTTGCAATTGTTTGCAGCAATGCAATAAAATTTACCCATGAAGGAAAGGTTGGGATAAACCTTCGTGTGGTACCGGAACAATATTTTGGACACGAAGAGGGATGCCAATCAGCAGTTTCAGCAAAAGAACCAATGGAAGAAAGTTCCTCTGCAGCATCTCAGAATAGCTGCAGTCCAGAATCCATGCAATGTCAGACATCCGAGGAAGATCATGACCAATACAGTATCCCTGATGATGGAGCGGGAACATCAGTAAAAATGGCAGCTTCAATGGATGAATACAAAGAGAAGCATCACCACCCTCATGAAACAGTAGTCTGGCTGCGTTGTGATGTATATGACAGTGGAATTGGAATTCCAGGTATCCTTTTTTGTTCTTGCTTTCTCATGATCCTGTAAAATCATGTTGATTCGTTTAATGTGGAATCACGCTGACTCATTTCCTATTCCTTTGAAAATGCAGATGTAGTGTAGTTTTCTTTCCCATATCCACGAATATTGATTAGATTTATTTACTACCATGTCACAGAAAAGGCATTGCCAACATTATTTAAAAAGTATATGCAAGTCAGTGCAGGCCATGCTCGAAAGTATGGAGGAACAGGCCTTGGCCTTGCAATCTGTAAACAACTGGTGAGCTGCTCACTGAATATTTCTTGTTTTCATTTCTATCCAGTTAATAATGTCATCTTTTTCTATAATTTCTCAGCAGCACGTGGAAGTTGGAATGATTGTAAATGGATTCTCATTATACTGAGAAAAATATATTCAATGGGCTGAGCCTGGGCCAGGTTGGGGTCGGCCTGATCAGTCCCAAAAATAAAAAGCCTGGGCCAGGTCGGGGTCAGCCTGATCTGTCCCAAAAATAAAAAGCCCGGGCCCAAGCCCAACCCAAACCCGATTAGAAGTTTGTCAAGCTTGAGCTTGGACCATTAAACAATTTCTATGCATATATTAATGGTTTGAATGCATAATGCACCACTAATACATGTTAGTGATGTTACTATTATCATGGCCTATGCCGAGCTTGGGCTGACTTGGCTAGACAGACCCAGTGAACTTGACCCGACCCCCAACCTAACAAGGCCCAGGATTCCAGGCACAAGATGGACCCCTGATGGACCAGTTCCTGGGATCAACTAGGCTGGCTGACAAGTTGACAACGTTGGTTTACTTAGATTAAGCCTCCCAGAAGTGAATTTGATAAAGCTAGCCATTTCTTTGCTCTTTCACAAACTTCTGAACCAATCCATTGTGCTCCTCCATACTTCCATATTGGGATATCTGTCTGTCAAATTCCAATAGAATGCAGTATACAACTGAACTGAGAGTCGTCTGATCTCTGGAGGCTTGGTTCATGATTTGAGAAGATACTTGCTGTCATGTTTATGTTATTGATTGGAACTATTTTTAACTTTCATAGGGAAACGAATCATGTTAGCTGGTCTGGTGAATTGGTTGGTCTTATTGAGGTCTCCCTAGTTTCCCCAAATCCATAAGAGGTTCTATCTTATGTTCTGTGTTGTTTGTGTTTGCTTCAACTACTTAACCAATATAGTTCCATTCATGGTTTAAAATCTTCCCAATGCTGTCATGATTTGGCCGAGTCATAACGATTTCTTCAGAGAACGATTGATAACATAGGCTGGCAAGCAAGGGCTCTATGTTTCAGGTTGCTTCTCCCGAGTTGAATGCCAATTATTGGTTTTGGTGCATGACTCATTTGAAATGGGAAGATGATGACGTGAACACCGTGAGTGTTGAGAGTTCTCACTTTAAGGATTTGGGTCTTAGGAAAATGCAAATTTTCAGACCTCGCCGAAGAATAAAGAACAATAGCTCAGATGCACGGATCTGAGTTTTGAATGAAAATGAGCTAAAATTTGAAGTTGTTTGGGTATTTTCTACTGTTTTCATGTGAAATTAACATCTATGTCAATGATCTTTTGATTTGGCACTTGACATGAATCTTTGATGAATAATAGGAGTTCCTTTTATGGTTCGTAGATTTTTTTAGTTTATTATTAATTGTAATATTTTGGTACTTATGTTGTTTGTTTCTTGTAAGATAGAAATTGAAGGATTTTCATAATTGAATTACCAAAAATATTTTATTCTTCGTTCAGTTTTCTTCACATTTCTAACTAATTGTGTTGAAATCCATTTGATGCAGGTAGAGTTGATGGGTGGTCATCTTACTGTGAGCAGCCGAGAGCATTGCGGTTCTACATTCACGTTTGTATTGCCTTGTAAGGTATCTCCAAAGGGGGACCATTCTGATGACCCTGATGATGAACTCTCTGATATGGCTGATCATGAAGCTGTAGCTGATCCCAACACCAATGAAGCCAACATTGGGTATTTTCAATTTCAACCACGCACAATGGGTTCATCTGGTGGGTCCACAACAAGGACAAAACTACTATCACCGAGCATTGTGGCCCATATTCCTTTGCATAAACTAAATGATTTATCAGCGGATTCATGCTCAGTTCCTTTGAATAATTGTATATCAAGAGAGTCAGCTTCGCTTGAAGATGCTTGTTCAACTGCTGATCCTGCCGAGATAGTGTCAGAAATTGAGAGTTCTCTAAGGCCAGATGTAGACCTGAATGCTGAAAGTTTAACTGGAAGAGGCATGCAACGTCATGTTGATGCGAATGGCCTTGTTATGACGAGATATCATCGACCGAGTACAGATTCCAACAATGTTCAAGGAAGTAGAGATTCCCAACAATGTATGAAGAAATGTGTAGAGGTAACTGACACAGACGGGAAGAATGGTGAGGACCATTCACCTTCAACTCAGAAACATGGGAAATCTGATGGAGCTCTGGGGACTGTACCTTCTAGCAGTTTGGAACTGCCCAAATCCACATTGCCGCCCAAGATCCTCCTTGTGGAAGATAATAAGATAAATGTAATGGTGACCCAGTCCATGATGAAGCAGTTGGGCCACAGCATACGTGTTGTGAATAATGGATTAGAAGCTGTTCGAGAAGTTCAATCTTGTAGATATGATCTTGTTCTGATGGTAATCTTTTGAACCCACACATTTTCTTCATGCATGTCAGAAGAGGTGGCTGTTATAGACACTAGTTCTAAAACTCGGCAACTCAAATCAAAACTCGGTTGATTCAGCTCAACCCAATGAGATTTCGAGCCTAGTCTCTCAGAAACTCACTCAGGAGTGCAACTCGGCTCCAACTTGCCATGACTCCTAGAATCAACTCGCTGACTCAGTCGAGTCCCCGACTTAACGTGATTCAAACCGAGTCACTCATCAGGTCACCTTTTTCCTTTTCAAAAAAATGAGAAGAGGAACATTGAGTTTGAAGCTCATGACCTTCACTACAAAAGTGCATAGGTCTGCTACCAGCATGCCATGGGCGTTGCTTTCTAGCTGTTTTAAATATTTAATTATTACATGAATACTTTTTAATTTATATATTAAATTTGAGTTTAGTCAAGCACAGGATCTGTAGTCTTTGAGTCGAGCTGACCCAGCTGGACACTGAGTTTTGGGTTTTTGAACTAGTTATCAACATGTTCAGATTTCATTTTGATCTACCATGTTGCGCTAATAATAAATGAAGCATGTTAGCCTCTGGGGTTAAATATTGAAAATGGTAAGCCCCAAATACTGATAATTGTCTCCACAATGATGCAGGATGTTTGCATGCCAGTAATGGATGGCCTTCAAGCCACAAGGTTGATTCGCTCTTTTGAGGAAAATGGCAACTGGGATGCGGCTGCAGAGGCTGGAATCGATCAAGCTATGCTTTCTTCAGATTCACAGCCAAACTATCTCGATTCTAGGAACAGACTCCCCATCATTGCGGTAAGAAGTTCAATAGTTTAAGCATGTCTTATTGAGTTCATCTCATTTCCAATGTGTTGTATGGTATGTAGTGGAGCAGACTATTCCCCAAATTGGTGACATACGTATATAAAAAAACATTAAAAAAAAAACACACATCTTATTCAGTTTATCCCCATTTCCAATGTGTTGTATAGTATGGAGTGGAGCAGAATATTCCCCAAATTAGTGATATACATCTATGTATATCCAAAAACAGTGAAATAAGCATTTGCATTAGAATGCCTTAGCCCTTAGCCATGAGCGCTGCAAATTAGAAACTAGAAAGTACTAAAATATGCAACAAGTACTTGGCTGTTGATGCTTAAATCAGGTCATTGTCATAGTGCTAAAACTTGGTGACTTGACCAGAACTCAGCCAAGTCAACTTGACTCAGCACGATTTTAACCCAAGTCAATAGGAGACTTGTCATTAGTATGACCTGGTGCCAAATCAACAATACTCGTCGAATCAGGTCACAAACTCTATGTGAACTGAGTCAATCACCTGGTTGTTTTTCCTCCACAAAAGTCAAAAGATTCACGACCGTAGCTAAGAAAGCAAAGGTCTATTACAAGCACACCATGAGCAGTGCACTTGTTTAATTCGGCTGTTTTATTTATATATTCTATAAATACTTCAATTTAATTATTAAATATTGAGTCCAGTAAAGACTCGGTCTATTCTTCAAGTCAATCTGACCTGGCTAGACATCAAGTCGAGTTTGAAATAAACTGTATCTAAAGTTCATATTGCACAAGAATGATCCAATTGTGACGTTGGTTGAGAGCTGTCTAACAGATGTCTGTTGGTCCCCTGCAGATGACGGCGAATGCATTAGCGGAGAGTGCAGCCGAATGTCTTGCGAACGGTATGGATTCCTTTGTATCCAAGCCTGTGACCTTTCAGAAATTGAAACAATGTCTTCAGCAATATTTGCCGTCTAAAAATCTGTAAATTCCTGCTTTTGTAATGTATAAAGGAAAATGAGTGTGATCCAAGTTTTGTAATCAATGTATCATGTTTTGGCCTGCTGATCTTATTTCCTGTTGCAATGTAAATAGATTCAAGCTGTCCATCATGTTTGTATGTGGCCCGGCCCGGAAATCTGGACAGTTCATTCACCAAATGGATGGTGGGTTCAGTTGGGATTGGAGCAATGATAACACTCTTGACTCCATTGGTTTTGCAAGTTCTGTCCTTCAGTTTTAAGAGGGAAAAGAGAAAGTGATCCATCTGACAGCTGCGTTTGTGAGTGAGCCTTGATCTCAGCCGTATGGATGGCCTAACAATGAAAGTGGTCCATCTAGGCAGTGGATGCTTGCATGTTGAATATCAATTGAATGGCTAGGATTGTCATTCATTCATTCATTTGTTATCATTCATTCATTTTCGAAACTTTTTTGTTATCATTCATTTGCAGGCTTCCAATTGAATGGCTAGGATTGTCGAACCCATGCAATTTTATACTTGTAGCCCATCCAAGAAAATGCAGTAAAATAGGAATGTCTCAATATTAAATCATTTACATAGAAATACAGTAAAATAGCCATGTTAGCCAGGCGAGAATCTCCGATGATACATGCTTGTACAGGTGGGGACAATAGATTCTGATCATTCATCTTTTGGGCCCAACTGTGGCTTTTTGGCAGATACAGCATCCTAGTAAGATGATTTTGAGAATCACCATTGGGCATTGCGGGGTAGGGAAAAAAATGTCAAGATTCATCAGGCACAAGTACAAAAATCGGCAGGCAGCATAATCAGGCCAGTGTAATTTTAGGCACATGATCCATCCACCATGGGGCCCAAAAGATGAACGGCTCAAGTCTCATACACCCACGTGTACTGATATGAGCACTAATCATTTAAGAAAATAAATCAATGAAGGCAGAGATTTTCTTAAGGGTGCATTTTCTTGCAGAAAATATCATGAAATTTGGCGATTAATCAAGCCTAATTTGGTGCAGCATATATGTCATGAAATATCATGACATTTGATGCAGCCAAATACACCCTCGAAGAAAAGTAAAAGAAGAAAATAAAGAAAATCAAAGATGACGAGAACAACAGAGATGAAACAGCTAAGGTTACAAATGGCCCGGTATTGGGCCTAGGCTCAGCCCATTTATTGCCCCCGTACTAGTGTATTAAACTGTAGGCAAAAAATAAAAGCAAAAAAGCTAGATTTTATATATTTTTTTTAGAAGTCAAGATATATATATATATATATATATATATATATATATATATATATATATATAATTAAAGAAAAGAAGAAGAAGAAGAAAAAAAAAGAAGCTCACACCCAAAGCTAAGAAACAAAAGAGACAAAAAAATTTCTTATAACTGGAGCTAAAGAAATAAATTGTTGGGGATTTGTGCTGCGGAATCACATAGATCTAGATCTAGGATAGCAATCTAATGGCACCAAGAACACACAAGAGAACACGCAGATTTAACGTGGAAAATCCTTGTGGGAAAAAACCACGGTATAAAGCGACAGAATTCCACTATGAAAGTATAAATTACAAAGATAGAGGACTTACCCGATTCGAACAACCTTGAATCTCACATTTGCTACATCCTTTAGAAACCCTAAAACCCTTTTAGGAACTTCTTTAGAAAGCCTTAACACGCCCTAGAATAGCCCTAGGGACCCCTATTTATAGTTTAGGAAACTCTACTTACGCACTTAGCTTGGAAAATTCCGGAAATTGCATCAAATTTACGCAGTTCATGTGTGGGCTACGTAACCCTCGATTAGTCGAGCCAAAGCCTTAACTAGTTGAAGGACCCCTTCGACCGGTCGAGTATCCTGGATACCAAAAAAAAAACTAGCCTGATGGACTTCGAGTTGAGCGGGCCTCGACTGGTTGAGCAGCGCGGTGATCAGAAGATTTAAGACATCTGATTTACAACATAAACAACATAATAAAGATAGCTTACACCTTAAGCCAAAGAAAGAAGAAAATAAAACAACTCAGACCCGAGCAAGGGGAGAGGAAAAAAGAAAAGAAAACTCACCACTCATCCCGACTGAGGGAGAGAGGTCTAGAGAGAGAGAGCCCATGCTCCGAGTCAAGGAAAAAGAGAGGGAGCGGGAGTTAAACCAGCAGGCCAGATCAAGCAGAGATATAAGCTAGAGAACCTTTACAATGCTATTTTTTCTCCAGCTTCCAATGACATTAACATAGTCATTCATTCAAAATTTTGAGCATTTATCGACTGGCTATAAAGATACATGACCCATGAGGAGCCATCTGAATTTTTAATGTTAGCCGGGCAATCCTCGTTACCCAACTTGAGGGCAAAAGTAGAAATGCCAGAATGACAAAGTCTATCAAGACCATGTAAAAGGACACTTAAGCTTTAGTCATAAAGGGCCATGATCCTCTTTTTGACAAACTGCACCCCAAACGGTTCTAGAACGAGAGAATCCTAGATGAAATGCCCATACCATGCACACATGCATCATATATCCATGTCTCCCTGCTCACGGATGAGAAGGCTCAACATGGTTGAATTGGCAACTTCTCTATTCTCATCCACACTGTTTAAGAAATAGCGATAACTCAATATCCTCGTGTGTGGCCTTGATGTAGAGCTAGAGGACCATCCAATTAGGTATGGTCCATCCTCATGTGTGAGCCACTTACCATTAGATGAGTGGAGTGTATATATATATTGTGCTTTTCACGTGCGCGTCTCTACATTTGAGAGGTAAATGATATAAAAATAAAAAAACAATATTCATCTTTCTTCAGTAAGAAGAGTGAAAGGCTTGTTGAGAAAGATCGTGAAGAAATCTAGAAAAATGTTATTAAGAGAGACTCAAGAAGAGAATTTTGTACACACGAGAAGAAGATTGTCAAGCTAAGTTTGAGAGAAAGTTTACAATCTCCAAATTATTACATAGTGAATTTTTCTTTGATGACCCTATGGATTTTCCTTCTTAGATTGAGGTTTTCTACACAGTCGGTGTGCATTTCTTTTTCTCTTTATTCTTTATTTATTTATTTTTCCATTTTATGCTTGCTGTAGTTTTGTGTGTTGGTTTGCATAAAGAGTTTTTTTTTTTTTTTTTTCAAAAACCAGGCAACTGACGGCCCTGAATCTATTCAAATTCAAAATGAGGATTTACACTTCGGGGAGGCCCAGAGAAAAAGGACTGGGCCCACCTATCATGAAGAACTGAACAGAAAAAAAGAAGCAAACTGACTGACTGAAGGAGAAATTTTTGGCTACAAGAAGCAAATTGCCCCCAAGACAGCTCTATCAAGAACCATTTCCCCACAAGTGATGCGGGGGAGATTCGCAGATGATTGGAACAACCGATGTTGCTGATTTAAGCTACCCCAATGGGCCCGGCTATCTGCCGCTGCATTCGACTGCCTAGGGATATGCTTAACAGAAATTTTGCATAAAGAGTTCATCCTATGTGTTTGTTGAAATTTTTAAGTGGTTTACACATAGAAAAAGAGTTTTGCATCTTCTCAACAAAAATAGTATTAGAGATTTACCTGTTTATTTGAGCTTTATTCATATAAATCAAGATGGTAATTTCTACATCATGGATGATTAGTCTTAATAGAAGCAATTGGTTGATATGAAAAGTCAAGATGGAGGATATGCTCTATTGTAAAGACTTGTTGTATATACCTAGGGCTGAAAGTCAGGCGGGTTCAACCCGACCGACCCGACATTGGGTTGGGCTCGGGCATGATGTGTTGGGTTTGGTCTCGAGCTTGAGCTATATAAACACCAACCCAATAAAGGTTGGGTTGGGCTTGGGTTGAGGTCTCGGGTTGCCTGACCCACCCGAACCCGATCGTTGTATAAGTTATAAATGATAATTGAGTGTAGATCGTCTATGTTGAAGGCAATAGGAAATTCCAGTGCCGTCAGGTCTTATTGGTCCACGCCATTTCCGATGACTCAAGCTAACAAGATATGCTAGGTTTCTCTCTCAAATAGATTGCGTACTACACAACATGACTTTTAAATGAGTAGTCTTATATTTTAGCTTGTTTGTTTGGAAAAAAATGAAGTTCTTTACCATAAATAATTACATATATAATTAATAAAATTATAGGTACAAAAAATAAAGCATGTATTGAAATATAATAGACTAATGAAACATTGAAAATATTAACATGTATCCACCCGGCCAACCCGACCGAGCCCGCTTGGGTTGAGAATTCCCAACCCGAGGTTGGGTTGGGTTGGGTTAGGGTTGAGGTATAGGAACCTTGGGTTGGGCTAGGGTTGAGCATCAACTCGACCTAACCGGCCCCACTTTCAGCCCTATATATACCCACTACAGGAATGAAACCCAAAATCATGATGGAAGATGAATGGAAGAGATTGGTTATCATGAAGACTATGAATGATATAACAATGGTTAAATAATATATTATTTCATATGAATCCATGGCACAATCTCTATAAAAGAAATTGCAGAACTTTTTTTTTTAACGCACGCACACACACCCCCACACACTCACGCAGTACTGGGATGGGATTTCACCACCTATGGGTACTTAACCCTTGACCAGGTGTTGAAACTCCTGAGAGTCTACCACCTATGGGTACTTAACTCCTGAGAGTCTCCATAGCTCGGGAGATGGCTCACGCGATAAACTGAAAGGTGTATGGAGGCAACCTCATTATCAAACTTGATATGGAAAAAGCTTATGATCGCTTGGAATAGGATTTCATTTTGCAATTGCTTCGGAAATTCGGTTTCAGCCTCCGCTGCATCGCTCAATTCCAACGTTGCTGGAAAGATGTCTGGTTCTCCACTCTGATCAATGGTAGGAGTTTTGGCTTTTTTAAGTCCAGTAGGGGCCTCAGGCAGGGGGACCCGCTCTCTCCATCCATCTTCATCCTTACAGCAGAAGCTTTTAGCAGAGGCATCACAAATCTCTTTTCCTCAGGGAGCTGTCAACCTTACCACCTTTCCCAGTCCTGTCCCACAATCACACACCTTCTTTTTTTTTTTTGCTGATGATGCTATTCTATATCTTAATGGCAGGCTTTCTAATGTCAGAATTCTCCTCAGATTCATTCGAGAATACAAAAGTGCATCAGGCTAGAAGCTCAATGCAGCCAAAACTTCTTTCATTGCCCCAAAGAAGACGTCTCGTAGCAAAGCCCAATGCATCTGCAACCTGACGGGCTTCAATCAGGCGTTCTTCCCTTCAATTTACCTGGGCGTTCCTCTTTCCAAAGGAAAAATTAGGTCCTCTCTCCTGCAGCACGTTGTCTAGAAGATCACCAACAAGGTCGAAGGTTGGAAAGCAAGGATTCTCGATCCTGTAGCTCGAGTAGTGCTCATTAAGCATGTTCTATCAAGCATCCCCATTCACCTTCTGTCAACAACTAACGTTCCTAAGGCTACATCTAATTTGCTCAACAGAGCCTTTGCCAACTTCTTTTAGGGCAGCTCTGAGCTAGGCAACAAGAGGCACTGGGTCTGCTGGGAGAAAATCAGTGCTCCCCTCCAAGAAGGAGGGCTGGGAATTAGGAAAGTTGAGGAAGTTATGAGAGCTCTTCGAGTAAAGATGGCCTGGAACCTGCTGAAAGGCACGTCCCTCTGGGCTGCTTTCTTCTCAGCCCGATATCTGTGGAAATTCTTCTTAACCAATGGGCGGGTGGACTCTGCTACGTCTCCGGTTTGGAAAGAGCTAAAAAAGGTATTACCGTTCACCCTTGCTCATTCGAGATGGCTCCTTGGAGTTGGGAACGTCAGTTTTTGGTTCCACAACTGGTCAGGCAATGGGATCATAGCAGGTGCTGCGGTGACAACCATCCCAACGCATCTCATCAATGCCACAGTCAACGACTTCAATCCAATTTCTAGTTCTTGGAATTTTTCAGACATACAGGACATTATATCCCCTACTGCGATGCAGACGATTCTGGCCTCCGACGTTGCCATTTCTGATCGGCCTGATAAACTGATCTGGGACTTGTCTACGTCTGGGGACTTCTCTCTTAAATCAACATGGAATGACATCAGAAGGCAGCAACCAAGGATTCCATGGAAGTCTTGGATCTGGAACAAACACCTTCTCCCTAAATTAGCTATGTTTGTGTGGAAAACGATTCACAAGGCAGTCCCCACGGATTCGGCGTTGCAGAGATTCGGTATCCCTATTGTTTCCAAATGTGAATGTTGCAGGCTTCCCCTCCCGGCAAGTTCCTTTCCATCGAGATTGGCTCACATCGGGTAGCCTCCTCGTCAAACACACCCCCCCACCCCTATGGACAGTGTCAGCTCAGACACTCTGCTTCCCAGCAATCCGCAACAAGCTCGGGATGTTGTTGATCATTAGGGTGCGGTGGAGTCCCTCGATCACCTCTTCTCTCATGGCCGTATTGCTTTGAGCGTCTGGGGATTTTTCAGCAGGCTGTTCGACATTCCTTTCTTCGATGGCTAGTCAATTCTTCAGCGATTTTATCTCTGGATCACAGCAGCCAGTCACAAATCTTGCTCTACCTTCCTAACTGGCATCCTCCCCAGCGTTGTCATTTGGGAGCTGTGGTTAAGCAGGAATGCAGCGAGATTCGAAGGCCACACCATGTCAGTTAAATCTATCATCTCCAGGGTCTCTTGTTGGCTTCGTGAGATTGGCTTCACCTTCCCTCTCTCAGACATGCGTTCCATGGCTGAGGATGCCATCCTCGGTGCCTTGCAGATCTCATCTTCATCTCCTCCTCAGCCTCGTTATCCGATCATTGTTCGATGGTCCAAACCTCCAATGGGCTGGCTGAAGCTCAATATTGACGATTCGTCGAGAAGCAACCCTGGGGAGAGCAGAGGGGGAGGTGTATGTCGGGATAGTTCTGGCAAGCTCATATTCGCTTTTCACAGATACTACAGAAGAACATCTAACTCGATTGTAGAGGCCCAAGCAATGCTTGATGGTTTGGTCGTTTGTTCCAACATGGGGCTCTTTAACATCATCGTTGAATCAGATTCAAAAGTCACAGTCGAAGCAGCGGAGGATCTCACTTCCTCCATTCCCTGGAAAGTTTGGTACATTATAGGTGCTATATCAGACATAAAAGATGGAGCCTCAATCTGAATTTCTCTCACATCTTTCACCAGGGGAATTTCGTGGCGGATGCTCTAGCCCGTTTGGCGAGTGACGGATGCCCGGATCGGATCTACACAACCCGTTCGTCCCTTTCGAGGCTGGTTAGAGGTCAGCTTGTGCTGGACAACACGGGCTTAGGCACTGTGAGACCCTCGTGATTCATCTCATCTCTCTTCCCTGTCGGTCTGTGTTGCTTAGAGTTGTTCTGCGTCCCATGAGGGGACCTTTGCCTTCCTTCTAGTTTGCTTGTTTGTGTTTACACGATAGGTGTGGTCCTCTCCCTTTTTGTAGGGACCCACCTGAATGGTTGTAAATGCGGTTGTTCAATGGAATTCAAACTTTCCTTAAAAAAAAAAAAAGGCTAATTCAACAAAAATATGGGAAGATGAGCAAAAACAAAATAAAAATCAAAATCAATATAGTGGGAACACACATCACTCTCAACATCGACAAAGGGTAAGACTTATATCCATCACCCTACATAAATTCATACTATCAAAAAATAGGACAACGCCGACGGCTAAAAACCGTCGGCATTAACTTTCCCCGATGGCTTTCAACCGTCGAACGAGCCTTTGAAAAAGGGGGCGTCGATGTTGATCACCGACGGTTTAAAGCCGTCAGGTTTTCGATGGCCAAGACCATTGGAAAACGAGTTCTTAAAAAGTTCTCACGAAAACTTGTTAAAACTAGTGGGCAACTGTGTGAGTGTGTGTGTGTGTGTGTGTGTGTGTGTGTGTGTGTGTGTGTGTGTGTGTATACAGCGCATCCTCAGCTTGCTTCTTTCCTCTCTCACTAAAGAAGCTATGGCAGAAGTGCTCGGTCTCACCACTGCCAGAGACGTCTGGCTTGCCTTGGAAAAATCTTTCAGCCATCGTTCCAAAACACATGAACTCCATCTCAAAGATGAGTTGCAACTGATCAAACAAGGAAACCGCAGCCTCTCCGAATACTCTCGCTCATTCAAGGCGTTATGTGATCAGCTCTCGGTGATGGGTCGTCCGATTGATGATATAGACAAATCTCATTGGTTTCTTCAGGGATTAGGTGCTGATTTCTCCACCTTTTCTACTTCCCAGATCTCACTCACACCCCTTCCCCTCTTCACTGATCTGGTTTCTAAGGTTGAAAGCTTTGCCATTTTCCAGAAATCTTTTGAGCAACCTCCTGTTGTCCCTGCTGCGTTCACCGCCACCCATGGTTCCTCTTCTAACTCTCGTGGAGGTGGTCATTTTAACCAGTTTCGTGGCCGTGGAGGACACCAGCGAAACAGTGGACGTGGTCATGGCCGTCGTCATTACAATCCTCGTTGCCAGATCTGCAAAACCGAGGGTCATACTGTTGATCGTTGTCAAAAACGATATGATAGGGCTGATGCTCAACTTGCTGAAGCATTCACTATTGATTGCTCTCTTTCAACTGAAGTTGAGTCTGATTGGTACATGGATACAGGCGCCTCAGCACATATGACCCCTCATTTGAGTAAACTGGACATATCAGAACCATATTCTGGTAAGGACCGTGTACTAGTTGGCAATGGAGCCTCTCTTCCAATTACCCACATTGGTAGTGTCTACCCTTCTCAAAATATTCAACTGTTAGATGTGCTTGTTGTCCCTCGCCTTACCAAAAATCTTTTATCCATTAGTAAATTAACTACTGATTTTCCATTTACTGTTATATTTACTAATGATCAGTTTATTGTACAGAACCGAATATCAGGAAAGGCGGTGGCAACCGGTAAATGAGAAGGTGGTCTTTATGTGCTAGAACGCGGAAATCAGGCTTTTATTTCTGTTCTTGCTAAAAAATCTCTATGTGCCTCATTTGATTTATGGCATGCTAGACTTGGACATGTCAATCCTTCTGTTATATCTTTATTAAATAAAAAGGGCCATTTATCTGTTACCTCTTTGCTTCCCACTCCGCATATGTGCTCTACATGTCAGTTAGCAAAAAGTCATCGATTGCCTTTTTCTTCTAACGATAGTAGATCTAATAATATGCTTGGCCTAATTTATTGTGATATTTGGGGTCCATCCCCTGTTAAATCTAATGCGGGCTTTCGCTATTATGTGTTATTTATAGATTACCACTCACGTTTCACATGGCTTTACCCCATGAAGCTTAAATCTGATTTTTTTGATATTTTCCTCCGCTTCCAATGATTTGTGGAAAATCAACTCTCAGCAAAAATAAAAAAATTTCAAAGTGACGGCGGAGCCGAATTCACCAGTATTCGCTTTCAATCTCATCTTCAGGACAATGGCATTCATCATCAAATGTCATGTCCTTATACTCCTTCCCAGAATGGACGCGCAGAACGCAAACTCCATCATGTGACTAAAATTGGTCTTGCTCTTCTCTTTCATTCCCATGTTTCCCCTCGCTTTTGGGTTGATGCTTTCAGCACTGCCACTTACATTATTAACCGGTTGCCTATGCCGATCCTTAGCGGTATTTCACCTTTTGAGGTTCTGTATGGTAAGTCTCCTAATTATGAGCATTTTCATCCCTTCGGCTATCGGGTATATCCTTGTTTACGTGATTATGTTTCTAATAAATTTGATCCGCGCAGTTTGCCTTGCATCTTTATTGGTTACAGTTCATCTCATAAGGGCTTCCGTTACTTGGACACAACTACTTCTCGTATTTACATTACTCGGCATGCTCAATTTGATGAGTCTTTCTTTCCATTTTTAGATTCTTCACGTGCACATCCCCCTTCGGAGTTGATCATCTCTAATTTTTTAGAGCCATGCATTTCCATTAGTACCCCTCTGGCTCCATCCTCTGTGCCCACTATTACACGGCCCCTTGCTGACCCTTGCACAATTTGTGATGATTTTCCTGTTTCTGAGTCCATGCAGGTTTCTAGCCCATCCTCCTCTGCTTTGGCTCCTACTGCACGTGAGCCTCGTGATTCCTCAAGCTCTGGCGCTCCCTCCACCGGATCTGGTCCATCCTCCACAGTGTCTAATCAAGCTCCACCTGCTCGTCACTCTATGGTCACTCGAGCTCGAGATGGGATCTTCAAGCCCAAGCATCCGGCTTTTTTTAGCACCTTGCAACCTCCGACCCTTCTACATGCCTTGCTCAATACTTCTGAGCCTAAAGGATTTCTCTCTGCGGCTAAGGATCCTGCATGGCTTGCTGCCATGGATGCAGAAATTGCAGCGTTGCTTAAGAATGATACTTGGGTTCTTGTTCCTCGGCCGCACAATACAAATATTGTGGGCTCCAAATGGGTTTTCAGGACCAAATATCATTCTGATGGCTCCATTGATCGCTTCAAGGCTCGCCTAGTTGCCAAGGGCTACACACAGCTTCCCGGACTTGACTACATCGACACCTTTAGTCCCATGGTCAAAGCTTCCACCGTCAGGGTTGTTCTCTCTCTAGCAGATTCCTGATATCGAATCCGAGGAAATCGACTGTCTAATCGCCGCCCCCTTACGTCAACTTGACGTCAAGAACGCCTTTCTTAATGGTGTTCTTTGTGAAGATGTTTATATGGAACAACCTCCCGGCTATGTTGATCCTCGACACCCTCTTCATGTGTGCAAATTAAAAAAAGCTCTCTATGGCTTGAAACAAGCTCCGCGGGCCTGGTTTCATCGTTTCAGTACATTTCTCTCACAACTTGGATTCTCTTGCAGCCGTGCTGATACATCTCTTTGTCTTCAGTAGGAAAGCTGATCTCATCTACTTGTTGCTCTATGTTGATGACATCATTGTTACAGGGAATAATCCAGCACTTCTCAATCGATTCATTCAGCAGCTGCACGCGGAATTTGCCCTCACAGATTTAGGCTCCTTGAGCTATTTTCTTAGCCTTGAGGTTTCCTCTCTTTCGGATGGACTCTTTCTCAGTCAAACCAAGTATGCTCACGACATTCTTGCTTGTGCTCAATTACTTGACAGTAAGTCTGTTGCTACACCAATGGTTGTGTCTCAGCGCCTCTCCTCTGACGGTGCACCCTTCTCGGATCCCACTCTTTATCGCTCTTTAGTTGGTGCCTTACAGTATTTGACCATCACGCGCCCTGATCTTGCTCAGTCTGTCAACTCCGTTAGTCAATTTCTTCATGCTCCAACTAAAGAACATTTTCAGGCTGTGAAACGTATCCTGCGCTATGTCAAGGGGCACTCTTCACTTTGGCTTAACCTTTTCTGCCTCGCCATCTACTGGTCTATTGGCCTATTCTGACGCCGACTGGGCAGGGTGTCCTGACACTCGGCGTTCCACCTCTGGTTTTTTCATTTATCTTGGGGACAATCTTGTGTCTTGGAGTGCCAAAAAGCAGTCTACAGTTTCCCGCTCTAGTTGTGAATCCAAGTACCGTGCTCTCGCTTTTACCGCTGCTGAGGTTCTATGGCTAACTCATCTCCTACGTGATCTCAAGGTCACCCTCACACATCGGCCTTTGTTACGTTGTGACAACAAGAGCGCGATTTTCTTAAGCTCGAATCCTGTTTCTCACAAGCGTGCCAAACACATCGACCTTGACCACCATTTCTTACGAGAACTTGTTGTCGCTGGCACCCTTTGCACTTAATATGTTTCGTCAAATTTGCAGGTCGCTAATATATTCACCAAAAGTGTTTCACGGCCGCTATTTACTTTTTTCCGATCCAAGCTTCACGTCGGCTGTAATCCCATGCTCAGCTTGCGGGAGGGTATTGAGAATCCTTGTAGATCATCCTCCTTGATTGCATGAGATGTCATACAATCCTCCTTGATTGCATGAGATGTCATACAAATCTGTTTTGATTATTTCTCTTTATTGTAGATATAGATAGCTGTGTAATTAGATTTGTACAATTGTGAAATATTATAAATAGATATACTCACCCATGTAAAGTGGTGTGGTGATTTGCAAACCCTCTCATATGCCACGGCTTATCTCAACCCCATCTACTTTTGTCGTATCGGTAAAATACACTTTGGTCCATCTTCGAGCTCCCCATTTGGGCCAATGTCTCATACATGACTGACGTGCCTCATGCGTGCTCCATCTGCCACATCCACATGTGATAGTGTGAAACGTACGTGTTTACCGATCCATTATTTTTAATGCCACGCATCTCCCACCTTGTCATAACTATGACAATTCGTCGGATCAATATAGTACTCCAGCACGTTCGAAAAGACCTGGACTTAATAAAATTGGTGGGACCCACTGTTGCATATGATCTATATACGTAGTTCGAGCGCATAATACCTTTTACACTAGACAGGTTTGGAGCTTTAAATGAAGAACCCAATGCAACTCTCTTTTCTCCTCTTCTTTTGTATCTCTCTGAGTCCATCGTGTGAATTAGGCATGGCCCAAAATTCAACGGCTGTGATCGATGTGGGCGTGATCCTTGATTTGGATACTTGGGTAGGGAAGATGGGTCAGGCCTGCATTTCCATGGCCCTCTCCGACTTCTACGAAGCTCATAGTTACACCACTAGGCTCGTTCTTCACACGAGGGACTCTAAGGAAGATGTTGTTGGTGCTGCAGCTGAGGGTATGTTATAGCCTTTCTCTGACTCTTTATGTTTTGTTGCAGTAATCATCCATGTTGTATTCATTGTTGATGTTGTTGTGATGCTTTTTCTTTGTCATGTCTAACTGAAGTGCATTTTGGTCTTAACCCAGAGTTGGTGGATACATATCTCACTCTCTTAACATGATATGTGCTGGGATTCCAAGGCTGAGTATTTAGATGGCATGGGATAGGCGTCTGCTGATAGTATTCAGCAAAACTCCCTTTCAAAGTCAATATATATACATGCATGAGAACTCTATTTATTTCAAAAGATGGGCAGTAAAATTCTTTGGTTTTTGATAAACCGAATTAAATATGTTTTTTTTTTTTCCTAACTCATTTTATTTAAGAAAAACTTTTGGACATGATTTAATATATAGAGATTGGTGGTTGACACCTATTGATAGAATTGAGTACAATGTAAAAAATGTAGCAGAGATTGACTAGTTTATATGAGTACTTGATTAGCTTATATAATTATAATTAGTATCATTTTGTTACTTATATACATGCTCAGGTATAGAAATTCTTATTATTTTAATTGTAATCCTCTTTGCTCATGAAAGATAGGCAGGCCAGTTTTTGTTTCTGGCTTCCCCCTGCCCGTATTTGCCTTTTGTAATCCTCTTTGCTCATGAAATGAAAGAGTATTGTTCAAAAAAAAAAAAAAAAGTATAGAAATTCCTATTATTTTAATTGTAGTTTTCCGTTCAAACCTTATTTATACATGACACACTCTGTGTGCACATATAGTTGTTTTTTCACTCCATTTTTTTAAAAGTTTAAATTATATTAAACCTGAACTTTTCATTCTCTAAATGCCTGACGTTTCCATTTTTTAACCAAAATTCTTATAGTTCTTTTAACGATCAAAGTTGAATTAAACATGAAAATTTTCCAGTGTGTTTTTCTATTATTTCTTTTTTTTTTTTAAAGACATGTTGTTATCTCAAACAACCACTTTCTCTACAAGCTCAAGCTTTTATAGGATGGTGTATCAATGGAGCTAACACTAATATCCCCGCAATATTCCCAGCACGTGTGAGGTGAAACTCCACATGGGAACATATTGGGCAAGGGTGAAGAGACACAACTCACACTCAAGTGGGGTAACAAACTTTGTATTAGGAAGTTTAAATAATAATAATAATAATGATTATTATTATCATTATTATTATTATAGGGCTTAACACGGGTAAATTAGCAAACTTATCCGTCTAATTCATCTACAACCTGTAAGAAATAGTGGTGACTAACCTCCCCACATATGGCCTTAATGCACAGCTTTCAAGACCCTCCATTCTTTTGTGGGTCCCATTCTGGATGGAACATATCACTAAAATCACATGAATCAAACAATCCTAACCGTCCAGTTGATGTGAAAAGTAAACTAATTAGGAGTCCGAATTTGAAGGGAATTATCGCATAATCTAAATTTTAATTCTCAGTGCACTGTTCACAGTTGGGACAGCAAGTTGGACGGTCTGGATTTCTGTACAATTGCGGCATGTGCACGTTGAAGAGTCACCCACCAAATTTTAAATGGTGAAGAACTACCATAGGAGCGTACGAGAAGAATTCTAGGATTAGACTTGCCGGGCACAGCAAGGAAAGACTCGGTAACATTTGTCGTCTGTAGTGGGTACCCAGACACTGATCACTCACATGATCAGTCCCCATAGGGTCTCATGTAAAACAAGAAATTGTAGGATTTTTCTACGATGAATTAAATAATATATACAATGGCCCACCATTTTTGGAATCATGCACCGGTTTTCAATTCTGACGAGTATATATATTTTGACCATTGGTTTTTAAGTCCATCGTACCTGGTCTCTCACATTGGAAAGACTCGGTAACATTTGTCGTCGGTAGTGGGTAACCAGACACCAATCACTCACATCATCAGTCCCTATAGGGTCTCATGTAAAACAAAAGATTGTAGGATTTTTCTACGATGAATTAAATAATATATACATTGGCCTACCATCTTTGGAACCACGCACCGGTTTTCAATGCTGAGCATTACTCTCTCTCTCTCTCTCTCTCTCTCTCTCTCTCTCTCTCTCTCTTCTATATATATATATATATATATATATATATATATATATATATATATATATATATATATATACATCCACACACACACGCTACTTGGTGCGGTCCAATTCCCACCGCAAAGAGAAAATTGGATTGTGTACTAAGTAAACTCTATTGGGCCCATTGTGAATGTATGTTGTCTATCCACGCCATCCATTCGTTATTTAAGCACATTTTAATTGTCGAGACCAAAATTGAATCATTTCCAATGCTCAATTAGACCATAGAACAAGAATTATTGGGAATAATAATTTCCACTGTTGAAACCTTTCTAGGGTCTACAGTGATGTCTATTTGTCATCCGACGTGCTCATAAGATCACACAGATATGGATGAAAGGAAAATACAAACATCAGATTGATCTAAAACTTGTGGACTCCAAGAAAATTTTCAACGGTTGACATTCAATTCACACTGTTTCCTATGGTGTGGCCCACTCGAGCTTTGGATATACTTCATTTCTTATTTTAAGCCTTAAATTTATCTGTTAAAATGGATGTAAGGAGTGGATGGAATATATAAATCACGGAGGGCCCCATGGAGTTTACTTAGTACGCAATTCGCTTCGCCGCAAGAGACCTGTGCGTGGATTGGCTATTTACAAGTTGGGAAGCCACCAAATTTTGTGGCCCACCATGATATACGTTTTGTATCCACGCCGTCCATCCATTTGGAGAGATCATTTTAGGGTAATATCCAAAGAATGAGTCACATCCAAAGCTCCAGTGGACCCCACCGCATAAAACAGTGGGGAGAGTGACGCCACCATTAAGTAGGGATTAGATACTGACAAGGGTACATGAATTAGATATTGACAGGTTGAGTAGGGAGACTGGCTACTAAAGTGACGTCACCAAGTTCTGTGGACCCCACTGTGATGTATGTGTTGAATTTACAATGTCCATCCATTTGGAGATATTATTTTAAGCCATGAGCTAGAGAATGAGGTAGATCCAAAACTTTGGTGGACCCCACCACAGAAAATAATGGGAAGATTGATGCCCATCGTTGAAACCTTTCTATGGCCCACCATGATGTTTTTTTGAAATCTAACCTGTTCAAAAGTTAACAAAAACATTAAAGAGAAGGAAAAATACAAATATAAGCCTGATTGAAAGCTTTTGTGGCCTTTAGAAGTTTTTAATGGTGGCCTCACTGTCCCCACTGTTTTCTGTGGTGGGGTCCACTGGAGCTTTGGGTGTGACTCATTCTTTGGATATTACTAGAAGTGGGCATCGAGCCGAGTCAAGTCGAGGTGGGCATCGAGTCGAGTCGAGTCGAGGTGGGCCAAGCTTGGCTTGGCTTGTCCATATATGTACTCGAGTTCGAGCTCGAGCTTGGCCTCGAGCTCAACATTGAAGCTTGGTTTGTTTGCCAAAGCTATCGAGTCGAGTTCGAGTCGAGCTAGTGGTTCGAGTCGAGTCGAGTTTACCTCAAGTCGAGCTCGAGCTTGTTGGGTGAGAGAGTAATGGATTCTGTTCTTGATCCTCCTCCATTGATGAAAAATTCAAAAATCTTAAGAGAATTAAAGCAAAACCTGATGAAAAAACCAAACAAAGCTTCGAATCAGATGAAGAAACCTGTAAGAACCAATCTGTTCTTGATATTTTTCCACCAGCAGAAATCCAAGTACTAGAAAAGAAACAAAGCAGAACACGGATCAAAAATCCAAGTAAAGAGCTCTAGCCAATCAGATCATTTGATTTCCTTGAAGCTCTAACAAATCTGAGAAGAACTCATCTCGAATTTCTTGGGTTTTTCGCCTAAGAAGTAGATCTCAAGAGATTGAAATCATACTATTGTGGAGCTGAAATGAAAACTAGTGGTGGCTGGCAGTGAGCAGAGAAAGAGAAGAAAGGGAAAGGGAAGGAGGTGCGTGCGATCGGGTAGAGACTCTAGGGTTTATTTTTTATTTTTTTATTTTTAAGTTTAAACTTAAAACTTATATTAATATATATATATATATATATAATATAATATATATATATATATATAATATTTAATATATTTATTAATCGAGCCATGAGTCGAGCTCAAGTTCGAGCTTCGAGTCGAGTCGAGTTGAAATGCCCCCTGGTCGAACTTGGCTTGAACTCAACTCGAGCTTCAAATAATTAGCTTGGCTCGGCTCGAATCGGCCATTCAAGCCGAGTCAATCCGAGCTAACTCGAGCCGAGTCGAGCGAGCTTTTCGAGCATGCTTGACTCGTGAACAGCCTTAGATATTACCCTAAAATGATCTCTCCAGATGGATGGACGGCGTAGATACAAAACATATATCATGGTGGGCCACAAAATTTCGTGACACCACTTCTCAACCTTTCAATAGCCAATCTGTGCCTTGGTCCCCCACGGGGAAGGAATTGCGCAATGAGTAAGCTTTGTGGGGCCGCCATGATTTATATATTCCATCCACTCCTTACATCAATTTTGATGGATAGTTTTAAGGATTAAGCCAAAAAATGAAGTATATCCAAATCTCAAGTGGGCCACACCATAGGAAACAGTGTGAACTGAATGTCAACCGTTGAAATTTTTCTTGGGGTCCACATGTTTTGGATCAATCTGATATTTGTGTTTTCCTTTCATCCATGTATGATCTTATGAACAGGTCGGATGACAAATAAACATCACTTTAGACCGTAGAAAGGTTTCAATGGTGGAAATTATTATTCCCAATGTTTCCTATTCTATGGTCTACTTGAGCATTGGAAATGATTCAATTTTAGTCTCAACCATTAAAATGCACTTGAAAAATGGATGGATGGCATGGATAGACCACATCCATTCACAGTGGGCCCAACAGAGTTTATTCGGTACGCAATCGGATTTCCTCTTTGCAGTGGGAATTGGACCGCACCAAGGTAGCGTGCGGGATGGTTTGCAGGAGGCCGTTACTCTCTCTCTATAATAATAATAATAATAATAATAATAATAATAATAATAATAATAATATTATTATTATTATTATTTATTATTATTATTATTATTATTATTATTATTTTGACCACTGGTTTTTTAAGTCCATCGTACCTGGTCTCTCACATTGGATTAATTATCCCGATACCATTATTAGGACGTTTTCAGTTGGAAAGTGGACCCTTGTTTTATCTTCTTCTTAGCTGTCAATCTGCAGTCACAAACAGGAATGTTTACATTGTCTTATTGGAGAAATGTTCCAGTGCTTCTAGTTGTATCGGTTCAGCTGGACAGGCAATTTGATCAATCTGCACTGTCCCTTAAGCACAACTTGAACTGATCGGATGATCCGGATCTATCCTAAATTTGGTGTTATTCTCTATAGCAATCCTTTTAATAATCCATGAAACGGATGGTTATGATTGCCTAACAAAAGTGATTCTTTAGAATCATAAGCAGTCCATGAAATGGATGGTGTAATCCTGACCGTCCATATTAAAGGATGCAACTCAAATGGTCAGTATCCATGCGAAATCATGCAATGGTCACATGGTAACCCATAAAAAATGAGTTGGACCTAATGATCAGTGGACCGATTAATGGGACAGCCTAAGTGACTTATGCAACTAGGAGCACATAATCTACAGTGTTCTGCAAGCAGTGGAGTATTGCACGTGTGAGGAAAGCATTTAAGCTGTCCCTAAAGATCAGGGTCGTTTCATGGTGAAATTAATAGGGTGCCCTAAAAGACGTGTCAATTCAACTATTATGTGAGTGGACAACCTTTCCAAAAACTTCAAATTCACATGATTGGCAAAGCCATGATTGCTCCGGCTGATACTTGGGTACTCCATTTTCACGGTGGGATGACATACATATACCTCAGGGCCCTCACAGGCAAGACTTAGGAGATTAGATGCGTATTGGGTACTACCCCGACCAGAGGAGGATGGTCGTGTTAGGGCTTTATAAGGCCCACGTTAATGTATATATTTTATCCTTGCCAGCTATCCATTTTGACAGATCATTTTTAAGAATGATCCCAAAAGAAGGCAGATTGAAGGCTCATGTGGACTACACTACAGGAAGTAGTGTGGATTGAAAGCCACTACCAGAAAAATGGGCAAAGGCTACGGACAAAATCCGTAGCCATAGACCTATTGCTACGGATTTAGTCCGTAGCACGACCGTAGTCGTAGGTGCCATAACAACAGGTCTGGAACCTATAGCTACAGATTTAATCCGTAGCTATAGGTTAAAATGGCCACGGACTTTATCCGTAGCAGTTATGTCCGTAGCTATAGATTGCAACAGCTACGGACTTAATCACCACCGCTACGGATATAGTCCGTAGCTATATCTGGAAACGGCTACGGATATAAGCCGTAGCAGTTATATCCGTAGGTGTAGGTTACCACAGCTACGGACACTACCAAAAAATGTACAAACGCTACGGATTAAATCCGTAGCCATAGATATATGGCTACGGATTTGTCCGTGCAAATAATATGAGTCAGTAACTATCCGTAGTTCTTACCAATATGCCAAATTTCACCTGTCAGATTAGTGGCTACTATTACAATGTCCGTAGCTATTTTGAACATTAAAAAATTTTATATTATCATTTGTTCATTCAATTACCACATGTACAATCATTCATTCATTCAATTACAATCCTTCATTCAATCAATTACAATTACAATCCTTCATTCAATCAATTACAATCCAATTCATTCAATCAATTACAATCCAATTCATTCAATCAATTACAATTACAATTACAATTACAATAATACTGAAAATACAAGTCTTTGGCTTCATTAGAGAAATTAATGTGCTTGCACTTCAAAGATGAAATTTCAACTGAGCCGTTCAGATATTCCATCATCCTACAAACAGTCATGTCACTTATAAATTAGAATACCCATTGGAGAAAAGAAAGACAAAGTGAAAGAAGTGCATCATGTATAACCATTTTTTTCTTAATAAATTTTAAAAAAAAACTTAAAGATGAATGAAATTAACACAAAAGAAATGGTCTCACCATATGATTATAGGTTTAGGTTTAGGTTATAGGTTTTGGGATTTGAGAATGAGT
Source organism: Magnolia changhungtana (assembly GCA_030180095.1). Lineage (NCBI taxonomy): Eukaryota > Viridiplantae > Streptophyta > Magnoliopsida > Magnoliales > Magnoliaceae > Magnolia > Magnolia changhungtana. The sequence continues at coordinate 1,528,726 of JASAUF010000547.1, read as the reverse complement.
TTGGGTTTAGGTTATAGGTTTTGGTTTTGGTTATTGGTTTTGGTTTAGGTTAAGGTTTAGGTTATTGGATTTGAGAATGGGTTCGGGTTTAGGTTATAGGTTTTTGTTTTGATTTTAGTTTAGGTTATAGGTTTTGGTTTAGGTTATAGGTTTTATTTGAGAATGGGTTCGGGTTTAGGTTATAGGTTTTGGTTTTGGTTTAGGTTATAGGTTTTGGTTTTGGGAATTGAGAATGGGTTCGGGTTTAGGTTATAGGTTTTGGTTTTATTTAGGTTATAGGTTTTGGTTTAGGTTTAGGTTAAGGTTTAGGTTATAGGTTATAGGTTTTGGTTTAGGTTAAGGTTTAGGTTTTTGGATTTGAGAATGGGTTTGGGTTTAGGTTATAGGTTTTGGTTGTGGTTATAAGTTTTGGTTAAAGTTTAGGTTTTCATGGATTTGAGAGTGGGTTCGGGTTTAAATAGGTTTTAGTTTTGGTTTAGGTTATAGGTCTTGGTTAAGGTTTAGGTTTTTAATTTGAGAATGGTTTCGCGTTTAAGTTATAGGTTTTGGCTTTATTTAGGTTATAGGTTATGGGATTTGAGAATGGGTTCGGCTTTAGGTTATAGTCTTTAGTTTAGGTTATAGGTTTTGGTTTAATTTAGGTTAAGGTTTAGGTTTAATTATAGGTTTTGATTTGAGAATGGGTTCGGGCCTAGGTTATAGGTTTTGGTTTAGGTTATAGGTTTTGAGATTTGAGAATGGGTTCGGGTTTAGGTTATTATGGTTTTGGTTTAGGTGAAAGGTTTAGGTTTTTTGGATTTGAGAATGGGTTCGGGATTAGGTTATAGGTTTTGAGATTTGAGAATATTTCGGGTTTAGGTTATAGGTTATGGTTTTGGTTTTTGAGGCCGAGGTTTAGGTTTTTTGGGATTTGAGAATGGGTTCGGGATTAGGTTATAGGTTTTCTCCAGATTTTGAGAATGGGTTCGGGTTTAGGTTATAGGTTATGGGTTTTGGTTTAGGTGAGGTTTAGGTTTTTTGGGATTTGAGAATGGGTTCGGGGTTAGGTTATAGGTTTTAGCCAAGGTTTAGGTTATAGGTTTTGGTTAAGGTTTAGGTTTTGGATTTGAGAATGGGTTCGGCTTAGGTTATAGGGATTTTGGCCAAGGTTAAGGTTTAGGTTTTTGGATTTGAGAATGGGTTCGGGTTTAGGTTTTGATTTAGGTTTAGGTTATAGGTTTGGTTTAGGGATTTGAGTTTAGGTTATAGGTTTTGGTTTAGGTTAAGGTTTTGGTTTAGGTTAAGGTTTTGGTTTTGGATTTAAGTATGGGTTCTGGTTTATGTTATAGGTTTTGGTTTTGGTTTTGGTTTAGGTTATACGTCTTTGAGAATGGGCTCGGGTTTAGGTTAAGGTTTAGGTTTAGGTTTAGGTTATAGGTTTTTTTAGGGATTTGAGAATAGGTTCGGGATTAGGTTATAAGTTTTGGTTTTGGTTTAGGTTATAGGTTTTGGGATTTGAGAATGATTCAGGTTATAGGTTTGGTTTGGTTAAGGTAAAATAGATTTAGGTTATAGGTTTTGGGATTTGAGAATAGGTTCACAGGTCCATTCGTTTTGGTTTTGGTTTAGGTTATAGGTTTTGGTTTTGGTTTAGGTTAAGGTTTAGGTTATAGGTTTTTGGATTTGAGAATGGGTTATGGTTTAGGTTTAGAATCGGGTTCATGTTCGGGATTGGGTTTAAGTCTTGGTTTCAAGTTTAGGTTTAGGGTTTAGGGTTAATTAGGTTATAGGTTTTGGTTTTGGTTTAGGTTATAGGTTTTGATTATTATTATTATTATTTTGACCACTGGTTTAGGTTAAGTTTTGGTCGTACCTTTAGGTCTCTCACATTGAGAATAATTATCCCGATACCATTATTAGGACGTTTTTCAGTTGGAAAGGTGGACCCTTGTTTTAGGATTTCTTCTTAGCTGTCAGGGATCTGAGTTTAGTTATAGTTTTGGTTTTGGGAACAGGAATGTTTACAAGGTCTAGTTTTATTGGAGAAATGGGTCCAGTTTAGCTTCTAGGTTGTATTTAGGTTCAGGTTGGACAGGCAATTTGATCAATCTGAGTTTGTCCCTTAGGCACAACTTAGTGAACTGATCGGATGGTCCGATTAGGTTAAATTTGGTTTTTGTTATTCTTTATGTATAGGTTTTGGTTTTTTAGTTTTGGTTTAGGATGGTTATGATTTAGGTTAACAAAGGATTCTTTAGAATCATGGGTTCAGTCCATAAGTTTTAGTTGGTTTAGGTTATGGTTTTGGGATTTGAAATCTCTGACCGTCCATATTAAAGGATGCAACTCAAATGGTCAGTATCCATGCGATAATCATTTTGGGATTCAAGATGGGTAACTCATAAAAAATGAGTTAGAACCTTCATGTTCCTGATCAAGTCTTGGTTTTCAAGAATTAGGGACAGGTTTAGGTTAGAGAGTTGAGATTAACTAAGTGCAGTTTAGCTCTAATTGAGTTTAGGTTATAAGCAGTGGAAAAGGCACGTGTTTAGGCATAGGTTTTGGGATTTGAGAATAGTTTTACATTATAAGTATAGGTTTAGGTTAGGTTATAGGTTTTGGTTTGGTTTAGGTTATAGGTTATGGGATTTGAGAAATGGGTTCGGGTTTAGGGATTTGAGTTTAGGTTAAGGTTAAGGTTTTATGTGAGTGGACAACCTTTCCAAAATTAGTTCAAATTCAGAATGGGTTGGCAATAGCCATTTGTTTTGATTTTGGTTTAGGTTGATAGGTTTTGGTTTAGTTATAGGTCCATAGGTTTACGGTTTTGGGATTTGAGAATGGGTTCATATAGGTTAGGTTTTGGTTTTCACAGGTTAAGACTTAGGTTTTGGGAATTGAGAATGGGTTCTCACCCCATGGACCAGAGCACCATGGATAGGTGAGGAGGAAGGATTTAAGCTACGTTAATCATTATTTTATCCTTGCCAGATCCATTTTGACAGATCATTTTTAAGATTAAATCCGTAGCTAAAGGCCCTCACATTCTATAGCCTTTGCTCGATTTTTTGGTAGTGAGCCTACATTGAAAAAAATTGAAGCCACAGAAGTTTTGGATCAAGCTGATAATATGTTTTCCCTTCATCCATGTTTATGTGTATTTATGAACAGGTTGGATGCCAAATAAACATAAAAATAAGCTTTGAGAAGTTTTCAACGGTGGGATTTCAATCCCCACTGCTGCCTGGCATATGGTACACTTGAGCCTTCCATCAGCCTCTTTCTTAGCTCATGCTCTAAAATGATCTGGCAAAATAGAAAGACATATAACGTGCATAAAACATATACATCACAATGGGGTCGTAGAGTCCCCAAGATGACCATCTGTCTCGAGCTAGGTCCTACTGTGGGTAGTCCCAATACGCGTCCAAGATGTGTTCTACTACCTCTTTACCATGGAGCTCTTAAGCTAACAAATTATGAAAAACAGACCTAACTCAGACGTTAGTGTAGAGCCTACATGGGCATATGTATGTGGTCCAATACATCCAACCTGTTTTAAGAAATTCAATAAGAAATATTTTGGATTAAAATTTTGAATTTAAATTTTATATTATATTCCTCTTATATTTTGAATTCAAATTTTGTATTTGTTCTTGAAAGCTATTGTAGCCTACATATTCAATTTATATGGAAAAAAAAAATATGACATAGGTCAGTAGGAAAATTTACTCATCATTTTCCTTGGAAATGAAAGGAAACGAAACACTGTTTCCGTGAAACTCACTTTGCGCTAGCCTGTGGAACCGAATGGCATTGAATTGTATTAGATGGGATTAACATCATTAAAGCACAATGATTGCAGGTCTGAAAATACCATTGTATTGTAGCCGTCCAATCCCATGTTTGGGATAAAAAAAAAAATTGCCACGGAAAAACACTAAATTAAGCAAAATCATGTTTGGTGGACCATGGAATTGTATTCAACGGACCAAATTCACAACAAATGTTATTCACTTATATATATGTAACCAGAATGTCATGTGTAAACACAGTATATGGATGGACAACATGGATAAATGTGTGTATCAAAGTGGGGCCCACATGTGTAATGGATTTCAAAATCTATGAAAATCCTCAATGGGACCAAATGCAATTCAATGGGACTAAATGCAAAATTCGATCCCATCTAATCCCGACCTTTTCCATCCTTTCCAAATGCTGGATGGAATTGCATGGGACCAAATGCAATCTATCCCACCTAATCCCATCTGATACACTGTGCCAAACGTCCCCTAAATGTTTCTTAGAAGTAATTTATAGGAAATACCAGTTTGGAATTTTTTATTTTTATTGAAATATAAGCAAATTTATTTTTCTACCTCTGGCCTTAAAAAAGACATTTTGGCACAATGAAACGAAAATGGCCAAATGTGCTACCATTCATCACATATGCCAATGTTCCATATGTGTCACCATCCACCTTCTCTTGTGCACCATATGTGTAAAATGTCTACATGTGCTAATGTGTCACACATAACACTATCCATCTTCTCTTGTGCCCACATGTGCTAATGCGCCAAATGTATGACCATTCTTCTCTTGTAACCCACATGTGCAAAGCACTCCACAAGTGCCAGTGTATCATCGTCGAGGGCTTTATTATTATTTTTTTTTTACTGAAATAAAGCATGTCCATTTCAAAACGAACGGTCTGTATTAACACATCCAAGCAGAATACAAAAGCGTTACCCCGGTTCTAACTATAGAACTACCCCATTAAACCCAAAACCCTATCTTCAAGAGCTGGTGAATTTCGTAACGGCCTTGGTGCCCTCCGACACGGCATGCTTGGCAAGCTCCCCAGCCAAGACGAGACGAACGGACGTCTGGATCTCCCGCGATGTGACGGTGCGCTTTTTGTTGTAGCGAGCCAGCCTGGAAGACTCCTGGGCCAGCTTCTCGAAGATGTCGTTGATGAAGCTGTTCATGATGCCCATGGCCTTGCTGGAGATGCCAATGTCGGGATGAACCTGCTTCAAGACCTTGAAGATGTAGATCTTGTAGGTTTCTGCGTTCTTCTTCGAACGCTTCTTCTTCTTCTTGTCTCCGCTCGCCCCACCGCCTTCTTTCGGGAGTCGCTTCTCGGCCTTGGGCTTCTTCTCAGCAGGTGGCCTTGGGCTTCTTCTTATCATCGTCGAGCAGAAATTGCTCCAAATATGCCACATGTGCTTATGATGCCATGTGCCCAAGTGCTGCCATCCCCCAAGTGTCCACATCTCCAAAAAAAAAAAAAAAAAGTGTCCACATCTCCATGTGCTAGCTACTAACATGTGACTTGTGCTACTACACAACTTCAAGCACCTCACATGTACCGCATGTGCCATAATTTAACTTCAACTACGGGCATAAACTACGTATGCCACATGTGCCACTAATCCAACTTCAAGGATCTAACATGGGTCACATATGTAATTTGTCAAATGCTAGTGACTATGTAGAAATTTTTTCTCAGAGATTCCTTTTTTCTTTTTATCTATTTATTTATTTATTGAAAATAAATCCTTAATTTGTTGAAAATCTGGTTGAAAAACAAAATTTTCGAAGAAACGTTGCTGCACTCTTTCCTATGGTTTCCATGAATACAAGCATGCTCTTATAAAATTTATCCACAATATTGCTGGTGATGAAAATTGAATGGCCCAAAAAATCTAGTTAAGAGGGCCAAATCATAGAAACCCAAAAACCTTGGCATCCATATGGTGGCCCACTTAATGGGTGGATAACATGATTTTTGGGACATCTCAAATAGGTTAACATTGTTAGACCACTTGGGTGCGATACATGTACCATCAGTGACCCCACGCCCCAGTTAACTATAAGTGAGACCTTACCTAATTGGAATAATACAATCATTGTAGAATCTAGGCACACGGCGAGTTTGATTGCCATCGAGTTTTCTCATGATTAAAGTGAGCTTTTACTAATGACTGAGTCAATGTCAACTTAGAAGGTTGATTGACTTTTGGTCATTTCAATATTAGTATGAGCTGGCTGATGTGACACCCGAGATGTGATCACATGCAATCCAATGGATAGGATTGCACCGAGTCTGATCCGAACAATCTAACCGTCTAGATTGCTCTAATCAAACCCTTGTATCATGCAAACACATACGTACCTCTGAATTCAATCTTCTGCTCTTGTGCATGGTAGCTTTGGACCTGTTGAAAAATATCCAAGTCAAAGCTATCATAGGACCAGAATCGTCGACCCAAGCCGAGTTTGTGGCAGATCTTGGCAGCAAATCTCAAGTGCCCATCTTGTCCTTCTCAGCTACAAGTCCTTCTCTCTCTTCATCCCGAACTCTCTACTTCATCCGGACCGCACATAATGACTCATCTCAGGTCAAGGCCATCGCAGCCATTGTTCGAGCCTTTGGATGGAGAGAAGTGGTCCCCATCTACGAAGATACTGATTACGGACGTGGAGTCATACCCTTCCTCACCGATGCCCTCCTAGATATTGATGCCAAGGTCCCATACCGGAGTGTTATCCCTTCTTCGGCAACGAATGATCAGATCCTTAAAGAGCTAAACAAGTTGAAGACCATGCAGACTAGGGTTTTCGTTGTCCACATGTGTTTTTCTGGTCTTGGGTCCCACTTTTTCTCGAAGGTGAAGGATGCAGGAATGATGAGCGAAGGTTATGTTTGGATTACAACGAATGGGATAACAGATTTCTTGGATTTAATGGCCTCTTCTGTCATTGATTCGATGCATGGCGTCTTGGGCGTGAAACCTTACGTGCCGAAATCAATAGAACTCGACAATTTTACCCCAAGTTGGAGAAGGAAAATCCTCTTAGAGAATCCAAGAATCGGAAAAGCTGAGCTAAGCACAATAGGACTATGGGCATATGATACTGTCCATGCATTGGCAATGGCGGTAGAGCAAGTCGGGGCTATGAAATTCCACTTCCGAAGGCCAGAAGCCAACCAAAACTCCAACGATTTAGCAAGCTTGGGAGTCTCAGAAAAAGGCCCGGAACTTCTTGACGCCATCTTAAATACCACATTCGAAGGCCTTAGTGGCAAATTCCATCTCATTGACAGGCAATTGCCATCGTCAGCTTTCCAAATAATCAATGTGGTCGGGAAAGGAGGGAGTGAAATTGGGTTTTGGACACCAGTATCTGGACTTTCGAAGGTACTAAATGAGACTAGCAGCAAAATGTACTCAGCTTCCATGGACGATCTTATGCATGTAAACTGGCCAGGACAATCAAAGGCATTGCCAAGAGGTTGGGTGATAGCCTCCAATGAGAAGAAGTTGAGAATCGGTGTTCTGGGGAGAAATGAATATAGTGAAATGATGAATGTCAGTGTGAATAACGACGGCAATGTGACCGTCGTGGGGTTTTGCATGGATGTGTTTGATGCTGTAAGAAAGCGGTTACCATATGACCTCCCTCACGAATTCGTGCCATATACAAATGCGAGTGGAAGAAATGAAGGGACTTACAATGACCTTATTTATCAGGTTTATCTTCAGGTGAGTGGAACTTCAGAACGGGCTCATGTTTCTTTTTTCTTTCCTTCTTTCTTTTTATTTATTTATTTATTTTTTATTATTATTATTTATATATATACTCATCTTCCGTGGGAAAATCTACATGCACTTGCTTTTTATTTTAAAGGCTGTTTGGGTGGAAGAATTCCAAAACATGGATAGGAGAAACCTTCATGAAAATTTGAAAAAGAAAAACATTAAAAACTGTAAAAAAGAATGCCTAGTTTACTGCTTGTTTTGCAACTGAAGTAATTTTCATGAAAATTGCCTAGCTAAAAGTTTGGGTATTTTTAAGTTTTAAAACATAAAAGTGATTATCTTACCTCGACAACGTCTGGAACATAATCCTTGACCACCGTTGGATTTGCGTCCCTTATTATGACTGAATCCTTGGCTGCTTTTGGATGCACGTCCCTTATCGTGACCACTCTGTCTATCCTTTGCTTGTCTAGAACTCCTTTGGCAACATTGGCATCGACTGCATACCTAAATCTCACGAATGCGTGACCCCTGTACCACATCGAATTTGGGGATTTGCAAACGTAGACATTGGCCACCTTGCTATACCTCTGGAAAATCCCTCCAGGTCTTCCAGATTGCAAGCGAACGTTAGGTTCCCCCACCATGTTTTTTTTTTCTTTTTTTTTTTTTTTGTATGGCAGGGTGCCCGAATGTTGCTCTGGGTCCTTGTATAGTTTCTCTTAGTTGAATGATATGATATGATACTTTCTTCCCAAAAAAAAAAAAAAACGTTAGGTTCCCACGGATTAAGCGTTGAAGGCCTTCTCTGACTTTACTCCTTAATTTTGACCTCAATCCATAGAAGCTCCTGAGAATGATGGGCAGATATGTCTCTGCTTCCTTCTGGAGGAAGATCTGCCAAAGAACTTGGTGACATTGCCTCGGTAGCAAGATTCGCTACTGACTCTATCCGTCGCTAATGCCCATCGTTCATTTTTACATCCATCCTTATGCATGTGTGTGAAATTAGCAAATCTCTAACTTATTTAAGGTTGATACATGAGATCTGATGGGTCAGTCAGGCACGACCACATGGCAATCTGTGTGGTGATTAGAGTGGGTCGCGGATGATTTCATAGCTAAGATGGACCGGAAAAGGCCCGATCTGAGGCGGAAGTGATCCGGACCGTCAGAACCTTAAAACGAACGTATCTCACCAACCGGAATGAGCTATACGATGTACCCTATATGACTTTGGGGTAGGACGAGTTACTTTAGCCACCCAACCCTGCTTTGCTGGGTTGCCCACCCCAAATTTCCAGAGATTCCATCAGATTGACGGTCGAATTTCCGTTATTTATAGTAAGTTTTAGTTTGATTATAACTCTTCATCCGTTGGACTTTAGGAGTTGCGTCCAACGTGAAAAGTACTTAGAATAATTAGGAGAATAACATTGTTAAGCCAAATAGGACACTATTTTTAGCCGAAAACCATGAGGTCCGGTGGAAATCATGACCATCTATAAATAGTAAGTTTACTATTTATAGTAAGTCACGATTTTTAGGAGTTCTAGTTATAGTTTAATTCTGAAACTTCTTCCAAGGTTTAGTATCCCAATTTAAAGGGTTGTAAACTCATTTATTTCAATTATCAATCAATTTACGAATTTCTAGAAATTATTTTTATTTTCTTATTTTTCTCGTGAATTTGAGGAATCTTTGTGAGGAGTTCAGAGAAGCTCCGTGGATCTGGAGCAGTTATCCTTGAGGTCCGTGGATTTGGAGTAGTTTTCCTTGAGGAAGATAGTGATTGACCTCATCACGTTCATCCTTGCCTCATGATCACATAAGATTAGTTTTTTTTTTTTTTTTTTTTTTTTTTTTTTAACTGAAACCATTCCATTCATTAATCACAGAAAAATTACAGCCATTCGGGTGGGACCGAACAAAAAAAGGATACAGCCCACACCTATCATATAAAACAGGGTAAAGCTAAAAAAAAAAAAAAAAAAAAACAATCAAGGGCCTAACAAGGCTCCACTACTCTGAAGGTGAAAAAAAAACCTCTAGCTTACTGGGCAGATCTGATTGTCCCAACCTTTTTTGATTTCACATATATATATATATATATATATATATATATATATATATATATATATATATATATATATTTATAAAATCGATCGATCATCTTAATAGATCCTAATCCAACCTTATCAAGGAAAATGGAACCTCTAACTTTCCAATAGACGTTCGAACGATGCATTCGCTTGAGTAGCACTTCCTAACCGGGCCATCAAATCCGCAGGCGAGTTCCCTTCCCTTAGAACATGTACAAATCTGATGTGACCTCTGCGTTGCAGCTGATGAATCCTATATAACCACATTTTCCATTTCCAACCTTGCTTCGCCGCTCCAGTGAGCAGATCAACAACCAGTTTTGAATCCGATTCTAGAATGATTTGACTATAACTCCTTTGAATTCCTAAAAGGAGGCCATCATACACCGCACGCAATTCTGCAACCGTGTTAGAACCGACCCCATAACCTGCAGAAAAAGCGAAAAGGAAATTACCCATCTCCCCTCTGCCGATACCTCCTCCTCTCGAACTGCCCGGATTGCCTCTGGATGACCCATCAACATTAATTTTCACCCAGCCAGACGATGGCCGCTCCCATCTAATCAGAACTGCTCGGCCGCAAGATCTATAGGCAAAAGGTGAGACAACACTTACTCTAGTCTGATCGGTCCTTCCTGAACCAGGCGCGCATCTGTTGGCGATAGAATTGCTGAGAAGAGCATCCCACCACCTGATTCTGGCAAGAATACGATCTGACGATACCGGCACACCGTCGAAAACCGCACCATTTCGTGCTTTCCAGATCTCCCAAATAACTGTGCAAGGAATAAGCATTCGACTCATAAAGTTGGACCGCATTGAAGAGATAGCCGCCCACCACTGAGATAACCGAGATTCAACCGATAATGCTGCCATAACAGAAATGCCAAACCATCTGCCCACAGTTTGCCAAGCCGTCAGAGCAATGTTGTTGTTAACGAATAATAATAATTAGTTGGTGATGAGCTACATGTATTAAAATAATAATAATAATAATAATCTTGGTTTTTGGCATGCCAAGGCAATTAGTTGTAGGTTGCTCATAATAGGTTTGGATACCTATCATTTTTGTAATTTCAAGCAGATCTAATTTGAACTGCACATAAGATTAGTTGGTGATGAGCTACATGTATTAAAAATAATAATAATAATAATAATCTTGGTTTTTGGCATGCCAAGGCAATTAGTTGTAGGTTGCTCATAATAGGTTTGGATACCTATCATTTTTGTAATTTCAAGCAGATCTAATTTATTATGCTTTTCTGATTGGATAAACAGGCATTCGATGCAGTGGTGGCGGACGCAACAATCCTAGCCAACCGATCTAAGTACGTCGATTTTACATTGCCCTACACTGAGTCAAGTGTGTCCATGGTGGTGCCGATCAAGGACGACGAAAGTAAGAAAGCATGGATTTTCTTGAAGCCTCTGAGTGGGAATCTATGGCTGACAAGCGCAGCTGCCTTCGTCTTCACAGGCTTCGTGGTGTGGGTTCTTGAACACAGGATCAATGACGATTTTAGGGGCCCACCTGCTCATCAGATTGGCGTGATGTTCTGGTTCTCCTTTTCTACGCTTGTCTTTGCACACAGTTGTGTCCCTGTCCTTTCTCTATTTCAATTTCTAAATTTCTCAATTTCTATTTCTATTTTAATAATCACACCCATCAGATGTTTCTAACCATCCAATCAACGGCCTGGATTTGGATAGGAAAATGGCAGTGATCCACGGGAGTGCGTGTATCGGTTGGATGGTTAGCAGCATCATTCACATGAGGTGAGATTTTTAGGACATGTCTGGTGACTTGTAAGGTTGTGATCAATGCCCATTTGAACCTATATATCCAACTTAAGTATGTAGTTTTTGAGTGATGATCCACAGCTGCTGGAGCACTAGGCTATTTTCTCCTCTTTGTATAGGGATATAGCGCAGGCCAGTCAATTGACCGGCAATTCACTATCTTAGGTCTAACCTTCATTTTGATGGGCCAACATGCAGAAATTACACCCATTAGCTAGATGATCCTATCCGTCTACAAGATAGCCTTGATTTTTATTGCCAACCCTTTCCCAAGCCGTGGATGGGATGGTTAGGATCATCTGATGAAAGTGACCCTTTCAACCCTTTCGCAGTCCATGGTGGACCCCACTTAATGGATGATTCAAATGGTTGATTAGACCAGACCTATTTGTCTGTAAACAAATCTTTGGCCATCCATTTGTCCAATGTTTATAATCATCTGATCCGTTTTTTTTTTTTTTCTTTTTTTTTTTTTTTCATTTCTGGTGGCCCATGAAGATTGAGATGGGAAAACATGGAAGACACAGATTGATTGGTTAGATGTTGGATATTTAAGAAAAATTAAATAATTTTTTTAATGGTTGCAGAGGAGAAGGTGGTGAGCAACTTGTCAAGGTTCGTTGTGATCATATGGGTGTTCGTCGTCCTCATATTGACTTCCAGTTATACTGCAAGTTTGGCTTCAATGCTGACCGTCCAACAGCTCCAGCCCACCGTAACGGACGTCAATGATCTCATCAGAAATGGTGAGAACGTGGGGTACAATAAGGATTCTTTTGTTCTGGGACTATTAACGCGCTTGGGTTTTGATGATTCAAAGCTCATGGCCCTTGCCACCGCAGAAGAGTACAACGAGGCCTTGTCTAAGGGAAGCAGGAATGGTGGGGTTGCGGCCATCCTTGACGAGCTCCCTTACATCAAGCTGCTACTCGGCAAGTACTGTGGTCTTTACATGATGGTGGGTCCCACCTACAAGACTGGTGGATTTGGCTTTGTAAGTCTCTCTCTCTCTCTCTCTCTCTCTCTCTCTCTCTCTCTCTCTCTCACGACTTGAATGATTTTCCTAACGAATCCAACATAGAAATGCCCATTAATCAGAGGTTAGTATTGCTCAATCGATCTTATTTTGAGGTTTGACCTATCTACACTCGTTCCCATGATTTGGAATGATTAACTTGAGTTATGCGTTGGCGACATGTACAATGTCTGACTGCACGCGCGCATATCAACCTGATCACCGGGTGTAGTGACGGTACGATTTTCTAATAATAGTAAATGGCATTTGGCAGCCAAACAATTCCATGGAGAAACCAACACACATTTGGAAAGATGTAACGGTTTGCCATTTCCAACATGACCTGGGTTACCCCAACTTTGAAATATTGTCTCAAAGCATCTTGAGACTAATAAGACGGTCATCACCCAATGACCAATGCGTGGTAGGTGTTGCAGGGAACCAGGACCATCTATCTAGTGGGTTCTTGTCATGAATCCCCTGCTGTTGATGAAAAACTGAATATATAGTAGTTGGTCCTATCCATCTTAGAAGTGGCCTTCAAATGGAAGGTTGAGATGAAAATTGATTCAATCAAGACTGATGTTCGGATCATCAGTTGATGTCAGATAAGACTAAACTAGAGGGACAGTTCGGATTCACCTCCTTACTAACATCGATCCTATCCAAATCGAAGGAGGGATTGTAGTGGGTTGTGCTTGCAATATTTTTCAGCTAATGTAGCCTTGTCACTAGAGAGTAATTAAGCTTTGTTTTAGTTTTCTTGGTTTTTCATTCCCCAACTAAAAACTTGGGCAAGTTTTCATAGGAAAAAGGGAATGGAATTTATGAAGAATGAAAAAGAGCCCGTAACACTGGTTTTGTTGGTTTTTTACATTCCCAGCAGCATGGATATTTCATCCCTTGGAATCTAGTAGAATTTTTATTTTTATTTTCTTTCGAGCAAAGAATCTAGTAGAATTTAGACCATACCAAATCAAGTGAATTTGAATTCAGGGCTTTGATGTGGAAGATTTTTTTATTTTTTTATTATTTTTATTTATTTATTTATTTTTAAAAAAAAACAGCTATGTATTGATATAGGCAAATGTACAAAATGGGGATTCAGGTGGGCCTTACAGAGAGGAGGCCACACCTATCGTATGAAGATAAAATGGAAGAAGTGAAGAAAAAAAAAAAAAACAGCAGAACAGGGGAATCAGCTGAAGTTGAAGGAGAAGACAACTGCAATGAGATGGCTGCCAGATAGGGGAACCTGTCCAGGGGAGAGGGAGGCTCCCAAGAGATGTTAGCAGGAAGGGAGGACAGGACAATGGAGGGAGCCGCACACAGCAATGGGCAATGGGGGACAGATGAGTCAGCCAACCCCTGTTTTCGGTTTGGATAACGTGATGTGGCCAAGATGAGATCTGTCCAGCAGAATGGAGCCTCTGATGGGAAAGTTCAAAAAGAGCTCTTTTGGAGGATTTGGATTCCTCTCAAATCAAAATTCCTTCCATTCTTAGATACAAAACACCCAAAAAAAAAAAAAAATAATAAATAAAATTAAAAAAAATAAAAAAAACAACAAATCCCTCCAATTCTGCACTGCAAATGACCCCTAATTAACATTCTCAAGAAACATAAATCCAGGGGAAAAAATGCCAACAACCAAACAGGCTCTAGAGAGCATTCCAAACTTCTTCTTCTTCTTCTTCTTCTTCTTCTTTTTTTTTGGTTGTGAAAACCAGGAAGTCCTTAGGCAGGAACCGAACACCCCTAAAAATATCCATACCTAGCACCTAGCCTGATAGTGTGAAACAACTCTATCCAGGCCGTCTATCTAGTTCAACTTTATGAATATCATGATGTTCATATCCAAAAGACATGGCTAGGCCCATCCAATGGGACCGTTCTTGACAGATTTCAATGCGTAGTATGCAAATTTCAGTTCGTAGCAATATAAATACATGTTATGTTGGTTTTCTCACTCCTAATTCACAGGTCTTCCCCAAAGGGTCTCCTTTAGTCCGCGACTTTTCTCAAGCCATCTTAGAGGTAAGGGAGGGAGATGAAATGGTGAAGATCGAGCAAAAATGGTTCGGACAACAAGCCGATTGTTTGGACCTATCACCAACCGTCACCTCAAACAGCCTTACCCTCGGTAGCTTTGGGGGCCTCTTCCTCATCACCGGGGCCTCTTCTTCTCTCGCCTTCTTCATATACACACTCTCCTTCCTTCACAAGCATTGGCATGTTTTGACCACCCCAGACGATCCCGAGACCTCCTTTGGATGCAGGCTCCTCCATCTTTTCAAACACTTCGACAACAAAGACCTCTCTTATCATACTTACAAGAAGGCGCAACCACCTGGCGAAGGGTTGGCAATAGGCCCTAAGGACACTGAAGTACCTTTACCGCTTCATACCAATGTCTCTGAGAGCCCGTTGAACATGTCAAATGGTTCTGATTTCGTTGGAGGAGAGAGTGAGATCTTCTCTCCAGAGATTTAGAATCCATATGCAGATACCACTGCAGATGTAGAAATGCTATTCAAGATTGAAAATAGGATTTTTATAGATTCGTTTCTTCTTTCTTTTGGAGCTGTTTCAAGTTTTTTTTTTTATTATTATTTATTATTATTATTATTTATTTTTTTTTTGAAGTTTCAGGATTGTGGGTCACTCTGGTATATGGTACGACTACGTATATACGGTGTGCGGTATGCTAGTTTCACCAATACGTGGTATACTAGGGTTACGATCACGTAGTGTGTTGCTTCCTACGTGTATGCAATGTAGTTGTATTTTATGCAATGTTGTTGTATATATTGTTGTATATATGAAATTATGAATGTTGTTAGTGTAGATGTTGCATGAATAGAATAATATTATAGGGGTAATAATAACCTCCACTTGGGTATATGATAATTGTAAACACCTTCCCTTTGTTTTGAATTATTGCAGGTACCTCTCTCGGTTAGAGATGTAACAGGAATCTGTACTAAATGGCAGAGTATCATGTCGAAGGAGTTTGTTTGTTTGTTTGTTTGCCCTGACGGTCGACCCATGATAATATATAAATGATTTCCCAACCGTCCAGCAGGGCCATTCCATATATATTAGATACCCTAGAAGTGGGGCTGATCCAATCATTAGATAGGTCACACCGTACAAATAATGGATATTCCACCGCAATACCTTAAAACTTCACATGGTTTAGGGGGTGTGCCATTTTCATTGAGTGACCATGCGGGCAAGTTAATATTAGAGAATTTTGAATTTTAAAATTAAGAAATGAAAACTCATTCTTCTTGTATTTTAATTTTGGTATTGGGTTTAGTTAGGCCATGTTTATTAACGCTGAATTTTTGCACTTAACGTGGAATGGGAAAAATTTTCCGTGTTTAGTGGTGTTTGTTAATGCATTGTTAACGGGGAAGATGGAAAGCGCTAAGTGGTTTTTCATTGAATTCTTTCCGTGATAAGAGTCTGGCTTAATGGTGAACGCGGAATGCGCTCTGTAATTTTTCATTAAACAAAAATTTTATACTTCTAAAAGTACTCATTTTCATGGAAATTTTTTCTTTTAAATTGTTTGTGTAATACAAAATCAACCTTTAACCTGTGAAACTTCTTTATGCCCCACCTTGATTTATGTGTTTGATCCACATCGTCCATCAACTATTTTGGATAATTTAAGGGATTGAGTTCAAAATTGAAGCATATCCAAAGATCAAGTGGATCATACCATAGGAAACAGTGGGATAATGATTTCCACCGTTGAAACCTTTCTAGGCCCCACATTGATGTTTATTTGTTATGCGACCTGTTCATTATATCCATACGGGCATGGATGAAGGAAAAACACAAGTATAAGTTTGCTCCAAAACTTCCATGCCCCCTAGAAAATTTCAATTGTAGACCTTCAATTCAACTGTTTCTTGTGGGTGTGGTCCATTCGAACTTTCTATATACTTCATTTTTGTGCTCAGGTCCTAAAATTATATGATAAAATTAATGGAAGGAGCGGATCAGATACATTAATCATGGTGGACCTCACAAATTTTAATTACTACGCAATCTCCTTCCGTCGTACACCAGCCAATCTGCTTCCTAGATGAACGTGGATCTTCTTTGAAGGCATTTCGCGTGAGGTTCCTGCGAAACCTAACTGGGGCTCAATGTGATGTTTGTGAGAAATCCACCCTATCCATACGTTTTATCAGCCCATTTTAGAATTTTATAACAAAAGTGAGTAGATCCATGACTCAAGTGGGCCCCACTAAAGAAAAAGGTGGGTTTGGAAATTTCTCCGGTTTCAACCTCCCGAGGGTTAACAGTGATGTTGACATGCCATCAATACCGTTAATAGCGTCATTCTGGTTGGGATGAACTGAAAACACAAATATTAAAATATTAATCTGATTCAAAACTTCTATACTCCCACGAATATTTCAACTGTGGACGTTCAATCATAACCTTTTAGGCCACTTGAATATTTGGATACGGTTCATTTTTGGTCTACTATCCTAAAATGAGTTCACATAGGAGATGGGCGGGGTGGATTTGTCACAAAAGTAAGGGTGGCACTAAATAGGTTTCCAGCGCAGGAAGCCTTTAGCAAGAAATCCACGTCCGGATCTGGACGGGATTGGGAAGCGAATTGGCTGTTGTACCACACACCAGCTATAGCTGGTGTATTGACGTTAGCAAGTTCTGTGGGTCCCATCATGAGGAGGTATTTGTTATATCCAAACCGTCCATAAATGTTTTGAGCCGGTCGTAAGTCTTGAGCTGAAAATTAAGATAGATCTAAAGATAAAGTGGACCACACTACAAAAAGCAGTGGAGGATTGAATGTCTACCATTGAAACCCTTTTGGGGTCATAGAAGTTTCGGATCAAGTGGATATGATTCATTTTTCAGCTAATATTCTAAAATAATCTCGAAAATTTGATGAACGGTATAGATATAATAAATACATCATTGTAGGGCCATGTAACTTTGATCTCCTTTGAACCGTTCGTACAGCTCGGAGCAGCGTCGGCGCTGTGTCTTCGCACGACACGTATCTGCACTACCTATATAGCTGGACGCGGATTGCGTCCTACCCCTAATCCATCCGATCAGGGCTCGGTGGGGCCGACCGTGATGTAAGTGTGTTATCCACGCCGTCATTACTTTTCTCATATCATTTTAATTTTTGATCTTAAAAAACATGTAGATCCACAGCTCCAGTGGACCACACCAAAGGAAGCTGTAGTGATAATGACACCCACCGTAGAAGCCTTTCTCAGGGCCACCGTGACATTTTTTACCATACAACTTATTCATAAGGTCACGTAGAACATGGATGAAATTAAAACACAAATATCATCTTGATCCAAAACTTCTCTAGCTCACAAGAAGTTTTTAATGGTGGACATTCAATCTCCACTTTGTCATTCACTTAAGCCTTGGACCTGGCTAATTTTATTTCATTTAATAAAAATAATTTCTTTATAATGTAAAGCATTTCCAAACAAGAGATAGATAGGGGCAAATGTATTGGCATATTTCAGACATTTCAGATGTTTATTAACAAACAAATTATTTCAAATTCAGTACTTAATTTTCAGACTTCAGCTATAGTTACCAAACAAGTTTTTTAACTTCAGATTTCAAATTCAAGAGTCAGATTTCAGATTCAGTCTTCAGATTTTAGATTCAGGCTTTAGACTTTAGATTCAACAAACGGGGCCTTAGTATTAGAATTTTGAATTTAAAAAATATGAAAAACTCCTTTTTTTTTTTCTTGTATTCTAATTATGGTATTGGGTTTAGTCTAACGTTAAAAAAGGAGATAGGAAAATTAAGATTTATATTAGAATTTCTAACTTATCATTTGTAAGGGAGCCAAAAGTTTATTTTATTATTATTTTTTTTAAGAGGCAAATTTCATTTCATGTATAAGACTACACACCACAATCAACATTTTGGCTACCCGGGGAAAAAAAGACCCTTAGAGGAGCCTATTATGAGAACCTAAATCAGGTTGCTAGGGTTAGGCCCACTAAAGACTCCCCTTGAGGATTGCCTAATGGCTCCTAGCCCTACTCTATCTAGCAAAAGGAGGCCCCGAATATGAGGAGGGAGGTGTAAAGACTGCTGGACAAGAGAATTGCCTTGAAGATCACTCCCCAGGTGGGCCATCGCATTTGCCAGCGCATTTCCTTCCCTCAGGACGTGAATGAACCTAAACTGTCCTCTCTACTTCAGCCTTTTTTTTTTCCCCTCTCTACTTCAACCTACCAATCCTACTTGACCTGTACCTCCAATGCCATGCCGGTTGAGACCTGCCATTTATTAAGTCAACCACGAACTTGGAGTTTGATTCCACCTTTACCTTGCGGAGATCCTGGGGATTGGTAGAACTGCAGAAAACTTCTCCTACTTGGGAGTCCCGATGCTCAATGGAAGAAGTAGGTGCAGTGCCTTTTCCGCGCTAGTTGAGAAGCTAGTGGCAAAAATTAGCGGTTGGAGAGCCCGAATTCTTTCGCAGGCTGGCCGTCTTGCCTTGATATTTGATGTAGAGTGGGTCACAACAGTTTCATGGCCAAGATGGATCAGAAAAGGCCCGGTCGACGACGGAAGTGATCCGAACCATCGGACCTTAGATCGGGGGTATCTCGTAATCCAGAATGAGTTATCTGATGTAAAATATATGATTTTGGGGTAGAACGAGGTACTTTAGTCAACCAACCCCTTTACGCTGAGTTGCGCGCCCGGATTTGTGAAAAACCCCTGGATCGACGGTCGTTTCCCTGTTTTAATTTTGTTTTTACTATAAATAGTAAGTTTTAGTTTGATTATAACTCTTCATCCGTTGGGCTTTAGGAGTTGCACTCAACGTGAAAAGAGCTTAGAATAATTAGGAGAATGGTTTGGTGAAGCCAAATAGGACACTTACTATTTTTGGCCGAAAACCTTGCGCACTAGTAGACATCACGACCGTCTATAAATACTAAGTTTACTATTTATAGTAAGTCGCGATTTCTAGGAGTTTTAGTTGTAGTTTGATTCTGATTTATTTCGCATTGCTTGGTACCCCTATTTAAAGGGTTGTGAACTCATTTTTATTATTTCATTAATCAATTTTGAATTTATTCTTATTTTCTGCTTTCTTTCCTCGTGGATTCGAGAAGTCTCTGTGAGGAGTCCAGAGAAGTTCCGTGGATTCGGGATAGTTATCCTCTTGAGGAAGACGGTGCTCGACCTCAAGTCCTCCCATGCGTCAATATCCTATGTGCTTAGCGGGATTCCGATTCACATGCTAGCAGTCACGTCGGTCCCAAAGAGAGTCTTGGGAGATATTGAGAAATTGTCCACAAATTTTTTCTATGGGTGTAAAGACGGGAAGCACATGCTTCATTGGAAGAAGTGGAGTTTTATTGCTAGACCCAAGATGGAAGGGGGTCTCGACATTAGGAGGTTGAAAGAGGTTATGCGCGCTCTCCATCTGAAGCTAGCGTGGGGTATTATGAATGAGGGGAACAGAAGCCTTTGGGGCGATTTCGTACATTCAAAATACATGCCGGTCGCATCTGGCAGCCACTCTCCCAGCAGGACTGGTCAGTCCTCCCCTTTCTGGAAGTCGTTGCAGCGTCTTTTCCCCATTCTAGACACCCATGCCCAGCTGCTGATTGGCCATGGGTCCTACAACATGTGGCGCAACAACTGGTCTGGCTTAGGGCCGCTTGCCTTCTTACATTCCATCGTCATCCCAGAGTCTTTGGCAAATAGAAGTGTTGCAGAGTTCTTGGATTCCAACGAGCTGAAGCTAGTCACCCCTGACCCGCTGCCAGGATGGTTACGGGAGGTTATAGTCCAAGGAGGCTTCTGCACCACCATCGGTGAAGACAGACTCGTCTGGCCGTTAGACCCTAAGGGGAATTTTTCAGTGAAATCCATTTGGAACATCATCCGTAAGAGAGATGTGGTCCTCCCTTGGTCGAATTTTGTCTGGCATTCGAAAATTCCCCCTAACCTGTCTCTTCTGGTTTGGAAGCTCCAGAGCTGCTCCCTTCCCATCAACGTCCTCATTCAACAGAAGGGGGTCCATTTGGCTTCCAAATGCACTTGTTGTCCTGATGATCATCTGTTTAGCCCTCGTCCAGAATCTCCCAGCCATCTTTTCTTGGAGAGTGCGATGACTACTTGCCTCTGGAACCAGGCTGCGGCCCTCTTTGGGGTATCATTTTACCAACACTCGTCCATTCAAGATAGCCTGAACTGGTGGCGGTTCTGTCCCCTCCCTCAGTCCATCAACAGTAGGAGATTTCAGTTAACCCCGATGTTCATTTTATGGGAGATTTGGAAAGCGAGAAATGCGGTTAGGTTCGACAATAAGCTGCCTTCTGATTTCGTTCTACTTTCGAGGGTGAAATGGTGGTTGCTCACCATATTCTCAGGCTTCTTTATATATATGCATCCTCTGGCCCAGGCTAGGCCTGTGACATCATCTCCTCTCAAATCTTCTAAGCCCGATCGCTCGGTTTCCGTAGTCAGATGGATTAGGCCCAGAGAGGGCTTCCTCAAGCTTAACGTTGACAGATCAGCTATGTCCAATCCTGGTCCTGCTGGTGGTGGTGGAATCTGTCACGATCACCAGGGTAATATGATATTCGCCTTCGCCATCACGTACGGTAACGCCTCTAATAATTTGGTAGAATTAAGGGTCGTCCACAATGGTATATTTCTTTGTGTGGAAAGAGGCCTTCAGAATGTTGTCCTGGAGTCTGACTCTGCCTGGGTCGTGCGTTGTCTTCAGATGAATTGTGCCCCATCCTGGAAGTGGGCGTATTGGCTATCCAAAATTAGTTCTCTTTTGCGTAGGGGCTCCTTTCGTATAGCTCATATTTTTCGGGAAGCTAATGGTCCAGCTGATAGCTTGGCGAAGCTAGGTAGCAAGCAGCAGATCAACAACCGCTATGTGAGCCTTTCTTCCTTGCCCCGTGTCACGAGAGGGCAAATTCTCCTAGACAAAGCGGGCCTTGGGGCCATTAGAGATCATGCGCCCCAGCCTTCTTTTTAGTCCTTTCTTCCCGGCTCCTCTTTTCTTTTCTTTTGTTGGGATTGCTGGCTGTGGTTTGTGGGGTGTTAGGGATCCTTGTTGTATAGCATATGATAGGCGGGGCAGGAATTTTTTCCCTGTTTTCGTCCCGAAGATCCTAGGCTGTAATTGTACGATATTTATGGCAGCTCCTTTTTGAAAGAAAAAAAAAAGTTGCAAAAAAAAAAAGACAAGAAAAATCCCCTATTGACAACCTTTGCTGTTAGAATGAATAGGCTGGGCAATAATGGGTCTCCCTGTTGGAGACCTCTTGAGGATTTAAAGAAACCCGCCGCTTCACCATTAATGAGGACAAAAAACCATTTGTTACCCCAGCATTTCTCCACCAGGTTTATCCAATTTTCACTAAATCCATACTACCGCAAAACCTGCTTAAGAAAATTCCAATCCACCATATCATAAGCCTTCTCCATATCAAGTTTAAGTACTATATTACCTCCTCGAACCTTTCTATTGATTTCCTTGAATAATCTCCCGTGCGAGAGCAATGTTTTCTACAATGGAGCGACCCTGGATGAAGGCCCCTTGCTCGGGAGAGATAAGCCTTGGCAACACTTTACTTAGTTTGAAAGCGATGATCTTCAAGACAATTTTGTAAATGCAATTGCAAAGGAGGATTGGTTTATAGTCAAAGAATATTTTTTTGGAGGTAGAGAATTTCGGGACAAGACAAATGAGGGAGGATGTGAAGGCTCTGGGGATATTGCTCCCTTCAAACAGGTGCACTGTCGCCTTATGCAGATCCTGACCCACTATGTGCTAGCATCCCACAAAGAATGCCCCGGAGAAACCGTCTGGACCAGGCGCCCCATCCTTGGGGAGAGAGCACACTGCCTGGTGGACCTCTTAGATAGATGGAGGGGCCACCAACAACGCATTCTCCATTGACGTAAGGAGATGGGGAGAATTAACAGAAAATCCAATTTTGGTAAGACTTGATCTGAATCATAGTTCATATCCAAGTCAGTTCAGTGAGGGCGATCGCGAAAGTCACCGAATGGCTCAATCTTTTCCTTCAGTTTGTCCCATTAAAAAATCAAAGGTGTGGGAGGATGTTGCAGATGTTTTAAGTCAGGTACTATAGTCAATCCCTCAAACTAGAATAGGGCCTCGGAGCATTTATAATCGCTTCCCCTTTTATGGAAATTTGATCTACACTTTCTTCTGAGTCCAGCTCAATAGCCCTAGTTTTAACTCTCATTTGCCTTTCTGATGTTGAGGAGTGAAAGAACTTTATATTTCTGTCACCCTCTTTCAGCCAGCCATTTTTAGCCTTTTACTTCCAGAAGATATATTCCATGAGCTCCGTGCTAGCAAGATGACTCCTGGCCTCGATGTACTCTTGTTGGATACTTCGACAGCAGAATTTTACATTATATGCTCAATATCTATCAGGGACCTTTCAGCCTATCTAACTTGTTGGAACACATTACCGAACACCTCCTTATTCCAATCTTTGAGAACTAGCTTGACTTTCCTAAGCTTCAGTTGCATGTTGATCATGGGCTGAGACGATACCTCTCCCTCTCAGGCATCCTTCACCACTTGAGAGAACGAGTCATGCAGCATCCACATCTTCTAGAACCTGAAAGGTTTCCAGGGGGGGGGGGGACTAGTAGAACTGGAGCGTGATCCGAGCTGACGCGAGGAAGATGTTCCACGTGAAAACGAGGAAATAAGTATAAGTGGGCATCGAGTCAAGTTGGACTGAGTTAAGTCTAACTCGACTCGATCCAGTTTTGTCAAATCCCAGACCCGAACTCAATCCGACTTGGGATTGAGTCTAGCAAGCCTGACTCGATCTGAGTCCAAATCTTGGCTGGGCTAACCCACATCGAGTCTGACTCAGTCAAAGATACCGAGTCAGATTGAGTTGGCACCGATTCGGATTAGGTCAATGGGTCATCCATTTGATGTTTTATTCGATTAAAAAAATAAATAAAATAAAAAATACCTGAAATTGAGCCAAACAGGTGTTGTTGTGTGGACAGGTGGAGAAGAGAGAGGAGGAGGAAGAGGATTGGAGGAGCTCGAATGGGCAGGGTGGTCAAACAGGTGCTGCCGTGTGGACGGGTAGAGGAGAGAGAGAGGAGGAGGAGGAGGAGGAGCTCGAAATCGAACTGGACCAGTGCTATTGTACAAACAAGTGGAGGACTAGAGAGAGAGAGAGAGGAGGAGGAGGAGGAGGAAGAAGAAGAGGAGGAGGAGCTGGACGGGTGGAGGATTAGAGAGAGAGAGAGAGGAGGAGAGGAGGAGGAGCCGGACGAGTGCTGTTGTGCGACTGTGCCGGAGTAGGGAGCTTGGGATCGGGTTGGATGTGGCGGCCTACTACTAGTACCCGATAACAGGATTGAGTCGGGTTTCAGATCGAGTCGAGTCCGACCGGATCAAGTCGGGTTTCAAATTGGATCAAGTTTCGGGTCGAGTTACTATGTAACTCAAACTCGACTCGGTTGGGTTTCAGATTGGGATAGGGCTACTCGATTGGAACCCAACTCTGTCATTTGGTTTGGGTTAAGTCAGATCTGACTGAGTCGGATGAGTCGGATCCACTGAGTCGAGTCAGGTCCTGCCCAACTCTATAAATAAGTTCGCCTACTCTACATGGAAAAGAACCTTGTCTAGCTTGGCCCAAACCCGCTCATTGTCTGTTTAATTGTTGCTCCAAGTAAATCAGTTTCCGGTGAAGCCCACATCTAACAATCCTGAGTTGTTGATTACATCGGCAAATTCCATAGAACTAGTTGTGTCAGGGTCTGTTACCCCTTCTTTCTGAAGCTTCTACCACCTCGTTAAAATCATCGCACACTACCCACGGCCATTGCAAGGATTTGAAAATGTTTGCCATCTCTTCCCAAAGTGCCCTCCTCTATGTCCTGGCACAATTGGTATACATAATGGATAACAGAATTGGTTCCAGGGAATTCTACACACATACTTTAAGTGTGAGCATTTGGTTAGTCATAGCTAAGATAGAAACGCTAAGGTGACTATTGAAAAAGACCTAAATCTTTCCTCCCGCCTCACCATTGGAGAAAGAATAGTGGAAACTAAGTTTTAAGCCTATACTCACTC
Source organism: Magnolia changhungtana (assembly GCA_030180095.1). Lineage (NCBI taxonomy): Eukaryota > Viridiplantae > Streptophyta > Magnoliopsida > Magnoliales > Magnoliaceae > Magnolia > Magnolia changhungtana. Next base: position 1,504,111 of record JASAUF010000547.1, on the reverse strand, counting down.
TCTTTTCCTATATACATGGTATACTCAGTACATTCCCATAGGGGGTAAGGGCAAAGGTATATTAATACCAAGTTAGTTTCGATGGTGGAGACAATCTATCCTAACCCAACTCAATCCCCTCACAAATGATGACCATACATCTCATTAAGTAATGACCACAGGTCTATCTTAGAACTGTGATGATCATGACATGATAGGGTACTGAGATCCATGACCACAACTCTCTAGTCAACAACCATTATTTCCAATCTCAAATTCCCAAGGGCAATCAAAGGAGTCACTCCTGACATAACTTGTATCTATGTATGTTTAAGGTGACATCACACATTAATCAAGGTATAACATTTTTTCCACCAAGGATACGTTTTTGTCATGATCTATGGCTGAGAACATTCCTGTCACATCCACATAGTAGTAGATTAAGGCTCACATTGGTTTTTCAAAGCATAACCCCAACAGGTGGTTGGAAATGCACTTTTGTAAACTTTCATAGAGCTCATTTTTTTCTATCTACTACTAAAAATATAGATTTTAAATCTAATTCATTTTAATACTTGAGAGTCCTATCGTATACTTAGTAGGCTCGAAGTGTTTTTTTTATTAACAATTTCTCTAGAATTGTATAAGTTTATATACTCAAAAGAAAGAGTGATTCTTTCACTTGTTTCATCAAGTTTAAAGCAATACTTGAAAAGCAGAAGAAAGAAAATTAACTGTCTAATAGTCAATAAAAGGGGAAAAAAAAAGACGTCTTGAAAGAATTCAAGGAATTTTCAATTAGCATGGTATTGAGAGACATTTTTTAAAAAAAATAATTTTACTTGCTTTTCATTTTTTATTTTTATTTTTTTATTTATTTAAGGAAAATTTCATTACTGAGGAAGAAATACAAGCCTATTTCGGGCAGAAGAACTGCCTATCATATGCTATACATGTAAAGTGATCATATGGTATTGAGAGACATTACATGGTCTTTAGTATTTCACTGCAAAACGGTGTGGTTATGTTTCAAAACTCTATAGAAAATAAAATTTTCTAAACTTCAATTTTTTGTTTTTGTTTTTATAACCATATGGATCACCATTCAAATATTCACAAATTTCTAGAAAAAGAAAACTCTTAACCTTTTACTTAATTAATGTCGTTGATGAACCTTTAATTTTTTTATTTTTTTTAATGAACCTTTAATTTAATTAATATCGTCCCTTCAACTATAAGATCTGTCTCTTTGATCTATTCAAGATGAAGGAGACGATGAAACCCATGCGTCAACCCTTATAATATGACTAATGAGAATGTTAGAGCCATCCACAAAGTGCACCACACGCATGTAGAATGTGTGATATATAGAGGAATGAGAGATGAGAATCTGTCTCTCTCCCTGTCTTTCTAGGCGAAGCCAAGGGATTGACATATCCAAGGCTCATAACCTTAGAACTCCGATGATCTCTGGGATAGGATCTTATAAAAAAAAAATTAAAAAAAAATAAAAATAAAAGAGTTAAGGTTTCAAGAAAGCACTCCACCATTTTATAGTCTTCTGTATGCCCCAACACAATAGAAATCAATGATTTTACATTATCCAGTGCACCCAAATTGACTAATCCTTTCACTAATCTATTGACCCGGTATCCATATAAATCAAGTGGTAGACCACACCAAATCTAAACCATTGAATCATTATGAAATGCAATTAAAACCATTTTAATGCTTTTTTTTTTTTTTTTTACACACGTACACACACCCCACACGCACGCCGTGGGATTTCACCACCATGGGTACTCGAACCCTTGACCCGGTGTTGAAACTCCAAGGAGTTTACCACCCGGGTAAGAGTCAGGACCCAACCATTTTAATGCTTACAACAAACGTTTACCTACACATGTTTGGTTCTAAAAAGAATTTGCCACATGCCCAAAAGGCCCATTATTTTTGTACAAATAAATATGCAAGTTTAAATATGTGAAACAGTTAGAAAAGCAAGAATAAACAAATCTATCTTAAGTCCTTATTTTCAGTTATTTCCGTTATCTCTAGAGTCGCATTTCTGTAATGCATATCTACAGGGTACTTGCACCTTGATTATTCCCAATCTCCGAAGATGGGGTCCCTCCTTCTCGTGGATTGAAATCTGAAACATCCGACATGGTTGTAGGACTCTGTTGATCAGCATTAGTATGATTCGGTGAAGTTCGATCAATGCCCTCAACGAAGGTCACCTGACCTTCCATGGGTTTGGCTGTGGTCTCGGTGGTGGGTACGGCGGTGGTCTTGGCGGTGCGTTTCGCGGCCTTCTTTGCAGCATGAGAAGAGGGGTCTATCTCATCAAAGCGTTCGGCAAGATGGTAGATCCACCGTCGAAAGGTAATAGGCTCATCTGGTGTGGGTGAAATATGCCAATTTTGGTAGAGAAAGCGGACTAGAAATATGAAGAAGGCCAGAGCTGAAGCAGTACCAGCGATGAGGAAGAGACCCCAGAAGCTATCAAGGGTTAGACTGTTGGAAGTGACAGAAGCCTGTGATGCTGATCGGTCTAAACAAGCCGTTTGTTGTCCGAACCATTTTTGCTCAATCTCCGACATTCTATCTCCCTTCGTAACATTCAAGATAGCCCGCGAAAAATCAGGTACGAGAGGGGACCCTCTGGGAAAGGCCTGTAAATTGAAGATGAAAGAAGTGAGGAAACCAACATGAATTTTCATGCAACGTACTGAATTTTGAAAACAATAGGCCCAATGGCTGGGCACGTGCTTGATCATGCATATAGGGCCAAAAGGACTGACGGTCTGGATAGAGTTGTTTAACTCTACTAAGCTAGGTCTTGGAAGCGAGTTGGGTTGCCTGGACCTAGTTTCTTATCTAGCACTTGGGTTTGCCTTTATATTACTCTTACGAAAACATCACATCAATAGATGATCCTATACATCAGTTGCATTAGTTGAATCTGTTTTCATCTCAGACCTCCATTTGAAGGGCACAATCCATACGGATAGGATTATCTGTTTGGTTTGCTCTTCAACAGAAGGAGATTCATGACAAGTGGCCAATAAATAGACGGTATTCACTGAAACACCTACCACGCATCATTTCCTGACGATGAACAGCCGCAGATTGCATGGTGACCCTGCTACCATAGACGTCCGTAGTGATCAGACGTGGCAGAAATTGATTGGACTATGTACCCTCGCCAGAGATTGGGCCATGCAAAACATGTTTGAAAGTTGTCCAGTGAAGTAGATGCTCAACTTAGCCTCTGCCCCAATAAAAATCTGCCATGTCAGGTCACCACCAATATCTACTAAAAATCGTGGGACCCACCAGAGGTAGGCCAGAATTAGGGCTGTCAATGCGTCGGGCTGGCATATCGGGATTTCAAGCCCGGCTCGAGCTGAACGCAATAGGCCTGACTGCCTGAGGGCCGGACCCAGGGCCTAAAATTTAAGCCCGTTTAAGAACTGGTCTGGGTTCAAGCTTTTTTAAGAGCCCATCTTCATCGTCCATCCTATTTAGGATTTAAAGGGGCAGATTTCATGTATGATGGGGCACACTTAAAGAACAACCCATATTCTGCACGAAATCGGGCTTGAGCTCAGGCAAGGGCGTCGCATAATCATCATGGGCTGGGCTCGGGCCTGTTTGTTTGGACCCGTCATGGGTCAAAGACCTCTGCCAGTTTATAGCCCGGCCGTTGAAAACCCTAGCCGTAAGCTGAAAATCATGTTATCCTGACTTCTGATTAATATATACATCTGTTTGTTAGATCCAGACCGTCAACTATCTCTATGTTAACAGTCCTTATAAAACGTCTACTAGTCAGCCAGTTAGGACAATAAGAGAGAGAAAAAGAGAGACTCACAAATCCAAATCCACCCGTCTTGTAGGTGGGCCCCACCATAGTGTAGAGACCACAGTATCTTCCGAGGAGCAGCTGGATGTAGGGGATCTCATCAAAGATGGCCGCAACCCCACCATTCCCACTTCCTTTTGACAAGGCGTCAGCACACTCATCAGGTGAGTTATAGACCCTGAGCTTGGACTCATCAAAGTTCAACCGCTTCAAGAGGCCCAGCACAAAAGACCCCTCCTGGTACCCCACGTAATCCCCGTTCTTGATGAGATCCTTGACGTCCGTTATGGTGGGCTGGAGCTGTTGGACGGTCAGCATTGAAGTCAAACTTGCAGTGTAACTAGAAGTCAATATGAGGACCACGAACACCCATATGATCACAACGAACCTTGACAAGTTGTTTATCACCCCCTCCTCTGCAACCATTAAAATTAATCAGAAATAGAAAATCATTTATATTTTCTTTAACCGTTGAAATTTGAAATTTGGGCCCCACTTCTGTGATCTAGTGCTCCCAAATGCACCAAAATTCTCATCTGATGCCAAGAATGCTAACCTATTCAATCAATACACTTTTTTTTATTCAATCACTATACTTGTGTGGGCCATTTCCCATAAGCTTTCCTTACCATCCAAATGGAAGCCATTGATGGGATGGTTAGAAACATCCAATTAGTGTGATTACTAGGAAAATACTGGATCCGATCACACAAGAGTATGGATTAAATGTTGAGAAATTTAACTAGAGGAAAGATGATTACTCAACTGTGTGCAAAGACGAGCGTTGAAAAGGAAAACCAGAACATCATGCCGATCTGATGGGAAGGTGTGCCCCTAAACTCTTCGTTGATCCGGTGTTCAAGGAGCCACACGACAAAGCCCGTCAAGACAAAGCCAGCCCCACTTGTCAGCCATAGATTCCAACTCAGAGGCTTCAAGAAAATCCATGTATTCTTCCTTTCATCATCCCTGATCGGCACTACCATTGACACGCCTGAGTCAGTGTAGGGTGAAGTAAAATCGACGTACTCAGATCGGTTGGCTACGATCGTCATGTCCCCCACCACTGCATCTAATCTCTGATGATTCAATGTCAAACAAAAGAAATGAGACCAATTTGAAATAATATAACTGAAATGCAATCCAATGTGTAATGGTAGTATCGCACCTGCTGGACCAGAACGAGTCAACTCGGCCAAGTCAGGCGAGAACTTGCCCTTGGTTTTGTAGGGACTTAGGATCTCCGCATGTGGGCCCTAGGATCTCCGCATGTGGGCCCATCAGGGCCCACATGCTGACATGGTTAGACAATCAGAACACCCAAGTTCTAGATTTGATATGAACTCCATGAGAAAATTATGCTGAACATATGATTCTGGCCATCAATATCATCAGATCAAATTAGAACATTGAAAACATAAATTTTCCAATGGCACGTTCAATATCAACGATCAATGGTCAGGATAATCACTGAAGTGAGACTATAGGACCAAAGCCTTTTTACAGTTAAGAACATGGACAGTTCGGATCATCGACCAGCTCGGCATATGGGTCCATGCTGCCGATCCTAACTCACTACATGGACAAGTCTAATGGCCTGTTTGGGTGCCACTTACAAAGAGTTTGTCTCGTTTTAGTTAATGGGTAGTATTATTGGACTGATACTTTGTATGTATTAGAGATCGTGATTGTTGTTAAGATTATTTTTAACCCTTCCCAACAAGAGATATCATCTCTAATACATAATTACGATCATAGTTTAAAAACCCAATTTGACTGGAATCGACCTGACCAGATTTAACCAAGACTCGGGAAGAAGTCAATGGTCATGACTTTGTCAAAACTGAGAAAACCCTGACTCGACTTGAAAAAATTGGTAAAACTCGATTCGGCTTGGCACAAATTAACATTATTTATATTTTAAATATTTAATAAATAATACCCAAAAACTCATACTTGTTTTCGAGAAACTCACCCAGGTTTTTGAGTGGACTCGACTCATCGAGTTTTCATGCTTTTTAAACCATGATTACTAACTAAAATGAGATAAATTCATTTTTAAGTGGCACCCAAACAGGCACTAACTCCATAAACTGAAAATGCACCGTAAACAAAAAAACAAAAAACAAAAACACTGAAAAACAACTCACCTGAAGAAAGACCTGATAAACAAGATCATTGTAAGTGCCGGATCTTTGCCCATTTGCATTTTTGAATGAGACAAATTCGTAAGGAAGGGCATATGGTAATTGTTCTCTTACAGCATGAAACACATCTATGGAGAACCCGGTGACGTTTATCGAGCTGTTCATAGGATTCCCTTCCACCTTCACAAATTCACTAAATCCATCTATTGCCCGAACGCCAATTCTCAACTTCTTCCCACTTGTCGGTATCACCCAACCCCTCGGTAAATCCTTCGACTCTCCTGGCCATATGATGAACTTAGGATCGTTTAGTACCCATGAAAGTCCAGATACCGGTGTCCAAAACCCAATTCCCCTTCCTCCTTTTCCAACCACATTGATTATCTGAAAGGACGACGATTGCATTTGCCCATTGAAGAGACTGAATTCCCCGCTAAGGCCTATGAATGTGGTGTTCAAGATGGCATCTAGAAGTTTTGGGCCTGTTTCGGATACTCCCAAGTTTGCTAAGTCGGTCGAATTTTGACTGGTTTCAGGCTTTAGGAGGCTGGATTTCATCGCCCCAACTCGCTCTACCGCCATTGCCAGGGCGTGGACGGTATCATATGCCCATAACCCAAAAATGCTTAGCTCAGGCTTTGTGATGTTTGGGTTCTCTAAGAGGATTTTCCTTTTCCATCTGACTGTAAAATTGTCAAGCTCTATAGATTTTGGGATGTAAGGTTTCACACCCAAGACGCCCTGCATGGAGTCGATGACTGAAGAATCCATTGAATCCAAGAGTTCCGTTAATCCATCCGTTATGATCCAAACATACCCGTCACTCATCATTCCAACATCGTTCGCCTTCAAGAAAAAGCGAGATGCGAGAGAAGAAAACATGTGGACAACGAAAACCCTAGTTTGCATGGCCATCAACTTGTAGAGCTCTTCAAGAATCTGATCATCTGTTGCTGAAGGAGGGATTACACTCCTGTATGGGACTTTGGCATCGATCTCTTGGAAGGCATCGGTTAGAAATGGTATGACCCCATTGCCATAATCAGTGTCTTCGTAGATGGGGACCACTTCTCTCCATCCAAAGGCTTTAATGATGGCTGCGATTGCTTTGACCTGAGACGAATCGTTTTGTGCAGTCCGGATGAAGTAGGGAGTTCTGATTGAATTGAGAGATGGGCTTGTAGCTGAGAAAGACAAGACGGGCACTTGAGCCTTGTCCCCAAGATCCACCACAAACTCGGCTTGGGATGAGGTTGTGGGCCCTATGATTGCTTTGACTTCGACGTTCTTCAACAGGTCCAACACTATCACGCACAAAAGGAGAAGATTGAATTCAGAGGCTGTGAATCAGCTGATAATCAGTTGCAGAAGAGAATAAACGGTTTATGTTATCTTGGATCAATTTTAGCCGTCAGATTTTCCACATTGAATGTGGAGCGTTGACCTTTTGCCTTCGACCGTTTGTTCAAAGTCGACCAATTGGATGGCTGTTATTATCTGACCCAATCAGATGCAATATCCACACTTGTCCTATCCATATATAGCTCTTGATAGTAAATCACAAAGAACGGAAGATCTGAGCCATCAAGCATCTCCTGTGAAATCCACTTTCATCTTCACCGTACATTTCAACACCAATGTTCATATGGTTCCTACCAACCATTCGGTTTGACTTTTATCTTCAAACATTCATGTCAAAGGATACAAGATGGACGGTCTGGATCCAACTCATCATGTGCCAGGTGTCAGTCATTGGGCCCTTGTTGGTCCAAGTAGCAGAAGGTAAGTTAAGAACTAAAAAACAAAATCGAAGTCAGCATTCACATGCGTTACAAGACTTTTTAGGGTTTTTCTTTTTTTTCTTTTTTTCTTTCTATATCTGACTGAAAGAATCGATACCACATGCAGTGGTAAAATGAAATACCTCAAACACTGGACTCACCCAATACGGTGCGGCCCACCTTGATGTATGTATTCTGTATCCACACCGTTCATCCGTTTTTCCATATCCCAATAATAAAGCAGATCCAATTATCAGGTGGACCATACTATAGGAAACAGTGGTGGTTGGTTGGATGACAAGTTAGCCTCCACCCAACTGTGCCAGATCATCTCTCAGGAAATTCTCAACGTCGGATTCAATAGTCAACATACCAACGTTCTAGATGAGAAGAACATGGGGCATAAAGATGTCAACTACCTATCATAAAATTCCTTGAGGCCGGTGACTCCTCTGCAAGTACGTGCGTGGGGCCCACAATGATGTAGGGCCCACGTCCAAATTGTCTATAGGGTAAACGCCTTCAATTTCACCCAGCTTCAAGAAAATCAGACCGATCCAAAACACAGGAAAGATTCGGGCCGTGGCGATGATAAGATGGGCACCAACCTCAGGCCATTTCAAAACTCAGGTCGGCCACGCCATTGGATTTCAGTGGTTTTAGACATTTTACGTTGCGTGGCCCACTTGGGTTCTTGAATTTTCGTCTCCAAGGGACATAGGATGTCATCCACACATCACGATGTCCCCTGATAGTTGTAGAATAAGCTTATTCTACAAACGCTGCAGAGGAACTCGGCCCCGTCGTAGGGACGCGAATTGCAACCTACCCCCGCCGTCTTTGCTACGATCGGGCAGTTCGGTGGGCGGGGCCCACCGTGATGTATCTGTTTATCCACGCGGATTGCGTCCAACCTCCGCGTCTTTTCTCTCAGATCATTTTAAGATATGTTAATAGAAAATGAGACATATTCAACACTAAAGTGGACCACACCACAGATGACTCTTGCTTTTATTGCTTTGTGCATTTTATGCAACGCAAGCTTATTATTTGGTGTGGCCTACTTGAGTGTTGGATCTGCGTCATTTTTATTCACATACCTTAAAATGACCTGAGAGAATGAATGGACGGCGTGGATAAAAAGATACGTCACGGTGAGCCCGCCCACAGAACTGACTGTCCATGGCCAGGGACAGGGGAGGTAGGACGCAATCCGCGTCCTAGTCGTAGATGACGATGTCAGCTGATTTGGAGGTTTATACAGTTATAAACAACCAATCAGAATGCCCTCGCTACTTTTCGTTACGTTTGCTAGAACACATGCCCACCACATATTTCGATACCATAAATCGGGACTGTAGCAGCCGGATTTGTGTTTTTTTCTCAAATGACTCAAACCGTTAATGTGTTAAGGCCCTTTGATTAAGAATGCCCGAAATAACCGTTGGATTGAATACTTCCAACCCTTTTAGTATACAGAGGCAATGGTGACCGTCCATATTCAAAGCAAAAGAATAAAGTCTTTTTTTTTTTACACACGCACACACACCCCCACACACTCACGCTAGTGGAATTTCACCACCTATGGATGCTTGAACCCTTGACCGGGTGTTGAAACTCCGGAGAGTCAACCACCCGAGCAAGAGCAAAAGAATAAAATTGTTGAAGGGTTGAAATCATTCAATTGAAAGCTTTTATTTGATGTATACACTACAAAAAGTGAGAAGCATCATACGAACGTTTTCGATTATTTAAAGATGATAGTTAATCTAAGGCGAAGGCCCCGAGTATTTTATTATAATACATTGGGGTGTATTCTAGCAAACTTCCATATATACCATTGATAGACTTAGAGCTGGGCATCGAGTCGAGTCGGACCGAGTTAGGGATGACTCGGCTCGATCCGGTTTTGAAATAGGCTTGACTCGAACTCGATTCAACTCAAGACTGAGTCCAGCATGCCTGACTCGATTCGAGTTTGGTCTGGCCTGGACTAATCCAGTCAGAAGTATCGAGTCGGGTCGAATTGGCACTGAGTCAGATTGAGAGATGAGGGAGGGAGGGAGTGAAGAGGAGAGAGTGGAGGAGGAGGAGGAGGGTGATGGTAGTGGGAGGTTGTCGGGCTTGGAAGAGGAGGAGGATGAGGGAGGGAGGGAGGGAGGGAGTGGAGAGAAGAGAGGAGGGAGGAGGAGGAGGAGGAGGAGAGTGATGGTGGTGGGTGGTTGCCGGGCTTGGAAGAGGAGGAGAATGAGGGGAAGAGAGAGAGAGAGAGAGAGAGAGAGAGAGAGAGAGAGAGCTCGGTTCGTGTACACCCCTAACTACAACGAAACATGGGAGAAAGAGGTGAAAAATACCCTCAGCGGCGGCACCGACGATATCTTTCTTCGAATCCCTCATGTGGAGAACGAGTGTCGTGTTGTGATTACGAGCCGCGTAGAAATCTGAGAGCGCCATGGAAATGCAGGCCTGGCTCATCTTCCCAACCCACGTCTCCATATCAAGGACCACACCCACATCGATCACAGCCGTCGAATTTTGGGCCATGCCCAATTCACATAATGGGCTTAGCCAGACAGAAACGAATAACAAAAACGAGACTTGAACTGCCTTCATCGTTTGAAACTCAAGAACTATACAATGTCAAAGGCCTAAATGCCCTAAGGATCCTCATATATAGGTTATGAATGATTTTATTTATTTATTTATTTTTTCAAGACAGTTGATCATTTTAAAAGATGGTGGTGATTCATCCACCACACGTGGCACAGGTGTCTGTTTATCTGGACCGTAAAAGTAGTGGGGAACTCTCTGGATGGAGATGAGTCCTTAAAATCAAAGAGATCAAAGTGGAAGGTGAAATCTACTGGTATCACACATTTGCATTGATCCCAACCGTCCAAATATCGAGGACTTTTGTGGACAAAATTCAAATTGATCAAATGGCAAGTTTAAAATAAAAATAGTTGTTCAAAGTCTTATCATCACAATTTATACACTATCCGCAATGAGGCTTATGATTTGGACGGTCCGGATTGTTGTTCATGTTCGCCACCTGCATGCTGGACAAGTGAACTTGATTTCTAAAATGGTGGTGAACTATCATCTTACACCGGGAGTATAGGAAGAAAATTCAACGCCCAAGATTTGAAGCAACGTTCTACACCATATGTCATCACAACAGCAATACCGACAACGAAAAATTCAAGATTGGCAACTACAACGAAACATACAAGAAAGAGTGTCGTGTTGTGATTACGAGCCGCGTAGAAATCTGAGAGCGCCAGGAAATACAGGCCTGGCTCATCTTCCCAACCCACGTCTCCAAATCAAGGACTACACACACATCGATCACAGCCGTCGAATTTTGGGCCATGCCCAATTCACATAATGGGCTGAGCCAGACACAAACGAATAACAAAAACGAGAGTTGAACTACCTTCATCGTTTGAAACTCAATAACCATCCAATCTCAAAGGCCTAAATGTCCGAAGAACCCTCATACATAGGTTCTGAAAGATCATTTTTTTTATAAGTCAGTTGACCATTTTAAATATGGTGGTGATGCATCCACCACACATGTAGCACAGGTGTCCGTTTATCTGGACCATTCAAGTAGTGGGGAATTTTCTGAATGGAGATGAACTTTCTGACCGGATTTTTGTATATGTTCGCCACCTGCATGCTGGACCAGTTAACAGGATTTCTAAAATGGTGGTGAACTATCACCTTACCGAAAAAAATTCAAAGCCCAGGATTTGAAGCTACGGTAGCGGATTGGCTGGTGGACCACACACCACTTATACAGGTGCTGTACGTACTTGTCGTGCGAAGACGAGCACTTACGCCCCTGCAGCTCCGAGTTGTACGAACAGTTCAAAGGAGACCAAAGTTACATGGCTCCATGGTGATGTATTTAATATATCTTTCGTTCATCTATTTTTAGAGATATTTTAGAGCATTATCCAAAAAATGAATTATATCCTAAAATCATTTGGACCACATCACAAATAGCAGTAGAGATAATGATTTTCACTATTAAATAATTAGTGGGTCCCACCATAATGTTTATTTTCCACCCATTCTATCCATAAGGTCACAAAGATCTAAATTAAGAGGAAAAATAAATTTCATGTGGATACAAAACTTCCGTGACCCTAATAAAGGTTTCACTGGTAGACATTCAATCACCCACTGCTTTTTGTAGTGTGATCTACTTGATAGTTATATCTATCTTATTTTTGGTCTCAAGTCTTAAAACGAGCTCGTTGAATGAATATACAGTTTAAATATAACACATACCTCATGATCAAACCCACGTAACTTGCTGACGGCAATACAGTAGTTATAAATATCTGTGTGAGGTACACCAGCCAATACGCTTCCGAAGCAACGTTCAAACGGGTGATGTCCTTCTAGTCTGCGGTGTCGTGCGTTATCCTCGGAGAAAAGGTAGATGCACTCGCTTGACGACACTGCGTAAGCTCACTCGCCTAGCACGTGGAAACGAGAAATACATGTGTGACATTAGATCCGTCCATCAAGAAATTCTTACTCTCTGGATGCCATGATTAAAAAATCAGGCCTTTCGGATCATTGGGTGTACTACACATGTGCATCGAATTCAAACCGTTGGTCAGTCTTCTTAACGGTTCACACGTTCTATCATCCTTTACCATCTTAGGTGTGGTCCAATTTTCAAGATATGGAATCTAGATAGTGGGATCCACATGATGAGGGGCTCCGATAGCACACATGTGATCGAGATTACAATGGAAGTATTACCGGTATACCTCCCCGTTGACAGTTATCTTCGAGAAATTTACCCATGTACGACTCAATTATGGCGCATTTACCCGATCAAGCCCACTCCTTTTTTACCGGACCAGAATAAGCCCCGGCTGTACGGATGACTTGCCAAAGGTCAAAAATGCCCCTAATTTTGCCTTCAACCGGATCTGCTTGTGCTTGAAAGCTGGGATCCCTATGGCTACAGATTATAACCGTAGCCATAGCCACAACATTGAAAAAATTTTAATATGGGCAGCAGTAACCCCGATCCGACAATAATGCCGCCGACCTCTAGACATCTGTGCTGTAGTACCGCCCGATTTTTTTAAAAAAAAATTAGGTGAGTCCCATCGTGAGCCCCACATAATTTTGAATGGGCCCCACACTCAATGTTCATGATTTTGGTGGGCCCCACATCCGCCTGTGCACTTTTTTTTTACATGGATAACTGTATTCTACCTACATTTTTCTCTAATACATATTTATATAAATATGTATATATAAACATATAAAAAAAAATTCTCTCTCTTTTTCATTTCTTTCTTTATTCATTTAACAAGAATATCTTCTAAACCAAAATTAGTTACTTGATGTACCCTATATGATTTTGGGATAGGAGAAGTTACTTTAGCCAACCAACCTGTTTATTTTCCAAGATTCCATCAGGTCGATGGTTGAAAATCAATTTCATTCACTTCGCGGTCAATTTTAATTAGTTCGCAATTAATTTCCTTCATTTTATTTACTTCACGATCAATTCCATGCATTTCATGGTCAATCCCGACGATTCCGCTTCACTTCACAGTCAATTCCATGTATTTTACGATCAATTCCCTTCACTTCAGGGTCAATTCCATGCATTTCACGGTCAATTCCCTTCACTTCACGGTCATTTTCATGCATTTCACGGTCAATTTCGGTGATTTCGTCTCACTTCACAATCAATTTTATGTATTTCACGGTCAATTCCCTTCATTTCATGGTCAATTCCATGCATTTTATGGTCAATTTCCTTCACTTTACGGTCATTTCCATGCATTTCACTGTCAATTCCGGCGATTCCGCTTCACTTCACGGTCAATTCTATGTATTTCACGGTCAACTCCCTTCATTTCACGGTCAATTCTCTTCACTTCACGGTTAATTCCATGCATTTCACGATCAATTCCCTTCAGTTCACAATCATTTCCATGCATTTCATAGTCAATTATGGCAATTCCGCTTCACTTCATGATCAATTCTATACGGAAACAATATTGATATCGTCAATAATATCGCTGATAACAGGAAATATCAGTATCGCTACAAGTTTCGCTTGCCAAGGATACGGAAACAATATCAATATCGTCGATAATATCACTGATAACCAAAAATATCATTATATCGCTGGCCAGGGATACGGAAACAATATCGATATCGTCGATAATATCGCTAATAAACGGAACTATCGGTATCGCTACAAGTGAAGGGGATTGACCATGAAATGAAGGGGATTGACCGTGAAATGCATGGTAATGATCGTGAAGTGAAGGGAATTGACCGTGAAATGTATTGAATTGACCGTGAACTGAAGTGGAATCGCCGGAATTGACCATGAAATACGTGGAATTGACCGTGAAATGAAGGGAGTTGACCGTGAAATACATAGAATTGACCGTGAAGTAAAGCCGAATCGCCAGAATTGATCGTGAAATGCATGGAAATGACCGTGAAGTGAAGGGAATTGACCATGAAATACATAGAATTGACCATGAAGTGAAAGGGAATCGTCGGAATTTACCATAAAATGCATGGAAATGACTGTGAAGTAAAGCAAATTGACCATGAAAGGAATGGAAATGACCGTGAAGTGAAAGAAAATCGCCGGAATTGACCATTAAACTCATAGAATTGATCATGAAATGCATAGAATTGACCGTGAAGTGAAGCGGAATCGCCGAAATTAACTGTGAAATGCATGGAATTGACCATGAAGTGAAGGGAATTGATTGTGAAATGCATGAAGATGACCGTGAAGTGAAGAGAATTGTCCGTGAAATGAATGGAAATGACTGTAAAGTGAGGTGGAATCATTAGAATTGACCGTGAAATGCATGAAAATGACCATAAAGTGAAGGGAATTGACCGTGAAATGCATGGAAATGTCCGTGAAGTGTAGGGAATTGACCGTGAAATGAATGGAAAGGATCGTGAAGTGAAGCGGAATCACCGGAATTGACTGTGAAATGAAGGGAATTGACCGTGAAATGCACGGAATTGACCATGAAAAGAAGGGAATTGATCGTGAAATGCATGGAAATGACCGTGAAGTGAAGGAAATTGTCTGTGAAATGAATAGAAATGACTGTGAAGTGAAGTGGAATCATCGGAATTGACCGTGAAATGCATGGAAATGACCGTGAAGTGAAGCGAAATCACCGGAATTGACCATGAAGTGAAGGGAATTGACCGTGAAATGCATGAAATTGACCATGAAGTGAAGGGAATTGACCGTGAAATGTATTGAATTGACCATGAAGTGAAGGAAATTGTCCGTGAAATGAATGGAAATGACTGTGAAGTGAAATGGAATCACCAAAATTGACTGTGAAATGCATGAAAATGACCGTGAAGTGAAGGGAATTTGACGCAGGGATGAACGTGATGAGGATTACTACTCTAAATCCACAGAGCTTCTCTGGACTACTCACAGAGACTTCTCAAATCCACGAGGAAAGAAAACAGGAAATAGAAATAAATTCTAATAAATTCGAACTTGATTAATTAATTCCTAAAAACGAGTTCGCAACCCTTTAAATGGGGGTACCAAGCAATGGGAAAGAAATCAGAATCAAACTACAACTAAAACTCCTAGAATCCGTGACTTACTATAAATAGTAAACTTACTATTTATAGACGGTCGTGATGTCTACTAGTGCGTAAGGTTTTCGGCCAAAAATAGTGTCCTATTTGGCTTCACCAAACCGTTCTCCTAATTATTCTAAGCTCTTTTCACGTTGGGCACAACTCCTAAAGCCCGACGAATGAAGAGTTATAATCAAACTAAAACTTATTATTTATAGTAAAAACGAAATTAAAGCAGGGAAACGACCATCAATCCAGGGGTTTTTCACAATTCCGAGCATTGTAACCCAGCAAAGCTGGGTTGGTTGGCTAAAGTAGCTCGTTCTACCCCCAAAATCATATATTTTACATCAGGTAACTCATTCCAGATTGCTAGATACTCCTGATCTAAGGTCTGACAGTCCAGATCACTTCTGTCTTCAACCAGGCCTTTTCTGATCCATCTTGGCCATGAAACTATCCACGACCCGGTCTACATTAGAATTGACTGTGAAATGAATGGAAATGACCGTGAAGTGAAGTGGAATTGACCTTGAAATTCATGGAATTGACGATGAAGTGAAGTGGAATCACCAGAATTGACTGTGAAATGCATGGAATTGACCGTGAAATGAAGGGAATTGACTCTTAAATGAAGGGAATTGACCTTAAAATGCATGGAATTGACCGTGAAATGAAGGGAATTGATCGTGAAGTGAAGGGAATTGACCGTGAAATGCATGGAAATAACTATGAAGTGAAAGAAATTGTCCGCGAAATGAATGAAAATGACTGTGAAGTGAAGTGGAATCATCGGAATTAACCATAAAATGCATAGAAATGACCGTGAAGTAAAGGGAATTGACCGTGAAATGCATGGAAATAACCGTGAAGTGAAGGGAATTGACCATGAAATGAATGCAAATGACCGTGAAGTGAAGCGGAATCACCGGAATTGACCGCGAAATGAATTGAATTGATGGTCAATTCCCTTCACTTCATGGTCAATTCTGTGTATTTCACGGTCGATTCCCTTCACTTCACGGTCATTTCTATTCATTTCACGGTTAATCCCGTCAATTCCCTTTCACTTCACAGTCAATTCAATGCATTTCACAGTCAATTCCCTTCACTTCACAGTCAATTCCCTTCATTTCACGGTCAATTTCATGCATTTCATGGTCAATCCGGACGATTCCCCTTCTCTTCACTATCAATTTCATGCATTTCACTGTCAATTCCCTTCACTTCACGATCAATTCCATGCATTTCACGGTCAATACACTTCATTTCACTGTCAATTCCACGCATTTCACAGTCAATCCCGACAATTCCCCTTCTCTTCACGGTCAATTCCATGCATTTCACGGTCAATTCTGTGCATGTCACAGTCAATTCCATTCATTTCACGGTCAATTCCATGCATTTCACGGTCAATCCCGGCGATTCCCCTTCACTTGACGGTCAATTCAATGCATTTCACGGTCAATTCACTTCACTTCACGGTCAATTCCATGCATTTCATGGTCAATTCCCTTCATTTTATGGTCAATTTCATGCATTTCACGGTCAATTCTGGCGATTACCCTTTACTTCACAGTTAATTTAATGCATTTCATGATCAATTCCCTTCACTTCACGGTCAATTTCGTGCATTTCATGGTCAATTCCCTTCATTTCACAGTCAATTTCATGCATTTCACGGTCAATTTTGGCGATTCCCCTTCACTTCACGGTCAATTCAATTCATTTCACGGTCAATCCCCTTCACTTCATGGTCAATTCAATTCATTTCACGATCAATCCCCTTCACTTCACGGTCATTTCCATTCATTTCACGGTCAATCTCGACGATTCCCCTTCACTTCACGGTCAATTCAATTCATTTCACGGTCAATCCCCTTCACTTCATTGTCATTTTCATTCATTTCATGATCAATCCTGGCGATTCCCTTTCACTTCATAGTCAATTCAATGCATTTCACGGTCAATTCCCTTCACTTCACAGTCAATTCTATGCATTTCAAGGTCAATTCCCTTCATTTCACGGTCAATTTCATGCATTTTACGGTAAATTCTGGCGATACCCCTTTACTTCACGGTCAATTCAATGCATTTTACGGTCAATTCCCTTCACTTCACGGTCAATTCTGTACATTTCACGGTCAATTTGCTTCATTTCACGGTCAATTCCCTTCACTTCATGGTCAATTTTGTGTATTTCACAGTCAATTCACTTCGTTTAACTGTCTATTTCATGCATTACACGGTCAATACTGGTGATTCTGCTTCACTTCACAGTCAATTCCATGCATTTCACGGTCAATTCCCTTCACTTCACGGTCAATTCCATGCATTTCACGATCAAGTCCTTTCATTTCACGGTCAATTTCATGCATTTCATGGTCAATTCCAGCGATTCCCCTTTACTTCACAGTCAATTCAATGCATTTCATGGTCAATTCCCTTCACTTCAGAGTCAATTCCGTGCATTTCACTGTCAATTCCCTTCATTTCACGGTCAATTTCATGCATTTCATGGTCAATTCCGGCGATTACCCTTCACTTCACGGTCAATTCAATTCATTTCACGATCAATCCCCTTCACTTCACGGTCAATTCAATTCATTTCACGATCAATCCCCTTCACTTCACTATCATTTCCATTCATTTCACGGTCAATCTCGGTGATTCCCCTTCACTTCTCGGCCAATTCAATTCATTCCACAGTCAATCCCCTTCACTTTACGGTCATTTCCATTCATTTCACCGTCAATCCCGACGATTCTCTTTCACTTCACAGTAAATTCAATGCATTTCACGGTCAATTCCCTTCACTTCACGATCAATTCCGTGCATTTCACGATCGATTCCCTTCACTTCACGGTCATTTCCATTCATTTCACGGTCAATCCCGACGATTCCCTTTCACTTCACGGTCAATTCAATGCATTTCACAGTCAATTCCCTTCAATTTCGGTGATTGACCGTGAAATGCATGGAATTGACCATGAAGTTTAGAGGAATCACCGGAATTGACCGTGAAAAGCATGGAATATAAATTGACCGTGAAGTGAAGGGAATTAACCATGAAATGCATTGAATTGACCGTGAAGTAAGGGCCTGTTTGGCCAAGCAGGGTGGATGGGATTAGGTTGTATTAGGATGGATTGGAAGGAGCAATCCCGGGATTTGGCCGGGCATGCCAAACAGGCAGAAGTTGGATATAGCAATCCCATGGGATT
Organism: Magnolia changhungtana; assembly: GCA_030180095.1. Lineage (NCBI taxonomy): Eukaryota > Viridiplantae > Streptophyta > Magnoliopsida > Magnoliales > Magnoliaceae > Magnolia > Magnolia changhungtana. Next base: position 1,485,480 of record JASAUF010000547.1, on the reverse strand, counting down.
GCCAACAATCTACTGACATCACCATCATTACCTTGAAATCCTCCCAATCCCTCTTAATCCCATCTATTTTGCTTGGGACATGTTTGGTTAGATGGAGCAATCCCGGGATTGGCTGACATAATCCCAAGATTGGCCAGGCGAGCCAAACATACTCGGTGGTGAATTCCCTGGATATAGCAATCCCAGCAATCCACTGAAACAGCCATCATTACTTGCCATCCACCCTAATACAATCCAATCCCATGGGATGGGCCCGTCCAAACACCCCCTAAAGGGAATTGACCGTGAAGTGAAGTGGAATCACCAATATTGATCATGAAATGCATGGAATTGACCGTGAAATGAAGGGAATTAACTGTGAAATGCACAGAATTGACTGTGAAATGAAGGGAATTGACCGTGAAATACATGGAATTGACCATGAAGTGATGGAGAATCACCAGGATTAACCGTAAAATGCATAGAATTGACTATGAAGTGAAGGGAATTGACCTCGAAATGCATGGAATTGACCGTGAAGTGAAGGGAATTCGCCGGAATTCACCACGAGAATGGATGGAATTGATCACAAAGTTAATGAAATTTACCGCGAACTGATTGAAATTGATGTGAAGTGAATGAAATTAACCGCGAACTGATTGAAATTGATCGCGATGTGAATGAAATGGATTTTCAACCATCAACCCAATGGAATCTTGGAAAATAACTAAGTTGGTTGGCTAAATTAGCTTCTCCTACACAAAAATCATATGTGGTCCATTAAGTAACTCATTCTAGTTTAGGAGATATGCTTGTTAAATAAATAGAAAAAGAAATGAATTAAAAGATAGAAAAATATTTTTATATGCTTATATATACATATTTACATAATTATGTATTAGAGAAAAATGTAAGGGAGAAAAAGTTCTCCTTGTAAATAATAATAATAATAATAATAATAATAATAATAATAATAATAATAAATAAATAAATAAATAAATAAATAGTCTGAGTCTGGCAGATTTTTTTTATTTTTTATTTTTGCATTGGTTTTGTGGGTCCATCATGTGGTCTGTTTTATATTCAAACTGTCCATCTATTTGGCGAGCTCATATTAAGGCTTGAGACGAAAAATAAGATAGATCTAACTATCAAGTGGACCACACTGTAAAAGGCAGTGGGGAATTGAACGTCTACCATTGAAACCCTTTTAGGGGTTACAGAAGTTTTGGATCATTATGAAATTTGTTTTTCCTCTTCATCCAGGTCTTTGTGACCTTATGAATAGATTGGATGAAAATAAATGTTATGGTGGGCCCTACAAAATTTTTAACGGTGAAAATCAATTTTCCCACTGCTCTGTGGTGTGGTCCAGTTGATCTTGGATATGATTTTTTCATTTTCTGGATAACGCTCCGAAATGATCTCGGAATATGGATGAACGTTGTGGATATAATAAATACATAACTGTGGGTCCCATGCAACGTTGATCTCTTCTGAACCGTTCGTTTCGAGGAGCGTCAGCGCTCGTCTTCGAGCACCAGCCGATCCGCTTGAAGGTAAAAGGCAGGGGCATTTTCGACCTTTGGCAAGTCGTCCGTACAACTGGAGCTGATTCTCGTCGACATAAGAGAATTGTAAATCTCTTTCGGCGTGCGCTAGTCTCCGTTGCCCTATTCCTACCATTTTAAATGGTGATGACTCACCAAAGAAATTTGCATATTGGTAAGTTAATCAGGATCGTATAAATTATTGGCCCAATTGTAGATAGAAAATATCCCAAAAGACAACTGGTCAAATTGGTGTCGTTCAATCCAAACACATGACCACATGTGAAACAAATAATCTAATATTAATTAAACGTGTGTGAATATGTTAAATAATGGACATAGTATATTAATATTTGACTAAGTTAAATTGAATGACCTGTGACTTCACGCATATGAATATTAGCCTAACTACTTAATCACCTTTTATACAGCGTCTTTTATTCACAATGCAAAACTTACCTTCCCAACTTAGACCCTATATGTACGGACAAAGCATTTGAGGATGAAAATACCCCCATCTCTTTTTCCCTCTCTTTTTTTTTTTTTGGGTAAGCTTGTTAGTACACACCCATGTCAGTACACACACTCTATATTGTTAGCCACCCCCATTAGGGAACGATACCAAGACGTCAAGTGTTGAAACGAGGTATCACCACTCAGTCTGCCAGTTGAGCAATGGAGCTGGGTGTAATATCATGTGAAAAGCTAGGGTATTTTTATCTTGAAATGCTTTGTCGGTACGTGCAAGGTCTAAATTAGGAAGGTCAGTGTTGGACTCTTCATAAAAGATGCCGGATAAAAGGTACCATTTACAGTGGTAATTTTCTCTTGTTAATTAAGTAATCAAGCGATATCGAACAATTCTTAAAAGAAAGTGTTAGTCCCTCTTATAGAAACTTTTTATCTTAAAAGCATGGATTTTTCTTAAAATAGTGATAACCTGAGTGTGTTCCTTAGTAAAAACAATAAATATACAAACTTTTAAAAAATAATTTGATGCCAATTTTATTAGTATGAATATAAATATAGTACAATCAACAAAAGAAACGTAATCAAAAGATTTAACAGTGCTTCAGAAATAGATGGTCATAAGATAGTCATGGTATATGCTCAGCAGGTCATTATCAGAAAATTGTTAAGAACTTAGTAATTTGGGGGATCTAACGTCAGAGTCACATATATTTATACAAATTAATCAGCTTACTACAGTAATGCGTTGTACAGAAGCAGCAACTATGTTAAAAACTCTAGGCTTGATGTAACATTGTGTTAGACATAAGTGAAGGAATTGAAACTAAAACTAATTAGAACAAATGCTCGTGAGAAAAAGATAAGTTATGCAATGCAGAGTTAAAAGATTTGTATGTAATTATATTGGTGTGGGTCCTCCAGTTCTTCTCTGTTTTATTTTTATAAGTTTAGAAAGGTGGCAGTCTGCATAAAATTTTGTAGCTTTTGCCAATAATTTTCTTATTAGTTAGAAGTTTTTTTGGTACCGTGTTCTTATTTGATCGTGGAGTCCTTCAAGCGTTACACTATCATAAGCAACAATGTCTCTATTAGAGTTTTGGCCATATTTATATATTTAGGTTCCTGACTATCCTGATGGGATACATGTCCTTGACAAACAGGTACCTACCATTTTTCTAGCTCCAAGTATGTTTGCTCTTTTATTTATATACATGTGGTGGCTGCTAATTCACTAATTTAAATTGGGTCATGCTAAGTGTAAACACATAAATGCTCAGCCATCAAAATGTGAATAATCAATGGTCCAAATGCAACGGGCGAAATCAGGTGGTTAAGTTCATGCAAACAGCCTGATTTTCAGCCCATGCTCCATCCATAAGAGATTCGACAGTTTGGACGGTCTGGATTCAAGTAAATGTATAACATGCATCTGAATGGGTCACCACAATTTAACATGCTTTGAGAAGCAGCAAACGGCAGGGTAGCGTGCCAAGGAAAATATGTTTGGACCGTCCTGATTAAGCTAGGGCATTTTCAAGGTGGGCCCAGATGGCTCTCATCTCTAACACGTGTACTAGACGATTCGGATGGCATTTCTCAGCGAAGGTTGTGACTGTATATATATTTAATACGACGCGGCATTTTGTTGACTTTGGATACCTAGAAGAGAAATTTCCTACTGTACGACCCACTTATGACCTACGAACCTTTTGGAGCACCCTTATTTTTAGCTACCAGGAATAAGCATCAACTGTACGGACAGCTTTTTTAAAGTTCAAAAATGCCCCTTCTTTTACCAAACGCATCTTGGAACGCTGCCAGCCACGTGCCCTTTTAAAATTAATTTGGTTTTTTCTTCTTTCCTCTCCTTGATCCTTCGTCCTAGTCGAAGAATCTCATTTTCTGATTACTTCTCTCCCTTTGTGACTGTCCACCCTAGTAGTAAAATCATTCTTTTACTGCTTTCTTCTTTCTCCTTTTCTGATTGTCCACCCTAAGAGTAAAAGCCCAATTATCACTATACCATTATCTGGTAGAGAATACACACCCCACACACGTCATTTTCAACTTTTGTGAACCTAAGATAGGACGAAAATGGTCCCCCCATCTAAGAAGCTTCGAACGGTAGGTATATTCAAATCCCTGCTTTCTTTTTGTGGACCCTACTGTATATTTTACTATATATGCGTATGGTCCACAATCCATTTTCTTTTTTATTTTTTTTAACACTGAATGGTATGGCATGTCCTGATAAATGAGCAAATTCAATGCTCAAATGACCCACATTGAGGGTTTTTGAAACAAAGAACGGAATGAGATGTGAAACTAAACGAAGACCGAGTGAAAGAGACAGAGCACCGACTGAGTTAATAGACCGAGGACCCACTAAGCTATTGATGAGGACCGTGAACTGAGTTAAAATGACCGTGAACTGAGCTAAAATGACCGTGAACTGAGCTAAAATGACCGTGAACTGAGCTAAAATGATCGTGAACTGACTTAAAATGACTATAAACTGACTTAAAAGACCGCAAAGTGAATGAAATTGACTGAGGACTAAGTGAAATTCGACTCACAACTGCAAGAAACATATAACTCACTTCATAGTCAATTTCAATCAATTCCCTTCACTTCACAATCATTTCCATTCATTTCATAATTAATTTCATTCATTTCACGGTAATTTCCATTCATTTCACGGTCAATTCCCTTCACTTTACGGTTAATTCCATGCATTTCACGGTTAATTCCGGTGATTCTCCTTCACTTCACGATCAATTCCATGCATTTCACAGTCAATCCCCTTCACGGATATTTCCATGCATTTGACGGTCAATTCGCTTCACTTCATAGTCATTTCCATTAATTTCACGATCATTTCCCTTCACTTCATGGTCAATTCCATGCATTTCACGGTCATTTCTGGCAATTCCCCTTCACTTCACGGTCAAGTCCATGCATTTCACGGACAATACGCTTCACTACACGGTCAATTCCACTCATTTCACGGACAATTCCCTTCACTTCATGGTCAATTCCATGCATTTCACGGTCAATTCCCTTCACTTCACGGTCATTTTCAACCCTCAATCAAATTCACTCACGGTTGATTTCACGACGTTTTCGGGCTAAAATGCAACATATAACTTAAAAAATTGACCAATAACTGAGTGAAATTGGCACAGACTTGTTGAATGTTACCTATGAGTCTACCACTTTGACATGGAATTCGTCAAAATGACTGATAACTGCTTGATATTGACATCTTTTTAATCGACAACCTTGTATAAATTTATCGACAACTTCATGAAATTGACTGATAAATGAGTGAAACAGGCCCAAAACTTGTGAAAATTCACTTATAAGTCTTGTACTTTCATTTGAAAATCGCCAAAAACTGATCGCCAACTCGACAAACTCACACCATACTTTATAATTTTTCACCACAACAAGTCAACTTTCACATTATTCTTCATTAAATATTGAATGTTATCGTTGATATAGTTTTCAATTCATCCTTGTAGATGACAAACCTTTGCGTAAGGGATTTGGCGAGTCGGCCCCCACCCTGTCATGCAGATGTTCATTGACATGGTGGTTTGATAGCGTGAAGAGTGGTTTGGAGAAGAATAATAGTAAATTAAATATATTTAAGCAGACCCCATTCTCATTTTTATTATACATTCCATCATTTAGTTTTATAGGGGCATTTTTTCACTCACTTATTGAGAGATATAAAAGTAATCTTGTATTCGAAATACAGGTGAACCGTGTAAAATTTTCAGAAATGGACTTCACCCTAATAACACGACTGAAGACTAATGACCTCTTCATATACAATATTCATCATTCAAAGAAGTTAATAAGAGAGAAATACTTCAATGAATATCTTATCCTAAATAAGCATGTGCAGGAGGTGTTTAATAGGATAGTTGATAGCAATAAGCATGAAGATGCCATGAAGGTAATCCTAATATTATGTGTAGAATTTGTTAGGGGAACCGACATGAATATTATGTGTTGTACAGACTTTATTGACCTTGTGGACTCGTTGGAAGACTTTAATATCTACCCTTGGGGTAGTTTGGCCTTCCAAACGATGACTAAAGGGATCGAGAGTGCCTTAATAGCATCGTATGAGCTTCAGTACAATGTCACCAGTTGCATATTTCTCCTACAAGTAAGGATTCTTTCATTGTCTATTTAAATTTATAGTTTATACAACACTATAATTATTTAAGATCATCTTGTCATTTCATTATAACAAATATAAGCCCTTGAGAGAGTACCGGCTCTCCGAGAATGTATCATTTCATACGTTCCCTCCCAAATTCCAATTTCATACAATATCGGGGATGGAAGGGTTGGAGGTATAAGAATATTCATCGAGTACTAGAGAGCGAAGATGTTTCTGTACATAAAATATATATATATATGAAGTTAGGTGGTCACTCATTGAACTATATATATATATGTGTGTGTGTGTGTGTGTGTGTGTGTTTCTATACATGAACATAAAGATGTTCTCTTGTCGACTGAGATAGTTTTTATCTTAGAGTCTACCATTGAGGAGCTGGAGACGAAAGTCGTTCGTTTGGTCCATGATAGATTTGACGTAAGATGTCATAAAAGTCTTCTGACTTTTATATTGATATTTTATATTTACTTTGACATGTTATATAATTGATACATATATTGCTTCATTTTGTAGGGCATTAAAGATGAAAATGATGGAGATATGGAAGAGAGATCGGGACAAGGAGGGGGAGAATAAGGGGGAGAGGAAGAGAGTGGTGATAGGGGAGAGGGAGAGGGAGCGAGATTGCAATTGACTGGGGAGTCAAGGAAGGATAGGGAGGAGCTGGAGGTGGAGAGGATTCAGTTGGAGAGAGATAGGGAAGAGTTGAAGCTAAAGGAAAAATAATTCGATGAGAGGGAACGCACATTAAAAGAGAGAGAAGAATCGATGAAGAGGAGAGAGAAGTAGTACTCAAGGAGATAGAACTAATGCTAAAAGAGAAAGAAGCCTTGAGGTTAGAGAAGGAAGAGTTTAATGAGAGGGTGGTTTTGAAGATGGGGAGGCAAATGCTAATGAGAGAGAAGGAAGAACTGAAGATAAAAAATGAAGTATTGAAGAAGGAGAAGAAAGAGTAGGAGGAGGGTAAGGTGGAGTTGAAGAAGCAGATGGAGGCATTTTTTATAGAGAATACACAGTTTTGGAAGGAAGAGTTAGAGAATGAGAAGAAAGAGTTTGAGAATGAGGATGAGGAATTGGAAGGTAGGACCAGGGGAACAGAGAGGTGGATATTCAACACTCGAACACGTTAGACGTTACTATATGTGAGAAATCACTGCATTCTATTCCGGTATATAAGAGGAGAACTAAGAGGGTGGTGAAGCCGTCTGTCTATAAGCGTTCTCCATTCACTTCCATCTATGTCATTCAAACAACTCTAAGCAACGCCACCGACACTGAGAAACTGAGAGAATTGTGTACTTCTTCGGCACCCTTCCAGGCCAAGATTAATCTATTTAGGGTAATATCGAATGACGAACTGTATGAATTGGACGGTTGGGCTAATGCAAACAAAGATTTGGCAGAATTTGTTTGGTTCAGAACCATATGGAAGAAAAATGCATGGGTTGATAGCGTGGTAAATAATTCACACACATACATCTATTGTTATTCAACACTTATATTAGACTAGAGCTTAATTCGCCATCTTTATTGATTAGGGTATTGACAAGTATGTCAATTTCTTGGAGAGAAGGCACAGTTCATTTCCTACTTTATACATAAAAGATTGCAAGTTCTATCCCACATTTTTTTAGTAACTGTATAAATTAGATCATGGTTATTATGTTATTTCATTATATAATACATGTTCTAATTTGGTATGTTGTCTGTAATAGCCATGTATTGACATGCAAATGTCAATATTGAGAATGTATCGGGATATTGGCAGCGACGAAGCGCATTCATTATTACAAGCAAAGAAACTCACTGTTCACGGCATTGTTAAACCTCGTGAAAGGCAGAAACCCATGTGGCAGTATGAACAGGTAATGGTGTTGTTACAAGTTATCAACGCTAGGTGTACCCATTTCTATAATTTTTATAATAATATCTTATCTTATCAAACATAGACAGGTATACGTAGCAGTCAACTACGCTAACAGTCATTGGTACCTGATGGTCACTCAGTCGATACAGAGCACTTATTGAGCTGATGAAGGAGGGCTTGCCTATGTTATTCCATGGTGCGCGTAGGAGATATCTAATGCCCCGTATTTTCAGGACCCGAGTATATGACTCGTTTCCCAAAAACCCGAGTGTTAACCTTAAAGGATGGTCAAATTCAAGTATTTTTTTCTTCATCAGAGTAAGCAGATAAGCGTAGAGTGGACAAGTAGGCATAAAAGAAATATTACAATTACATTTAGAATATATAAGGGATTGCCCATAATGACTTATACAACCCAATGTCTCCATTCATACAATTACAAAATGAAACAACATTACATGTGAAACAAAGTAAATTGCAACAATCTTGAGCTGTAAAATCCTGTAGCAGCCCTTAGCCAATATAATCATGCACCCTTGTCAACCATAGTCAGCTCCTCACTAATATGAATGTGAACAACATCAAGGTCACCTGTACTACTTATACAGTTGTATATTTGATGGATGAGTAGCCAACTCAGTGTGAATTTCCCTCAAGATTACACACTACTGCATTAGGTAAGCATAATTACAAAACAAGGCACTCAAAACAACACATGATGCAGTCTTTTTAAATGCATGGATGCGTGAATGCACATCGATCTGGGGATGCCATCCAGTCGGACTTGGGTTAGTCACCCATGCAAATCATCGACTTGGGAAAATCATCTAGTTGGATAGGGGTCAATAGTCGGTGGTCTGGGAGATAGCTAAACGATACCCGAAGATCCTAAGGGCATGTGCTACAACATCCAGAATAGCCACCCGTCATCGCCAACATGCTATGGATGCATGATTAGCCAACCCGTTATTAGTCCAATTACAATCAACCAATTTAGGTAAGCTCAAGATCACTACGGGGAGCTCAGATCCCAGCGTAGGCCGACAGCTCGGGCATAATGTCCCATTACCACCATCCCCAGCTCATGAGACTACCACCTTAGGATGTTTAATGAAAAACCGTCGACTAGTGATCAATCATATTACTGTATATGGGGCTTACCATCGCATAATTGCATGATAAAAATATCGAACCCATATAGAAAAATACCATAACAAGCCTCATAGGGCGATACTAAAACAAGCCACATAAGGCAATTACCAAAATAAGCCACATAGGGCGAGTATCAAAACCATGCGATAAAAGACCATCCTTGAAAACCGTTGGACATAGCAACCCTGGATGGTAGGCCCACATCAATAGTTAATTTAAATCATCATTCAATAACTACAAGCCGAAGGTCTATTACTATCACAACCAGTCAGGTTACATCCCAAGTATGGGTGTACACCTATAGGTGGGGGTTTCCCACTGGTGTACCAGTTTAAGTTTCATAAGCAATACACAAATAATCCATAAGTATGAATAAATATGCAGGATAAACATTAAGCATGTAATGTAGCGATTCAATTCCGGCAAATAACACATATAGTTATAAAATGGCGATATCAATCATAAATTTAAATAAAAACTATAACTTAAGCTAATGGGAAAATGGAAAGCTCAAGGGGAAGAATCATCACCTTTAAGGTAATGTTCACGGACTTGGTTTGAGTCTTCTGGTGGCCCGGGGTCACTCAAAGAATTTTCTAAAATTACAATTTACGTTTGTTAGGTAATTCCACGGCTTGGATCAATAGATGTATCACGATGGAGTCCCATGGGTGGTGCAACACATCATGAGGTGGGTTTTACTGTGCAGATGGACAGTTTGGATGAACCTCGAATATCCGGGTGGTGTCCATATGTGTGGCCTACAGAGATCATAATGATCACAGAGTGTTTAGGTATTTTAGCCATCCACGACCAACATGGGAGCGTGTTAAACGGTTCAGTACCGCCATCCACGACCAACATGGGAGCGTGTTAAACTGTTCAGATGGTACTGACGTCACCCACGTCAGTACACATGTGCCATGTTAGTCACCCTTCTAGGGATTAACACCAAGACCTCTAGTGCTAAAATGAGGTATCTTCATCCTGCCTATCAGTTGAGCTATGAATCTGAGTGATCATGCCCAAAGTTGGGCGTCCACGGGTGGAATGGCCTGGATTGCAGGTAGATGGACGGCCCAAATCAGAACAAATTCATCAAGGTGGGTACTCGCATGTCTAGCTGATGTATACAGCAACTATGGTTGGTGGGAGAAACACCAACCAACTATTTTCCACTGCTAGATCCTACAACACTTTCTTCATGCTCTATACGTGTGCACGTTCAGTGGCAAAACAGGCGGATGGAGTAGATAATATAGTGAGATGTGCCATGAACAGACCTTGAACGGTCAGGATCCTACACATACACTAGGTGGGTCCCATAGGCATGATCCAAAAGGATGGTGCAGATGTGATTATTTCAACATGGTCCCATATGGGACCACCACATGTGTCTAATATATATAATTATTATATTAATGCCATATGCACCTACTCTATATTTAAATATTATGTATCACATGCATCCGCTATATATTCCAATGTTATATAACGTCACATGCATCTGGTGTATACCTACACATTATACATCATTTGTATTTGATGATGTCACATGCATCTGGTGTATACCTACAAGTTATACATCATAAGTATTTGATATCTGATATATATTCTACACGTTATACATCATCTGTATTTGATATCTTATATATATTTTAATGTTATATATTGTCACATGCATTTGGTGTATGTATATCATATGTATCTGTTATACATATCCTATCAACATGGGTTACACGTGGCATCAAGGTGGGCCATGTGATGGACGGCCTGGATGAACCATGGAGATCCATGGCTGATGGAGGGACGGCCGAATGGAATCCACATATGCACCATTCTTTATACATCAGGGTGTATACTATTTCATAATTCCCATGCATGTACATCAGGGTGTATACTATTTCATAATTCCCATGCATGTACAGATGCATGCTTATTCTAATATCTATATTATATAACTTTTTTTTTTCTTTTCCTTTAAAGCATGACGCCCAAGTTCTGGGAAGATGGATGGACAGCCCAGGTGATTTACATCATCAATGTGGGGCCCCATACGTGGTCCACCAACTGTGGTATGGTGGGGCCCACCTGCTGATGCATTGTGCGGCCCACCTGGACGTGAGCAAGGCCCAAAATTAAGGCAGTTCACAGGTTTTGGGTTAGGCCCACCTGCATTTGTGCAGGGCCCACCGGCCTTTTGGTGAAGCCCAGTTTGCTCTACAACTGACGTGAAAAGAGCTTCTTTCTCAGCTGTTTTGAAGGCCCTTCTCGACCCGTTTTTCGGCTCAAACGTGGCTCTCCTTCCGTCCAACTTTCGACCCACATCAGTACCAAATCAGAGGTACGGTGGCTGTGTCTTTTGCCGTTCAAAAATGGTCTAAAACGGGGTTGTTTTCTCCCTGGTTTTTGGACCATTTTCAGCCTGGTTTGTAGGCTTACTGTAGCTCATCTGCAAGCTATTTTCAGGCCGAGCCTCAACACGCAGCTGGGACCGCTTTCATGCTTTTGTTTAGTCACAAACAGAGCCCGAACTCAAGCCGGTTTGATGTCAAAACAGTGTCTACACACAGGCTGTCTTCATCTTCAAAACAGAGCCCGTTCTTGGCCTTATGCGTGGTTCCGCTGGTGGTTATTTTCAGCCACGAATAGGTGTGCGTGAGGTGTGATGGACTTTACTTTTAGAGTTTATTCAGAGCTGTTAAGAAGAAGAAGTGAAGGGAGGTGTCCTACCAGTTTGAGTTGGGTCCCACCCGAGCTCGGGTTGTCACGCACACACCCACCACCCACACCAACTTCCTCTCTCTCTCTCTCTCTCTCTCTCTCTCTCTCTCTCTCTCTCTCTCAAGTGGTGTGGCTATGGCTCCACACTGACTCGGCTCGGTCCGGTTTTCACGGACTGAGTTGGGGCAGTGTGCTCCAAGCTCACCAGAAACTCCCTCTGTTTTCTCCTCTCTCTCTCTCTCTCTGTGGAGTGCTAGGGGCTGAGCCTCACCTTATATAGGTAGAGAGAGAAGGTTGCCGGTAGGTGTTATTGCGGCCTCGGGAGATAGCGGTTGCGTCGCCGCCCTCCCTAACCTAAAAAAAGAGAAACCTCAGACGTTTCTGCCAAGCCTCATTATGAGGAAATGGACGGTCCATCCTCATCTCACTTGTTCCTATGAGTGGGTCTAAACCCTTATATGGTTTTGATTAGGGGACCTATGTGAGTGAAATGGACGGTTTGGATTGTCCGGAAAATGGCCATGGTGGGCCACCTTGAAGCTCAAAGGTGAACTGATTCAAATGGCGTGTTGGCGGGAACCTTCTTTGACAATTTGGTGTTTGAGTTCGGACAAGTGGCCGCTCAGTGCACCTCATGTACTAGTAGTATTTGAGGTGTATACACGCCTAGTTTTGGGGGCCCACCGTGACTCAGGTGCTTGATCTGCCTCGCTCAATTGTCTTGTGGTCTAAATATGAGGGTACCAGCCCAGTTTGGGGAGGGGCCAAGGCCCAGCTGGGCCATATTACACCTTTCGGGCCTTTATTCGGCCCCTATATCTTGATCCGATGGTCAGATTGGTCCAGTCCGATTACCAACGGTCAACAGATCCTATGAGATCATTTGTATGTCTAAGTATACCATCATCTGTTACTATTCAAGCAATGTATTAATTTTAATTTTTAATTTTAATTCTTATTACTAGTACATGTAATGTATATATCTACACATGTATATCACAGTCATGTTGTTTACTAGGGCCATCTATCTCAAACTTTTATATTATTAGATATTTAATTATAATCATTATTTTTATGTTATTTTTATATGTGCATACATAGATGTTGCATCTATTTATTGTTTATTAATATTATTATTATTATCTTGTATGACTTGCCTTTGATTAGGGTCGTTAATGGGCCGAGTTATATCGTGTCCTAGTGGCCCATGTGTCCAATCCCAGACACCTGTACTACTCAAGTAGCCTTACAGTCGATTTTACAATCCAAAGGTTAAATTATGGAAATCAAACGTTGGATTGATCAACGAACGTTGTGATTAATCTATAGTTTATGTAAGGAGTTGTAATCGGTCCAGATGGATACATTGGGGACCATTGTATGCTGAGGTGTAAGTTGAGTCATATGTGACCTCACACACGTGTGATTAATTTGGATTTTTTAGTGTAACACCCGAGTACGCAAAAGTACGGGGTGTTACAAGATATGTCTGCGTTGGATGTGAAGGCTTGGACGGTCAGAGAAGAGAATTCTATACCAAAGCTAACGAACGGATATGATTATAGCATTTTTTTTATGAAATATATCGACATTTTGTGTAGCAATAATCAATTTCATGGTCAATGCACTTCACTTCACGGTCAATTCCATACATTTCATGGTCAATTCGCTTCACTTCATGGTCAATTCCATGCATTTCACGGTCAATTCCCTTCACTTCGCGGTCATTTCCATGCATTTCACAGTTAATTTACTTCACTGCACGGTCATTTCCATGTATTTCACGATCAATTCGTTTCACTTCACGGTCAATTCCATGCATTTCATGGTTAATTCCCTTCACTTCATGGACAATTTCATGCATTTTACAGTCAATTCACTTCACTTCACGGTCAATTCCATGCATTTCTCGGTCAATTTCCTTCACTTCACAGTCATTTCCATTCATTTCATGGTCAATTCCGGCGATTCCCCATCACTTCACGATCAATTCCATGCATTTCACGATCAATTCCCTTTACTTCACAGTCAATTCAATGCATTTCATGGTCAATTCCCTTTACTTCATAGTCATTTCCATGCATTTCATGGTCAATTCCCTTAACTTCAAAGTTAAGTCAATGCATTTCATGGTCAATTCCCTTCACTTCACTATCAATTCCATGCATTTCACGGTCAATTCCCTTCACTTCATGGTCAATTCAATGCATTTCACGAACAATTACCTTCACGGTCATTTCCATGCATTTCACGGTCAACTCCTTTTACTTCATGGTCAATTTAATGAATTTCACAGTCAATTCCCTTCACTTTACGGTCATTTCCATGCATTTTATGGTCAATTCGGTTTACTTCACGGTCAATTTAATGTATTTCATGGTCAATTCCCTTCACTTCACGGTCAATTCCATGCATTTCACAATTAATTCCCTTCACTTCACGGTCAATTCGATCCATTTCACGGTAAATTTCCCTCACTTCACGATCATTTCCATGCATTTCATGATCAATTCCGGCATTTCGCTTCACTTCACGATCAATTCCATGCATTTTACGGTCAATTTCCTTCACTTCACGATCATTTCCGTTCATTTCATAGTTAATTCTGGCGATTCCCCTTTACTTCATGGTCAATTCCATGCATTTTACAATCAATTCACTTCACTTCATGGTCAATTTCATGCATTTCACGGTCAATTCGCATTTCACGATCAATTTACTACACTTCACGGTCATTTCCATGCATTTCACGGTCAATTCGCTTCACTTCACGATCAATTACATGCATTTCATGGTCAATTCCGACGATTCTCATTCACTTCACGATCAATTCCATGCATTTCACGGTCAATTTCCTTCACTTCACGATCATTTCTATTCATTTCACGGTCAATTTTGGCGATTCCCCTTCACTTCACGGTCAATTCCATGCATTTCACTATCAATTCCCTTTACTTCACGGTCAATTCAATGCATTTTACAGTCAATTCCCTTCATTTCATGGTCATTTCCATGCATTTCACGATCAATTCCCTTTACTTCACGGTCAATTCAATGCACTTCACGGTCAATTCCCTTCACTTCATGGTCAATTCCATGCATTTCACGGTCAATTCCCTTCACTTCACGGTCATTTCCATTCATTTCACTGTCAATTTTGGCAATTCACTTCACTTCACAGTCAATTCCATGCATTTAACAGTCAATTCCCTATACTTCACGGTCAATTCAATGCATTTCACGGTCAATTCCCTTCACTTCATGGTCATTTCATGCATTTCATGGCTAATTCTCTTTACCTCACTGTCAATTCAATGCATTTCACAGTCAATTCCCTTCACTTCACAGTCAATTTCATGCATTTCACGGTCAACTCCCTTCACTTCATGGTCAATTCCATGCATTTCACGGTCAATTCCCTTCACTTCACAGTCATTTCCATACATTTCACGGTCAATTCCTTTCACTTCAAAGTCATTTCCATTCATTTCACGATCAATAAAAGTAATTCGCTTCAATTCACAGTCAATTCCATGCATTTCACGGTCAATTTCCTTCACTTAACGGTCATTTCCATTCATTTCATGGTCAATTATGATGATTCCCTTCACTTCACGATCAATTTCATGCATTTCACGATCAATTCCCTTTACTTCATGGTCAATTCAATGCATTTCACGGTCAATTTCCTTCACTTCACGATCAATTCCATGCATTTCACAGTCAATTCCCTTCACTTCATGGTCATTTCCATTCATTTCATGGTCAATTCCGGCAATTCCCCTTCACTTCACGATCAATTCCATGCATTTCACGGTCAATTCCCTTTACTTCACTATCAATTCAATGCATTTCACAGTCAATTCCCTTCACTTCACAGTAATTTCCTTGCATTTCACAGTTAATTCCCTTTACTTCACGGTCAATTCCCTCTACTTGAGGGTCAATTCTATGCATTTCACGGTCATTTCTATTCATTTCACGGTCAATTTCGACAATTCGCTTCACTTCACGGTCAATTCCATGCATTTCACGGTCAATTGCCTTTACTTCACGGTCAATTCAATGTATTTCACAATCAATTCCCTTCACTTCATGGTCAATTCAATGCATTTCCTGGTCAATTCCCTTCACTTAATAGTCAATTTTATGTATTTTACGGTCAATTTCATTCACTTCACTGTCAATTCAATGCATTTCACAGTCAATTCCCTTCACTTCACAGTCATTTCCATTCATTTCATGGTCAATTCTGACAATTTGCTTCACTTCACAGTTAATTCCATGCATTTCATGGTCAATTCCCTTTACTTCACGGTCAATTCAATGCATTTCACAGTCAATTCCCTTCAATTCACGGTCATTTTCATGCATTTCACAGTCAATTTCCTTCACTTCACGGTCATTTTCATGCATTTCATGGTCAATTCGCTTGACTTCACAGTCAATTCAATGCATTTCACAGTCAATTCCCTTCACTTCATGGTCAATTTCATGCATTTCACAGTCAATTCCCTTTACTTCACGGTCATTTTCATTCATTTCACGTTCAATTTCGGTAATTCGGTTCATTTCACGGTCAATTCCATGCATTTCACAGTCAATTCCCTCCACTTCACGATCAATTCAATGCATTTCACAGTCAATTGCCTTCACTTCACGGTCAATTCCATGCATTTCATGGTCAATTTCCTTCACTTCACGGTCATTTCCATTCATTTCACAGTCAATTCGGGCGATTCCCCTTCACTTCACGGTCAATTCCATGCATTTCATGGTCAATTCCTGTAACAACCCGAAATTTTGGGTGCGAGTTTACCTATACGTAAAGATGTACGATTACAATTTTACACTTATTCAACTATACATTTATAAATCCATTAATATTTATGTAGTTTAACCTGATCTAAGCATATGGAGCATTTTTCAACCGTTGATTGATAGGATGAATCATTAAATACCTTAATATTCTTACTCGTAAATTAAAACTAACCATTGATATAACCTATCACCATCAGATGAAGATATCCGACCATCCACTTTGAATTTGGAATACCTTATCAAAGTAAACTAATTACCAAATCTTCACATCCACTTGTTCGCACATCAAATTAAATTTTGAATCCACTCATTTTGTTCGTCACTTATAAATATGCTTAACTTACCGTCAAAATTATGATCTAAGCATTTTACACCAATGAACCATTCACTTAAATCTAACGGTATACATTTCTAACATAGATCACATCCAAAAAGTATTTTTTATGTATCCTTTTATAAAACTCACCATACAATAACCCGTAAGTACGATTAATATCCTAACAATCCAATTACTTAAAATTTTGTACTTCATTATCCCGTCTATCATGTTTGTATCCGCCAAACGGACCATCAAAATATGAAAATAAACTATTCATTTGAAAGATTATACGACATATATTATAATTACCATTAAGTTTTCACATGGGACATTAATACACGTTGATTTGAATTATAGGTAGATGTGAGTCATTAAAAAGTCATTTTGGTCATCTTGGTGAGATCAAGGCTCAAACTTTACCTGTTGATAGAGAAAACAAAATGATGGGCCATGGTAAAGTTTCATTTGAAACTAACAGTGTGAATGAAAGTTATTTACATTTAAAAAAAAAAAAAAATCCAAAAACTAAGGGATGTGGGATTTCCGGTCAATGTAACTAAATGTATCTTAATATAATATATTATATATTTAAAAAAAAAAAAAAGAGTAAAGATAACATCAATGTGTTTTGGTATCACACGTATCAATTCATTTAGTTGCGAAACGGAAGTGGATGTTGAGTGGTCAAACACATCACCCTTTCATCATAGTAGGACCCACTGAGAAGATCCAAACCGATCATCAGATCTGACCACAGGGAAAATTCCAATAATAGATAGATTTAAGCCGATTTCTAAACTTTGTGGCACACATGATTACCAAATAAGCTCCATTTTTAGTCCATAAGTTAATAAGATCCGAGAAGTTGAATGAACGGGGTGGATTTCCTAGTGATCTAACAGGATGGTCCCCACATATCAATGAAAAATAAATCTGATCCAAAATTTTCCGGTTCATTAAATTTTAAAAATTTTAAAATTCTATTTTTTTTAAAGGGGATCAAATCGGTTGAAATTTCCCTCATCATTTTCTTATCCGTCTTAAAATTTTATTTTTTAAAAAAAGGGGATCAAATCAGTTGAAATCTCCCTCATCATTTTCTTATATGTCTTATCCGAGTAACTCTCTTTCCTTTATAAGGACGGACATTTCTCACCGATCATAAAGAAAATAAAATAAAAATAAAAATAAGTGAAAAGAAAAAAGGAGAGAGATTAGTGGAAGAACAACTTACAAAAGTTAGTACTTATTTTATTTTAATCTAGATTTTTATTTTAAATATATTATTATGCTTTGGGTTTGCTTGATGGATGGTGTGGATCTACCATGGGTGCAATGCATGTGCACATATATCAGTATGTATGCATATGCATGATACACCTTGGAGCACCTTACGCATGTAACAAGAAATAAAAGGAAACACGCAAGTTCTTTTGTTTATTTTACTTGAATTACATATTTGACTTATTTTGCATATGCGGCCGATCAATTTAGTCCATTAGGTTCTAAGGACTAAAATATGAAAAACCTCCAAAAATTAAGATAAATTAGCATTTTGGTAGGCCATAATATGCAAATTATAATTCGTGATGCATTCGTAGTTGGAATGTCCATCGAGGCCACAGGGAGTTCCAATGGAGATACCAATTATTTTGACCATTTAAAAATGATTGGGTGGACTAATGAACAACTCGGATCTTATATAAACAATCTGTCAGCAATGATTTTGGCAAAGATTTTGTAAATGTTGTTACAAAGGCTTATAGGGAGGAAATCAGAGAAGGCTTTAGGAGCAGCTTTCTTAGGGATCAAACAAATGAGAGAGGCCGTGAAAGAACGTGGCAAAATTCCATCGTGGAAAAAATTGATCACTGCTTTATGGACATCCGATCCGATAATATCCCAGCTGTTAGCAAAGAAAGCCCTAGACATACCATCAGGGCCAGGAGCGCTATCCCTTGGCATGGACATGACGGCGCTTCTAACTTCCTCCAATGACGTGTAACTCATCAAGAATTCATTATCGGAATCAGATATAGACGGCGGGATGGAATCGAAGATGCTGTCTTGAATTGATGTAGTTTCCGACTGAAACAACAAGGAGAAAAACCGAATCACTTCCTCTTGAATCAGCTTGGGATCAGAAATTTTTTCACCAAAATTCGGCCAAATTTCATTTATTTGAGCTCTCCTTATCTTATCAATGGCAAACATGTGAAAAAACTTTGTATTTCGATCGCCTTCAATTAGCCAATTATTGCAGGACTTTTGTTTCCAAAAAATCTCTTCGGCGAGCTCCAAACAATCGAGGCGATTCCTGGCTTCAAGCAGCTCCTCTTGACTGAACTCCTGTAACTGTTGAGCCTGATCCTCCATACTGGCAATGGATTGTTCCGCTTATTTGATTTGCTGGAAGATATTGCCAAAAACCGATTTGTTCCAATCTTTCAGATGATTCCTAACCTTCTGCAATTTTAGCAAAAGGTTAATGAGTGGTTGATCAGAGAGATCTTCCCTCCAGGCATGTAAAATGACAGTTGGATACTCCTGATGTAAGGTCCACATTCGCTGAAAACGAAAAGGCTTCGGGAAGGATTGCAGGGCTGAGGGAAAAAGAAGTAGCAAAGGACAGTGATTGGAGTTGACACGTGGGAGATGCTTGACTTGGAAACGAGGAAAAACACTAATCCAAGAGCCATTGCATAAGACCCTATCCAAGCGAGCCCAAACTCGGGAATTTCCTGCTTGATTATTGCTCCAAGTAAACATATTCCCACTGAAGCCTGCATCCATTAAACCTGCAGATTCCATAGCATCTGCAAAATCCATATAGCTACCCAAATCTTGATTCCTATTACTCTGCCTTTCAACAATGGATAAGACAGTGTTAAAGTCGCCACCCACTGCCCAAGGGCCCTAAATGTGATGGAGTTTTTTTCCCCGTCTTCGACCAGTCCTGAGCCCCGCTCGACCGGTCGTGGGAGGCGCTCGACCGGTCGTAGGTTCGAGCCCTAGCACGACTCAAAGTCCAGCAAGTTCGTGCTGTTTTTTCTCGGAGGATAAGACCAGTCCTGAAATTTCAGGACCAGTTGAAGGTGGGCTTCGACCGGTTGTAGACAGGCTTCGACTAGTCGAAGGTTACACAGTTTGTTCCGCGATTTTGCGCGAAACTGCGGATTTGAGTCCTTTCGCAACTGGGATGCGGAAAGGAGTTTCCCAAAACTATAAAAGGGGTTGCTTAGGGTTTTCTAGGTATGATAAGAGGGTTTCCTAAAGCTTTACAAGGGATTTGCTAAAGGGTTTAGGGCTATCAAAGTTGAGAGAGAGAGAGAGAGGAAACTTATAGAAGGGAAGTTCTGCTCGTGAAGGTTATCTACTGTGCAATCTATATCTCAACGCTTCTATGTCGTCGTAATCGGTTAGATCTCTCCGTTTTTTCTATTTTTCTTATTGTTTATCCACTCCTGCGTGAGTGAAGAAGTTTGTAACATTCTACTTCATAGTGGATTGTTGATCTGGACAAGGTCCCGTGGTTTTTACCTCTTTGAGGGTTTTTCACGTAAAAATCTCTCGTGTGGTGTGTGATTGATGCATTGATTATTTTCATTGCTTTATTATCCATAATTCTGGTTTGTTCCGGAGGGCTAGATCCTAAGGTTTTGTGTAAGGCCCCCAACAAAGTGTGCGTGGCCATGGATAAGAGATCCGTCCACAGCGATCTCCCCTACATTCTAGAGCATTTTGCATATACAATAGACAGATGAAAAAATAAATTTGAATTTAAAAGTTGCAGTTGGACAGTCAACACTTGATTTGATTTGTGAGTAACTGAAACGCAGAGGTTGCTGTTGTGAAAGAACCAGATCTTCCCGTCTTCCTCCGCATTTGATATAGATGAATGAAAACCCAGTTTGAGCCCCACAGAGATACTTTTGTGATCTCAAGCCATAGGCTCCAAAATCACCAGACATAGAGGTTTATGAAGTCTCACAATTCTAGCCACTGATCTGAGGGTAGCTGAATTCGCTATCCCACGAGCGTTCCAAATGATTGCACTATCCATCAAGAATTTTTTCACCTGAGCTGATGTCCCTCTTCTTAAGTCTTCTAAGTCTCTCTCCCCATTGTTCCTACGTGTGCCCTGTTCTTGGTTTAACTGTTTTCCTGACCACCAATCTTTTCCTTCCTCTCTTGGGTGGGGGTTTTAAGATAGGATGTGCCATGATTCCAGTTCCCTGGCATTCATCCTGAGGGTCCTGGTTGTTTGGGTTGAAGATAGGCTGAAAATCCTGGGAATATATAGTGTCATTGTAGCTTCCTTCAATTCCATCAGGGGCTTCGAAAATATTCTCCCCATCATTGAATTTGTATGGCGATAAATCCACTTCCAGGACTAGGGGTTGAGAAACTTCTCTGTTATCAGAAGAAAACAAAGGATTTTGTTGGGAGAAATTCCACATCGCGGAAGAGCTGCTTATAAGAATGAGGAAGGCTTCTGCATTTGAATGTTGGACCGGGTGCGAACTGAAAATCCTGAAATTTAATCGGGGAATTGCCCACTGAGCGGGAGCCGCCAGTCAGTTTTCTGGTATCCTTTAGTGTGACCCTTGGAGAAGGGTTGTCTCTCTGCCTGTCTTCAGTAAAAGCCATGGTATTGTGATTGCATTTTTTACTATAGCCTAACGCTTGCTTGTCAGCAGACAAAGGCAGGTCTGCCCTATTGTGTTGTGAAAGCTGACCGTGGCTCCTTTGCTCCAAATCGGACAGGCCCACATCAGGATAAAGGGCAGATGTCATGACTGACTGCTGCATCGCCCCATAAGGGAAATCAGAAACTAGATCCTTGCCTGGGTTTGAAGTTTGCTGAACAGGTTTCCTCTTGGAGAGCAGGATTGGCGACAAACAGAGATGGGGCAATGATCTATGTTGGTTTATGTCCTCCTGATGAAGGGCAAAGGCCGAGGCCAAAGGTGGCACTTGCATGATGGGATCATAGTTAGGAATATCACCTTTATGGCTGGTATCAGAAACCTTATCATTATAGGAAGCAGGTAGAGGAGGCTGATTGAAGAGTGGTCCACTGTCACCTGAGTTTGCCAACCATGCTACCATGTCTATGATAGTGAGGGAAAATGCATCAAGATTGGCACACCTCGATGAACCAAAGTCCACCTCTTCTATAAATAATTAATTATAATAAATAATAATTTTTTAAAAAAAAAGGAGGAGGAAGAAAACAAACACGCACGCACATTTCTAAGCAGAAACGACAAATGTTGGAAACTTTGTAATGTGAGGATTTTCATGCATATCATGCATGTATGATACAGATGTCTAGGAAAGGTGAAGACACGAGGTGAGGCATACCATTTAAAGGGTGCAGACATGAGGCAAGGCATCCAAGTGTCCATAGAGCCCTAAATAACAATATGCGTAACATAAAGACTCAAGGAACACCCCTGAAATTTATTTTTCTACTTTAATTGAACAATCCGAAAATACGAGAACTAAAAGAAAGATAAGATATATGATGGAAAATGTAAAAGAGTGGAAAAAGTGCACATAAAAATTCAAGTACAATCCACAAATATGCATTAGCATTTCATACGATGACCTAATATATGTAATAATGAATACAATGTAGCGGTACATATACATTGTTGAAAAAAATCAGAAAGGCATTATTATTTCAGAAAAGGACATTATGAATTGAAAGTTATTAGCACACAGGCACTAAACAGATAAAAGTTAAGCTCTCGATTTCCAAAGTGAACAGATAGAACTACAAATAAAACTATAAAGAGGTACTTTAATCCATCACATGAAGAAATTAGAGACAAAAAATTTACAATAATCATAAGAATCTCTCAAATGGATTAATAAACTCTTGTAACATGTTTTACTCATCCCTATATCATTAACTAATGTTTTCCGAGTGTCAAAAAAGTAAAAAGTATTAAGAGTATTACGAAGCAAATCTCCACAGAAGATCATGACAGCAAATCAAATGCAACTGCACATTGATTCACGCACCTTGATTCACTGCCACAACCTTATCTCTTTTCCATGTATATCTCCTTAACACATTTCCTTGTCTGCAGATTCCTACGAATCCGATTCTAGACAGCTGTAAAAAAATCTCACAATTGTACAGTTAATGATATAAAGATACATCATCTCTCGCTGGATGGTCAGCAGAGTTTTCCACCATTCTTGTTTAACTTTCATGGTATCAGAGCCATAACATAACCTCGGTTTCTGCTCCACCAATATGGCCTTTTCTCCTTCGAACTCGGTTACTCCCATAAACATCCATAGCCTCGTCACAGTTAAGCTCACCAAGGACAATTACCTTCTCTGGAAAACTCAGATCGTCCCCTATCTGCGTGGTCAGCGCCTGTTTGGGTTCGTTGATGGAACCATCTCTAGTCCTAGCCCCACCATTCCCAATCTTGAAGCAGCAACCTCTCAAACCACTCCCACTGAAATACCAAATCCCAAATACATTACCTAGTATGATCAAGGTCAGGTTGTTTTAAGTACCTTGGTTTTCTCCTTATCCGAGAATATCTTGGCCCAAATGGTCGGCCTCTCAACTTCTAGAGAAGTCTGGGTCGCCTTTGAGAGAATGTTCGCCATACAGACTCGACAATTTTTTACCTTCACCAAGAAAGGAAACTTGTCCATTTCCGATTACTTTCAAAAAATTAAATCATTCTTGGACAACTTGGCTGCCATCGGATAGCCTCTTCAACACCATGAATTTACAACTTACCTTCTTGGTGGTCTCGATACTTCGTATGATGCTATCGTCACGTCCATTTCTACTCAAATTGACAAAATGACTTCAGAAGATATGTTTAACCATCTTCTTGCGTTTGAATTACGCCTTGAGCAGCAACAAACTGTTGTTGACACCTCTGTTGGCTCAGTGAACATGGCCACCCAAAATGACTCCAGGTCACGCGGTGGAAAACATCCACAACAACAACACTCTTCTCCGCACCAGTCCTATGGTTCCAACTCCATCAACAGAGGAAGGGGACGTGGAAATAAAGGATGAGGTGGTCCGCCTCAAAACTACTCCTCCAAGCCGAGACCACAATGCCAAGTTTGTGGAAGAAATGGCGACACAGTCATCCAATGTTATTACAGGTTCGATCACGCCTACCAAGGCACTCCTCCTAATATGGCGACTTATGTGGCATCTCCCTCACTACAACATAATACCAACTGGTATCCGGATACTGGCTCCACAAACCATCTCACCAACAACTTCCACAACTTGACTGTGCAATCAGAACCTTATCTTGGCAACGACCAGATTCATGTCGGCAATGGGGCAAGTTTACCAATAAAAAACATTGGTTCCACTACCCTTTCAACCCCCACAAATTCCTTTATTTTAAATAAGTTACTGCATGTACCTCAGATTAAGAAAATTTTGATTTCTATGAACCAGTTTACGAGTGATAATAATGTTTATCTTGAATTTCACTCTTCTTCCTTTTTGGTGAAGGACGAGGCAACAGGGAGAGTTCTTCTGCGCGGCAAACCTAAAGATGGGCTCTACATTTTTCCGACCTCCATGTCACCAACAAACCATCCTCAAACATACCTATCTCAACAAGCTCCTCTTGATGCCTAGCACTGTCGGATGGGACATCCTTCCTATCAAACTGTCTGTCATCTCGTTTCTAAGTTCTCTTTACCTACTTCATCTAATAAAATTTCAGGTGTGTGTATGGCTTGTCAACAAGGAAAGAGTCATCGCCTTCCTTTTTCTAGTTCTCAATCCATTTCTAATCATCCTCTTGAATTAATTTTCTCATATGTTTGGGGTCCTTCTCCTATTACGTCAACCAATGGAAATAAATACTATATTTCGTTTGTTGATCATTTTAGCAAATTTACATGGCTATTTTCACTCCCAAGCAAATCTAATGTCATGCAAATTTTTTGCTTATTTCAAAGACTTGTTGAACGCCAATTTAATTGTAAGATTAAATCTATGCAAACTGATTGGGGTGGAGAGTATCGCTCTCTTCACACTTATTTTCCAAATATTGGCATTCAACACCGAATCACATGGCCCCATACATCCCAACAAAATGGGTCCGTTGAATGAAAACACCGTCACATCGTTGAAATGGGCCTCTCTCTCTCTTATCCCATGGTCATGTTCCTTACACCTATTGGGATGACGCTTTTCTCATGGCCACATATCTCATTAAGCAGCTTCCATCCACTCCTCTTGGCATTTTAACATTTGAAAAACTTTACAAACATGCTTCAGATTTTTCATCACTAAAAATATTTGGGTGTGCTTGTTTTCCTTTTCTTCGCACGTTCAATCGCCACAAACTTGACTTCAGATCAAAACATTGCATTTTCATTGGCTATAGCAACTCACACCATGGGTTCAAGTGCCTTGATACTTCCACTGGCAAGGTATTTGTTTCCCGGTATGTGATCTTCGATGAAGGGTCATTCCCATTTGCTAGCCCAGATGCAAACCCAGCTCGGCCTCAATCTAGCCCACATACTTCCCTCCCGTTTTCTCTCTTCAGACACACCACTCCTCAAAGCCCACCTCTACCATTGTCACCACAAACCAACCTATCCCATGCCACAACCTCTTTTACCCTAACGACACCATTTCCTAATACTCACCCTATATCGTCATCTTCCTCATTACTTCCTTCTTCTTCAAACATTTCACCACCCGAAATAAATTCCTCTACTCCACCCAACGACTCTGCTCTCACCACCCAACCAGCCCAACCACCATCTGCTGCCAAAGAACTCCCTGCGCACTATCCTCGTCGAATGGTCACACGATCTCAGAACAATATCGTGAAACCAAAGATGCTCACAGATGGAAAAGTTCGGTATCCACTGCCACAAACATTTCTTGTTTCTGGTAAAGTTCCAGAATCACCGACCTGTTATACAGAAACTTCCAAACACAGTGAATGGCGCGCAGCCATGGATGAAGAATTCACTGCACTAATGAGGAATGGAACATGGTCCTTAGTTCCTGCCAAACCTGGTCTCAATGTCGTCGAGTCCATGTGGATTTTCAAATCCAAGCGCAAGTCCGATGGCTCTCTTGAACGGAGAAAGGCGAGATTGGTTGCCAAAGGCTATCACCAATAACAAGGAATTGACTTCGATGACATGTTCAGCCCTGTGGTAAAACCCACCACCATTCGGATCATGCTAAGCTGTGCTGTCTCAAACCATTGGCCGATCCATCAAATTGATATCAAAAACGCATTCCTTCACGGCAACTTGACTGAAGAGGTTTACATGTAACAACCTCTTGGCTATGTGCATCCCAGCTTCCCAAATCATATTTGTCGACTACATAAGGCCTTATACGGACTGAAACAGGCTCCACGAGCCTGGTACCATTGCCTATAAGAGCATCTACTCTCTCTCGGCTTTGTGAACTCGTGCTCTGATACATCTCTTTTCATTTGCAAACAAGGAACGACTTCATTATTTCTCCTTGTCTATGTCAACGATATTCTGATCACTGGGTCAAGTCCACTAGCCATCTCACAGCTGATCACAAACCTAAGTCACGAATTTACCGTAAAAGACCATGAGCACCTAAAATATTTTCTGGGCACTAAAGCACATCAAATAGCCGACAGTCTTCTCCTTTCGCAAAGCCAATACATCTACACTCTTCTTTAACGGACAAATATGCTAGATGTCAAACCCGTCTCCTCTCCAATGTCCTCTTCTCAACAATTATCATTGTTCTCGGGTGCCACTTATTCAGATCCTTCACAATATCGCAGTGTTGTTGGGGCGTTACAATATCTATCACTGACTCGGCCAGATATCTCTTTTACAGTCAATAAGGTCTACCAATTCATGCACAAACCCACCGAAGAATACTAGACAGCAGTCAAAAGGATCCTTCGGTATCTAAAGTTTTCAATCAATTTTGGACTTCTTATTCGGCCAAGCAAGTCATCCCAGCTATCTATCTACTCAGATGCCGACTGGGCAGGTTGCCCGCATGATCGAAAGTCCACCTCAGGTTTCTGCATTTATCTTGGTACCAACTTAGTCTCATGGAGCTCTAAAAAACAACCAAATGTGGCATGTTCAAGCACTGAAGCCGAGTACCGTGCCATTGCTCATGCCACTCCTGAGTCACTTTGGATACAATCCTTGATGCATGAAATTGGTATTGTTTTAGCCCAACGTCCAATCCTATGGTGTGACAACATCGGCGCTACCTATCCTACGGCAAATCCGATGTTCCATGCACGGACTAAACACGTGGAAATTGACTACCATTTTGTCTGGGAAAAAGTTCAACAAAAAAACTCTGGAAGTTCGCTTCATCTCCAGTAAAGACCAGCTCGCTGATGGTCTCACTAAACCGATCGTGTCCACAAGATTTGCCTTCCTACACGACAAGCTCAACGTGCATTCATCCCCACTGAACTTGAAGGGGCATATTACGGAGCAAATCTCTACAGAAGATCATGGCAGCAAATCAAGTGCAAATGCACCTTGATTCACGCGCCTTGATTCACGGTCACAACCTTATCTCTTTTCCATGTATATCTCCTTAACACATTTCCTTGTCTGCAGATTACTGCAAATTCAATTCTAGACAGCTGTAAACAAATCCTCACAATTGTACAGTTAATGATATAAAGATACATCATCTCTCGCTAGATGGTCAGCAGAGTTTTCCACCATTCTTGTTTAACTTTCAGAGAGAGAGAGAGAGAGAGAGAGAGAGAGAGAGAGAGAAAGAAGATGAAGATGAAGACGAAGAAGATTTCTATTTTCATTTCCCACTCCTGAGAGTTATCAAAGAAAAAACACACATGGGACAATGATTTGAAGTATACGAGAAACAGAGGGACAAATGGTGTAAGACCCGTATCCTAGTCCGTACTGTTTCGAAAGCTTCCGCGATCCTTCCGGTCGAATTCCGGCAATCTTCGACCTGAAGCCAACGTTGTGCACGATCCTAAGACTAGACTTGCATGCCAAAGTCGGCTCGATCCGAAACCTATACCTTGGCAACCGCGCCGTCGCCGCGGTTCCGATGACGTGTCCCACGCGCCAAGGCGATACCCAGGCCAGGAGATGTAGGCCCGCGTTCAATTCGAGGAAAATGCCGCACGTTGCAAATATCGAGGGAATCTCTACGACACATCACATCGGTCACATCAATCAAGTACACATCACTCCCATCACTCACACCCATACCCAAGTACAACCACCTCTCTCCAAAGTCAACTTTCCCTTACATCAAGTACACCCACCACCTTTCACCCATCACCTCTCTCTTTCTCTCTCACTTTCTCTCTCTCTCTATCTCTCTCTCATTCTCCATGTAAAAATCGTCCAAGCTTCCATGAGAGGCCTTGTGTGGCCCACTTCCTAACTCTCATCTTCACCATCCATGATCCATCTTGACCGTTGAATCTCAACCATTGGAGCTTTAAAATATATTCATGGAAGAAGGAATCCAAGAAGATCAAGGTGGGTGCTTCTTTCTCTCTTTTCCCCCTCTCTCTTTCAATATTTTGGTGTGATGATGTGGCCGTGTGGCCCACCCGGATGTACCTCACCTTGATGTATGTGATGTCCAAGCCATCCATCAACTGGACCCCATGGCCATCCAAGCCAATTGGGCCCTACTTAACGGTGATGGGAAAACTAAATAGCATGTCGATCCAATAAGTGGGCCACGTTCATGTGGGACCCACCTTGCTGCCAGTGTTATATACAGAGTGTCCAGCGTCCAGAGACGCTGGACGTGACCTCAAGTGAGCGTGAACTGACGGTGTGGTGCACTGACGTGCTAACCACACAAATATCAACCTGGTTCAAGAGACTTAGGTAGACCACTCAAACAGGTCCCACTATGATGTATGTCAATCATCCACTCCTTGCATTTGATGAATCCCCTTTGGAAAATGGGATCCTCCAAAAATCAACCGTTTACAGTTCTCAGGTGGCCCACACCATCTTCAATCATGTGAAGGTATGCTAAACCATATGAAAATATTTTCTGGGGTCCACCTGAGGTTTGGATGCACATGAAACTTGGTCTGACCCCTTAATTTAGTGGGACACACATAATGGATGGGTTGGATTTGTAAACTACAGATTGGTGGGCCCACGTGGGACCCACCTCTTTGAAATAAATATGCTGGTGTACAACAGCTATCTAGCTGCTGTATTGACGTCAGGTAGGGTCTGATCATGAGGCCTGTTATTCACGGACCGTCCATCATGGCCACCCTACACGTGCTGAACGTGCAGGGCATGGGCCATCTCTGATGTATGTGACTTGCTTCCACGTAGCCCACGTGGGGCCCTCCCTGATGTATGTGTGCCATCTGCACCGTCCATATGGACGGTGCTGCGTAGGCCCTTCTGAGATATATGTATGTGTACGTGGGTTTCATCATGAGGTAAAAGCAACAAGTGTATTTTATATTATTATAATATATGTGTATATTATAATATATATTTTACATGTGTATATTATATTATATTATAATATGTCATATTACGTTCTCGACAGCGGGATTATAGATATGTGTATATTATATTATAATATATCATATTACATCATGTTATATTATAATATATATTTATATATATGGATACATATAATATATACGTGTTATCCGCGCCGTCCATATGCCGGACGGGTGGGGCCACCTTGTTTGTTTTGTGTCTGCGCCGTCGAGACATTTGGACGATGCTGTGGCACCATGATTTATGAGCGTTTTCTCTGTGCCGTCCATCCGTGCAGGACCCACATGGCACATGTGCTTCATCTATACCGTCATAAAGGTGGGACTCACCTGCTGTGACGTCGTCAGTAAGTTGTGTGGGTTTGATCCACACCGCCCATGTGCGTGGACCTCACGTGCTGTGTGGGGCCTGCCTTGACGAATGGGTCATGTCTGCACCTTTCGGTACCTACTGGATGGTGGGCCCACTTTAATAAATGTGTGTTTTATCTCAGCCGTCCATTACATAGACCCACTGATGTTTGTGTTATGTCCAAACCGTCCACCCAATTGGCAAGATTTATCAGGTGGACCACACTGTAGAAATCGGTGGAGATTGAACGTTCACCATTGAGATCCTTTTTGATCAGAGAAGTTCTGGATCAATATAATATCTGTTCTTTTCCTCTTAATCCAGGTCTTTGTGGCCTTATGACCTGAGTGGATAGAGAATAACGTTATGGTGGGTCCTACCTTGATGGCACGTGTGGCCCACCTGCTAGTTGTGCATGACCAATTTGATGTATATAGGCCCATTGGTGCGGCCCGTGGACACCTTCCACTTGATGTATATTTGAGACGCATGTACAGGGCCCACTTGTAATGTATTGAGGCCCATGTGTAGGGCCCACCTATTGTATATTTGAAGCCTATGGGTCATGGCCCATTGTTATGTACTTCCGGCCCAGATGGCAAGGCCCGATGTGATGCATGAGAGGCCCATGGTCGTGGTCCAGTGTGATATATTTGAGGCCCATGTCCTGCGGCCTATTGGGATGTATTTTCGGCCCATTTGACATGTTGGGGCCCATTTGGTGCAACTGATGTGATGTATATGGGGCCCATCATGATGTATTTTGGCCCATGTATGGGGCCCACCTATTTTGTATTTGAGGCCCGTGTAATGCGGCCCACTTGATGTTTATACGGCCCATGGGTGGGGGCCCACCTTGATGTATGTATTTTGTATTCACACCGTCCATTCATGTGGCCCCCACGTGACGCACGTGTTTTACCCAAGTTGTCCATCCGATGGGCCCATTTAGGACGAGCAGGGCTCACCCCATTGTAAAGTATTAGGCCCATTGGTGCGGCTAATGTGATGCGGCTCACTTGATGTATATGAGGCCCACAGGTGCGGCCCATGTGATGTATATTAGGCCTTTGTGTGAAGCCATGGGCCCACTTTATGTTTAGCTCTATGTGGGCGACTGCTTGGAAGTAATGTTGGTTAAATATCCACATTGATGGGCGATGATTATGATGGTTAAATGTCCACATTGTGACCTTTTCTTAGGCCTTGTTAGGCCCATTCTCATCATTCCCTTAGTGTGTTAACCCAAATAAGTGGGCCCTATTCGCCATAAACGAATGGCTCCGTGTTATCGGATTTGACAAGACCATGGCCATGGACCGATCTTTATATTATGGTTGATCGGTCGTCCATCTATGGACCTCGCCTTGTTTATAGGCTGATTATCGGTCGAGGCCGATTACCGATTACCGATTCCGATTTGTCGTGGCCGATTGCCGATCATCGTGACTGATTACCGATCGTGACCGATTGTCGATTGACGTGGCTGATTGCCGATTCTTGTCGTGGCTGATTAACCGATTACCGATCGAGGCCGATTATCGTGACTAATTACCGATCGTGGCCGATTGTCGATTGACTTGGCCGATTGCCGATTCTTCTTGTCATGGCCGATTGACCGACTACCGATCGAGGCCGATTATCATGACTGATTACCGATCGTAACCGATTGTCGATTGACGTGACCGATTGCCGATTCTGTTTGTCATGACCGATTGACCGATTATCGATCGAGGTCAATTATCGTGGCCGATTGTCGATTCTGATTATCGTGGTTGATTGCCGATTCCGATTGTCGAGGCCCAATGTGGTGTATATGAGGCCCATTGTGATGCATTTGAGGGCTAGGCGATGGAACCCCCTGTGATGTATTTGTGGCCTTTGGGCAAGGCCCATTGTGATATATATTAGTCCCATGGGGCCTGGCCCATCTGATGTATTCGAGACCTATGTGTAGGGCCCACATGTCATGTAATTGAGGCCCATGGGGCAAGGCCCATTGTGACGTATTCATGGCCCATGGATAAGGCCCATTATGATGTATTCACGGCCTATGAGCAAGGCCCATTGTGAGGCCCATGTGCAGGATCCACATGTTGTGTATATGTGGCCCTTGAGCAAGGCCCATTGTGTTGTATATTAGGCCGTGGGTCCTTTATATGTTAAGATCTATGAGGGGTCGTTCCTTGGGGGCAATGTTGGTTTAATGTCCACATTGTCAGGTTGATTGTTGATACCCGTTATTTATACTGATTATGAGTATTTGACAGCATAGCATCATGATACGTGCCCATACGCATCATCTGCATGTTTGTTATGAGATGTGGTTGATCATTGCATATATCAGTGAGCGTATTTTTATGAGACTCCCTGATAGGCGGAGGTTATCTCACATGAGCGCACGGCACGCGTAGGATTGATGCATGACTGGATTGTGTGACTCATGCATCTTGCATTGTGTGTTTACGCCCTATCGACATCAGGGTCGTAGCCTCCACAGGCATATCGTGGATGGCCAGACGGGACACCGGAAATATTTGGTTCTAGCATACGGGCGCCATAGATGTCCCTGGGTGAAAATCCCTAAACCTCCGTGGCCAGGAGATGATTCCAACGTCGAGACCGAGTGGATATATGAGCGCATGAGGGCCGAATACCAGGAGACCGCGTCTCTCACTGTGTCGTGATCGGTTGGAAAGGAGTGGTGGCCTTACTCGCCCGAGAGCAGGGGGCATTACTAGGCTGAGTTTGACCAGCTCGGAAATGGGTTCGCTATCGATGTGCCGGATAGGTATTGGCTGACTATTGGCCAGGCGGATAGTGAGGTTTCTTACACTCACTTGGACTGTGCTGCTGGGAGAGAGACAGTGCCATTTGGAGTGTACTAAACCCCGGTGATGATCCCAGAGATGAACCAGTATTGATATGTGGACTTATTGAGTAGAGTTGCATGCTCATTCATTCATTCATTCACTATCCACTCGGCCGGTGGTGCGCAACTAATTGTTGTGTGCCTTCGTTATGGCAAGGATTTCGGTTGGGGCGCGCGACTAACCTGAGATCAGGAGTTTACCACATTGAGTCTGACTATCCAAATTTAGGTATGGGACTGGTTTGGATAGAAGGCCCTTGTGATGGACCCCATAGCCTGCGATACTACGTACTATCATCCCGACTTCACACTCCAGCATGGTCATTCCATTCGCACAGCATAGCGCATTACATCTACTGCATATGGCATTCCGGGTTACTATGTTTATGCATTTATACGGTCTAGATATGACTGATGGTATTTGTGCACTCATCAGGAATTGCGTACTGCATCGCATCCTTAGCATCTGATGATTGGCTCCTTATGACTCTTCATTTGTATAGATGTTCTATAATGAGTATTTTGATATTGATTGACTCATGGACTTGTCTGTATTTTTGCTTACCCTGTTATTGTATGATTTATGACCTTGTTAATAATGTTGTTTACTCGGATACTCATGCTATTGTCAGTATCTCTGCTTATTTCTGATATTGTATGATTTATGGGTTGTTAGTATTCTCGCTTACTCTGATTACTCTGATATTGCTTACTCGGTACTTACCTTGTGCACACACTTACACCACCCTCTAAGCTTTCTATAAGCTTATGCAGGATAGATGCGTGCAGGTGATGTTAGATTGCAGCAGTGTTGAGCTTGGAGCGTGCAGCGGTCGTCTGGAGTTTGATTTTTGATTTATGTATTTCCCTTTCAGCATTGTACTCAATTGATTATATTAGTGGATATGTGATGATGATGTTGCCTTTGTGAATTGGGTAATCTTGTGGTTATGCATATTATGAGTTAAATGTACATCAAAAAAAAAATCCTCCATGTAGGATCCCAGGATCGAAAATCTGGCGTATGACGCTAGGAGCAGAGAATGGGGTACTACGGAGGCTGTCGGCACCGGATTCGGCGATCGGGATTCTTGTGAATCCGATTTCCGGGTTTGGGGCGTGACAAATGGTTTAAGTGTACAACAAACAGAGGAATTATAGGATACACGATCTGAGGCTTAATCGAATTTATGCCAATTTTGACAAGTGGGTCTATGCTTCAGTTATCCAAATGGTGTTCGACTGCATCCAACCGTAGAGGATCATGCCCAGAAATCTCCTCAATTAAACAATCCTGACCTTTTGAATTTATGTCCTACAAATAGGTTTTGGAAGAGATAACAGCAACAATCCCATTCAACTGAAGAAAATCCAAAGATTGGTGGCTAGTATCTTCTGCTCCAGCAGACAATCCAAGCTGGAGGTGTCTTTTGCACACTGCCCTCAGGAAGCCAACGATGAGGCTGACGATTTGGTCCATAGGGACAGCAACAACAACGGCCAATCCCACGTCGTCTTCCATTCAGCGGCATCCCTGCCTAAATTGACTAAAGGTCTCTTGTTTCTCGACAAGGTGGGGGTGGGGAACCTAAGGGTTGTTTGACTGTTTTTATTTTTCTTTTACCCCTCCTCTGTGTATGCTTCACGATAGGCAGGCCTCCCCCTTTTTGTTGTTGGGCTCTGATGTAGAGTGGGTCGCGGACAGTTTCATGGCCAAGATGGATCAGAAAAGGCCCGGTCGACAACAGAAGTGATCCAGACCGTCGGACCTTAGATCGGGTGTATCTCGCAATCCGGAATGAGTTACCTGACGTAAAATATATGATTTTGGGGTAGAACGAGCTACTTTAGCCAACCAACCCTGCTATGCTGGGTTGCGACACCCGGAATTACGAAAAACCCCTGGATCGACGGTCGTTTTCCTGTTTTAATTTCGTTTTTACTGTAAATAGTAAGTTTTAGTTTGATTATAACTCTTCATCCGTCGGGCTTTAGGAGTTGCGCCCAACATGAAAAGAGCTTAGAATAATTAGGAGAACGGTTTGGTGAAGCCGAATAGGACACTTACTATTTTTGGCCAAAAACCTTGCACACTAGTAGACATCATGATAGTCTGTAAATAGTAAGTTTACTACTTATAGTAAGTCGCGATTTCTAGGAGTTTTAGTTGTAGTTTGATTCTGATTTCTTTCTCATTGCTTGGTACCCCTATTTAAAGGGTTGTGAACTCATTTTTAAGGATCAATTAATCAATTTCGAACTTCTTAGAATTTATTTCTATTTTTTGCTTTCTTTCCTCATGGATTCGAGAAGTCTTTGTGAGGAGTCCAGAGAAGCTCCATGGATTCGGAGTAGTTATCCTCATCACGTTCATCCCCGCGTCAAGCCCGCCTAAATTTTGCGCCCTCTTGTATAGTTTTTCCAGCTGATCAATGCAATTGGAGCTTTTTCAAAAAAAAAAAAAAAAAAAAAACCTTTTACTTAATCAATGTTGTTGATGAACTGTTAATTTGTCAGTATTGTTCCTTCAACTAGAAGATCTGTCTCTTTGATCTATCTCAGATGAAGGAGACGATGAAACCCATGCGTCAACGCTTATAATAGGACTAAGGAGAATGTTAGAGCCATCCACACAAGTGCACCACACACATGTAGAATGTGTGATATATAGAGGAATGAGAGATGGGAGTCTCTCTCTCTTTCTCTCTCTAGGCGAAGCCAAGGGATTGACATATCCAAGGCTCATAACCCTAGAACTCTTATCTTGTGATCCGATGATCTCTAGAATAGGATCTTATATAAGAAAAGTTAACATTTCAAAAAAGCACACTCCACCATCTTATAATCTTCTATATGCCCCCGACACAATAGAAATCAATGATTTTACCTTTTCCAGTGTACTCAATTTGACTAATCCTTTCACTAATCTATTGACCCGGTATCCATATAAATCAAGTGGTAGACCACACCAAATCTAAACGATTGAATCATTATGAAGTGCAATTAAAACCATTTTAATGCTTACAAGAAACGTTTACGTACACATGTTTGGTTCTAAAAAGAATTTGCCACATGTCCAAAAGGCCCATTATTTTTGTACAAATAAATATGCAAGTTTAAATATGTGAAACAGTTAGGAAAGCAAGAATAAACAAATCTATCTTAAGTCCTTATTTTCAGTTATTTCGGTTATCTCTCCAGTTGCATTTCTGTTATGCATATCTACAGAGGTACTTGCACCTTGATTATACCCAATCTCCGAAGATGGGGTCCCTCCTTCTCGTGGATTGAAATCTGAAACATCCGACATGGTTGTAGGACTCTGTTGAGCATTAGTATGATTCGGAGAAGTTCGATCAATGCCCTCAATGACGGTCACCTGACCTTCCATGGGTTTGGCTGTGGTCTCGGTGGTGGGTACGGCGGTGGTCTTGGCGGCGAGTTTCGCGGCCTTCTTTGCAGTATGAGAAGAGGGGTCTATCTCATCAAAGCGTTCGGCAAGATGGTAGATCCACCGTCGAAAGGAAATAGGCTCATCTCGTGTGGGTGAAATATGCCAATTTTGGTAGAGAAAGCGGACTAGAAATATGAAGAAGGCCAGAGCTGAAGCAGTACCAGCGATGAGGAAGAGACCCCAGAAGCTATCAAGGGTTAGACTGTTGGAAGTGACAGAAGCCTGTGATGCTGATCGGTCTAAACAAGCCGTTTGTTGTCCGAACCATTTTTGCTCAATCTCCAACATTGTATCTCCCTCCGTAACATTCAAGATAGCCCTCGAAAAATCAGGTACGAGAGGGGACCCTCTGGGGAAGGCCTGTAAATTGAAGATGAAAGAAATGAGGAAACCAATATGGCATTTTCATGCAACGTACTGAATTTTGGAAACAATAGGCCCACTGGCTGGGCCCGTGCTTGATCATGCATATAGGGCTAAAAGAACTGACGGTCTGGATAGAGTTGTTTAACTCTACTGAGATTTCCTTTGTATTACTTAGGAAAACAGCACATCAATAGATGATCCTATACATCAGTTCCACTAGTTGAATCTGTTTTCATCTCAGCCTTCCATTTGAAGGGCACCATCCATACGGATAAGATTATCTGTTTGGTTTGATCTTCATCGGTAGGAGATTCATGACAAGCGGGCTATAGATAGATAGTATTCACTGAAACACCTACCACGCATCATTTCCTAATGAACAGCTGCAAATTACATGGTGACCCTGCCAACTACATACATCCATGGTGATTAGATGTGGCAGGATTTGAATGGATTATGTTCCGTTGTTAGAGATTGGGCCATGCAAAACATGTTTGAAAGTTGTTTAGTCCGAGTAGGTGCTCAACTTCACCTCTGACAGCAGAGCGTGCCCCAATAAAAATCTGCCAGGTCAGGTCACCACCAATATCTACTAAAAATCGTGGGACCCACCAGAGATAGGCCACGATTAGGGCTGTCAATGGGTCGGGCTGGCATATCAGGATTTCAAGCCCGGCGGCTTGAGCTGAACGCGATAGACCTGAGGGCCGGACCCAGGGCCTAAAACTTAAGCCCGTTTAAGAACTGGGCTAGGCTCGTGATTTTTTAAGAGCCCATCTTCATGGTCCATCACATTTAGGATTTAAAGGGGCAGATTAACTTCATGTATGATGGGGCACACTTAATGAAGAGCCAATATGCTGCACGAAATCGGGCTCGAGCTCAGGCAGGGGCGTTGCATAATCATCATGGGCTGGGCTCGAGCCTGTTTGTTTGGACCCGTCATGGATCAAAGACCTCTGCCAGGTTATAGTTCGGCCGTTGACAACCCTAGACATAACCTGAAAATCATGTTATCCTGACCTCTGATTAATATATATACATCTGTTTGTTAGATCCAGACCGTCAACTATCTCTATGTTAACAGTCCTTAAACGTCTACTAGTCAGCCAGTTAGGACAGTCAGAGAGAGAAAAGAGAGACTCACAAATCCAAATCCATCCGTCTTGTACGTGGGCCCCACCATAGTGTAGAGACCACAGTACCTTCCGAGGAACAGCTGGATGTAGGGGATCTCATCAAAGATGGCAGCAACCCCACCATTCGCACTTCCTTTTGACAAGGCCTCAGCATAGTCATCAGGGGAGTAGTAGACCCTGAGCTTGGACTCATCAAAGTTCAACCTCTTCAAGAGGCCCAGCACAAAAGACCCCTCCTGGTACCCCACGTAATCCCCGTTCTTGATGAGATCCTTGACGTCCGTTATGGTGGGCTGGAGCTGTTGGACGGTCAGCATTGAAGTCAAACTTGCAGTGTAACTAGAAGTCAATATGAGGACCACGAACACCCATATGATCACAACGAACCTTGACAAGTTGCTTATCACCCTCTCCTCTGCAACCATTAAAATTAATCAGAAATAGAAAATCATTTATATTTTTTTTAACCGTTGAAATTTGAAATTTGGGCCCCACTTCTGTGATCTAGTGCTCCCAAATGCACCAAAAATCTCATCTGATGCGAAGAATGCTAACCTATTCAATCAATACACTTTTTTGTTTCAATCAATACACTTGTGTGGGCCATTTCCCATAAGCTTTCCTTACCATCTAAATAGAAGCCATTGATGGGATGGTTAGAAACATCCAATTAGTGTGATTACTAGGAAAATACTGGATCCGATCCCACAAGAGTATGGATTAAATGTTGAGAAATTTAAATAGAGGAAAGATGATTACTCAACTGTGTGCAAAGACGAGCGTTGAAAAGGAAAACCAGAACATCATGCCGATCTGATGGGAAGTTGGGCCCCTAAACTCTTTGTTGATCCGGTGTTCAAGGAGCCACACGACAAAGCCCGTCAAGACAAAGCCAGCCCCGCTTGTCAGCCATAGATTCCTACTCAGAGGCTTCAAGAAAATCCATGTATTCTTCCTTTCATCATCCCTGATCGGCACTACCATCGACACGCCTGAGTCAGTGTAGGGTAAAGTGAAATCAACGTACTTAGATCGGTTGGCTACGATCGTCATGTCCCCCACCACTGCATCCAATCTCTGATGATCCAATGTCAAACAAAAGAAATGAGACCCATTTGAAATAATATAACTGAAATGCAATCCAATGTGTAATGGTAATATCGCACCTGCAGGACCAGAACAAGTCAACTCGGCCAAGTCAGGTGAGAACTTGCCCTTGGTTTTGTGGGGACTCAGGATCTCCGCATGTGGGACCATCAGGGCCCACATGCTGAGATGGTTAGACAATCAGAACACAGAAGTTCTAG
The DNA here is from genome assembly GCA_030180095.1 of Magnolia changhungtana. NCBI lineage: Eukaryota > Viridiplantae > Streptophyta > Magnoliopsida > Magnoliales > Magnoliaceae > Magnolia > Magnolia changhungtana. The sequence continues at coordinate 1,446,376 of JASAUF010000547.1, read as the reverse complement.
ATTTGATATGAACTCCATGAGAAAATTATGCTGAACATATGATTCTGGCCATCAATATCATCAGATCATATTAGAACATTGAAAACATAAATTTTCCAAAGGCATGTTCAATAACAACGATCAATGGTCAGGACAATCACTGAAGCGAGACTATAGGACTAAAGCTTTTTTACAGTTAAGAACATGGACAGTTCGGATCATCGACCAGTTCAGCATATGGGTCCATTCTGCCGATCCTAACTCACTACATGGACAAGTCTAATGGCCTGTTTGGGTGCTACTTACAAAGTGTTCGTCTCATTTTAGTTAATGAGTAGTATTACTGGACTGATCCTTTGTATGTATTAGAGATCGTGATTGTTGCTAAGATTATTTTTAACCCTTATCAACAAGAAATATCATCTCTAATACATATTTACAATCATAGTTTAAAAACCCAATTCGACTCGATTCAACCCAACCAGATTTCGCCAAGACTCGGGAAGAACTCAATGGTCATGACTTTCTCAAAACTTGAGAAAACCCTGACTCGATTCGAAAAAATCGGTAAAACTCAATTCGGCTTGGCACAAATTAATATTATTTATATTTTAAATATTTAATATATAATACCCAAAAACTCATACTAGTTTTCAAGAAACTCACCCAGGTTTTTGAGTGGACTCAACTCATCGAGTTTTCATGCTTTTAAACCATGATTGGTAACTAAAATGAGATAAATTCATTTTTAAGTTGCACCGAAACAGGCACTAACTCCATAAACTGAAAATGCACCAAAAAAAAAAACAAAACAAAAAAAACAAAAACAAAAACTCACCTGAAGAAAGACCTGATAAATAAGATCATTGTAAGTGCCGGCGCTTTGCCCACTTGCATTTTCGAAAGGGACGAATTCGTAAGGAAGGGCATACGGTAATTGTTCTCTTACAGCATCAAACACATCTATGCAGAACCCAGTGACGGTTACCAAGCTGTTACTCGGATTCCCTTCCACCTTCACAAATTCACTAAATCCATCTTTCACTGGAACCCCAATTCTCAACTTCTTCCCACTTGTCGGTATCACCCAACCCCTCGGTAAATCCTTCGACTCTCCTGGCCATATGACGAACTTAAGATCGTCCATGGTAGTTGAGTAAATTTTGTTAGTAGTATTCTTGTTTAGCACCCGTGAGAGTCCAGATACCGGCGTCCAAAACCCAATTCCCCTTCCTCCTTTTCCAACCACATTGATTATCTGAAAGGACGACGATTGCATTTGCCCATTGAAGAGACTGAATTCCCCGCTAAGGCCTTTGAATGTGGTGTTTAAGATGGCATCTAGAAGTTTTGGGCCCATTTCAGATACTCCCAAGTTTGCTAAGTCGGTCGAATTTTGACTGGTTTCAGGCTTTAGGAGGCTGGATTTCATCGTCCCAACTCGCTCTACCGCCATTGCCAGAGCGTGGACGGTATCATATGCCCATAACCCAAAAATGCTTAGCTCAGGCTTTGTGATGTTTGGGTTCTCTAAGAGGATTTTCCTTTTCCATCTGACTGTAAAATTGTCAAGCTCTATAGATTTTGGGATGTAAGGTTTCACACCCAAGACGCCCTGCATGGAGTCGATGACTGAAGAATCCATTGAATCCAAGAGTCCCGTTAATCCATCCGTTATGATCCAAACATACCCGTCACTCATCATTCCAACATCGTTCGCCTTCAAGAAAAAGCGAGACGCGAGAGAAGAAGGCATGTGGACGACGAAAACCCTAGTTTGCATGGTCATCAACTTGTAGAGCTCTTCAAGAATCTGATCATCTGTTGCTGAAGGAGGGATTACACTCCTGTATGGGACTTTGGCATCGATCTCTTGGAAGGCGTCGGTTAGAAATGGTATGACCCCATTGCCATAATCAGTGTCTTCGTAGATGGGGACCACTTCTCTCCATCCAAAGGCTTTAACAATGGCTGCGATTGCTTTGACCTGAGACGAATCGTTTTGTGCAGTCCGGATGAAGTAGGGAGTTCTGATTGAATTGAGAGATGGGCTTGTAGCTGAGAAAGACAAGACGGGCACTTGGGCTTTGTCCCCAAGATCCACCACAAACTCGGCTTGGGTTGAGGTTGTGGGCCCTATGATTGCTTTGACTTCGACGTTCTTCAACAGGTCCAACACTATCACGCACAAAAGGAGAAGATTGAATTCAGAGGCTGTGAATCAGCTGATAATCAGTTGCAGAAGAGAATAAACGGTTTATGTTATCTTGGATCAATTTTAGCCGTCAGATTTTCCACATTGAATGTGGAGCGGTGACCTTTTGCCTTCGACCGTTTGTTTAAAGTCAACCAATTGGATGGCTGTTATTATCTGACCCAATCAGATGCAATATCCACACTTGTCCTATCCATATATAGCTCTTAATAGTAAATCACAAAGAACGGAAGATCTGAGCCATCAAGCATCTCCTGTGAAATCTACTTTCATCGTCACCGTACATTTCAACACCAATGTTCATATGGTTGCTACCAACCATTCGGTTTGACTTTTATCTTCAAACATTCATGTCAAGGGATACAAGATGGACGGTCTGGATCCAACTCATCATGTGCCAGGTGTCAGTCATTGGGCCCTTGTTGGTCCAAGTAGCAGAAGGTAAGTTAAGAACTAAAAAACAAAATCAAAGTCAGCATTCACATGCGTAACAAGACTTTTGAGGGTTTTTCTTTTTTTCTTTTTTTCTTTCTATATCTGACTGAAAGAATCGATACCACATGCAGTGGTAAAATGAAATACCTCAAACACTGGATTCACCCAATACGGTGCGGCCCACCTTGATGTATGTATTCTGTATCCACACCGTTCATCCGTTTTTCCATATCCCAATAATGAAGCAGATCCAATTATCAGGTGGACCATACTATAGGAAACAGTGGTGGTTGGTTGGATGACAAGTAAGCCTCCACCCAACTGTGCCAGATCATCTCTCAGGAAACTCTCTATTCACAACGTCGGATTCAATAGTCAACGTAGCAACTAGATGAGAAGAACATGGGGCATAAAGATGTCAACTACCTATCATAAAATTCCTTGAGGACGGTGACTCCTCTGCAAGTACGTGCGTGGGGCCCACAAAGATGTAGGGCCACGTCCAAATTGTCTATAGGGTAAACGCCTTCAAGTTCACCCAGCTTCAAGAAAATCAGACCGATCCAAAACACAGGAAAGATTTGGGCCGTGGCGATGATAAGATGGGTACCAACCTCAGGCCATTTCAATACTCAGGTGGGCCACGCCATTGGATTTCAGTGGTTTTAGACATTTTACGTTGCGTGGCCCACTTGGGTTCTGGATTAGCTGGAATTTTCGCCTCCAAAGGACATAGGATGTCATCCACACATCACGATGTCCCCTGATAGTTATAGAATAAGCTTATTCTACAAACGCTGCACAGGAACTCGGCCTCGTCGTAGGGACGCGGATTGCGTACTACCCCCACCGTCTTAGCTACGATCGGGCAGTTCGGTGGGCGGGCCCACCGTGATGTATCTGTTTATCCACGCCGTTCATCTTTTCTCTCAGATCATTTTAAGATATATTCATAAGAATTGAGGCATATCTAACACTAAAGTGGACCACACCACATATGACTATTGCTTTTAATGCTTTGTGCATTTTATGCAACCTGAGCTTATTATTTGATGTGGCCCATTTGAGCGTTGGATCTGCCTCCTTTTTCTCTACATACCTTAAAATGAACTGAGAGAAGGGATGGACGGCGTGGATAAGAAGATACATCACGGTGGGCTCACTTACAGAACTGACCGTTCGTGGCTAGAGACAGCGGAGGTAGGACGCAATCCGCGTCCACGTCGTGGATGATGATGTCAGCTGATTTGGAAGTTTATACAGTTATAAACAACCAATCAGAATGCCCTTCGTTACGCTTGCTAGAACACATGCCTACCTATTTCGATACCATACGTCGGGACTGTAGCAGCCGGATTTGTGTTTTTTTCTCGAATGATTCAAACCGTTAAAATGTGTTAAAGCCCCTTGATTAGGAATGCCCGAAATAACCGTTAGATTGAATACTTCCAACCCTTTTAGCGTACAGAGGCAATGGTGACCGTCCATATTCAAAGCAAAAGAATAAAGTTATCAAAGGGTTGAAATCATTCAATTGAGAGCTTTTATTTGATGTATACACTATACAAAGTGAGAAGCATCATACGAACGGTTTGGATCATTTAAAGATGGTAGTTGGTCCAAGGCTAAGGCCCCAAGTATCTTATTATAATGCATTGGGGTGTTTTCTAGCTAGCAAACCTCTAACCATATATGCCATTGACAAAATATCAATTGAAGGGCGGTTCCTCCGCATGCCATTTCTCGTGGGCCCCACAAGTCCTGTGCATGGCACCCAACTTGTCCAGCGGCCTCTCCCTAACATGAAACGAAAAGCTCCCAAAAATAGGCTGGTGGGCCATCACGTGAATTTATAGAGAATTTTAGGGACGCGGATTGCATCTAACCCCAGTCACACCGGGCAACGCATAACTAAATCTGCATGGGCCATCGTGATGTATTTGTTTATCCGCTGTTCACCCGTCTTCTCATATCATGTTGAGGAATGGGCCATCGTGTGCGTGTGGCATGAGTGTGTGGGGGTGTGTGTGTGTTAAAAAAAAAAAAAAAAAGAATGGGCTCAAAAATGAGGCAGATCCAACACTCTATTCAGCCATACAAGAGATGAATCTTGCATTTAATGTTTTGTTTATTTAATGCAACTCAAGCTTACTATTTAGTACTGTCCACTCAGGTAAGTGAATATTCCTCATTTTTAAGCCCATACCTTAATATGATATGAGAAAAGTGATGGATAGCTTAAAGTAAATAAACAGATACATTGCAGTGGCCCCACAGATCTAGTCAGACGTTGCTAGGTCCACCTGGGACTTCCAATTTTTAGACAGTGTGACCCACATTATACCTATCTTATTTTTGGGAAGTCCCATCATCATGGTGAGGCTCTCCCAATGCATGTGTTGGATGACATGTACACAACATGATAAGGCTCTCCCAATGCATGTGTTGGATGACACATACTAATATACACAACATGATAGGTCCCATCATAGAAAATAATATACACCCATTCAAAAACCTCCAAATTCAAGTGATGGCTCATATAATAGTTGAATTGGACTGATATCTAAAGTATCCAACTCTCACGGTGGGAAGACCTCAATGGACGGTTTGGATATCATACATACACCCTAGTTGGCCCCATGTGAAGCGCTTATTAAATAAGCTTAATCTCCAGTGCCCTGTACAAACTGCAGTTGAGTTGGCCACTTTTTTTTATGTTTGGTTAGAAATAGAATGCATTTCCTTGTGAAAGAGGGTTATGATCATTGAGTACTTCACGCTACGTGCACTGAAATCCTGTTAGCCCCCATCGAGCTATCTCCACCATCCAAAATGATAAGCGGGTATCCCAACATGCTTCAAAATGGAATTCTGAAAATCCCATTTCAAAATGTGAAAGAGGGTTATCGTTGAGTTCACGCTACGAGCACTGAGATTCTGTTAGCGCCTATCAAGCTATCTCCACCATCCTAAATGTTAAGCGGGTATCCCAACATGCTTCAAAATGGAATTCTGAAAATCCCATTTCAAAATGGAATTCTGAAAATTCCATTTTTAACAGGATTGCACTGAGAGTCAGTGCCTACCAACTACATTGAATCAGATAGCTGTTCACCATATCTCATCACACCATTAAGAAAGAAACCAACAATAGCAGCAACAGCGACAACAAAAAATTCAAGATTGGCAACTACAACGAAACATAGGAGAAAGAGGTGAAAAATACCCTCAGCGGCGGCACCGACGACATCTTTCTTTGAATCCCTCATGTGGAGAACGATTGTCGTGTTGTGATTACGAGCCGCGTAGAAATCTGAGAGCGCCATGGAAATACAGGCCTGGCTCATCTTCCCAACCCACGTCTCCAAATCAAGGACTACACCCACATCGATCACAGCCGTCGAATTTTGGGCCATGCCCAATTCACATAATGGGCTGAGCCAGACACAAACGAATAACAAAAACGAGAGTTGAACTGCCTTCATCGTTTGAAACTCAAGAACCATCCAATGTCAAAGGCCTGAATGCCCGAAGGACCCTCATATATAGGTTCTCAAAGATTAGAAAAAAAAAAAAAAAAGCCAGTTGACCATTTTTAAAGTGGTGGTGATTCATCCACCACACATGGTGTCCGTTTATCTGGACTGTCCAAGTAGTGGGGAACTTTCTGGATGGAGATGAATCCTTAAAATCAAAGAGATCAAAGTGGAAGGTGAAATGAACTGGTTTCACACATTTAAATTGATCTCAACCGTCCAAATATTTGTGGACAAAAATCGAAGTGATCAAATGACAGGTTTAAAATAAAAACAGCCGTTCAAAGTCTGATCATCACAATTTATGCACTATCCACAACGAGGCCTATGATTTGGACGGTCCGGATTGTTGTTCAAGTTCGCCGCCTGCATGCTGGACAAGTCAACATGATTTCTAAAATGGTGGTGAACTATCACGTTACCAAAGGAAATTCAAAGCCCAGGCTTTTAAGCAACGTTCCAACTTGTGATGTCGTTCTAGTTTGCGGTGTCGTACGTTATCCTTATTGAAATGGTAGGTGCACTCGCTTGACAACACTGCGTAAGCTCACTCGCTTCACACGTGGAAACTAGAAATATATGTGTGACATTGGATCCATCCATCAAGCAATTCCTACTCTCTAGATGCCATGCCTAAAAAATCAGACCTTTCGGATCATTGGGTGTACTACACATGTGCATCGAATTCAAACCGTTGGTCAGTCTTCTTAACCGTTCACACGTTCTATCATCCTTTACCATCTTATGTGTAGTCTCATTTTCAAGATATGGAATCTAGATAGTGGGATCCACATGATGAACGGCTCCGATAGCATACATGTGTTCGAGATTACAATGGAAGTATTACCGGTATACCTCACGTTGACAGTTATCGAATCATTTTATTATCTTATGTGTAGTCTAATTATTTCTTTTATTTTATTTCGGCCGCAAGATACTGATGCCCGCGGGACGCGGATTGGGTACTACCCCCGCATGTCCCGAGCTCGTACAGGAAGAGACTCTGAGGGTCCCATCGTGACGTATAAAAGTTTTATCCACACCGTTCATCCATTTTTTTTATATTATTTTAAATGTCTACTGAAAATTGAGGTTGATTGAAAGGTCAAGTGGACCACACTACAGGAAGCAGAGGTGATAGTGACGACCACCGTTGAAACCTTCCTAGGGCCGGCCGTGATGTTTAATTTCAATCCAATCTATTCATAAGATCACATAGACCTGGAATAAGGGAAAAAAATAAATATCAGCTTCATCCAAAACTTCCGTGGCCCCCAAGAAGTTTTCAACGGTAAAAGTTTAATTCCAATTGTGTGGTCCGTTTGAAACTTGGGTTTGTCTTATTTTTTCATTATATTATATAACGATATGATAAAATGGATAGACGGTGTGGATAAAACTCATACATAATATTAGTCCTTCAGAGCCCCTGCATGTGCCGAGTTCGGGATAGGAGGAGGTAGTACCAAATCCGCGTCCTACGCCACATGTTCGTGTTTTCATCCAAAGCCAAAACGATTGGTTGGTATCAAGATATGCCGACGTTTGACTTTGGAGTTTGGATTCAGAAATTACCCGGTACTCCTCCTCACCGCTGAACATCATACACGTGTTTCTGGTTCTGACAGTGGGCCCCAAGATCAGTAATCTAGGCCATTTATCTGTTGTGTACCACCGTAGATGAACTACTATTCAACATTCTCGTCCACATAAGAGAATTTGTAAATCTCTTTCGGCACGCACTAGCATGCGTTCATCCTATTCCTACCATTTTAAATGGTGATGACTCACCAAAGAAAATTTGTGTATTGGTAAGTTAATCAGGATCCTAGAAATCATTGGCCCAATCGTAGATAGAAAATATCCCAAAAGACAACTGATCAAATTGGTGTTGTTCATTCCAATCACATGGCCACATCTGAAAGAAATGATCTAATTTCAATTAAATGTATGTGAATATGTTAAATGATGAACATGGTATATTCATATTTGACTCAAATTAAATTCTTTTATTTTGGTAGAAATAATGTATGTGAATATGTTAAATGATCCATAGCTCAAGTTAATCAGGATCGTAGAAATCATTGGCCCAATCGTATATTCTTTTTTTTTTTTCGGTTAGTACACCCCATTTTATTTTGTTAGCTTGTTAGTACACCCATTCGTCAGTTTTTTTTTTTTTTGTTAGTACACTTTTTTTTAGTACACCTCACAGCCAATTCACTTCACTGTTAGCCGCACCCTAACCAGAGAATCATATCAAGACTTCGGTGTTGAAACGAGGTATCTTTCAATCCGTCTACTACTTGAGCTATGGGTTAGGTGTGATAGGATACATGTCCTTGCCACATAGGTATCTACCCTTTTTCTACCTATAAGTATGTTTGCTCTTTTATTTATATACATGTGGCGGCTACTCATTCACTAATTTAAATTGGATCATGCTAAGTGTAAACACAACAATGCTAAGCCATCAAAATATGAATAATCAATGGTCCAAATGCAACGGGCGAAATCAAGTGGTTAAGTTCATGCAAACAGCCTGATTTTCAGCCCATGCTCCTTCCATAAGAGATTCGACAGTTTAGGCGGTCTGGATTCAAGTAAATGTATAACATGCATCTGAATGGGTCACCGCAATTTAACATGCTTTGATAAACAACAAACGGCAGGGTAGCGTGCCAAGGAAAATATGTTGAAGACAATTCGCGCGAGGATAGGTTGAAGTGATTCTTGGCATCCCATCGTGGCGACAGAACATCAGATGGGTCCCACCAAGAATGTGCATGGTCCACGAATCACACTTTTCAATATATCAGCATGGCACGTGTGTATGTCCCTTATTCTTTTACCAAACGTCCATTTGACTCGTATACCTGCGGCCTACCTTTTGAGTGGACCGTCCTGATTAAGCTAGGGCATTTTCAAGGTGGGCCCAGATGGCTCTCATCTCTCACACGTGTACTAGACGATTCGGATGGCATTTCTCAGGGAAGGTTGTGACTGTATATATATTTAATACGACGTGGCATTTTGTTGACTTCTTTAGATTCGTAGAATCAAAGGCCTTGAATGATCGAGAAAAACGTCTGGTACTCAGTGGAGTATGATCCTCAATGGTCCATGCAATATTAAATGAACGGTAATCATACACTTTTGATCGTTTGATCTAACTGTTTTTAGGGTTGTGGGCTTTTCACATAATTCGGACAGTTTGATTCGAGTTAGACATATGACACGTGTGTGATTTCAAAGGGCATGCGTATGAACGATAGTATTCTGTCAGAGTATCAAATAACCCCTCTTCCACCTTCAAGTATCAAACGGCTCAAAAACTGGAGAATCATAGCTGTCAATTTAGTTCAAAGGTCAGCCATGAAGCTTGTCTTTTACTTTATCAGCTACAACTGGTTGAGGGCAGTTCCCCTCCGACTACGTGTGCATAAGATGATCTCGACCAGGATGAGCGGACACACCAAAGTCAAGTCATTCCATACCTCGGGTGGGTGTACGTACAATATCTCATTTCATCGATTAGGCCATGATTTTATACGGTGTGGCCCACCTTATTCTTGGATCAGACTGATTTTTGGGCTCCAAGGAGAACACAAGGGTTCTCACATGATGGACGGATTGGATGTCATACAAACACAATGGTGATCCCATACACCTTGTTTATTTTATAACCGTTGTAGAAGAAGCAACCTCAAAGTTCCTAGGTGACTATTTAGATTAAGATAATTTAGTGGGCCAAAAGGATGGAAACCTTCCCGTGCTAATTGTTACATCTGAACCTATCTGGCCCGTCCATTAGGTCCAGTCCACTCTTCTTCCACGAAATCATAGCAATCAGATGGTCCTACACATCTGTGACTGGAATTTCAGTCCTCTTAAGTGTTTGTGCATGTGTGGCCCACCTGATCAACAGCTAGATTAGGAGCAATCAAATTGGAAATAGGGATTTTTCAATTTCTTTCTCCGCCCTGGCCTAGACCAAAAACAAGCCCATTGCATGGATTTAGCGATTAGATACAGATTGGGGCTAGGCCTGACCCAGAGTCCTAAAAATCAAGGGCCACGCTTCGGTGGATCCCCGAATCCACCTAGATGGGTGGATCCCTAACTGTGGGGCCCATATTGATTTATCTGCCTTAAATACCCATGCCGTCCATCCGTTTTGAAAACTCATTTTAGGTCATGATACCAAAAAACGAAGTAGACCTAAATCTGAGGTGGTCCATACCACAGGAAATAGTGATGATTGACCATTAAAAACTTCTTATGGCCACAAAATTTGTGGATCATGCTGATATTTATGTAGTCCCTTCATCCAGTTATTTTTTACCTTGTCAACAGTTTGGATGGAAAAAAAAAAAAAGAAAAAAATCTGGTGGGCCCCAAGATGTTTTTAATGGTGGGTATTCAATCACAGCTGTTTCCTGTGGTGTGGTCAACCTGTGATTTGGATCTACTTCAGCTATGGTATTATTGCCTAAAATAAACTTTCTAAACAGATGGACGGCGTGGATTTAAGTTAGATACATCAATGTAGGCCCCATGGTCAGCTATTCACGTAGCTCGGTGGATCCGTGGATACACCAAAGCCGTCCAACATCAGATGATGTTGGGCTTGATCTCGTGTCCACAGCTCATCTATAAGCTTCGGTATAACCCCAGTTCCAACTGCATATTGTCGGCCCCACACTAGTTCTTATATCAAAATCCGAAACCTTAACTCAAAGCAACGGACGGGATTGGACCACACGCAAATGACGAGGAACGTTACATTATAATCATGAAGACCCACATCAAAGTCAAATTAGAAACGGAAGTTATTTGACTACGCCAAATCAACGAAGGGCAGTTCACATGAGGGAAATGCCAAGTACGTCTGGACTGTAAATCCCTGAAATCCAGGCCACAAGTTCGTGACTGGACCGTTTGGATCGTGGACAGGTATCATTGTTGCCGATAGTTTTTTAATATCACGATCTTATCATGATAATGTCGTTTCGTGGCAATATTGCGAGATTTTCAAAATATCGGCATTTACCATATTTGCTATTTTATCGTGGAAATATCAAGATATTTACGTGAAAATTATTCAATATTCTAACTCATCCGTTAATAAATATATTCAAACTTTAAATTTTATTTATTAATTTATAATATTATTTTTTAAATTTTAATGAGATTTTCAGATAATATTCAAGAAAAACATTAAATTTTGAAAATATCCCGAGAAATTCCTGATGAACATATGAATAGCTATAATCGTCACACTGTGCTACTACGATGTCGGATGGCAACTTCTCAGGATCCAGGCCCATGTGAACTGAATATATATTTAATACGAACTCGTGGCATTTTGTTGACTTCAAACCTTAGGTTCCTGGAATCAAACCTTGAATGATTCATGGAAGGAAATTCGTCTATTACTCGATCAACGTGATAGTTGATGATCGTCAATGGTCCAAGCAACATACATTTATATACATTTGAACAAAGTAAAAATAAACATTTTGATCGTTTGATCTACACTGTTTTAGGGGTTGGGCGGTGAGTTGGATTTCGGACCCGGGTTTTATCCGAACTCGGCACAATTCGGACCTAAAATTTGATTCGAGTTAGACATATGACACGTGTGTGATTTCAAAGGGCATGCGTATGAACGATTTGTATTCTGTCAGAGAACCAACGATGTGGGTGAGACTCTATAGGGCCCACCTTCAATGTATCATTGTATATCTCAAATCTATTTTTGGAGTTTATCTTATGGCATGATCCCAAAAATGAACACGTGGACCACATCACCGGAAACAGTGATTATTGACCATTAAAAATGAACAGGTCAGCCCATGGAAGCTTGTCTTTTACTTTATCAGCTATACCTTGTTGAGGGCAGTTCCCCTACGACTACATGTTTGTGGCCCACTATGATGTAGGGCACACATCCACTCCGTCCATAAGGTGCACCCCTTCAATTCCACCCACTATCCTAACAGTCAGGATGATAAAAAACAAACGTGGGTCACACCACTGGGAACAGTTGGGATGGGGAATTCGACAATAAAAACTTTAATTTTCAGATTATGTGTGGGGTCCACCGTATTTTTTTTATTCCATCCATCCATGCGTAAGATGATCTCGACCAGGATGAGCAGACACACCAAAGATCAAGTCATTCCAAACCTCAGGTGGGTACAACACCTCATTTCATTGATTAGGACATTATTTTATATGGTGTGGCCCACCTGACTCTTGGATCAGCCTGGATTTTAGGCTCCCAGGAGAACATAAGGGTTCTCACATGATGGACGGATTGGATATCATACACACACAATGATGATCCCGTACATCTAGTTGTAAAATAAGTTTATTCTACAACCGTTATAGAAGAAGCGGCCTCGAAGTTCTTAGGTGACTATTTAGATTAAGATGATTTAGTGGGCCAAAAGGATGGAAACCTTCCCGTGCAAATAGTTACATTTGGACCTATCTGGCCGTCCATTAGGTCCAGTCGGCTCTTTTTCCACGAAATCATAGCAATCAGATGGTCCTAAACATCTGTGACTGACATTTCATTCCTCTTAAGTGTTTGTGCATGTGTGGCCCACCTGATCAACAGCTAGATTAGGAGCAATCAAGTTGGAAATAGGGATTTTTCAATTTCTTTCTCCGGCCTGGCCTAGACCAAAAACCATGTAGCAATCAGGTCCAGATTGGGGCTAGGCCTGACCCATAGTCCTAAAAATCAAGGGCGGTGGATCCCCGAATCCACCTAGGTGGGTGGATCGTTAACTGTGGAGCCCATATTGATTTATCTGCCTTAAATCCATGCCGTCCATCTGTTTTGAAAACTTATTTTAGGTCACCATGCCAAAAATGAAGCAGATCCAAATCTCAGGTTGACCACACCATAGGAAACAGTGATGATTGACAATTAAAATTTCTTGTGAGCCACAAAAGTTGTGGATCAAGCTAATATTTATGTGGTCCCTTCATCCAGTTATTTTCGAACTTTTCAACAGGTTGGATGGAAAACAAAAATTCCGGTGGCTCCCAAGATGTTTTAAACGGTAGGTATTCAATCACCTTTGTTTCCTGTGGTGTGGTCCACCTGAGATTTGGATCTTCTTCAGTTCTGGCATCATTGCCTTAAATGAACTTTCAAAACGGATGGACGGCGTGAATTTAATGTAAATAAATCAATGTGGGCTCCACAGTCAGGGATCCACCCACTTGGGTGAATCCGTGGATACACCGAAGCCGTCCAATATCAGATGATGTTGGGCTTGTTCTCGTGTCCACAGCTCATCCATAAGCTTGGGTCCAGCCTGGCTCCCCTAACCCCAGTTCTAACTGCATGTTGTGGGCCCCACACTAGTTCTTATATCAAAATCCGAAACCTTAACTCAAAGCATGCAACGGACGGGATTGGACCACACGCAAATGACGAGGATCGTTACATTATAATCATGAAGACTAGAGCTAGGCATCGGACCGGAAGATTTGACTTGGTCCAACTCAGTTCACATGAGAGAAATGCCAAGACTTATCTGAATCCCTGAAATCAGGGCCACATCGGGTCCAGGACATCTTATTGGATCAGTTCGTTATATGCTTGGATGGACCGATAAATATCACGATCAATCATGAAACCCGTCGTTTCGTGGCAAAATTGCGATGAAATTTTTAACGGCAAATCATCATCCTCATTTGCTATTTTATGTGGTCCATATGAGCTTTAAATATGAATAATTTTTTTTTCCAAATATTTTAAAATAATCACAAAAATTAGATAGATGGTATGGATATAGTAAATACATCATTGTGGGATTTTCATGTAATATATAACTCATTTGGGCCATTCGAGATCATTCGATGAACATATGCATATAGCCATACTCGTGAGCGCCGCTAAGATTTTCCGGAAAGCCTTTCAACGATGTGGGTGAGACCTCTATGTGGGGCCCACCTCTGATGTTGTTTATAATCCACGCCGTCATCCGTTTTTTTGAGATCATTTTAGAGCATGAGACCAAAAGTAAGAAGAATCCAAGACTTAAGGAAACAGTGATTAAAGGATTAAAAATGAACAGGTAAATTCTTGTCTTTTGACTTTATCAGCTATACCTTGTTGAGGGTGTTGTTCCCATAAATCCATACCCTAATGTAGGGCACATTCCACTCCGTCCATAAGGTGCATTCAACTAAATCCTAACAATCTTAGGATGATTAAAAACAAACGTGGGTCCACCACTGGGAAATATTCGGGATAGAGGTTTAATTGACAATTTTTCAGATTACTGTGTTGGATCCACCGTATTTTTTTCATTCCATGAACTCATCCATGGACGTAGATGATTTCGACAAACATAGTATGGGTCGGACATGGGTTCCAAAGACCAAGTCCTTCCAAAGTCAGGTGGGACACGACACCTCATTTCATTGATTAGGACATTATTTTATATGCTGTGGCCCACCTGACTCTTGGATCAGCCTGGATTTTACTTCCGATGAGAACATAAGGGGTCACATGATGGACGGGGATATCCACACCATGATGTATGTGTCATCCATGTACCATCTATTTTTAATATCATTTATGACATCACAAAATAAAAAAGAGAAGTATATCTCAATTCAAGTGACTATTTAGATTAAATGAATTTTGGGCCAAAAATGGAAACGTTCCCGGGGCAATAAAACGTTTTGGACCTATCTGGCCGTTATTTTTTCCATTCATCCAGTGTCTCTTTTACCAAATAAAGAGATTGGATGTCAAATAAACAGATGGTCCTTAAGGATTTGACTGACATTGTGGATATCCTTTATTATTTTTGTCATGTGGTGTGGCCCACATAAGATTTTTTATCCTTATCATTTAGGGATTTTTCAATTTCTTTCTGGCCTGGCCTAGTAAAAATGGATTAACATGGATGGATGCAATCATGTCCAGATGGTGGGGCCTGAGCCTGACCCATAGTTCTAAAAATCAAGGGCCCTGCTTCGGTGGATCCCATCCATCCACCTAGGTGAATGATTTCATTTTACCAAGTAAACTGTGGAGCCCACCATTGAATTATGTGATTTATCCATGCCGTCCATCTGTTTTCCATATCATTTTAGTTCAACCTAAAATTAATCAATATACAAAGTCTTAAAATGAGCATAGGAAACAGTGATGATTGACAATTTGGATATAAAACATCTTATGGGCCACAAAAGTTCTTTCTAATATTTATTTCTCTCTTCCATCCTCAAGTTATTTTCAATATATCTCTCTCTGGATGGAAAACAAAATATCAAAGCTCTTCTCAATATGTTTTCTCCAATGGTAGGTATTCTTCTTACCTTCTTCTTCAATCCAAAATGAGAAGGGGAGAGAAAATCATGAATCAAGAGAGATTGAGAGGACAAACTTTCAAAACGGATGTTTTGGCGCTAAATTTAATGTAAAAAATATTTTTTAATATATATATATATATATATATATATATATATATGGATACACCACACACACAATATCAATGATGTTGGGCTTGATCTCGTGTCCACAGCTCATCTATATCCGGGTCCAGCCTGGCTCCCCTAACCCCAGTTCTAACTGCATGTTGTGGGCCCCACAATAGTTCTTATATCAAAATCCGAAACCTTATCTCAAAGCATGCAACGGACGGGATTGGACCACACGCAAATGACGAGGATCGTTACATTATAATCATGAAGACCCACATCAAAGTCAAATTAGAAACGGAAGTTATTTGACTACACCAAGTCAACGAAGGGCAGTTCATACGAGAGAAATGCCAACTACGTCTGGACTGTAAATACCTGAAATCCAGGCCACAAGTTCGTGACTGGACCGCTTGGATCGTGGACAGGTATCATTGTTGCCGATATTTTTATTTAATATCGCCATATTTTCATGATAATATCGTTTTGTGACAATATTGCGAGATTTTCAAAATATTGGCATTTTCCATATTTGCTATTTTATCGTGTAAATATCCAGATATTTAGGTGAAAAGTATTCAAAATTCTAATTCATCCGTTAATAATTAATATATTCAAATTTTAAATTTTATTTATTAATTTATAATATTATTTTTTGAATTTTAATGAGATTTCCAGATAATATTCAAGAAAAACCTCCAAATTTAAATTTCTCCCGAGAAATTACCGATAAACATATGCATAGCCATACTCGTGAGCGCCGCTTACTTGAACCAACGATGTGGGTGAGACCTGACTATAGGGCCCACCTCGATGTACGCTTTGTATATCCACGCCGTCTATCTATTTTTGGAGTTTATCTTACGGCATGATCCCAAAAATGAACAGGTGGACCACACCACAGGAAACAGTGATTATCGACCATTGAAAATCTTTTGACGTGCTACAAAAGCTTTGTATCAAGCTGATTTTTATTTTTATTCTTTCATCAGGTCTTTGTGGCCTTATCAACAGGTTGTATGGTCAACAAACATACATCACGGTGGGCCCTAGTAAGTTTTTAATGGTGAGCATTTAACATCCATCGTTCGATGTGGTGCGGTCCACCTGAAATTTGCATCTACATCATTTTTTTTACCATATCCTGAAATAAACTAGAAAAAAAAAAAAAAAAGGACATCCTGGATGTACAGTGCATTCATCGAGGTGGGCCCTACGGTCGGGTCCCACCCATATATGTGGTTCCGGGTAGGGTGTTTTTTTGTTTTTAAAAATTTCTATTTTTAAACCAATTTTTCATTTTTCTAAAAATGTTATTACATGGACCACTTTTATTATATAACTTTTGCTAACCCTACATGACAGCTCATGCATCCGCCACACCCGGTGGTGCAATCTCCAAGCCGTCTGTTAAGGTCGATTTGATTGTGTGGAGGTTCCTGCATGAAAATAAATATTGTCCATTATGTGGCTACGATTTTAGAAGCAGTTGAACGAATAAACAAACTTCAACTTAGATTTTTCCGTTGTATATTCTATTTCCTAAATTGTAGCCCACCTATTGGTGACACCAAAATTATTCTAGGATTAGTATTGCTCTAATGAACGGATTGGATTTGTCCTATATTGACAAATGTGTGATGGTACATGCATGGTTTTTATAGTATTGGTATCGCTAAAATTTTGTTGGTTAAAAATATATAAATAATATTTATATTGCTGAAATTAGGAATATATAGGAATATCGAGGAAACATGAACAAAAATAGTGAATTTTTTTAATAAAATTAGAAATTAAAATTATATAATTAAAAAAAATACATACATAATAAGCTTCAAGTCAATGTGGATGTAAAAGTATGTGCTTTGTCGTAAATATAATATATATATATATATATATATATATATATATAATATATATAAACAAAAAAAATACAAAAAAAATACAAAAAAAATACAAAATACAATAAATACAATTTAAAAAAAAAAAAAAAAAAAAAAAAAAAAAAAAAAAAAACTAGTACAATCATCCTATTGTAACGCCCCGAAATTTCAGGAGTCATGTAGTACTCGGCTCTCAAGATCCTAGACGTTAATCTCGCCCCTTTGAGCAGCAAGTTCATTTGGGTACTCATCATATAAGGATCAATCATCTAAGTGATTACACATAAACAAGTAACGGATTACAAAATGACCATAGTTAAGAGAAAGAAAGTATACAGATTATGTCCAATATATCAAGTCGAGATACGGACCTACAACTAGGCCCAATACACATCTAAAGCTCTCAAAAATATGTCCAAAAGAATGGGGCATCTAGGTCCAAACATAGATGCCCAAAATCAAGTGATATGCCGTCTAGGTCGGCCCGTCAGAAAGCTGAAAGAATGGGAATTCCACCTCCTGGTCCATATATGCGTCTTCGAGTGCATCTGCCTTAGTGGTACTTGCATCTATGGAATTGTCTGGTTGGTATTTTAAAACACCATCCCAGAGTGGGAGTGAGTGATCAACTTAGTGGTACTATTAATAATAAGTTACGCATGTTATCAATCCAATCAGTACAAGTAAGGATATTTAGGGAAAGTAACACTTTCTAATAATTCTTAACGATTGAAGAACATGAAGTCATAACATGAGTATACTCCTAACTAGTGCAATGCAATGAATTCGAATCATTAGCAAAGCATTTAATTAATTTTATTCACTCCGTGGTTTGGGGGAAACTAAAGTACCCTCATCTTATATTGGTCTCAACTGGTTTGCGAGCTTGGAGTGGTAAAAAACACTCCTTACCTGCATCTCAAAATTCGACATCGGGTTCATGACCCGTGCGACAGTTCCCTCGTCGATAAGAGGCTAACACTAGCCCGACCAACAGGCCCAACTAATCACTACGAACCCGGATGACACAGTCTAGAAGCACAAGGTTAGGTGGCCCATCGACGAGTGGAGGGCGTTCCCGGTTTAGGTAAGAGTCATCACTCATACGCACTCGTGAGATGGTCACGGTGTCATTGTGGTTTGGAATGCCTGATTCACAACTTCTTTCATTTGCTCATTGGTCACTATGGGGAGGCTCATCGCCCCAGCGTAGGCCGACAACTTGGACATGGTATCCCATACCACCATGCCCGGCTCATGAGTCTTGCGGATTCTTCTCTATTGCGATTTAAAGTAGACTCATTCAGTAGTAACGTAGGTACTCTAGGTTCTATTCGAAGTTATTTCAATCCAAGATTTCCGAGCAAATTCGTCGACTTTCAAACTTATTCAGTCGACTTGGGGCACTTCAGCTCGACCAACATTGGTACAAGAGTTCTGCGTAGTCCGATTACAGTCAACTGTCCAAGTTCAACCCAAGTCAATCGAACAAGTGAAATGCAGCTAGCTCGGATCAAGCCGCTCTTTAATTCAGGCAATTAGTCGATGTTCCCGAGGAGGGAAGAAATCATGTCTCTGTAACTTGATAATCGCTACGATACTCTAGCATAATGTTATTGTCAGGCCCACACGGGCATTTTGTCGAACACATGAACATCAGTGGGTTTACACATTTATCTAATCATCAAATTTAACATATGAATAGCATTTATCGTCATGACTATACTTAGGCATTTCATCGAACATGTAACCAACAGCAAAAATCTAAATGAAAATCATGAGGCATTTCATCAAACATGTGGACTGCAATAGATTAATCGAAACAACAAATGGCAACTCGTTTAAAGGTAAGATGGTGTAGCAATTTTATAAGGGTAACTCACAACCCAAGATCACTATCTGGACCCTCAGGGGTCGATAAAAGGCAACCTAAAATCAATAGTCCGCACCTTTACTGCAAGTCTTCTTCCCTTGGCGTTTTTAAATATAGAGTTCGGAGGAGGGCATCAGAACCTATCCAACATACGGAGTCTATAAGGAAATTTGGAAAGAGAAAAGCCGATTAACCTAGGGTTTGGGTCAAGAGTCGGATCTCACCTTTTTTGCGATTCTAAGGAACCTGAAAGAGCACATCATCATCACATATCCACTAATATAATCATTTGAATACAATGCTGAAAGGGAAAAATACATATGTCGAAATCAAAGCTCCAGAAGGCAGCTGCACGCTCCGAGCTCAACACTGCTACAACCTAACATCACCTGCAGGCATCTATCGTACATAAGCTTATAGAAAGCTTAGAGGGTGGTGTAAGTGTGTGCACAAGATAAGTGCAAAGTATTC
Source organism: Magnolia changhungtana (assembly GCA_030180095.1). Taxonomy (NCBI): domain Eukaryota; kingdom Viridiplantae; phylum Streptophyta; class Magnoliopsida; order Magnoliales; family Magnoliaceae; genus Magnolia; species Magnolia changhungtana. Next base: position 1,426,522 of record JASAUF010000547.1, on the reverse strand, counting down.
AACGCAATGTCATATCATACAATGTCGAAATAGGCGTAAGGTCATGAATCATATGTTATCAGAGTAAGCGAAAATACTGATAAGTCCATGAGTCAAGTAATATCAGAATGCGCTATACAGATCAACTATACAAATGAGAAGCCATAAAGGGTCAAATATCGGATGTCGTATCTAAATCATATAAATACAGAAACACAGGTAACCCGAAATGCCATATGCCACGAATGTAATGCAATATGCGGTGCGAATGGAATGACCATGCTGAAGTGTGAAGTCGGGATGATAGTACGTAGTATCGTAGGCTATGGGGTTCATCACAAGAGAATTCTATCAAAACCAGTCTTATACCTAAATTTGGATAGTCAGACTCAATGTGGTAAACTCCTGATCTCAGGTTAGTCACGCGCCCCAACCGAAATCCTGGCCATTGCGAAAGTTCACATAACAAATAGTTGTGCACCACCAGCCCGAGTGGATAGTAAATGAATGAATGAATAAGTATACAAATCCTGCTCAATAAGTCCACGTATCAGTACGGTTCATCTTTGGGATCATCACCGGGGTTTAGTACACTCCAAATGACACTGCCGCTCTCCCAGCCGCACAATCCAAGTGAGCGTAAAAAACCTCACTATCCGCCTGGCCAATAGTCTGTCAATACTTATTCGGCACGTCGATAGCGGACCCATTCCTCGAGCTGGTCAGACTCAGCCTAGCAATGCCCCCTACGCTCGGGCGGGTAAGGTCACACCCCCTCCCAACCGACCATAACACAGTGGGAGACGCGGCCTCCTGGTATTCGGCACTCGGTCGCTCATGTATCCACTCGGTCTCGACGTTGGGGCGTCTCCTGGCCATGGAGGTTTAGAAATTTTCACCTAGGGACATCTATGGCGCCCGTATGCTAGAACCAAATATTTTCGGTATCCCATCTGGCCATCCACGATATGCCTGTGGAGGCTATGGCCCTGATATCACTAGGGCGTACAGTAATCACAACACAATGCAAGATGCATAAGTCATACAATCCAGTCATGGATCAATCCTGCGCATGTCATGCGCTCATGTGAGATAACCTCCTCCTATCAGGGAGTCTCATACCGTCCTACCTAATGACATATGCAATGGTCAATCACATCTCATAACAAACATGCAGATGATGCGTATGGGCATGTATCATGATGCTATACTGTCACATACTCATAATCGGTGTCCACAATCGGCCTCGTCAATGTGAACATTTAACCAACATTGCCCCCAGGGAATGGCCCACATAGAGCCAAACATACAATGGGTCCACGGCCCCACATAAAGACCTAGTATACAACACAATGGGCCTTGATCAAGGCCACATATATCCAGCAAGTGGGCCCTGCTCATGGGCCTCGAATACATCAAATGGGTCATGCCTCATGGGCCTATTACATATCACAATGGGCCTCAACTAAGGGTCGCATATACATCATATAGGTCTCAACAATAGGTCTTGGCAATCGAAATCGGCCTTGACGAATCGGCCTATACAATCGGTATCGATGAGAATGGGCCTAACTAGGCCTAAGAGAAGATCACCATGCGAGCGTTTAACCATCATTACCCAAAAATGTGGACATTCAACCAACACTCTTCCCAAGCAGTGGTCCACATAGAGTCAAATATAAGATGGGCCCAAATATCCAACAAGTGGCCTCAAATAGTCATCACAGGTAGGCCTTACACATGTAGCACGTGGGCTTACACATTACGGCGGGTCGATACATTGGGCCGCACCATTGGCCTAATATACACATCACGGTGGGTCGTATCATTAGGTAGCACCAATGGGCCTCATATCCAACAAGTGGGCCGCATCAATGAGCCGCACTAATGGGCCTTATATCCAACAAGTGGGCTGCACCAATGAGCCGCACTAATGGGCCTTATATCCAACAAGTTGGGCCTCGATAACTAGTTTGGAAATGTGTCACAATGGGCCACGACATACGGGCCAGAAATACATCACAATGGGCCTCGACCCATGGGCCGAAAATACATCTGAGTGGGCCTTACCAAATAGGTCATAAACACATTCTAATGGGCCTCTAACATATCATAACGGGCCACAATCATGGGCCTCAAACGACCATAACCATGGGTCTCAAACATATCATAACGGCCATAACCATGGGCCTCAAATACATCCTAATGGGCCCCAACACCTAGACTAAGTATACATCATGTTGGGCCTCAAACATGGGCCATATATACATCGCATTGGGCCTCACCATCTGGGCCTTAAATACGTACATCACGTGGGGGTCATATGAATGGACGGTGTGAATATACAGCATATACATCACGGTAGGTCCCACTATGATATGGGTCTCCCAAGAAGGTGGGGGGTGTGTAGATCACGATGAGAGCTAGGATTACATCTAAAATCATTTCAATGATTGCAGGTGCAACATGTGCATCACTATATACAATCAATCTATGGGGGTACATGGCTCACTAATGGTAATTAGCATTGTCCAAAATTTGCCCATGTGAATCGACATCTCCCAGACATTGCCCAGCACCATCCAAACACTCTGGACGGTGTGGATACGAAGCATACATCGAGGTGGGGTCCGCAGCACCGCCCAAACACTATTCGGCACCGTCCAAGCATGTCCAGCACCGTCCAGGTCATCTGGACGATGTGGATGAAACAAATACATCACTGGGGTCCCCACGTGGGTCCCACAACATATACATGTATATATGTATTATAATATATATAATAATAACAATAATAACAATAATAATAATATAATACTATCATTATATCTTACCAGCGCCCAGCCCTGGACGAGCGGCCAGGATACAAAACATATATATCACGTGGGCTCAAAATACATCATATCGAGCCTTATCAAGTGGGCCCCAAATATACTAAATCGGCCTCATCAAATGAGCCCCTATAAATATCAAGGTGGGCCTCAACAACAGGCCACAAATACACCAAGGTGGGCCTCCTCAAATGGGCCTTATAAATATCAAGGTGGGCCTCAACAAAATACTATTTCCTAAGATACGGCCTGCCAGATATCTAGACTAACTTCATTTTTCGGCTTAACGCCTAAAATGATCAGGGAAAAGGGATGAACGGTGTGGATCAAATACATATATCAAGGTGGGGTCCACAAGAATGGCCCACAAAATTTATTTTATTTTATTTTATTTTCAAGCTGGTGTCCGTTCTTCCTTCAACAACCAGGCCCGCGGCTTCTCGGATCTGGAGGGATGCTGTGGATAAATCCATCCTTCCAGGTGGGGTCCACGTTAGTGTGGCCCACCAGTCCACCCGTCTTAAATCAAGGTGACATTTGTGCTTCCCTCCCCATCAACGCCTGCTGCTGGACAGTAGCAAGTCAGCTGAAAAGGGGCCGCCTATTCCATGGTGTGGGCGATCAGGGAGGGGGTGGACGGTGTAGTTAAAACCCGTACATCACAGTGGGTCCATGTGGGGTCCATACGGCTGGGGATCAAGCCAATGTCAGTGTTTTCCCCACCATCCAAGCCTGCCTAAAACGGCAGCAAGGTGGCCTTGGTCTGTCCAGCAAGGCTATCCCATTGTGGACAGCATGGATCTTAAACATACATCTATGGTGGGCTATCGAACTAAAAAACAGAAAGGGAGAGAGAGTGAGAGAGAGAGAGAGCACCCACCTTCGAGAGAGAGAGAGAGAGAGAGAGAGAGAGAGAGAGAGAGAGCACCCACCTTCCTTCTTATTCCTCCCTAATACTCCAAAGCTCCAATGGGGCTCCTCCAACGGTGGAGATGAGATTTTAATGGTAGGATATGGGGGATCTAAGGTGGGAAAGAGCTGGCCATGGATATGAGTTAGGACGTCCATGGCCTCTAGTTGCTAGGGGAGAAAATGAGGAAAGAAGGAGAGAGGGAGGGAGATAGGGGAGAGAGAAAGATGTAATAATGGCATGTCATAATGAAGGTAAGAGAGTTATTGCTTGCTAGGAGGCTAGGGGTCTAAACTAGTTATAGGTTGCTAGGGGTCTAGACTAGCTATAGGTGGCTAGAAAATTATGAAGATGATGATGTCATGCATGCATAGGGTGGCGTGCCATGTCATAGGTGGGTTCCACAAACAAGATCAAGGTCTAATAAAGCGCGGCCTACATCTTTTGATGTATAACTCAGATTGCCGCACGAGACGCGGCATTAAAATCGTGACAACAAGGTGCTCGCTATGATGCTAACTCTGAGTCGATCTGGGTCAGGCTTACATGATTGAACTTAAGGGTCATCACAAATGAAATCCGTAGGTCGCAAGTCGCTGGAAGACTGCAGGAGCCTATAGAACGGTACGGGCTAGGGTACGAGTCTCAGACGAAGTCCTCCCAAAGAAGAGGAAATCAGTTCTCCTCGGTTAGCCCCTCACTCTCCCTACCTTCCCTTTTATTTCCTTTGCTTATTCTCTGTAATGCCCTGAAATTTGGGGGTCGTGTATACACTCGACTCCCAAGTTCCCGGGTGTCACTTATATTCAAATTTTAATATTTTTACATTTAATCCAGTTTAATGAGCAGTAAGGAATTGATTGGAACATGAATCACAATCACAACTAGTTTACTGAAATGAAAGCGATTAATGTATACGAGTCAACAAAATATATCAACGGGCTACACAAGGCGTCGCCCAGCAAAATACAAAAATGATTGTCCAAAAGAATAGTTCGCTGAGTCCACTACTCAGCAATCCGTAATCAGTCCGCTCAAACTATGGCGACTCGCCCATCAGATGGAAGTAGGATAGCTCGTCCTCCTCATCTATGCTTGCGCCGGTCGGCTCATCGAGCTCAGCATCACTTGCATCTATTGAAGAGTCTGGTTGGTATTTTAAAATACCCTCCTAGAGTGGGAGTGAGTGATCAACTCAATGGGTGCCATTAACCATAAGTTACAACAAGTGTCAATTTTATGATGAATTTAATGAAAAGCATACATTCACAAATCTCTAACTAATCTTGTTAATGCATATGCATGAATTATGATATGATGCATGACCTCGCAACAACACTCCCTCGAACGACTTCGTCTAACGATCGCGCATGGCCAACGCTCTCTCATTGCAAACTCAACTGCCGAGTCGCCAACCTAACTAGTGTGATGCGATCGTGATCGTGTTAGCCGAGTTCTTAATTTATTCTGTTCATCTAGAAGATTGGGGAAACTAGTACACCCTACGATATTAGTGCCCTTAACCAGTTGCGAGGCTAGGGCCCCTCAACGTGCAAGGCTAGGACCCCGCGATCTTTGATCTCATCGGGTTCCCATCCCCGATTGCAAGCACATGGGGAATGCTGGAAAGTGGGATCACTACGGGGATGCTCGTCACCCCAGCGTAGGCCGACAGCTCGGTCACAGTGTCTCATTCCACCATGCCCGGCTCATAAGATAGTGGATCGATTTCTAGCAGTTGTCAGTGAGCTTCAGTGGATGAAGAGTGTCTCAGGTTCCATACAGACGTGAATAGGCATGGTTAACAAACATGGTTGATTAGTAAGTGGACTGGACCATCCGAGTTCAGGCGAGTACGTAACGGACGACATCGGGTGCAAGCACCCCATGTAGTCCAACTACTGTCACCTATTTGCATCCGCCCAAATCCGTTGGTCTAGTCACAAGACGGTCCTACCAACAGGACTACCTTCACCAATCTCAATTCCCTGACCAACCCAGAGATGGATTTTATTCAATAACACTTCATCCATTTATGGTTCATTTCTAGTACAGGTAAAATCATGCATACCATATATCGAGCATAACAATTCAGATTATTAATATAAATGCAACTACTCTCAATAGCATGAATTTAAATGTGTGCGTGTGGTGTTGGGTTACCGAAGAGACCACGAACAATACATGCCTCATAGTACAAGAACACAACAAGGAACAATGCAATCATGCATGCCATAGGGAAAATTATGTAAGAATTATGTGTGAGATGAACATGCAACACTAATTTTATGCCCAAACATGTTGAAGATCAAACAAACAATAATTAATTATTTCATGTAAATAGTATAGACCTATCATGTAGGTTCTTAGCTAGGTTTTTCCTAGATTACTCATGTACATCACCCTAACATTCATAATCATTAAATTTCTCCTAAAATTGGTACTAGGCCACCTAAGGATAATAGTCTGCACCTATGGATCATTGAGAACTTGAGGAAACGACTAAGGAGTGCCGAACTTGCAGGTCGATTTGCCGAGGTCCTGAGTCAAATGCATTTGCATGTTAGGATTACATGCAAAGCTTAGCTCAAACACAAAGGATTCCTAGAGAAAATGAGTGGTTACCTCACAAATCGGTTCGAAGTGGTGCTTGTAGTGGTGGGTATGGGGAAGAGAAAGGAGATTCTCCAAGTTTTCAAGTTCCTTGAGCCCCACCTTCTTCTACACTCTTCCTCTCACTTCTTCCTCTCTTCTTTCTCTCCTCTCTCTTCTCTCTCTTGTTGCTGGAAAATGGTGAAAGTGGGTGAGAGTGGGTGTTAAAGGGTCTTATATCTTGGATTTTTGGGTCAAATGGCCTTAAGTTCTATTTATTTCCTTCAATGGCCCTATGGGACCCCTCTTTGGCTGTTGGGCCTACTCTGACACCCCCCCTAGCCACCAAATTTATAGCGTAGGTGGCCCATGGTCCGATGAATGGCTATGCAAAATTTGAAAGCAAACAGAAGCGGGGTTTTATCGTACAGGCCCGATCTTTAAATGACCTTGTGGGGTCCATTTCTGTAATGTCCCGTCCAACCAGCACAGTGTTCTGGGGCGTCCACATAGGATTTCTGTTGGACCATTCATTTAAACTACTAGTGGTGAGGTTCCACAAGTAAATTAATCAAGGATTAGCCTAACTAAGTAGACCAGACGAGTCATGATAGAACCTAGCGCGGGCCTCCAAGCCAGATGGTCGTTTTCACTTAGCAATAGCCCGTGCGGGCTATACCGCAACGTGAGAAGGTCAGAAATTTATAAAAATTTAAGAAACCATAGGTCTCACTGGGCTTGTAGTCCATCGCAGACCACGGATCCAATAAACGTCCAGAAGTCAACTATCCATGCCGTCCCAGTGGCACTTGCAAAGTGTGGCTCACCCCAGCCCACTAGTCTCAGAATCTAGCGCTCTTAATTGAAACTGAGATATAAGACATTTCAGCCATCGGATTTCTTCTAACTTTATGGTGGAGGTTTAATGTATTTTTCTACATCCGTCCACGGAATCTGGGACCTGATCGTGAAACGGTGACCGTTGATCGCAGATCAGACCTATACGACCAAATCTCATATCCGATCGTTTTCAAATTTTGCATGGCCTTTCATCGGGCCATGGATCAACTATTCTGTAAGTTGCATGGTCAGAGGGCTACCAGAATCACTCCAATCATCGGAATGGACCCCACATGGCCATTTAAAGATCGAAATTATATGATCAAACCCTATACTCATTTATCTGTTTGTTCTCAAACTTTGCATGACCCCTCATCGGGCCATGAGACACCTACACACCGAGTTTGATTGCCGGAGGGGTGTTAGAGCCACCCCAACACCAATATGGAGTCCTAGAGGGCTATTTTGAAAAGTTGTTGAAACTTAGGGCCAAAGGGCCCAAGTCTAGGAAACAAAACCCTAGCTTCTCTCATAACTCCCTCTTTTACTACAACCACCAAGGAGTAGAGAGAGAGAGAGAGAGAGAGAGAGAGCAAAAGAGTACAAAGAGAAGAAAGAGAGAGTGAAGGTGAGCAAGGTGGACCCTAGATCGAGGTGGGGCCCAAGGAAATCAAACCCCATAACTCCCTACCTCTTCTATAAGAGGAAACCCTCCTCTGCGACCGCCCATTCATTCCGTTGATTATCTAGGTAAGATCCATCACAATTTTTCTTGAAACCCTTGTGATGAGAAGGGATTTACATGGGATTCTAATATACAAATGTTGCTTTAGGAATTCCGGTCATTCGACCCCAAAAATCCTCATTCCTAGGTCGTTTTGCAAGCCTCCAACGATCCATAGATGCGGACTATTGTTCTTAGGTGGCCTAACACCAATTTTATTACGAATCTATTGATTTTGTTTGTTTGGATGATATATTTGAAGAATATAGAGAAACCCTAGGAATTGCATGTTTGATGGAATTGTATGGAATTGTATGTTTGGTTCTCATATAGTGTTGTTCTTGCCGCTCACATGATTTTATGTATGGATGATTACGTACTCATGCCTTGTTTAAATTTCTCATATGGTGTTGCTTCATAGTAGGTATGATTCATTACTCTTGTGCATATGATTCCTTAAGATGAAGGAAGTGCTTAACTTCCTCATAAACTCACACAACTCACATGCATTTTATTTTATGATAATGATAGCTTTCTTATTAGGATTATCTGTTTTGTATGATTGAGATGCATAAAAACATGATATTGATATGCTAGTTGATATTATAGTTAGTTGACATGTTATAAATCATCATCACACCCTTGGGTTAGTCAGGAACATGATAAGAGACGGTAGTCCCATCGGTAAAACTATACTAGGATTGACCCGTGAGTTTGGGCGGGTGTGTATGGGTGGCAGTAGTTCGACTACATGGGTCCCTTGTGCCCGATGTGGCTTGTCACGTGCTCGCCTAACTCATGCGGTCTAGCCTACTTACTGACCAACCTTGTCTGTTAACCTTGTTGCTCACATATGTATGGAACCTATAACACCTTACAACCGTTGTAGCCCATTGCTAACCATTTAAAACTGATCCATCACCTCGTGAGCCGGGCATGGTGGAATGGGACACTGTGTCCAAGCTGTCGGCCTACGGTGGGGTGATGCGCCTCCCCGTAGTGACCGCGAGCGATCCCAGTTCTCAGTACTCCCCATGTGCTTGAAGTCGGAGATGGGGAACCCGACGGGATCAAGGATCACGGGGTCTCAGCCTCACACGTTGGAGATCTTAGCCTCGCAACTAGTTCAGGGTATTGATATGTGGGGTGTATCAGATTCCCCAACCTGCTGGATGAATGGACTTAATTAAGAACTCGGCTAACACAATCGCATTGCATCACACTAGTTAGGGTGGCGACTCGGCAGTTGAGGTTGCTTTGAGGGAGTGTTGGTCAAACGCGAACGTTAGATGGAGTCGCTCGAGGGAGTGTTGTAGCGAGGGCATGCATTATATCATCCGCCATGCATGCGCATTAATAAGATTAGTCGGGTGTTTGTGAATGATTATTTTTTATTAAATTTGTAATATAACTGATGCTTGTTACAACTTAAGACTAATAGCACCCACTGAGTTGATCACTCACTCCCACTCTGGGATGGTGTTTTAAAACACCAACAAGACTCTTCAATAGCTGCAGGCAGCGATGGAGTTCGAGGAGCCTAACAGCGCGAGCCTTGATGAGGAGGAGGATGAGTTCTCCTACTTTCAGCTGATGAGTAGGTCTTCTTCGGTTCCGTAGATGGAGCGTTGGATCGCTGAGTAGTGGACTAAGCTAATTCTTTTGGACATACTATTCTTTTTGGTGATTTTGTTGGGCAACGCCATGGACGACCCATTTACATTCTTTTGGACCTATATATATTTGATCTTTTCATTTCAGTAGACTTGTGTGGTTGTGCTTCATGTTCCAGGAAAATTCTAGGTTGCGCATTTAAATCGAATTACACACATATTAATGAAAATCAGTTATAAGTGACCCCAGGAACTCGGGAGCCGAGTGTATGCATGGTCCCCGATTTTCAGGGCATTATAATTTCTGACAGTTAGGGTTGCCCTGATGCTCCCCTGGCCATAAAATTTATAGGATAAGTGCTCTATGGCCCGATGAAGGGCCGTGTAAAATTTGAAGGCAAACGGATGCTGGGTTTTATCATAAGGGTCCGATTTGCAATTAACGGTCACCGTTCCACGATCAGGGTTCAGGTTTTGTAGATGGGCTTAAGGAAATGTTTTCGGCCTTCAGCGTAAATTTAGAAGAGATCTGACGGCTGTGCTACCTAATATCTCAGTTTCATTTAAAGGGCCAGTGATTTCAAATTCTAGTCTTTGGGCCAAGGCTGGGGTGAGTAGCGCTTGGCAAGTGCTGTCTAGATGGTGCAAATATTTAATTTCTAGGCATCTTCTCAGTCCGTGGTCCATGACGGACCACAAGCCCAGTGAGGTCCACGGTCTCCCCAACTTTTAGACTTTTCTGACCTTCCTTGGCCGTTGCACGGCCCATGCAGGCTGTTACCAAGTACAATCAGACTATCTTGCTTGACGGCCCGCACTTGGTCCGAACATAACCAGACTCGACCGCCTTAATGGAATAGCTTGGGTTAATTTGTTGGCGGTACCCCTCACACGAGCGGTTTAAATCAAGCGATCTTACGACAGATCCCACGTGGATGCCTTAGGACACTGTTTTGGTTGGGCCAAGTGTATATTCTCTTAGAAACCCCCTAGGTCAAACAGCAAATTCATGTAAGGAAGAGGGGTGTGAGAAAAATGGGTCCTTATAGTGCCAATTTGGGTGCAAATGGCCCCAATGGCACCTGATCTCTCATACTAACCCTATAGGGGTCTGTTTAGGTTAGTAGGGTTATGAGGGGGGAGGCACACATGGTAATCCATGCCTAGAGATAGGCGTCCCGGTAGTGGATGAGCCACATGACATTGCAGACCCGTGATCAGGCGTATAGATGAATCTTGAGGGCCTTGTTTGCGATTCAACGATGTCTCATCGCCAGTTGGACCCCAGCTTTTACAAATCTGGTCAAGGCAATAACCCTGATGGGTGTTTCAAATTTGGCCAACATCCAATGGTCCGAACTCCTCGATTCCATAATCAAATGAGTGGCTAGTCCCTTTCTAAGTTTTGGTTTATTATGTTGGCTATTTGCGCTCGTTATACACTTAGCCGGTGGGCACAAGTTGAGCAGTTTCTAGGCACTGTCCTGACTTAATACTCGCGATGGGCGTCAAGCCCGCCCAGGTATATGCCCTTCTAGAATTTTGGACCCAATGGACTGGTGATACCCGTCTTACAACTGAAACGGTGTATCGGGTCACCCTTAAGAGGAATTTGGGCTTCGGCATTTATCTTAGGTCTGGGTTGATAATTTGATCTAGCCGCGTTTGTGGCCTTGCATGTTATGGTTTTGGCCAGGGATGGTAATTAGGTCACAGGTGTCCTAAGTCTTCTAATTCCAAATAAGTTGGTCAATCTGCTTTGACTAGTACGGAGATCTCCAGGACGTTACACATATTAATCTCATATATCCATCCAACATTTCATCTGACCATCCAAACATCTAGCAATATTTTAGAATATTGACAAAATATGATATTTCGTCAAGAAATCAACGACAACTAGAAAGGAAATAAAATATTAGTCTCAATATCACCCATGTTATGATAACAATAATATCACGATATTATCAATTTACCATTAATAATTAAAACACCATATACAACTATGCGCTCGTGAAAAAAAATTAATAAAAATATTTAAACAAATAATTTTTTTTCGATATCGATGCCAACCCCAAACAATAACAAACCTTGACACGAAAGAATAGTGTAGCATAAGATGTAGAAAAGGAAAAGTACAAAGGTAAAACAGTGATGATCCGCTTAAAACTTGATGCGATGATCATGAATATTGATCTCCATAGCTATTAGTCATCTGTATCTTTGATCAATTGATTCATTTGTCAACTAAAGTTTTGACTCAATGGAAACTTTTTCTAGACCAACCATGAATCCATCAGTTGATCCATCCATGGATTCATTAAATAATTCAATGGTGGATGCACTCCTTTATTTGCATAGGTTCATTATTCTTCTTCATCAATGTATTCCTCAAGATGCATTTCTTGGTTTGCATAAATCCATCCTTCGTCTTCAACATTTGATTAGCCGAAAGGAATCCAAGTCTCTAAATTAGCCTTGCCTCCACATTGTTAGGGCTTACAGCGTATGTGTTCTACTTGTTGGACATCGAATCGACTTCCCACAAACTCCTTTCATGGTCACAGGTCATTCATTGCCACAATTATATTTGTGATCTATGGCCTAAATGGCCTAAGAAATTCTTGCTTGTACATAGTGCATTGAATGTCTGATTCCCGATAACATTCCTCAAACTTCACCTTAGTTGCATAAGTAATTCCAGGAGCATCGCTCATAGAAATGTTGCCATCTATGCTAATAAAAGGCATTGACTTAAAGAAAAACCTCAATCTAATACAAACTAGTGTAGCAGCTCTGATGCCAAATAATGTAATAGCTATGTGAAGGAAGAAGAAGAGATATCTTCTTTTTTCCAAAAATAGCTATTGAATCCACAATGAAGAAATTTCTAAAAACAAGAATATAGAAGTAATGTTATTAATGAAAAATTTTAATAAATTCTATTTATAAAGCTTTTTCATGTAACTTATATAAACTTTAAATCCTAAATTCACAACTTTCTTAAAATAGTAAACTAAATTCATTAAAAATAGTAAGATCACTTGAAAAGAAATTTAGGGCCCATTTGATTTTCCAAATCTAATGTAAATGCCTTGTAAATGAGTAATTATTACACTCCCATGCCTTTTGAAATTTCACTTGTATTTTTTGCTTCGGTTCAAAAGAATTGGTTTAAATTTGTGGGCGCTACTATGATATATATGATGTATCTGCGTTGTCCATCTGTTTTAGCATAACATTTTGATGTATGAGTCAAAAAATGAGGCAGATCCAACACTCAAGTGGCCCACACCAAAGGAAACAGTGGCCCCAAGATGTTTTTAAAGGTAGGTGTTTGATTCCCTAAATCCTGTGGTGTGGTCCACTTGAGCTTTGGATCTGCCTTATCTTTTTGGTCATGCTTAGTTTCAGCTGGGACGGTGGGGATAAGCCGCATATATCTCAATGGGCCCCATATATGTTAGACATTGTTCTCAATGTCAGCGCTAAAAAAGCCAGTGTTAAATCAAGCATTGGTATCACTGCCATAATTACTCAGTAAAATAATTATTACTCATTTGCATTGTATTTACAGGAGGTTTTGAAAATTAAACAGTCTAAGCTATTCTATAACTCTCTAAATCTTGAGCTATCCTAAAAATAATAAAAAGTGCAATTTATTAAATATATTTTGACTATAAACTCAAAATTAACTCTTAAAATAACTTTCTTTTTCTTTTGAAAATTGTTCAAATGCCGATGGCCAATTGGCCGGCATGTAGAACTCATTGATAGCTTTCCAACTATACATGTGAAATGAGAAACGGGTTTTAAAGTGATGATAGTGGGAAATTATATTGTCCGTTGGACTCTAAATGGAACTTTCACGGAACCTTTTGAAGATGGTGCAAGGCCACTATTCACATTGATCAGATTCAAATAATTAATTTTAGCAAATCTGATTTCAGTCAATAAACCTGGATCACTGACCATTTTAGTTTTAGGATAGTGTGATTTTCAGGATACACTCCAACATGGGCGTAGGGATGACTTTGGGTGTGTTTGGTTGCACCAAATCTAATGCAATTTTCATGATATTTCATGAAATTTGGTGCAACCAAATGCAGCCTCTACCATCTATATTGTGTCCGAAGACTCCTAACTTCCGTGCGAACCGCCCAGCCCGGCTTTTGGGCTGGCCCACTTGATGGATAGATAGGTTGTGCACCACATTTGCCATCTTGGCACACATGTTGGTGTCGGATGCACATGCATGTGAAATCAGAAAAACGCGTGATTTTGACAACTAACCACTCATAAGGATTATAAATCCAGCTGAGTCCTGGCCCATTTAGTAATTAGGGCCTTAAGTTTAGACCCAAGGCTAGGGGTGGCAATGGGTTGGGTTGGGGACAAGTCGAATTCAGCCCAAACCAAAAACCCTAAAAGACCCGATCCACTGGCACGAGCACACTTGGGTTTAAGAACGGAATACCGGGTTAAAGGTACATCATCCTTATTAAATGGGCGGATACATACGAACACTACATCATGTGCCTGTATCTAATTGCTAAATGTCTATTAATTGGTTTCAGGTTTTGGGTCCGGTCGGGCTGGTGGGTCGGGTCAGGTCAGGTTGGGTCATTTGACCCGACCCATTAATAATTATATAGGCCAGTCAGATCAGGTTAGGGTTCAACTGGATCCTGATCCATTGATTCAGGACACATTTTCTGACTGGAAGTGGGCCCATTACCCATTTAGCATTGCCCAAACCCGTCTCAGAAGTGGGTCGAGCCGGTTGAACCATGGGATGTGGGAAAGAAATTGTACAAATGCTAAAATACATTACTTGACAATACCAGTTTTGAGCCAACAGTCATAAAAGGTGGGGCCCACCTGCTGAATGACCTGGATCTTGCGTGGGCCACCTAACAGATGCATGCATACCTATACCTGCTGACTGAAGTCTAAAACGAGCTTTCCCTCTTGAGGAACCAGGAAAGTTGTGTGGCAAAGGCGAAGTTATTTGATATTCTGGCAGCTTATGACGGTTGATACGCAGACAGTAGACAAGGCTTACCTATGGTCTGAATCAATGGGCCATGTGCAATGATCGGACAGTAGACAAGGCTTACCTACTGAATTTTAGTGCCTAATTTGTACTCGTTCGTCTGAAGATTCTTATTACTTATCTAACAATCTGCATCTTATTTTCTTCTTTTCTAATGTAGAGCGGGTTGCAGATGTCCAAGATGGATCAGAGAAGGCTCAATCAGAGGCAGAAGCCATCAAGACCGTCAGAACCTTAAAACAGGCATATCTCGCAAACCGGAATGAGTTACTCGGCATACCATATATGATTTTGGGTAGGACGAGCTACTTTAGCCAACCAACCCGGCACAGCCGTGTTGCCCATGCCGAATTTGCAAGATTCCATCATATTGACGGTCAAATTTTATGTTTATTTCCGTTTTTACTATTTTTAGTAAGTTTTGGTTTGATTGTAACTATTCATCCATTGGGCTTTAGGAGTTGTGTCCTGAAAAGTGTTTAGAAAAAATTAGGAGAATAACATAGTTAATTCCATATAGGACACTTACTATAAATAAAAAATTTATTATTTATAGTACATTACGAATTTTAGGGAGTTTTAGTTATAATTTAATTCCTAAACTTCTTCCAAGTATCCCTATTTAAAGGGTCGTAGACTCGTTTATCAATCAATCAATTTACGAATTTTCATGATTACTATTTCTATTTTCTTGCTTTTTACTGGTGGATTCAAGATGTCTCTGTGAGGAAGACGGTGATCGACCTCATCATGTTCATCCCTACTTCATTTTCACACATGCAGCTCTAGACTTGTTGAAAATTGTGAAAGTGCAAGCAATCATAGGGCGACAAAAATCAGCAGAGGCCGAGTTTGTGGCCCAACTAGGAATGAAAACTCAAGTGCCCGTTGTTTCTTTCTCTGCAACTAGCCCTTCTCTTTCCTCCACCAAAACTCCATATTTCATCAGAACATTACAAAATGACTCCTCTCAGGTGAAAGAAATTGCTGCCATCATTCAAAGTTTCAAATGGAGGGAAGTCATCCTCATATACGAAGATACTGATTATGGAAATGGAGTAATACCTTATCTAACCGATGCCTTCCAAGAGACCGAGACCCGGATTCCATATAGAAGTGTAATTGCTCCTTCGGCAGAGGATGATCATATCCTTGAAGAGCTCTATAAGATGATGTCCATGCAAACTAGGGTATTTGTCGTGCACATGTCCTCTTCCATTGCCCCTCGGTTCTTTTTTAAGGTGAAAGAGGCAGGAATGATGAGGGAAGGATATGTTTGGATTATTACCGATGGGCTAACAGATCTGTTAGACTCCATAAATACGTCCATCATCTATTCTATGCAGGGCGTCTTGGGTGTTAAACCTTACGTGCCAAAAACTAAGGAGCTTGAGGATTTTACGGAAAAATGGAAAAATAAATTCCGTAGGGAGAATCTGCATACTGAAAGAGCTGAGCTGAGCGTGTTTGGCCTATGGACTTAATATACTGTTTGGGCGCTAGCGATGGCATTGGCAGCGGAGAAAGTTGGGACCACAAATGCAAGCTTCTATCACCGAGAAACAAGCAAAAACTTGACTGAATTGGCGACTCTAGGTGTCTCCCAAATGGGTCCAGAACTTCTCAATGCAATTCTGAAGACCAAATTCAAAGGCCTGAGTGGAGAATTCAATCTCGTCAATGGGCAATTACAATCATCAGCCTTTCAAACAGTTAATGTCATCGGGAAAGGAGAGAGGAGGATCGGGTTTTGGTCGCTAATGTATGGAATTTCACGGAATTTGACAGATACTAATAAAATGTACTCAAATTCCACATCCGATCTTCGGACTGTCTTCTGGCCTGGAGAATTGATGGTTCCGTCAAAGGGTTGGGTGATCCCAACAAGTGGTAAGAAGTTGAGAATTGGTGTTCCCATTAAATATGGATTCAGCGAATTCGTTAAGGTGGAACGAGATCTTGAAACCAACAGAACAAAGGTCAAGGGTTCTGCATTGATGTGTTCACATCTGTGTTAGAGGCATTACCATATGCCCTCCCTTATGAATTCATTCGTTTTGAAAATGCTAATGGATAGAGTGTTGGGTCTTACGATGATCTTGTTCGGCAAGTCAAACATCAGGTAACCTAGATTCCTACTAGTATCCAAAGGATTTTTTTTATTTTTTTTTTTTGTCATAGGCAATGATTTTATTAGATAAGAGGCAAAAGCCTAAAAGAATTCAATATACATCGAAAAGATGAAAATGATAGAAACTAACCTACAGCTTTAAAAGCATTTGCCTATTCCATTACATTCAATTTAACCCTATTGAATACATCTATTACCTGGCTACTTTGATACTAAAAACACCTACTGTTCCCCTCCTCCCACAAAATCCAGATTCCAGCCAACAATGATATTCCAATTTGCCTTCCTTTCATTCCCTAAACCTCCCACAGGCCATGCCCGGGAAAAACTTCCTATGGATCCTTGCTTGACCCAAGATATTCCAAATACTTCGAAAACCTATCCGATACGTGTTTAGCAAATGGGCAATAAGAAAATTATGATCAACGGTCTCCTCATTTTGCATGCACATTAAATATATGTTCGGTATCACCATCCTTCTCTTGCGAAGATTATCAACCATGAGAACCTTACTTCTTTCAACTAGCCATGACAGAGCTGGCACTTTAGGAGGAGCCCTAGAACGCCACAAAAGATGTATGGCTAATTTTCCTATCAAATGAGGACCTAGAAATGAAGTTATAGAATGATTTTACTGAGAATTTGCAAGATTTTTCTCCAATCCACGCCATAGAGTCCCGTTCTCCCACTGATGGCATTATCTTTTGAAGCAATTCCAAGAATTTGAGCATCACTTCTTCTTCATCTTCCAACAGATTCCTTCTGAATAAAGGGGTTAACTCATCTCATTCACTATCAAAGAGTAACAACGAGCAGCCACGATATTCAGATCCAACAATATTCTGGCCAATCTAGGTAAAAGTTCTTCAAGTGGTTTATCTCCCATCCAAACACCTTCCTAAAAACAAGTACTCCATCCTCCAATGAAAAACCTACACCCATCTTGAACTTTCCTCTAGATCCCACTATTGCTTTCCAAACTCCCGATGCTTTGTATAAAGAAATCACTCTAATCCATCTCCTCCCCTTCCTCTAAACCATACTTCCTTTATTATGAGCTGTCGGATTCCCTTCCCCAACACCGAACACCCAAGCCATTTCCCCAAAAGTGCAAAATTCATCGACTCCTCCCATTTCATTAAATGAAATTTATGCTTCTCTTCAGCTCCTTGCCATAGAAATTCTCTCCTAATTTTATCCAAATGTAATAAAACCGACTTTGGCATCTATATAAAGACATAAAATAAATCAGAATATTAGACATAGCCACCTTTATCAATATCAACCTTCCCCCTAAGGACAAATGCCTTCTTTTCCAGCTCAATAGTTTCCTTTCAAACCTTTCCACCACCTTATCCCACAAGTGTTTAGCCAGTTTCCCTATGCATAATGAAAGGCCTAAATAGGTCAAAGAAAATGAGCTCGACTGAAAACCAAAGATTTTGCATATTCACACTTCTTCCTTGGATACATGAACCTCCAACAATTCACAATTACTTATATTCACCCTTAGACCAAATACTACCTGGAAACATGCAACAATCTTCCTAAAACTATCCACCTTTTTTTGCATCCACATCATAGAATATAATCGTATCATCCACATACTATACCCAAAGGGTCTGCTCATGTACTTGCAATCCAAAATCCTTTTGAATTCAACAAGATATGATGACATGGAGCCCTCAGTTGATGTGGAGTCGCAGACCCCATGTCATCAGAAATTGTTGGAATCCAAAAGGATTTGGATGCTCTCTCTGCAGATAGGCCATAGTGGTGTTCCTACTCTGTCATATTGCTAATGAAAATAAGTATTTTGGTCTTTCTCACTGATTTTTTTCTCATCATTTTTGGAGGAAAAACAGAAATATGATGCAGTCATTGGAGATATCACGATCATATACAACCGATCTTTACACGTGGATTTCACAGTGCCATATACAGAATTGGGAGTGTCAATGGTAGTGCCCATCAAAGGCAAAAGGAAGAATGCTTGGATTTTCATAAAGCCTTTGAGTAAGGATCTATGGTTGACAAGCGTGTTGTCCTTCATCCTTATCGGATCTGTTGTTTGGCTTCTTGAGCACAGGATAAACAGGGATTTTAGGGGCCCACGTGCACAACAAGTTGGCATGATCTTCTGGTTCTCCTTCTCCACACTTGTCTATGCACACAGTTCAGTATTTTCTTCTACCTCTCCACAATATTTTCCTTCTACCTCTATAAGTTTTCTTCCTACAACTAACAAGTGCAATACAACAGCATATGGTAGCCCCTATCATAGTTCAAAAACCCAAAATCTCGACTCGAGTTTAAGTCCAATGGGGTCAAGTCAACATGAAGATTCAAGTGAGTCTTTAGATGACTCAACTCAGGATTTAATGATTATGTTACAATAGTGTTGCCAAAAAAATGTTTGAACCTAGTTTTACAATATAAGATAGCATTTAAAAACAAAGCACTAATGTGTGGTGCACGGGTTAAGTTTCATGCTCTTTCAGTTCAAAACCCCCCAATAACACTTTTTTAACTAAAATGACAGCCAAGTCAGCAAGAACTAGAAGACTCGCTAAGTTGGGATTGATTTAGTACCACAAGTGAATTTCTCAATGACTTGGCTCAAAATCCCGCCGAGTCGAGTTGACTCGGCCAAATTTCGAGTCGAGTCAACAAGTTATAGAAGGATGGCCCCTATTACACCCATCACTTCCTACTTCCCTACACATGTTTTCCATTTTGGGAATTGGTTGTTACATTTCTATAGTATTCCAATTCCCAAAATGGAACACGTTATAAATCTAATATCATAAGCAAAAACACAAGCAAACTTCTAAGCTTCTAGTCACAATAATAACCACCTTCATGCTCAAAAAATGGACCTTTTTTTGGTTGCAGGAGAGAATATTATTAGTAACTTATCTGGGTTTGTGGTGATCATATGGGTGTTTGTAGTGTTGATAATACAGTCAAGTTATACCACGAGCTTGACATCAATGCTAACAGTCCAACGCCTTGCGCCGACTATCACAGACATCAATGAGCTCAGAAGGAACGGGCTTTATGTGGACTACCAAAATGGATCCTTTGTTGTGGGGTTCTTGAGGGGGTTATTCAATGAGTCCAAGCTCATTGCCTATGGAAGTCCTGAGGAGTATGCTGAGGCCCTATCAAAAGGGAGTGAAAATGGCGGTGTCTCCGCCATTTTTGACGAGATCCCCTACCTTAAGCTCTTCCTAGCAATATGTGGCAACTACACCATGGTTGGACTTGGACCCACAAACAAGCCTGGTGGATTTGGCTTTGTGAGTTTCTCCCTCTCTTTCATCTCATCTAGGGGCCCGTCCATGGGTGGTCAATCATACAAAAAATGACATGCTAGTTGGACAATCCTACCCTTCTATTTAATGCACTTTCCCTCACTAGAGTGGAACATTCACCATTTTCATAACTAGGTTTTGTTAGATTACTTAGGTTTTTATACTACATGCCGAGACTACCAGATGGTTGATTTGCAGAATTACCTGACTCAATAGTTTTCGGGATTTTAACATGCCACTTGGGAACACTTGGACAATACCAGATACAACACAACACTTCGAATCTGCACAGACCAAGTATCCTAGTAATGTCATCAGAAAGTGCCATGTTGGACTCTTTAAGTGAGGTGTCCAAACATATTCTCTGCAAAGCTTTTCTTTCATCCTTCTCAATTTTTTTATGTGAATTTCTTTTGTCAAGCCATTGATCTCTCACCTAGTCCTCAAAATTGAGTTCTCTTGTTGTTGATGAAACTACTCAACAGGACTTCTTCTTACACTGTAGATTATAGTTCTTTTTTTATTACAGGTACCATAGCCCTTTTTTCCCTTTAAGAAAAAATAACAATAATAAGGCACAATCTTTGTTGTTCTTTTTTTCTTTTTTGTTCTTTTGTTGGGTTCTCAATTTTTTTTTTTAAAGAGAGCCTGTGATGTTCAACAAACTACTGTTTCTTGAGATGATTATGCGTGATTTTTTATGTTTTGTTAATCGATTACTTGTAAGCTAAGATAACTAGTATCTAAATTTTATTGGAATTATGTGAATATTTTTTTTGGTTTCTTTTTTATGTTTTCATTGTTCTATTTTATTTGCTTTATAAAAATATTATTTATTTATGTCCAGCAGGGCTAGGTTTTTGGAGTTTGCCATGCCAAACACTTTAGGATACTTTAAGACTAGGCACCCATAGCACATGTTCAGGTAACACAACTGATTTGAGTTTGGCAACCATGCTACCATGTCTATGGCAGTGAGGGACAATGAATCAAGACTGGCACACCTTGATGAACCAAAGTCCACCTCTTCTGTAAAAACAGAAACAAAAAAAAAAAAAAAAAGAACAATACAAACAAAAAGATGAAGGAAAACAAACACGCATGCACATTTCTAAGCAGAAACATCAAATGTTGGAAACTTTGTAATGTGAGGATTTTCATGCATATCATGCATGTACGATACAGATGTTTAGGAAAGGTGAAGACACAGGCAAGGCATACCAGTTAAAGGGCGCAGACATGAGGCAAGGCATCCACGCATCCATAGAGCCCTAAATAACAACATGCGTAAAATAAAGACTCAAGGAACACCCCTGATATTTATTTTCTTACTTTAATTGAACAATCTGAAACTAAGAGAACTAAAAGAAAGATAAGATATATGAGGGAAAATGTAAAAGAGTGGAAAAAAGTGCACATAATAATTCGAGTACAATCCACAAATATGCATTAACATTTCATACAATGACCTAATATATGTAATTATGAATACAATGTAGCGGTACATATACATTGTTGAAAAAATCAGGAAGGCATTATTATTTCAGAAAAGGACATTATGAATTGAAAGTAATTAGCACACATGCACTAAACAGATAAAAGTTAAGCTCTCGATTTCCAAACAGTAAACAGATAGAAGTACAAATAAAACTATAAAGAGGTTCGTTCATCCATCACATGAAGAAAGAGACAAAAAAAAAAAATTATAATAATCATAAGAAATATCTCCAATGGGTGAATAAACTCTTGTAACATGTTTTACTCATCCCTATATCATTAGCTGAAGTTTTCCAAGTGCCAGAAAAGTAAAAAGAATTAAGAGAGAGAGAGAGAAGAAGAAGAAGAAGAAGAAGATTTCTATTTTCATTTCCCACTCCCGAGAGTTATCAAAGAAAAAACACACATGGGACAAATTATTTGAAGTGTAAGAGAAACAGAGGAATTATAGGATACGTGATCTGAGGCTTCATCGAATTTATGCCAATTCTAACAAGTGGGGTCCATGCTTCAGATATCCAAACAGTGTTCGACTGCATCCAACTGTAGAGGATCATGCCCAGAAATCTCCTCAATTAGACAATCCTGACCTTTTGAATTTGTGTCCTACAAATAGGTTTTGGAAGAGATAACAGCAACAATCCCATTCAACTGAAGAAAATCCAAAGATTGGTGGCTAGTACTTCTGCTCCGGCAGATTTTGGGGAATGGCCCACTACATTGTGACGCAATAGAACAATTGTCAGGATTTCTGAAGCATAAGCCCAACTTTTCAAAATTGAAAACCCGCCTATACTATGAAAAGCCTTGGGTCATGTACCCTATAATTCCTCATAAGAAACATATGACTACCTCAGGCATTTCGCGAGAGTGTTGCCTCAAGATCTAACCCTCCCACAGCTTTTGAAATATTGACTGCTTTGCTTCTTATTCCTCTCACTTTTACAGGCCTTCCCACAAGGTTCCACTCTAGTCTCCAACATTTCAAGGGCAATCTTAAACATCACAGAGGGAGAGAAAATGGCCTTGATGGAGCAAGAATGGTTTGGGAGTCGAACCGCTTTGCAAGACAAGACACAAATCACTTCCAACAGTCTTTCCCTCGATAGCTTTTGGCCCCTCTTTGCCATCATTGGAGCTGTTTCAGTCATTGCCATTACGATATTCTCAGTTTGCTTCCTACATGATCATGGTCATGTCTTGACAGACGCCAATTATGGAGACACCTTGTGGCAAAGATTCCTTGCCTTGATTAGACTCTTTGACCAGAGAGACCTGTCCGCTCATACCTTCAGGCAAACGGCGCCCAGCGAAGAGCCAATGAGAGGCAATTGAGATCTTGAGGCTCCTCCTCATGTTAATGCTTCACAGCCTACACTGAGCATGTCTAACTACATGGATGAGAACTCAGAGAAGAAGACTGTGTTTTTTTTTTTTTTTTTTTTTTTTACACACTCACGCTGGTGGAATTTCACCACCTATGGGTACTCGAACCCTTGACCGAGAGTTGAAACACCTAAGAGTCTACCACCCAGGCAAGAGTAAAGACCCAGAGTTATCTCTACAGAGCTTACTGATTTAAATCCAAGCATCCCACAACCATCTGCCGAGTTAGATACAAAGCATAGCAGTTTAATAAATCCAGATATGCAACGTTCTACAGATGTAACTATAGAGCTCAGCAATTTAAATCCAGATGCACCACCACCTCAGAAATAAGAGAGATGCTGAGACGATTCATGTGAGAGATGGAAGAGGTGATTTTCAGCACACGTCCAACATGGGACACACGTTTGGCATCTCACCCACTCATCAGGTGGGAACCATCATGAACATGCACTGCCTGGAAAACGAAGGTCCACTAATCAGGTGGGCCACGTGTTTATGTTGAATATAGACCCATGGCCACACTTTTTACCAAACCATCCAATTTTTTTCTCATACACATAACCCACCTATAAGTTGACTGGCCTGATTTTTGGACCAGGGCATGATCATGGTGTCTCCTGCTGATGAATATCATGGACCCAACATGTGTGGCATGTGGGCACATGTGCCAGGCATCCCCTCTTCAATCACCTTTCACATCAACTACCTAGCACTACCCAGAAATAATACAGAAATGGATCGAGTGTTTTGTCTTTTAACTTCTTTTCAGTAAGTAATGTGAATGTACATTCCTCTACTTGAATTTCAAGATAGAAGGATGCAGTCACACAATGGTATGCGGACTTGTTTTAGTTGTGCAAGTATTTGGTTCTTGTGCATTTTATTCAATCCATGGAGTTTCTTCAATACTTGCAACATCTAACAACAACTTACCTCTGCATCCCTTGACATTGCACAGAGAAAAATTCAGCTCCCCACCAGCTATTGGACAATTCGCATGACATCTCTGTTACTCATGGAAATTAGATAGGTACCTTTTCACGAGGAACTACTGAAATCCTGATACATCAGACCGTTACTCGCGTCCACACATTCCATGCAAGCATGTACCATGGTTGAGTGATCTGATGGACCCCACAGCCAATGCAGAATGGGCTGAAAATCTTCCACATTACAAGATCCTAACTATCCAATCTTTTGCCTTTCTTCCCATAAAATTGCTGAAGTTTTCTTAGGCGTCTGTTTGTAAGCACTGGTCCAAGGATTAGGATCATCAACTGGAAGACTTTTGGGGCACTCCTCATTCATGGTAAGCCCGATTGAACAATGGTCTGGATCACTGAATCGTCGGCCCCATCTGTACAGAAACATGTATCAAGACAGTAATTGCATCCTGTTTCGTCAGAATTCGATTGGTCCATTTTTCCAAACACGATCCCCCACATTAATAGATGCTAAAACAAGCATTACAAGTACACATTTGTGTTATAAGTATTACTGAAATATCAAAATTACACCACCCAAACCTGTGAGTAGCGTATACCTCCAAACGGATCTTTTCTTTACATCGATGGTCAGATTTCTTCATAGCAATCTCCAAGTTTTTTGAGATCAGCTGACACGGTCAGATTGGCATTTCCAAAAAAAAAAAACTCACTTTCTTAACCCTCCATTAGCTCGCAGCACAGGCCTTGACATCTATCAGCTGCTTAACCACATCTCGCATTGTGGGTCTGTCACTCGCCTCCTTTGCAGTGCATTTCAAGGCCAATAGAAGTACAACGCTTACTTCTTCCATGACCGCGGAATCAATGAATTGACGCCTGAGGCCCGTGTCCACGATTGTTTTGATATCCTCGGCGTCATTCCAGGTGGATTTGGCCCAGCTAACTATGTCTATTGCCTCTGGAAAGGAAGGATCCAAGGCCTTCTTTCTGGTTAGCAGTTCAAGTAGGACTACACCATAGCTGTAGATGTCTGATTCCTTGCTCTTCCTGGTTGAAAATGCAGTCTCTGTTGCAGCAAGCCATGAGATTTTCAAGTTGAAAAGGAGTTCAAATCAGAAAAGGGCATGCTCCAGTGGTTCTGGACAGATATGGGGCCATCTGACGTGTTCAAGGAATCCAACTCATCTACTAGATGCTACACCTCAGGAAAACCCTTCGATCCAAAACTAAGATGCGCCACATCAAAGGGAATGAGCTGGAAGGGAAAGCGCACCCTTGAATTTCACAATAGCCAACCTAAGTCGAAGGGTCCAAACGGCCTTGATTATATATACACAACAAAGTGGACCCCCCATGCTGATCAACGGTTGACATTCTCTCCCAATATGTTCCCTGTTCTGTGGCCCATCTGAATTTTGGATCAGACTGATTTTGGGGCTTTGGGGGCTTTCAGAGGTGGTGCACCTTATGGACAGGTTGTATTCCGCGAACACATCACTGGGCCCCACATCTGCCAGGTACCACTGGGGCTTGCCCCAATCAGAAAAGATTTTACTTATTATTGTATAACGCATTCGGATGCTTGGTTGAACTAAATTGCAATAATCCAATACGGTATAGAAGAAATGTCCAAAGTAGTGATGGTTCTATTTCATCATAATGATCAAACACCTAATTTCAATTCCATGCATTTCAAGTTGGATCTGAAATGATCTTAAAGAAAATTTAGGGGTCAGCCCCACTTTATGAATGGAATAGAAAAAGGCACAGTTTCATCATTTCTACTTATTCAATTGAATACGACTTCAATTCAATCGAGCATCCAAACACAGCCCTAGATTTGCAACTGCATTTTGCCAGTGAGCGTTGAGTTACGAAGAGTTCCTTGGAATTCCCATTGGAGAACACTGCATGCAGAAGGAGGCGCACGATAATGTACAAATGATGCCCGTGATTTATTGAACCAGAACATTGTTGAGATGGACCTCATGATGGACATCTCCCAGATTGGAAGATCCTAATCCATTGGTCAGTTCTTTATAAAATGATGGTTCCAAATAAACAGAAACTAGGCCAAGATCGAAGATTTAGGAACTTTGAATCTGTGAAAATTTTGGGGCGCCCACGCCCCATCAATCGCGAAGTCATCAGATCAAAAGTCTGGATCAGCAATCCCTGGGCCCCACATGTACAGATCCAGCTTCTCAGCAACCTATACATATGCTGAGATCCTGTCTTAACACTTGACTCAACAAGCCCAGACACATCATAATCACTATCATCATCATACAACTGCAATAAGAAGAAGGCAGTGGTAATCATACAAAAATGCAATCAAATATGGATGTGAAGACAATGATGATGAGGTATTTGAAGTGGCTAAGGGTGCATTTGGTTGCACCAAATATCATGAAATTTATGATATTTGCACCAAATTAGACTGATTAATCATGAAATTTCATGATATTTGATGCAACCAAATGCATTATAAGCAACAATACAAACTTCTATAAACATCAATCTCATACCTGGTGACATGTACCCAACAGTGCCCATGACATAATTGGATTGAGAAGAAGTAGAAAACTGATCCAAAAGCTTGGCGATGCCGAAATCCGAGATATGAGGCTCCATCTCCGAGTCCAAGAGTATGTTCTTCGGCTTGATATCTCTGTGCACGATAGCAGGATTACAATCGTAGTGAAGATAGGCTAATCCTTGTGCAGTTCCAAGAGCTATCTTATACCGCACAACCCACTCCAAAACCGGTGGTGGCTTGATCTCATGTAGAACATTGTGAAGGCTCCCATTCTCCATGTAATTGTACAGAATCAACCCATAATCCTTTCTCAACCAGAATTCCTCCAATTTCACCAGATTCCGGTGCCGGATCTCTCCGACAGTCTGGATTTCTCTTACCATGCTTGCATTCGCTCCCTTGTGCCCCATGAAAACAAGCTTCTTTACAGCATAGACTTTTTCACGACTCAACGAAGCCCTGTAAACGGTTCCATGCGCTCCTCTGCCTATCACATATCTATCATTCAAATTTTCAGTGGCTTCCATCACCTTATTAAGAAGGAAAGACGATCCTTCATGTAAAGAGGTCTCACTCCTTGCTGCTGTTCTACGCTTGAAGAATGTGTACCCAACTGCAAGAAGCACCAGAGTACAGAACAACGACGATCCAAGAGTTATCATCCCAATCTGAATCATTCCGAGGCCCACCCGATCAGTTGATCTCCGATGGCATGGACTGAGACTGCCTGTTCCTGTACAAGTTGAGTTGCTCAGTGAACATGGGATACAAAGGCCAGGATTTCCCAAAAATGAGCTTGGAGAAGATTTAAGAAACCTCATCAAATGGCCCGGTATCGGACCTGTGAACTGATTATATGAAACATTCACTTCGACCAACGAATTTAGACTGTCCAATGGTGTTAGAGGTCCCGTCAGATTGTTAAGCGATAAATCCAAACTCTGTAGCACATTCAGCTTTCCTAATTCAGGCGGGACTTCTGCTATCAGTCCATTGTCACTGAGATCCAAAGCAATGGCCAGATTCTGTAACTCACCCAATGATGGAGGGATGCTACCACCCAGCAAATTCCGGCCCAGCCGCAGTTCCAACAGCTTACTGAATCCTGATAAGAAGTCCGGTATTCCTGTGGTGAACCGATTCTCTTGTAATACCAAGTGACCTAGTTCTGTTAAGTACTTTAGACTCAATGGGATCGAACCATTCAAGAAATTGAAACCCAAATCAAGCAAAAACAGCCTACTGCACTTTGAAAGCTCCACAGGCAATGGACCTTCCAAACGGTTGTAGGACATGTTCAAGACCTGTAGATTCGTGAGGTTTCCTATCTGTCGAGGTATAAGGCCGGTAAGCTTGTTCATCGACAAGTTAATCGAAGTGAGATTCCTGCAGTTCCCCAAGGTCGACGGAATGGGGCTGATGATGTTGTTCCAACTGATATCCAAGTACAAGAGATTTGGTTTTTCTGAGAAATCAGGGAGTGGCCCGGTAAGGTTGTTATGGCTTAGTATCAACCTTACCAAACTCGAACAGCTTCCAACATCCGAAGGAATGCTGCCGTGGAATAGATTAGAACCCAAATCCAAAACCTGCAGCCGTTTTCGAAAACAGATGTTTGGCGGGATCTCACCCACAAATTCATTATTAGTAAAATCTACTCTTTCTAAACTACTATTGAACCCAAAATCCTGTGGTATGATTCCCGAAAATCGGTTTTTGAAGAGAGTGATGTTTTTCAACCGCCGGAGCTCTGTGATCTCAGTCGGCAGCTCCCCGGAGAGATTGTTGTTATAGAGGAGAAGATTCTCAAGTGTCTGGATCTTCCAAATCCCACCCGGAATCTCACCCTCTAAATGATTCGTAAACAACATAAGACTCTTCAAATTCCTCAGCGAACCCAAGTCACCAGGAATCATTCCTTGAATCTGGTTCTCTTGCAGCTGCAATTCCACCAACGACCGGCATTTTCCAATCTCTGGCGGGATTGGGCCAGACAAGTAGTTACCATCAAGGTATAGAACTGAGAGCTCCGATAGCAGGCCGAGCGAAGACGGAAGCGGACCCGTCAGGGTATTGTTCCTGGCGGCAAAAGCCGTCAAACTGCTACAATTCCCCAAACCCGGCGGGATTTCGCCACTGAAACGATTGGAAGACAGAACTAGCTGTTCCAAACTCTTGCAGCGACCTGCCCCAAACAGAATCCTACCCGATAGAGAATTCCCACTAACATCCAAGAACCCGAGCGTCTTGACGCCGGTCAGGCTCTCCGGCAGAGACCCAACAAGCCGATTTTGCATAAGATAGAGCTCTTTCAATCGGCTGCAATTGCCGACGGAATCCGGCACATTTCCCGACAACCCATTGCCGTTGAGCCATAGAGATTGGATCCTGCTCGCATTCCCGACATTCGACGGGATCGGACCCGAAAGCCCGTTCGCGTTGAGATAAACCTCGTCCAAGGACGGAATCCGGAACAGAGATTCTGGAATTGCCCCTTCAAACGCATTGTCGAAAAGGGACAGAAACAGTAATTTCTGTAAATTTCCAAGGGTGTTTGGTAATTCGCCACTTAATCTGTTTGAAGAAAGGTCGATGGACTCCAGAAGAGTGCAATTACCTAATTCTGGCGGGAGCGAGCCGGAGAGACCGTTGAGGCCGAGATCGATCTCTTTGATGAATCTCAGCCGTCCGATCTCGGGCCCGAGTCGACCTGAGACGTTGGATTCTGGTAGGATGATTGAGATGACATTGTGGTTTCTGTTGCAGCGGATGCCTTGCCAGCTACAGGGAGTGGTTTGGGATGTGTTCCAGGACGACGCGATGGATGGAGGGAGTTTGAGGTTGTGTGAAAGAGAGAAGAGAGCTCTGCCGTCGGATGTTAGAGATGCGGCGAGACGGACGGATAGGAGAGAGATGAAGAAGTGTAGAAATGGAATTCTCATCTTTTCTGGGATAATGGAAACGAGAAGCAGATAGTCTACAGTACGTCGGCGATGGATGGGAATGAGGAGGCCAGACCACCAGAAGCTATAACCGAAAAACGAGAAACGGAGGAATGTCGAAATTTATAGAGGCGGGAGATGATAATGGATATGGTAGATTCGGTAGAACCGGAATCTATCTCGGCATTGCACACGTGGGAGGAACAAACATCGATCGGGACCGTCCATTTAGTTTAAAATGCTTTTCACGGACTTCGATTCAATATAGAATCCGTTGGATGATCCTACCCCTAGGATCAATGAATGCTCCAGAGTTCGTTCAATCTTTATGAATTTTGAAACATGGATCATGCATGATAGTATTGGTATCTAAACGGACGGTTCCGATTTGCATCACCCTGCACGTGTACTGCGGATAGAGGGTTAAACGTAATTCCTGTTGTTGGGGGTTGTACCGTACTGTATCATCTGCCCAGTCAGGCTGGGTTCTCGCGGACACAGATTGCGAAGCTAGGTGGGGCCCACCGTGATGTTTGTGACAAATCCATCCCGTCCATCTGTTTTTCCGGATCATGTTAGGTTATTTCCCCAAAAATGAGACAGTTTTTGGTCCAGATGACAGGAAATAGTGGCTAGGAAAATATCTACCGTTGAAACCTATCTGGGTCCACCCTGATTTTTATATGCCATCCATGATGTTCCTGAGATCATTACTACTGGGATGAACTGAAAACACACACAAAAATAAAATTTTAAATTTAAAAAAAAAAAAAAAAAAAAAAAAAAAAAAAACCTGATTTAAAATTCCGGTGGCCTACGAATGTTTCAACGGTGGACATTCAATCCTCACTGTTTCCTGACGTGCGGCCCACTTGAGTTTTGAATCTTCCTAATTTTCGGTCCCATATCTTAACATGATCTGGAAAAACGGGTGGACTGGATGGATTTGTCACAAACATCACGGATGGCCCCACATAGCTTCCCGTGGCAGGATCATCCTGACGACAGGCTGTCGCAGACAATTCGCGTCCGGCTATAGCTGCTGTTTTGACTGTAGAGATGCGTTCATACGACGTGGCGCGCTGAACTATGTACTGCCGGATGCGGTAGATTCCGTTGTTGGTTTTACACATTTTTAAAAATGGTGGTGACTCATCTCCTCACATGTTTTTGCACCGATGTAAAGATATCCAGACCTTCAAATTTTTTAATCGTATCATGAATGTCGTACATCCGTAAATTAACCATCCATTTAATGGATATCGTAGAAATATAATTTATGTAAAATAGAAATAAAAATCAGATGGTTATTGTTACTTCTCAATGTAATTTTATTTGAAGCTCGATCCACAGTTTGATAAGATACTTGGACCGTCTAGATGTCCTTAAATTATTCATTTGTAAATGTTTGAAGAGTCATCACCATTTCTTAAAGTGTACAAAACTAACAGATGAGTCCGTATGGGACGGAGAGACTTTGTTTGACTGATTGACCACTCTGGAGTCTGGACGCATTGGCAAAGCAGCTTGCGGCGTGTTTTGTCATTTTCCTGTTTCTGATATCACGGAATACGCCGTTCCGACGCGGTTTGGCAGGTGACCCAACACTAGCCAGCTAGCTGGTGGGACCCACTACTGTCTACGGGCCACACGTGTATGAAAGTGGACTTTTGAAAGAAACTACGTGTCCACATTCAACAACTGATAAAAATCGAGACACGTCAAGATCGGCACGTGTGCATGCGAGGAGTGTTGTATTCCTGTTAGTAGTGTTGCTCTTTGTGGAGAGTTGATCCACTGCCACTTTAGATTTCGTTTGGAAGTATGGGATTCAAATCCTGAATTTGTAAGTTTTAATTTAAAATTTTGGAATTTTAGTTTTAGCTGTCAGTTCTTTTATATGACGTGATCACTTAATAATTGCATGGAGTTATTGTTGTAACATTCCATCATCAAAGCATAAATACAGTTGGGAACATCAAGTATATAAATTATAATACCATAAAGGCTTATTTGCAATGATTATTGAAAGTAAACTCACGTTGGCAATACTACAGTGGGGATTGCACGTCCGTGGGTGACAGAAGTGCCTAAGGTTTATCCGAATGGTAATGACACTGAACAGTTTAGATGGCATATAAACATCATGTCAGTTCCAGGAAGGTTCCCAGGTAGACATTTCCGTTCCCACTGTTTCGTTTGTGTGTAATATTTTGAGTTATAGATCTTTCTTATTTTTATACTCGTATTCTATTAGGGATGTTTGGCATATGATATTAGAAAGGATTAAGTAGGATGTGATTCAAAAAATGTAATTATTACATATGACATGCCCCTTAGGGCCCGTTTGGCCGGTCGGATTGAAAGGGACTGGATGGTTTTGGAAGGGATTGGTAGTTACCTGGGATTGGCTGGGCATGCCAAACAGAGTCAGTGATCTGATTCCAATCCCATGGATCTTAAGACATTCCACTGACAACACCCTGCCATCATTACCTTTAAATCCCATCCAACCCACCCTAATCCGTTAAAATTTGCCTATGACGTGTTTGGTTCGAGGGATTGGAAGGATGAGAAGGTTTAATCCTAGGATTGGCCGGGCATGCCAAACAGACTAGAGATAGCTATCCAGGGACATAGCAATCCCATGGATCTCAAGACAATCCACTGACAACACCATCATTACCTAGAAATCCATGTCATCCACACTAATACCATTCAGTCTCTTCCCATCCACCTGGCCAAACGGGCTTTTATTGGACAAGCTTAACTCCACGTTATATTTGTGTCATGGTGCATTCACTCTCTGATTTATTGTCCATTGAATAGATATACAAACCATCATTTGGAACCATTGAGAATTATGACGAGACCTACACAACTTTCTAACATTAACTAGACTTTTCAAAATTTCCAAAACAACGTGTAGGAAGCAAAAAGCTACGGTGTCCTGAATCAACTTGAATTCCCTCTAAACTAATTCCAAGCATTCCTATATCCCTAGACGTTGGGTGGAATCGGCGCGGACCAAATGTAATTTCATCCCACTTAATCCCATGCAAATGCCCACTTTTAATCTTTCAAAACAAATGGACAGGGAGGATTTTGAAATAGACTTTTTTGTGGGCCCACACAGCCCCAGGCAAAGGTATATACCTGTGCCCGGGGTCACAAGCAATCCGCTTCCATATTTTATTCCGAGAAAATGACCACTGTAGACAAAACCTTTTACCCAGCGGTTTCTATGAAAGAATACAAACTTTAGTTACCAATCTAGACTATCACGTGCGGACAGCGACGTTGAGGACGAAACTACCCCTCCTTTCACGGAAACGGATTGGGTACTCCCCCTGCCACCAGCCAATGGCGGATGGTCGGTGGTCTGTGGGCCCCACCATGATGTATGCTATTCATCCATGCCGTCCATATATTTTTCCATATCATTTTATGGTATACGACCAAAAATGAGGTATATGCAAATCTCAAGTGTACCACATTACAGGAAACAGTGTTGAATGAGCGTCGACCATTAAAAACTTTTTGGGGGCCCACTGTGATGTTCGTGAGAAATCCTCCCCGTCTAAGTTCATTCATAGGTCACAAAGACCTGGATGAAGAAGAAAAACAAATTTCATGATGATCCAAAACTTCTATAACCCCTAAAAGGGTTTCAATGGTAGACGTTCAATTCCACATTGCCTTTTACAGTGTGGTCTACTTGATAGTTAGATCTATCTTATTTTTAGTCTCAAGCCTGAATATGAGCTCGCCAAATTGATGGACGGTTTGGATATAACACATACCTCATAATAGGACCCACAAAAAGCGGTGGGATTACAACGAAAAAAAAAAAAAAAAACCGTCGATATATCGACAGACCAGTCGATATATCGAAAATGGTCCAGAACTGTCCAGTGAGTTTTCCTCAAAAATCTTACAATTTTCGATATATCGACTGTCTGTCAATATATCGAAAAAGGTGTTTTACCTTTAGCTACGGATTATAACCGTAGCCATAACTGTAGTCTGTGCCAGTCTATGAAATTTTTATTTTTTTTTTTTTTTTTTTTACATAGAGAAATTTATTCTACCTACAATTTTCTTTAATACATATTTATATAAATAGGTATATATAAGCATATAAAATTATTTTCCATCTTTTTTTTCATTTATTTTTTTAATCATTTAACAAGAATATCTTCTAAACCAAAATTAGTTACTTGACGTACCACATATGATTTTGGGTTAAGAGAAGCTACTTTAGCCAACCAACCTAGTTATTTTCCAAGATTCCATCAGGTCGATGGTTGAAAATACATTTCATTCACTTCGCTGTCAATTTCAGTCACTTCGCGGTCAAACTAGAAATTGAGCGGGACAAATATGAAATTGAGTAGGCAAATTGAAAATTGAGTGAGGCAAGGTAGGAATTGAGCGAGGGAACCTAGAAATTGAGAGAGGCGAGGTAGGAGTTCAGCGAGGGAATCAAGAAATTGAGCGAGGTAAGCTAGAAATTGAGCGAGGCAACGTAGAAAATGAGTGAGGGAACCTACGATTTGAGCTAGGCAACCTAGGAATTGAAAGAGGGAAGCTAGAAATTGAGCGAGAGAAGCTAGAAATTGAGCGAGGCAACGTATGGATTCAGCGAGGGAAGCTAGAAATTGAGCGAGGGAAGCTAGAAATTAAGCGAGGCAACGTAGGAATTGAGCGAGGCAACGTAGGAATTGAGCGAGGGAAGCTAGAAATTGAGCGAGGAAAGCTAGAAATTGAGCGAGGCAACGTAGGAATTGAGCGAGGGAAGCTAGAAATTGAGCGAGGCAACGTAGGAATTGAGCGAGGGAAGCTAGAAATTGAGCGAGGGAAGCTAGAAATTGAGCGAGGCAACGTAGGAATTGAGCGAGGGAAGCTAGAAATTGAGCGAGGCAACGTAGGAATTGAGCGAGGGAAGCTAGAAATTGAGCGAGGCAACGTAGGAATTGAGCGAGGGAAGCTAGAAATTGAGCGAGGCAACGTAGGAATTGAGCGAGGGAAGCTAGAAATTGAGTGAGGGAAGCTAGAAATTGAGCGAGGCAACGTAGGAATTGAGCGAGGGAAGCTAGAAATTGAGCGAGGCAACGTAGGGATTCAGCGAAGTAACCTAGGAATTGAGCGAGGGAAGTTA
The DNA here is from genome assembly GCA_030180095.1 of Magnolia changhungtana. NCBI lineage: Eukaryota > Viridiplantae > Streptophyta > Magnoliopsida > Magnoliales > Magnoliaceae > Magnolia > Magnolia changhungtana. The sequence continues at coordinate 1,392,054 of JASAUF010000547.1, read as the reverse complement.
GAAATTGAGCGAGGGAAGCTAGAATTTGAGCGAGGGAACCTAGAAATTCAGCGAGACAACTAGGATTTGAGCGAGGGAATCTAGAAATTGAGCGAGGCAACCTAAGATTTGAGCGAGGCAACATAGGAATTGAGCGAGGAACCTAGGAAATGAGCGAGGCAACGTAGAAATTCAACAAGAATCCTAGAATTAAGCGAGGAAGCTGAGAAATTAAGCAAGGAACCCAGGAATTGAGCGAGGAAGCCAGAATTGAAGCGAAGCTAAAATTGAGCGAGGCAAGGTAAAAATTCAGTGAGAAACCAAGAATTGAGCGAGGCAACCTAGGAATTGAGCGAGGAAGTTAGAAATTTAAGCAAGGAAGCTAGAATTTGTGAGGAACTTAGAAATTCAAATGTGAGTAACATAGGATTTGAGCGAAGCTACAAATTGTGCGAGGAAGCTAGAAATTGAGAGGCAACCTAGGATTTGAGCGAGGCGTAGGAATTGAGCGAGGAACCTATATTGCCTCGCTCAATTTCTAAGCCTCGCTCAATTCTCGTTGCCTCGCTCAATTTCTAGCTTCCTCACTCAATTCCTACGTTGCCTCGCTCAATTTCTGCTTGCACGCCAATTTCTAGCTTCCTTCGCTCAATTCTTTATGTTGCCTCGCTCAATTTCTAGCTTCCTCGCTCAATTCCTACGTTGCCTGCAGCTCAATTTCTAGCTTCCTGGCTCAATTTCTAGCTTTCTCGCTCAATTCTACGTTGCCTCGCTCAATTTCTGGCTTCCTCGCTCAATTTCTACCTTCCTCTCAATTTCTAACTTCCTCGCTCAATTCCTCGTTGCCTCGCTCAATTCTAGCATGCCTCGCTCAATTTCTAGCTTCCTCGCTCAATTCTACGTTGCTTTCACTCAATTTCTAGCTTCCTCGCTCAATTCCTACGTTGCCTCGCTCAATTTCTAGCATGCCTCGCTCAATTTCTAGCTTCCCTCGCTCAATTCCTACGTTGCCTCGCTCAATTTCTACCTTCCCTCGCTCAATTCCTACCTTCCCTCGCTCAATTTCTAGGTTCCCTCGCTCAATTCCTACCTTCCCTCGCTCAATTTCTAGGTTCCCTCGCTCAATTCCTACCTTCCCTCGCTCAATTTCTAGCTTCCCTCGCTCAATTCCTACGTTGCCTCGCTTAATTTCTAGCTTCCCTCGCTCAATTCCTACGTTGCCTCGCTCAATTTCTAGTTTCCCTCGCTCAATTTCTAGCTTCCCTCGCTCAATTCCTACGTTGCCTCGCTCAATTCCTACCTTCCCTCGCTCAATTTCTAGCTCCATCACTAAAGTTCAAGCAAGATGGAACTGAGATATCAATATTAATACTAATTGTTGCAAGATCTAGGAAGTCATCCATAAACGGATTATTCCCAACCCAAGAATCAAATCAAAATCTAATCCTTTGACCATTGCCTAAAGAGAAACTAGATTTTTTTTTTTTTTTTTTTTTTGAAGACACAAGGTGTCTCCACTTCTTTTTTGAAGTGAGACTAATCCCTGCAGATACAGTGGATTTTGATTTAGTGATACCTTTTCAAATATAGAAAAAACGAGTATAAAGAAGAACTTTTGGTCCACCATCTTATATGGGAAATGTTCATGTTTAGTGAAATCGAGGGATTTCCATAAACCCTTTACCTCATTGGCAAAACGCTACACTCATTTCTCAAGAAGAACAAAATTGACCATATATATGCTCTCTTATAATCACTCCAATTTAATAACAGGAATTTTCTCGAGGAAGATCCACTTCCTTGAGAAAATTTAATAATGGGAATTTTCTCGAGGAAGATCCACTTCCTTGAGAAAATTTAATAATGGGAATTTTCTCGAGGAAGATCCACTTCGCTACAAGAATTCCCTTATGAATTTATTTCAATGATAGATTTTCGAGCATTGAAATAGGGACAAAAAATAGATGTGTAAGTTCGACATTGTTACTTTGATGATGGTCAATTTTCCTCCAAAGGATAGGAATTTTCTTCTCTAGGAAGATAGTTTTCTCTCAAACCTTTCTATAATTCTATCCCAAAAATAAGGCGAAAGGCTTACCTTATGCATAAAGGTGTGATCATTCCACATAAGCATCATGGTAGGCCCCATACAACTCTAACGTTCGAAGGTGTGATCATTCCCTATTTATGTTTCTTATTATCATTTTGTTTTATCATGAATTCCATGAGCCTTATGCCATTGTATCCGTCCAAAGATACAGTGGACAGGATTATTTCAGGCAACTCTTATTTTTCACATGGCCCACTCAAGGTTGGATCCACCTCTAAGCATGGCCAAACTATCAGCCAAGGAATTCACTTAAGCCCTTGTAACGCCCCGGAAAATCAGGGGTTGTGCATAGACTCGACTCCCGACTTCCCGAGTGTCACTTATCATACATTTTATAGTTTTATGGTTAATCAAACTTAAATGCACAATTTGGAATATCTTGGAGCATGAAACATAATCATAACTGATTTACTGAAATGAAAGAAGTTCAAATACATATACAAGTCCAAAGAATATGAAAAGGGTCGCATAAGGCGTTGCCCATCAAAATCTAGAATAAAATGATATGTCCACAAGAATAAAGCTGAGTCCACAACTCAGCGGTCCAATTCCCGCCTGTCAAGCCGATGAGAGCCGCTCATCAACTAAAAGTAGGACAGCTCATACTCCTCGCCCAAGCTCGCCTCACCAGGCTCCTCGTGCCCTGAGTCACCTGCATCTATGAATGGGTCTGGTTGGTGTTTTAAAATACCGTCCCAGAGTAGGAGTGAGTGATCAACTCAGTGTGAACTATTGGTCTCAAGTTACAACATACATCAATTGTAATATAAACTTAATGAAAAGCAGACAATCATCAACACCTAATAACTCTTATTTAAAATGCATACATGCGGGATGATATGATGCATGCCCTCGCCACAACACTCCCTCAAGCGAATCCATCTAACGATCGCATATTACAACACTCCCTCAGAGCGACCTCGACTTCCGAGTCGCCACCCTAACTAATGCGTGCAATGCGATCGTGTTAGCCGAGTTATTAATTAAGTTCATTCATCCAACAGGTTGGGGATTCTGATTCACCCTACGTATCAATGCCCTAAACTGGTTGCGAGGCCAAGACCCATCAATGCGTGAGGCCAAGACCTCACGGTCCGTGATCCCGTCGGGTTCCTCATCCCCGACACCAAGCACATGAGGAGTGCCGAAAGGAAGGGATCGCTCGCGGTCACTACGGGGAGGCGCGGTACCCCAGCGTAGGCCGACAGCTCGGACATAGTGTCCCATTCCACCATGCCCGGCTCACGAGGCTGTGGACCAGTTTCAAGTGGATTTTCAATGGGCTACAATGGTTGCAGGGTGGTTCAGATTCCATTCATATGTGGGCACACAGGGTTAACAAACAGGGTTGATCAGATTGTAGGCTAGACCGCACGAGCCAGGCGAGTGTGAGACGAGCGACCTCGGGCACGAGAGACCCATGTAGTCAAACTACAGCCATCCGAACACACCCGCCCAAACTCACGGGTTTAGCCTCGAGGCGGTCCTACCCTTGGAGCCGCCTTCGCTCTCCTCATGTTTCCTGACCAATCCAATGTAGTGAGGGTCAACCTTAACAAGCCAACTATACAGACTATCACTAGTATGCCATCATCATACTCCACGCATCTCAGTCATACGAATTAGATGTTCCTAGCAAGCAATCAAGTAATATAGTGCATGTGAGGTGTGTGGGTGTGGGTGAGGAAGTTACGCACTTCCTCCATCTCAAGCCATCATATACATAAGGGTAATAGAAGCATACACAACATGGATCAATAACATGTGAAAGAATGACACGGCATAAGCATATTATCATCCATTCATGAAAATCATGCGAACAACAATAACATTATGAAGAACATCATGTGCATCCATACAATTTCAAGAACCTACATTTCCTAGGATTCTCTAGGCTTTCAAATGTACCAATCAAGCATCCAAAATCATTAAGCTAGTATTATAATTGGTGCTAGGCCACCTAAGAACAATAGTCCGCACCTTGGATTGTTGGAGGCTTGGGAAAAACATCCTAGGAAAGAGGGCTTTGCGGTAGATCGGCCGGAATCCCTAAAACAACTTCACATGTTAGATTTACAAGCAAAACCCCCCTCCTTACAAGGGTTTTCAAAGAAAAAGGAGGGTTGGGTCTTACCTAAACAATCCATGAGATGAAGAGGCCGATTTTCGAATGGGTTTCCCCTTGGAGAAGGTGTAGAGAGAGGAGAGATTGATTCACTTGGGCCCCACCTTGATTTAGGGTCCACCTTGTCTTCTTCCCTCTCTCTTTCTTCTCCTTTCTCCTCTTTCTCTTCTCCCTTTTCTCTCTTCTCTCTTTCCTTCTCTAGGGCAAAATCGTATGGGAGAGGGGGGTGCCCAAATGGGGCCTTTTTATAATGCCAGGTTTGGTGTAAATGGCCCCAAGGGCTAGGTTTTTACTATACTAGACTTATGGGAGGGTCTTTCTAGGATCTAGGGCCCTATCACCCCTCTGGCCACCAAATTCGGCGTGGAGGTGTCTTATGACCCAACTAGGGTCCATGTAAAAATTGAGGGCGAGCGGATGAATGGATATATGGTCTGAGAAAGTGTTTCTGACCTTTAAGTGGTCCTGTGGGGGCCATTTTGGTGATTGGAGCATTTCTGATGGCCCTCTGGCCATGAAATTTATAGGATAAGTGGTCCATGGCCCGATGAGGGGCCTTACAAAATTTGGAAACGAACGGATGCGGGGTTTGGTCGTACGGGTCTGATTTACGATCAACGGTCACCGTTCCACGATCAGGTCCCAGATTTGGTGGACGGGTGTAGAAAAATATATTAAACCGTCACCACAAATTTGGAAGGAATCCAACGGCTGGAAGGCCCGGTGTCTCAGTTTCTTTTGTCAGTGCCAAATTTTTAATCTGGCATTGGTGGGGCGCATTGGGCAAGCGACAGATGGTACTTCTGGGTGTCCACTAGGTCCACAGTCCACGATGGATCACAAGCCCAGTGAGATATATGATTTTCTAAATTTTAGATTTTTCTGACCCTTATCTGTCATTTGGGTGGCTTGACCACGGTGGCCGTTTGTTAGTGTAAACGGGCCATCTGGCTTGGCGGCCCGCACTTGGTCCCATCATAACTAGACTGGTCCACCCCAGTATAAACTAACATTGAGTGATAATGGTCATTAAGTGATTTAATAAGTTAATTAAAAAGAAATTTTAAGGATTTTTTTGGAAATCCAAAACAGTAAAAATCCGGGATGTTACAGCCCTCCACCCCTCAAGACTGTGGCCCTCACCATGGGACCCACCTTGATGTATGTGTTGTACATCTACATCGTCTATCCGTTTTGTTAGCTAATTTTAGGGCATGGTTCCAAAATTGAAGCAGATACAAATCTCAGGTGGACCACACCTAACCCGTTGATAAGATCACACAGACTTTCGAAGCCCCCAAGAAGTTTTTAATGGTGGGAATTCAATCCCTACTGTGTGGTCCATGGATAACAAAAAACATATTAAGGTGGGCCCTATGGCCAGTGCCGCACCAACCTGGCTGCTTCGGGTCACAGCAAATCCGAATCCGGTTTTTCCAGACCTGAAATGCCAAGACCTAGATCGGTCCCAAAGTCGAGCGGTAGTGAATCGGCTATTAGTCTAGAGGTGTGCACGAGTCGAGCTTGGCCAGTGCCGCACCAACCTACCTACATTTTTTTCTAACACATTTATATAAATATGTATATATAAGCATATAAAAAAAAATTCTCTCATTTTTTCATTTCTTTCTTTATTTATATAACAAGAATATCTTCTAAACCAAAATTAGTTACTTGACGTACCATATATGATTTTGGGCTGAAAGTCGGGCGGGTTCAACCCGACCAACCTGTGACCCACCCGACATTAGGTTGGGCTTGGGCAGGATGTATCGGGTTTGGTCTTGGGGTTGAGCCATACAAACACCAATCCGATAAAACTTGGAAACGGAATCGCGGATTGACCGTCAAATGCATGGAAATGACTGTAAAGTGAAGGGAATTGACCGTGAAGTGCATCGAAATGACCGTGAATCTAAACAGAATCGTCGAAATTGACCGTGAAATGCATGGAAATGACCATGAAGTTAAGCAAATTGAACCCCAGTGTGCTTCTTTGCATCATTATGGACCATGGTTGATTATTTCCATTTCCAACTACAGAGGGCACAACTACGAATGAAGATTTCCTCATTCCGTTTAAGACAGGTGGTTTTCTATCTAAAACGCCAGTCCTTCCAATGATCCTAAGATATCCTTACGAAAGATTTAGTCCGGCATGGGACACTATATCTACGGTGATAAGCCATTGGTTTATTCATAGCTTCAACAAGATTTTACATTTAGGTGTGAAAGACTGAGATAATGAAGCTTATCTTTCATTACTCAATCTGCATGGCTTCTGAAATTTCTTGGAAGCTTGCGAGTCCATCGCTCAATATGCATATAAATTATTATTTTTTTCATTTCTTTCGTTATTCATTTAACAAGAATATCTTCTAAACTAAAATTAGTTACTTAACGTACCACATATGATTTTGGGGTAGGAGAAGCTACTTTAGCCAACCAACCTAGTTATTTTCCAAGATTCCATTAGGTCTATGGTCAAAAATACATTTCATTCACTTCGCGGTTAAACTAGAAATTGAGCAGGGCAACCTAGCAATCGAGCAAGGCAACCTAGAAATTGAGCGAGGCAACGTAGAAAATGAGTAGGGAACCTAGAAATTGAGCGAGTGAACCTACGATTTGAGCTAGGCAACCTAGGAATTGAGCGAGGGAAGTTAGAAATTGAGCGAGGGAAGCTAGAATTTGACCGAGGGAACCTAGAAATTCAGCGAGACAACCTAGGATTTGAGCGAGGGAAGCTACAAATTGTGCGAGGGAACGTAAAAATTGAGCAAGGCAACTTAGGATTTGAGCGAGGCAACATAGGAATTGAGCGAGGGAACCTGGGAAATGAGCGAGGCAACGTAGAAATTCAACGAGGAATCCTAGGAATTGAGCGAGGGAACCTAGAAATTCAGCGAGGCAACCTAGGATTTGAGCGAGGGAAGCTAGAAATTGAGCGAAGGAACCTAAAAATTGAGTGAGGCAAGGTAGAAATTTAGTGAGGAAACCTAGTATTTGAGCGAGGCAACCTAGGATTTGAGCGAAAGAAGTTAGAAATTAAGCTAGGGAAGCTAGAATTTGAGCGAGGGAAGCTAGAATTTGAGCGAGGGAACCTAGAAATTCAGCGAGGCAACCTAAGATTTGAGCGAGGGAAGCTACAAATTGTGTGAGGGAACCTATAAATTGAGCGAGGCAATGTAGGATTTGAGCGAGGCAACATAGGAAATGAGCGAGGGAACCTAAGAAATAAGCGAGGCAACGTAGAAATTCAGCGAGGAATCCTAGGAATTGAGCGAGGAAAGCTAGAAATTAAGCGAGGGAACCTAGAAATTCAGCGAGGCAACCTAGGATTTGAGCGAGGGAAGGTAGAAATTGAGCGAGGGAAGCTGAATTGTGCGAGGAAGCTAGAAATTCAAAGGAGAACCTATGAATTGAGCAGACAATGACTTAGGAATTGAGCGAGGAAGCTAGAAATTCAACGGCAACCTAAAAATTGAGCGAGAAAACCTAGGAATTGAGCGAGGAACCTAGGAATTGAGAAAGGGAAGCTAGAAATTGAGCGAGGCAACCTAGGAATTGAGCGAGGGAAGCTAGAAATTCAGTGAAGGAACCTAGGAATTGAGCGAGGCAACCTAACAATCGAGTGAGGCAACGCAGAAATTCAGCGAGACAACCTATGAATTGAGCGAGACAACTTAGGAATTGAGCGAGGGAAACTAGAAATTGAGCAAGGCAACATATAAATTGAGTGAGGGAACCTAGCAATTGAGCGAGGGAAGGTAGGAATTGAGCGAGTGAAGCTAGAAATTGAGCGAGGGAAAGTAGGAATTGAGCGAGGGAAGGTAGAAATTGAGCGAGGGAACCTAGAAATTGAGCAAGGGAAGGTAGGAATTGAGCAAGGGAAGGTAGAAATTGGGCGAGGCAACGTAGGAATTGAGCGAGGGAAGGTAGGAATTGAGCGAGGAAACCTAGAAATTCAGCGTGACAACCTAGAAATTCATCGTGGATTGAATGAAATGGATTTTTTACCATCGACCTGATGGAATCTTGAAAAATAGCATGGTTAGTTGGCTAAAGTAGCTTCTCCTACCCCAAAATCATACATGGTACGTCAAGTAACTAATTTTGGTTTAGAAGATATTCTTGTTAAATGATTAAAGAAATAAATGAAAAAAAGAGGGAAAAAAATTTTATATGCTTATATATACCTATTTATATAAATATGTATTAAAGAAAATTGTAGGTAGAATAAATTTCTCCATGTAAAAAATAAAAAATAAAATAAAAATAAAATAAAAATAAATAAAAAATTTCATAGAGTGGCACTAGTACAGTTATGGCTACGGTTATAATCCGTAGCTAAAGGTAAAAAAAAAATACCTTTTTCAACATATCGACGGACTGTCGATATATCGACAATTGTAAGATTTTTGAGAAAAACTCACTGGACAGTTCTGGACCATTTTCGATCTGACGGGTTTTATTTTTTATTTTTATTATTTTTTGCTGTTGTAATCCCACCACTTTTTGTGGGTCCTATTATGAGGTATGTGTTATATCCAAACCGTCCATATTTTTGGCGAACTCGTATTAAGGTTTGAAATGAAAAATAAGACAGATCTAGCTATCAAGTGGACCATACTGTTAAAGGTTGTGGATGATTGAACGTCTACCATTGAAACCCTTTTAGGGGTCACAGAAGTTTTGGATCATTATGAAACTTGTTTTTCCTCTTCATCCTGCCCTTTGTGACCTTATGGATAGATTGGATGGAAAATAAATGTTATGGTGGACCCTACAAAATTTTTAACGGTGAAAATCAATTTCCCCGCTGCTCTTTGTGGTGTGGTCCAGTTGATCTTTGGATATGATTTTTTTTTTTGGATAATGCTCCGAAATGATCTTGAAATATGGATGAACGTTGTGGATATAATAAATATATGGCTGTGGGGCCATGTAACTTTGATCTCTTTTAAGCCGTTCGTACAACTTTCAGTTGGAGGAGCGTCAGCGCTCGTCTTCGCAGTGAAAAGGAGGGGTAGTTTCGTCCTCAAAGTCGCTGTCCGCACGTGCTAGTCTAGATTGGTAACTAAAGTTTGTATTCTTTGATAGAAACCGCTGGGTAAAAGGTTTTGTCTACAGTGGTCATTTTCTCTTTTATTCCAGAAAAAATACAGTAAAACTCGGGAGCACCTAAAATTGTAAACCATACGATTTTGGGCCACTTCTCTATGGTTATGTAAACCAATCAAGAGGTGGATTCACCGAGGGCCATAAGCAAATTGCAGTGTCCGGATCATAACCGTTGAATCAAATGCCTGCCTATTGAACGTGAACCGTTAACATTTTTGCTTTCAACTATCCATTTTTTAGTGGCTGTAAAGGAAGGATTTCTGGCCCAGGGACCATCCACGGTGGGGGCCACCCATCAATCCATCTCGATCACCATACACGTGCCATCAGATTTCGTGTAGCGTTAGGTGCTGCCAAGGTGTACAAGGAGTGAGGAACTATAGGGTGCTGCACATCTGCAAATCAACACGCATGATTCGTTGCAAGCCATTGGACGGTTTAAAAGAAAAATGGTCAACCGTCCAAATTCAAACGGAAAATCAGAGAGTGAGGATTATTCGGTCCACCCACATGGGCTCCATGATTTGGACGGTTTGGATTAACCAGGGTGCAAGCCATGCATACGGTGGATGGGATATGTGTGATTCACCATACCGGCCTCGACTATCAAGAGGAAAGCTGGAAGAGGTCATTCACATGTGCAAGATCTGAACCGTTCATCATGTGAAAACCACCAGATCCAATGGTCCATATTCGAGGTACATGTGTAAAAACCCCACCTGATCAATGGGCCTTCTTTATTTTTACCCAGAAAATGTTACGGTGGACCCCACCAGATAAGTGGCCAGCTGCTTTTGACTTCAGGGATGGGTGAATACGTGAATGCTAGCTTTTAAACAGTGAAAGAGACAGGTATCTGAATGCTTTTATTGCAGGGGATTGCAAATCGATGAGGACAGATATTTAATAGTGGTGGGACCCACATGGTGGATGACGACTGTCCACTATTTCAATTATCAGCAGATTTTATTAAAGGTGCGTTTGGATTATCTATTGTACTCAATTGCAATCCATTCAAATTGTCTGGAAGGACAACCCCGTTCGAATTCACACTAACTACCAAGTGCTAATCTATGCTGATTGTAAAATGGTGGTGACTTTTCAATTATACACATATCAAAGCTGTGTTGCGCAATCCAAACCGTCCAAATCACAGACCTACTGTAGATGGAGCATACCCAAAAATATTCGCAGAGAAGAAAATATTATCGTATGATTTTTCTATTCAAGTTTGGACCACTTTATATGCTACCTCCAACCTTTCATTTCTTACATATTAATTAGACGGTTAGGATTGCTTAATCAGTTTGATTTTAGATATATGATCCATCCAGAACGTGCCCCGCAATACGGATGGTATAGATAGATGTACCTCAGTCCCACATGTGAGGAGGATTAATCACCACCATTTTTAAATCGTACAAAGTGATAATAGCAACCATTGTTCTAATTCCAGAGCTAATCACGCGTGGATAGCTTTTTGTTCATTGAATTGAATATTGCAATTCATTTTAATTATGAAGCCAAACGCAGACTAAGAGATTTAAATAGGTGGTGAAATCCCACTACGGCGTGAGTGCGTGGTGGTGTGTGCGTGTGTTAAAAAGATAGATAGAGAGAGAGAAGGTTTTGGTAGGTCAGCAGTGAGAACGAGGAATACAAAGTCGCATGTAAGCACGAGTGATGATGGAAACTGCCCAACGTCTATTTTTGTATTTTGAGGAATTATACCATACTTGTGGGACCATGGCATAATAATGGAATTGCACACCCATACAATTGATGGGTGCACGCACTTGTAAGGAAGCGGATTGCGTACTGAGTTACTTAGTACGCTTAGTGGGGCCCGCCGTGATTTATATATTCCATCCACTCCTTAAATTCATTTTAATAGATAATTTTAAGGTTTAAGATTTTAAAACAAATGAAGTATATCCAAAGCTCAAGTGGTGTAACACCCCATATTTTAAATATGGAGTGTTAGTTTAAAATGTTAAATAAATAGACAATATTCATTGGTATGGCCCACCTAAGCTTTAGAGATCTTTCTTATCTTTGTACAGATGTCCTAGTTGGACATTTAGAATCTAATGGTCGGAATGGATTCCACAAAGTATCAATGGGGACCCCACTTTTAAATTGTGCATTTGTACAGATTGTGTGCACATGCGGTGCACTAGACTATTAATTCAGTTAAAGTGGGCGCTGACCCGAGATTTAAAAAAAAAAACAAAAAGAGGGATCTCTCTCCTATTTAACAATTCCCTCCAGAGACCGTTCGAACGGACACTCGTCCGTTTGATCATGTGATGGCCCACCATCATGGGACTTTGGCTAGATCCAAACTGTCCATCATGTTGAGAAGAGGGTGCCCACCAAAACCCAACTGCTTACTCATGTTTTCATACATATGTGAGCACACAGTTCTTGGCATAATGGATGCATGCGTGTGGCATTTTTCTGAAAATGGAAACCGTTTCATCTCACCCTGTTGGCAATCCACGTGAACATCCCTCCTCAATTCTCATCCGTCCATTAAGAGAATCCTAGCCTCTCATTTTCTGCTTACAGGGATTGCTGAGCTGTGCATAACAAACTTATTTCTAGGAGGTTCTTTTGTTAAGGCGGTTAGAAGAGCGGGATTGAATGCTAATCTAGACCGTTTACCTTTCATCTGACGGTCTAGGAGAGTTAGGGTTTGATATAAGAGAAGAAGGATCAAACGACATTTCGATGGCTTGCCATTTTCGCAGCTGAAAGAGAAAACGACCCAAAACTTCCAAATCCAAACCCACCAAAGAAACACCTCTGGAGCTTCGATTTCAAGCATCTACAAGCTCTCTGGAGTTCATCTAGACATGCTACAAAAGTCAGATCGAAGAAAGAAGCTAGGAAATTGGATCCGCCATTAATGGTCGTGTCATCTTCTCCGCCGCATCTGTTGAGTTTTGGAGGAGTCGGGACCGAGTCCAGCGTTATTCTGGTTCAAGAAACTTCAAGATTCGTTGCTGATTCTAGGAACAAAAGGAAAGAAGAAGAAGATGATGGAGAAAAAGAGAAGAAAGAGAAGAAGAGGAAGTGGGGCTAGTCATCGAGTCGACTCGACTCAAAATCGAGCCGGGTCTCTGATTCATTGTTTAATCGGGTCCAGATCTTGCTGGAACTCCATAAATGAAGAAGAAAAGAAAAGGGCAGTAAAGGAAGAAGAAGAGGAGAGAAGGAGGAGATGATCCATCCAGCGAGTCGACTCACTGAGTCAATCCACTAGTCAACAGCAAATCAAGTGGAGCTCAGTCAGGTTAGTGGTTTTTCCCATTTACATTATTTCATGTAATGGTGATTGCAAGAAAATGGGAATTTTGGTTGTTCATTTAATAAACTTGGCGGCTCATCGAGTTGACTCACTGAGTCAACTCGCTATGTTGGGCCTATTTTGGCTTAAGTTCAGTTTCATCATCATTAGCGGGTTCGCTCAACTCGAATCATAACTAAATGAATTCAGAAAATTCTAATTTTTCCCTTGTTTGGACCACACAAAAGTCGAGTTGAGTCGCAAGCATGTCGGCTTAGTCGAGTTAACTCATTTTAAGTATGTATTGAGTTAAGCCAAGTTATCCCACCAAACATGAGATTAGATTTCAGAATCTTAAAATCCTAATGCTATTTGAATTGTGGTAAATTGATATTAAATTTTATTTCAATATAGGAAATTGTGGTTTTCAATCATCTCCCTTAGATTCAAGGATTGGATCGAAATGGGAACCTTATGGAGTTGATTTAAGTTGAATCAAGCTGACATTCGAGGGTTTAATCCTAAAGCCCGTACCGGTATTATAATGTGTTTGGAAAATGATCCGTTTCTTAAAGGTGAGGATTCACCCTTCAAGCTTACTTTCATTATAATAGTTAATTTAATTCTCTTTTAAATTAATTGTCTAATCATGCTAATGACTAATTTACATGTATGATCGAGTTATGAATTGTTGATATTCATTTTTAAGATGACTCACCTTTATATGTGCACATTCCTTGATTTGTTTAGCATGTGTATGTGAGTACATCTATTGAGTTGTAGAAATTAATAATCTAAATCCTATAGAGTTATAATTTATTTGAATGTGAAATTATTTTCTCTAGTTTAGTTTGGATGTATACTTACATGTGTATTTGTTTAATAATGTATATTGAATTAATTATAATTTGGTTTAAAACTTGGTTGTGTTAAGTTGTGATTGAAATTTAATATTACATATTAGTGAATATGTATATTAGAGTATTCTCGAGCTAGTGGCCGGTCGTGAATAAATTAAATGTTATGTGGTCGTAGACTTACCATCTCATGGATGATTTGTGTTCATGTAGTTTGTGGATTGTAACATTTGTGGTGTCCTTGAAGGACTTAGTGCCAATGTGGCATATTGGAAGGACTCTTGTTGTTAGAAGTATATCTGGACTTGTAATGGTAATGTCTACGTGTTGAATCATAAGGGGCCACTAATTGTAGAGATCCTTATAAATGGAATGTCTTAGATTCTTTATTTTACAAATGTTATTAATAATCATCTGAGTGTCTTAGAATCTTACTTGTTTAAGTCTCATGAGCCGGGGATGGTGGAATGGGACACTATGCCCGAGCTGTCGGCCTATGCTGGGTTGCACGCGCCCCCCATAGTGACCTTTGAGCTTCTTTGATATTCTGTTTGTAAATTGGACTAATGACGGTTGGGTTAATCATGCATACATGGCACGTGGGCGTTATCGGGTACCTGGTTGACTGTTTGAAAGACCAGTGTATTGTTCGAATGACCCTTCTTGCATTTTGAATGGGTTGACTGTTTGAAAGACCCGTTATCATGTATGAATGGGCCAACTGTTTGAACGGTCCATTCATTTGTTCAGCTGGATGTGCATCCCCAGGCTGATTGCATTCATACATTCATTCATTAATCAAGATTAAGTTGGCGATTGAATATTGAGTGTGAAGTAGATTGTATTCTTACGTACAGGTGGTATTATCCTATATGTCACTTAGGAAACATAAATTGTACATTTTTGTATTTTACTTATGAATATTACATTGGATATTGTATTCTCCTGAGTTATTTGGATTCCATTTTTTACTATTGTGATGCATGGTAATCTTGGAGGGTATACCTCACTGGGATAGCCATTGACGCTATCAAGCCGTATTCAGTTGGTGCAGGTTATGTAAATGGCGTACAGGTTAACTTTAATGTGGAGCACGAAGAACTGGATAATCTCGCGACTTTTTATTTTAAAGTTCCTATTTTTTTTAGTCATTTCATTTAAATTTTGAGTCATTAGTTTGTATAAGCTCTATGGGCAACCATTTGTATAAGTCGAGATATATTTTAGAAACTTCCTCCATGTGTGGTTTGTTTGCTTCCGTTGCAATTGCTCACTTATACTTATGAAAAAAAAAAATATATTACTGTGAAATGTGGGCTATCCTTGTAAGTTAACTCTTGGGATTTCGGAAAACGAGTACAAAACTCGGGTTACGAAATCCGGGGCGTTACAAAATGGTATCAAAGCGAGTTTTGATAAACCAGGCCTTGGGGAAATGGACTTGTACAAACTCAAATGACTCAAAGTTATGTTGATGAAAATTATAAATTTCAACTTAGACGAAATTTCCTTAGCGTCAGGTTATTTGTGAATATAGAGACTCAAATTGTAGGTTCCCTTGAAATCTTTTGAATAGCCGTTGAACTTAGAAACTGAACTTAGATACCGTGGAGAATAAATCCCCACCATGATGTACATTAAATTAAACATGAATACTCTTTTAACTTGATTTTTAGAAATTTAGAATTTATTTGTTTCTCTCAAAATTTTTCATAGTTTGAAATAATATCATCTCCACTTTAAATAAATGGAAACAATGAAAATGGGCCCATAACCCACAGGCCCAGGATCGAAACCATGGTTTTATCATGGGAAGACCCTCATTAAATTTAAGAACCTAAATATGAAAGTTTTTGTACTAGAATCAATAGGATTATTTCAGAGATTTTCTTTTAATAAATAGATGAATTTGAAAGACTATCAGGATATATCATTTTGACTACTGTCATCTCTTAAATATTTAATTACAATTAAGGGTAAGTTTAACTAAGAATGGACTAAACGAGGCCTATTCTTCATGGACTAAAGGAAATTTTCTTGTAAAAAAAAAATAAAATAATAATAAAATAATAATAAAAAATGATGAAATAAAAATTTACGTGATATTTCTCAAATGTTTAAAATAATTGGGACCACGAATTGACAGAATCTTGTCAAAGCAAAGTGTACGCGGTTTGATTCAATTCTAAATCCTGATAATTATCAATGGACTCAATGCTCGATCAAGTAGAAGACCAAGTAATAACCAGGATTAGAAAATGATATCATGAATCCATTGCTCTGCCTGAACAGGAGGATCACAGTATCAAGATCGGACCCACTACAAGCGTCCTTTCGTGTTCTTCCAAATATTGAAAAGAAGAATTTTTATTCCAGATAGTTGAAAAAGAGAAAAAAATATATAATATTAATGCTAAGAATTTTTTTTTATGTATTAGTGTGGTACCGTAGAAAATTCTAATGTTAGTGAGTGAAATGATTCATTAAGGCTCTTAGAAAATAATAATAATAATAATAATAAATAAATAAATAAAAAGAGAAAATTCATGAATTGTGACAAATTTAGATATAATGAATTTGGGTCATGATTCCTCTCGTAGACTCATAAAAAATAAAAAAATAAAAAAAAAAAAAAAACAGAGTAGACTAATAGAATAATTTTATTACTTGTAATGCTAAGAATTGAGATGTGCATTGTCAAATCTCGATTGAGATGTACATAATCAAATCTCGTGGGCGAGATTTTATTTAAGGGGGGTAGATTGTAATAGCCCCCGTGATGGAAGTTAGTCTTATACACTTGTACATACGTACATACGTGTGTATTTTTGAGAAAAAGTAGTGAGTGCTTAGAAACACCGTCAATTAGATTTTCCTTGTTACCGTTAATGGTAGAAGTGTTGAATTTCGGGGACGAAATTTTCTTTAAGGAGGGTAGATTGTAACACCCCATATTTTAAATATGGAGTGTTAGTTTAAAATGTTAAATAAATAGACAATATTCATTGGTATGGCCCACCTAAGCTTTAGAGATCTTTCTTATCTTTGTACAGATGTCCTAGTTGGACATTTAGAATCTAATGGTCGGAATGGATTCCACAAAGTATCAATGGGGACCCCACTTTTAAATTGTGCATTTGTACAGATTGTGTGCACATGCGGTGCACTAGACTATTAATTCAGTTAAAGTGGGCGCTGACCCGAGATTTAAAAAAAAAACAAAAAGAGGGATCTCTCTCCTATTTAACAATTCCCTCCAGAGACCGTTCGAACGGACACTCGTCCGTTTGATCATGTGATGGCCCACCATCATGGGACTTTGGCTAGATCCAAACTGTCCATCATGTTGAGAAGAGGGTGCCCACCAAAACCCAACTGCTTACTCATGTTTTCATACATATGTGAGCACACAGTTCTTGGCATAATGGATGCATGCGTGTGGCATTTTTCTGAAAATGGAAACCGTTTCATCTCACCCTGTTGGCAATCCACGTGAACATCCCTCCTCAATTCTCATCCGTCCATTAAGAGAATCCTAGCCTCTCATTTTCTGCTTACAGGGATTGCTGAGCTGTGCATAACAAACTTATTTCTAGGAGGTTCTTTTGTTAAGGCGGTTAGAAGAGCGGGATTGAATGCTAATCTAGACCGTTTACCTTTCATCTGACGGTCTAGGAGAGTTAGGGTTTGATATAAGAGAAGAAGGATCAAACGACATTTCGATGGCTTGCCATTTTCGCAGCTGAAAGAGAAAACGACCCAAAACTTCCAAATCCAAACCCACCAAAGAAACACCTCTGGAGCTTCGATTTCAAGCATCTACAAGCTCTCTGGAGTTCATCTAGACATGCTACAAAAGTCAGATCGAAGAAAGAAGCTAGGAAATTGGATCCGCCATTAATGGTCGTGTCATCTTCTCCGCCGCATCTGTTGAGTTTTGGAGGAGTCGGGACCGAGTCCAGCGTTATTCTGGTTCAAGAAACTTCAAGATTCGTTGCTGATTCTAGGAACAAAAGGAAAGAAGAAGAAGATGATGGAGAAAAAGAGAAGAAAGAGAAGAAGAGGAAGTGGGGCTAGTCATCGAGTCGACTCGACTCAAAATCGAGCCGGGTCTCTGATTCATTGTTTAATCGGGTCCAGATCTTGCTGGAACTCCATAAATGAAGAAGAAAAGAAAAGGGCAGTAAAGGAAGAAGAAGAGGAGAGAAGGAGGAGATGATCCATCCAGCGAGTCGACTCACTGAGTCAATCCACTAGTCAACAGCAAATCAAGTGGAGCTCAGTCAGGTTAGTGGTTTTTCCCATTTACATTATTTCATGTAATGGTGATTGCAAGAAAATGGGAATTTTGGTTGTTCATTTAATAAACTTGGCGGCTCATCGAGTTGACTCACTGAGTCAACTCGCTATGTTGGGCCTATTTTGGCTTAAGTTCAGTTTCATCATCATTAGCGGGTTCGCTCAACTCGAATCATAACTAAATGAATTCAGAAAATTCTAATTTTTCCCTTGTTTGGACCACACAAAAGTCGAGTTGAGTCGCAAGCATGTCGGCTTAGTCGAGTTAACTCATTTTAAGTATGTATTGAGTTAAGCCAAGTTATCCCACCAAACATGAGATTAGATTTCAGAATCTTAAAATCCTAATGCTATTTGAATTGTGGTAAATTGATATTAAATTTTATTTCAATATAGGAAATTGTGGTTTTCAATCATCTCCCTTAGATTCAAGGATTGGATCGAAATGGGAACCTTATGGAGTTGATTTAAGTTGAATCAAGCTGACATTCGAGGGTTTAATCCTAAAGCCCGTACGGTATTATAATGTGTTTGGAAAATGATCCGTTTCTTAAAGGTGAGGATTCACCCTTCAAGCTTACTTTCATTATAATAGTTAATTTAATTCTCTTTTAAATTAATTGTCTAATCATGCTAATGACTAATTTACATGTATGATCGAGTTATGAATTGTTGATATTCATTTTTAAGATGACTCACCTTTATATGTGCACATTCCTTGATTTGTTTAGCATGTGTATGTGAGTACATCTATTGAGTTGTAGAAATTAATAATCTAAATCCTATAGAGTTATAATTTATTTGAATGTGAAATTATTTTCTCTAGTTTAGTTTGGATGTATACTTACATGTGTATTTGTTTAATAATGTATATTGAATTAATTATAATTTGGTTTAAAACTTGGTTGTGTTAAGTTGTGATTGAAATTTAATATTACATATTAGTGAATATGTATATTAGAGTATTCTCGAGCTAGTGGCGGTCGTGAATAAATTAAATGTTATGTGGTCGTAGACTTACCATCTCATGGATGATTTGTGTTCATGTAGTTTGTGGATTGTAACATTTGTGGTGTCCTTGAAGGACTTAGTGCCAATGTGGCATATTGGAAGGACTCTTGTTGTTAGAAGTATATCTGGACTTGTAATGGTAATGTCTACGTGTTGAATCATAAGGGGCCACTAATTGTAGAGATCCTTATAAATGGAATGTCTTAGATTCTTTATTTTACAAATGTTATTAATAATCATCTGAGTGTCTTAGAATCTTACTTGTTTAAGTCTCATGGTAGGGATGGTGGAATGGGACACTATGCTGAATTTGTCGGCTATCTTTGGGTTGCCACGCCCCCCATAGTGACCTTTGAGCTTCTTTGATATTCTTTTGTAAATTGGACTAATGACGGTTGGGTTAATCATGCATACATGGCACGTGGGCGTTATCGGGTACACTGGTTGTTGTTTGAAAGACCAGGTGTCTTTGTTCGAATGACCCTTCTTGCATTTTGAATGGGTTATTTGTTTGAAAGACCCGTTATCATGTATGAATGGGCCAAGCTGTTTGAACGGTCCATTCATTTGTTCATTTGGATGTGCATCCCAGGCTGATTGCATTCATACATTCATTCATTAATCAAGATTAAGTTGGCGATTGAATATTGAGTGTGAAGTAGATTGTATTCTTACGTACAGGTGGTATTATCCTATATGTCACTTAGGAAACATAAATTGTACATTTTTGTATTTTACTTATGAATATTACATTGGATATTGTATTCTCCTGAGTTATTTGGATTCCATTTTTTACTATTGTGATGCATGGTAATCTTGGAGGGTATACCTCACTGGGATAGCCATTGACGCTATCAAGCCGTATTCAGTTGGTGCAGGTTATGTAAATGGCGTACAGGTTAACTTTAATGTGGAGCACGAAGAACTGGATAATCTCGCGACTTTTTATTTTAAAGTTCCTATTTTTTAGTCATTTCATTCAAATTTTGAGTCATTAGTTTGTATAAGCTCTATGGGCAACCATTTGTATAAGTCGAGATGTATTTTAGAAACTTCCTCCATGTGTGGGTTGTTTGCTTCCGTTGAAATTGCTCACTTATACTTATGAAAAAAAAAAAAATATTACTGTGAAATGTGGGCTATCCTCGTAAGTTAACTTTTGGGATTTCGGAAAACGAGTACAAAACTCGGGTTACGAAATCCGGGGCGTTACAAAATGGTATCAGAGCGAGTTTTGATAAACCAGGCCTTGGGGAAATGGACTTGTACAAACTCAAATGACTCAAAGTTATGTTGATGAAAATTATAAATTTCAACTTAGACGAAATTTCCTTAGCGTCAGGTTATTTGTGAATATAGAGACTCAAATTGTAGGTTCCCTTGAAATCTTTTGAATAGCCGTTGAACTTAGAAACTGAACTTAGATACCGTGGAGAATAAATCCCCACCATGATGTACATTAAATTAAACATGAATACTCTTTTAACTTGATTTTTAGAAATTTAGAATTTATTTGTTTCTCTCAAAATTTTTCATAGTTTGAAATAATATCATCTCCACTTTAAATAAATGGAAACAATGAAAATGGGCCCATAACCCACAGGCCCAGGATCGAAACCATGGTTTTATCATGGGAAGACCCTCATTAAATTTAAGAACCTAAATATGAAAGTTTTTGTACTAGAATCAATAGGATTATTTCAGAGATTTTCTTTTAATAAATAGATGAATTTGAAAGACTATCAGGATATATCATTTTGACTACTGTCATCTCTTAAATATTTAATTACAATTAAGGGTAAGTTTAACTAAGAATGGACTAAACGAGGCCTATTCTTCATGGACTAAAGGAAATTTTCTTGTAAAAAAAAAATAAAATAATAATAAAATAATAATAAAAAATGATGAAATAAAAATTTACGTGATATTTCTCAAATGTTTAAAATAATTGGGACCACGAATTGACAGAATCTTGTCAAAGCAAAGTGTACGCGGTTTGATTCAATTCTAAATCGATAATTATCAATGGACTCAATGCTCTGATCAAGTAGAAGACCAGTAATAACCAGGATTAGAAAATGATATCATGAATCCATTGCTCTGCAGACAGAGGATCAGTGTATCAAGATCAGACCCACTACAACTGTCCTTTCGTGTTCTTCCAAATATTGAAAAGAAGAATTTTTATTCCAGATAGTTGAAAAAGAGAAAAAAAATATATAATATTAATGCTAAGAATTTTTTTTTTTATGTATTAGTGTGGTACCGTAGAAAATTCTAATGTTAGTGAGTGAAATGATTCATTAAGGCTCTTAGAAAATAATAATAATAATAATAATAAATAAATAAATAAAAAGAGAAAATTCATGAATTGTGACAAATTTAGATATAATGAATTTGGGTCATGATTCCTCTCGTAGACTCATAAAAAATAAAAAAATAAAAAAAAATAAAAAAAAACAGAGTAGACTAATAGAATAATTTTATTACTTGTAATGCTAAGAATTGAGATGTGCATTGTCAAATCTCGATTGAGATGTACATAATCAAATCTCGTGGGCGAGATTTTATTTAAGGGGGGTAGATTGTAATAGCCCCCGTGATGGAAGTTAGTCTTATACACTTGTACATACGTACATACGTGTGTATTTTTGAGAAAAAGTAGTGAGTGCTTAGAAACACCGTCAATTAGATTTTCCTTGTTACCGTTAATGGTAGAAGTGTTGAATTTCGGGGACGAAATTTTCTTTAAGGAGGGTAGATTGTAACACCCCATATTTTAAATATGGAGTGTTAGTTTAAAATGTTAAATAAATAGACAATATTCATTGGTATGGCCCACCTAAGCTTTAGAGATCTTTCTTATCTTTGTACAGATGTCCTAGTTGGACATTTAGAATCTAATGGTCGGAATGGATTCCACAAAGTATCAATGGGGACCCCACTTTTAAATTGTGCATTTGTACAGATTGTGTGCACATGCGGTGCACTAGACTATTAATTCAGTTAAAGTGGGCGCTGACCCGAGATTTAAAAAAAAAACAAAGAGGATCTCTCTCCTATTTAACAATTCCCTCCAGAGACCGTTCGAACGGACACTCGTCCGTTTGATCATGTGATGGCCCACCATCATGGGACTTTGGCTAGATCCAAACTGTCCATCATGTTGAGAAGAGGGTGCCCACCAAAACCCAACTGCTTACTCATGTTTTCATACATATGTGAGCACACAGTTCTTGGCATAATGGATGCATGCGTGTGGCATTTTTCTGAAAATGGAAACCGTTTCATCTCACCCTGTTGGCAATCCACGTGAACATCCCTCCTCAATTCTCATCCGTCCATTAAGAGAATCCTAGCCTCTCATTTTCTGCTTACAGGGATTGCTGAGCTGTGCATAACAAACTTATTTCTAGGAGGTTCTTTTGTTAAGGCGGTTAGAAGAGCGGGATTGAATGCTAATCTAGACCGTTTACCTTTCATCTGACGGTCTAGGAGAGTTAGGGTTTGATATAAGAGAAGAAGGATCAAACGACATTTCGATGGCTTGCCATTTTCGCAGCTGAAAGAGAAAACGACCCAAAACTTCCAAATCCAAACCCACCAAAGAAACACCTCTGGAGCTTCGATTTCAAGCATCTACAAGCTCTCTGGAGTTCATCTAGACATGCTACAAAAGTCAGATCGAAGAAAGAAGCTAGGAAATTGGATCCGCCATTAATGGTCGTGTCATCTTCTCCGCCGCATCTGTTGAGTTTTGGAGGAGTCGGGACCGAGTCCAGCGTTATTCTGGTTCAAGAAACTTCAAGATTCGTTGCTGATTCTAGGAACAAAAGGAAAGAAGAAGAAGATGATGGAGAAAAAGAGAAGAAAGAGAAGAAGAGGAAGTGGGGCTAGTCATCGAGTCGACTCGACTCAAAATCGAGCCGGGTCTCTGATTCATTGTTTAATCGGGTCCAGATCTTGCTGGAACTCCATAAATGAAGAAGAAAAAAGAAAAGGGCAGTAAAGGAAGAAGAAGAGGAGAGAAGGAGGAGATGATCCATCCAGCGAGTCGACTCACTGAGTCAATCCACTAGTCAACAGCAAATCAAGTGGAGCTCAGTCAGGTTAGTGGTTTTCCCATTTACATTATTTCATGTAATGGTGATTGCAAGAAAATGGGAATTTTGGTTGTTCATTTAATAAACTTGGCGGCTCATCGAGTTGACTCACTGAGTCAACTCGCTATGTTGGGCCTATTTTGGCTTAAGTTCAGTTTCATCATCATTAGCGGGTTCGCTCAACTCGAATCATAACTAAATGAATTCAGAAAATTCTAATTTTTCCCTTGTTTGGACCACACAAAAGTCGAGTTGAGTCGCAAGCATGTCGGCTTAGTCGAGTTAACTCATTTTAAGTATGTATTGAGTTAAGCCAAGTTATCCCACCAAACATGAGATTAGATTTCAGAATCTTAAAATCCTAATGCTATTTGAATTGTGGTAAATTGATATTAAATTTTATTTCAATATAGGAAATTGTGGTTTTCAATCATCTCCCTTAGATTCAAGGATTGGATCGAAATGGGAACCTTATGGAGTTGATTTAAGTTGAATCAAGCTGACATTCGAGGGTTTAATCCTAAAGCCCGTGCCGGTATTATAATGTGTTTGGAAAATGATCCGTTTCTTAAAGGTGAGGATTCACCCTTCAAGCTTACTTTCATTATAATAGTTAATTTAATTCTCTTTTAAATTAATTGTCTAATCATGCTAATGACTAATTTACATGTATGATCGAGTTATGAATTGTTGATATTCATTTTTAAGATGACTCACCTTTATATGTGCACATTCCTTGATTTGTTTAGCATGTGTATGTGAGTACATCTATTGAGTTGTAGAAATTAATAATCTAAATCCTATAGAGTTATAATTTATTTGAATGTGAAATTATTTTCTCTAGTTTAGTTTGGATGTATACTTACATGTGTATTTGTTTAATAATGTATATTGAATTAATTATAATTTGGTTTAAAACTTGGTTGTGTTAAGTTGTGATTGAAATTTAATATTACATATTAGTGAATATGTATATTAGAGTATTCTCGAGCTAGTGGCGGTCGTGAATAAATTAAATGTTATGTGGTCGTGAGACTTACCATCTCATGGATGATTTGTGTTCATGTAGTTTGTGGATTGTAACATTTGTGGTGTCCTTGAAGGACTTAGTGCCAATGTGGCATATTGGAAGGACTCTTGTTGTTAGAAGTATATCTGGACTTGTAATGGTAATGTCTACGTGTTGAATCATAAGGGGCCACTAATTGTAGAGATCCTTATAAATGGAATGTCTTAGATTCTTTATTTTACAAATGTTATTAATAATCATCTGAGTGTCTTAGAATCTTACTTGTTTAAGTCTCATGAGTCGGGGATGGTGGAATGGGACACTATGCTCATTGTCGACTTATCTTTGGGTTGCACGCGCCCCATAGTGACCTTTGAGCTTCTTTGATATTCTGTTTGTAAATTGGACTAATGACGGTTGGGTTAATCATGCATACATGGCACGTGGGCGTTATCGAGTACCTGGTTGACTGTTTGAAAGACCAGTGTACTGTTCGAATGACCCTTCTTGCATTTTGAATGGGTTGACTGTTTGAAAGACCCGTTATCATGTATGAATGGGCCAACTGTTTGAACGGTCCATTCATTTGTTCAGCTGGATGTGCATCCCCAGGCTGATTGCATTCATACATTCATTCATTAATCAAGATTAAGTTGGCGATTGAATATTGAGTGTGAAGTAGATTGTATTCTTACGTACAGGTGGTATTATCCTATATGTCACTTAGGAAACATAAATTGTACATTTTTGTATTTTACTTATGAATATTACATTGGATATTGTATTCTCCTGAGTTATTTGGATTCCATTTTTTACTATTGTGATGCATGGTAATCTTGGAGGGTATACCTCACTGGGATAGCCATTGACGCTATCAAGCCGTATTCAGTTGGTGCAGGTTATGTAAATGGCGTACAGGTTAACTTTAATGTGGAGCACGAAGAACTGGATAATCTCGCGACTTTTTATTTTAAAGTTCTATTTTTTTTAGTCATTTCATTTAAATTTTGAGTCATTAGTTTGTATAAGCTCTATGGGCAACCATTTGTATAAGTCGAGATATATTTTAGAAACTTCCTCCATGTGTGGTTTGTTTGCTTCCGTTGCAATTGCTCACTTATACTTATGAAAAAAAAAAATATATTACTGTGAAATGTGGGCTATCCTTGTAAGTTAACTCTTGG
The DNA here is from genome assembly GCA_030180095.1 of Magnolia changhungtana. Taxonomy (NCBI): domain Eukaryota; kingdom Viridiplantae; phylum Streptophyta; class Magnoliopsida; order Magnoliales; family Magnoliaceae; genus Magnolia; species Magnolia changhungtana. The sequence goes on along the minus strand of JASAUF010000547.1, from coordinate 1,366,961 downwards.
GATTTCGGAAAACGAGTACAAAACTTCGGATTCTGACAAATCCCGAAGTTATAAAATGGTATCAAAGCGAGTTTTGATAAACCAGGCCTTGGGGAAATGGACTTGTACAAACTCAAATGACTCAAAGTTATGTTGATGAAAATTATAAATTTCAACTTAGACGAAATTTCCTTAGCGTCAGGTTATTTGTGAATATAGAGACTCAAATTGTAGGTTCCCTTGAAATCTTTTGAATAGCCGTTGAACTTAGAAACTGAACTTAGATACCGTGGAGAATAAATCCCCACCATGATGTACATTAAATTAAACATGAATACTCTTTTAACTTGATTTTTAGAAATTTAGAATTTATTTGTTTCTCTCAAAATTTTTCATAGTTTGAAATAATATCATCTCCACTTTAAATAAATGGAAACAATGAAAATGGGCCCATAACCCACAGGCCCAGGATCGAAACCATGGTTTTATCATGGGAAGACCCTCATTAAATTTAAGAACCTAAATATGAAAGTTTTTGTACTAGAATCAATAGGATTATTTCAGAGATTTTCTTTTAATAAATAGATGAATTTGAAAGACTATCAGGATATATCATTTTGACTACTGTCATCTCTTAAATATTTAATTACAATTAAGGGTAAGTTTAACTAAGAATGGACTAAACGAGGCCTATTCTTCATGGACTAAAGGAAATTTTCTTGTAAAAAAAAAATAAAATAATAATAAAATAATAATAAAAAATGATGAAATAAAAATTTACGTGATATTTCTCAAATGTTTAAAATAATTGGGACCACGAATTGACAGAATCTTGTCAAAGCAAAGTGTACGCGGTTTGATTCAATTCTAAATCCTGATAATTATCAATGGACTCAATGCTCTGATCAAGTAGAAGACCAGTAATAACCGGATTAGAAAATGATATCATGAATCCATTGCTCTGCAGGTATGACAGAGGATCAAGTATCAAGATCAGACCCACTACAACTGTCCTTTCGTGTTCTTCCAAATATTGAAAAGAAGAATTTTTATTCCAGATAGTTGAAAAAGAGAAAAAAAATATATAATATTAATGCTAAGAATTTTTTTTTTTATGTATTAGTGTGGTACCGTAGAAAATTCTAATGTTAGTGAGTGAAATGATTCATTAAGGCTCTTAGAAAATAATAATAATAATAATAATAATAAATAAATAAATAAAAAGAGAAAATTCATGAATTGTGACAAATTTAGATATAATGAATTTGGGTCATGATTCCTCTCGTAGACTCATAAAAAATAAAAAAATAAAAAAAAATAAAAAAAAACAGAGTAGACTAATAGAATAATTTTATTACTTGTAATGCTAAGAATTGAGATGTGCATTGTCAAATCTCGATTGAGATGTACATAATCAAATCTCGTGGGCGAGATTTTATTTAAGGGGGGTAGATTGTAATAGCCCCCGTGATGGAAGTTAGTCTTATACACTTGTACATACGTACATACGTGTGTATTTTTGAGAAAAAGTAGTGAGTGCTTAGAAACACCGTCAATTAGATTTTCCTTGTTACCGTTAATGGTAGAAGTGTTGAATTTCGGGGACGAAATTTTCTTTAAGGAGGGTAGATTGTAACACCCCATATTTTAAATATGGAGTGTTAGTTTAAAATGTTAAATAAATAGACAATATTCATTGGTATGGCCCACCTAAGCTTTAGAGATCTTTCTTATCTTTGTACAGATGTCCTAGTTGGACATTTAGAATCTAATGGTCGGAATGGATTCCACAAAGTATCAATGGGGACCCCACTTTTAAATTGTGCATTTGTACAGATTGTGTGCACATGCGGTGCACTAGACTATTAATTCAGTTAAAGTGGGCGCTGACCCGAGATTTAAAAAAAAACAAAAAGAGGGATCTCTCTCTATTTAACAATTCCCTCCAGAGACCGTTCGAACGGACACTCGTCCGTTTGATCATGTGATGGCCCACCATCATGGGACTTTGGCTAGATCCAAACTGTCCATCATGTTGAGAAGAGGGTGCCCACCAAAACCCAACTGCTTACTCATGTTTTCATACATATGTGAGCACACAGTTCTTGGCATAATGGATGCATGCGTGTGGCATTTTTCTGAAAATGGAAACCGTTTCATCTCACCCTGTTGGCAATCCACGTGAACATCCCTCCTCAATTCTCATCCGTCCATTAAGAGAATCCTAGCCTCTCATTTTCTGCTTACAGGGATTGCTGAGCTGTGCATAACAAACTTATTTCTAGGAGGTTCTTTTGTTAAGGCGGTTAGAAGAGCGGGATTGAATGCTAATCTAGACCGTTTACCTTTCATCTGACGGTCTAGGAGAGTTAGGGTTTGATATAAGAGAAGAAGGATCAAACGACATTTCGATGGCTTGCCATTTTCGCAGCTGAAAGAGAAAACGACCCAAAACTTCCAAATCCAAACCCACCAAAGAAACACCTCTGGAGCTTCGATTTCAAGCATCTACAAGCTCTCTGGAGTTCATCTAGACATGCTACAAAAGTCAGATCGAAGAAAGAAGCTAGGAAATTGGATCCGCCATTAATGGTCGTGTCATCTTCTCCGCCGCATCTGTTGAGTTTTGGAGGAGTCGGGACCGAGTCCAGCGTTATTCTGGTTCAAGAAACTTCAAGATTCGTTGCTGATTCTAGGAACAAAGGAAAGAAGAAGAAGATGATGGAGAAAAAGAGAAGAAAGAGAAGAAGAGGAAGTGGGGCTAGTCATCGAGTCGACTCGACTCAAAATCGAGCCGGGTCTCTGATTCATTGTTTAATCGGGTCCAGATCTTGCTGGAACTCCATAAATGAAGAAGAAAAGAAAAGGGCAGTAAAGGAAGAAGAAGAGGAGAGAAGGAGGAGATGATCCATCCAGCGAGTCGACTCACTGAGTCAATCCACTAGTCAACAGCAAATCAAGTGGAGCTCAGTCAGGTTAGTGGTTTTTCCCATTTACATTATTTCATGTAATGGTGATTGCAAGAAAATGGGAATTTTGGTTGTTCATTTAATAAACTTGGCGGCTCATCGAGTTGACTCACTGAGTCAACTCGCTATGTTGGGCCTATTTTGGCTTAAGTTCAGTTTCATCATCATTAGCGGGTTCGCTCAACTCGAATCATAACTAAATGAATTCAGAAAATTCTAATTTTTCCCTTGTTTGGACCACACAAAAGTCGAGTTGAGTCGCAAGCATGTCGGCTTAGTCGAGTTAACTCATTTTAAGTATGTATTGAGTTAAGCCAAGTTATCCCACCAAACATGAGATTAGATTTCAGAATCTTAAAATCCTAATGCTATTTGAATTGTGGTAAATTGATATTAAATTTTATTTCAATATAGGAAATTGTGGTTTTCAATCATCTCCCTTAGATTCAAGGATTGGATCGAAATGGGAACCTTATGGAGTTGATTTAAGTTGAATCAAGCTGACATTCGAGGGTTTAATCCTAAAGCCCGTACCGGTATTATAATGTGTTTGGAAAATGATCCGTTTCTTAAAGGTGAGGATTCACCCTTCAAGCTTACTTTCATTATAATAGTTAATTTAATTCTCTTTTAAATTAATTGTCTAATCATGCTAATGACTAATTTACATGTATGATCGAGTTATGAATTGTTGATATTCATTTTTAAGATGACTCACCTTTATATGTGCACATTCCTTGATTTGTTTAGCATGTGTATGTGAGTACATCTATTGAGTTGTAGAAATTAATAATCTAAATCCTATAGAGTTATAATTTATTTGAATGTGAAATTATTTTCTCTAGTTTAGTTTGGATGTATACTTACATGTGTATTTGTTTAATAATGTATATTGAATTAATTATAATTTGGTTTAAAACTTGGTTGTGTTAAGTTGTGATTGAAATTTAATATTACATATTAGTGAATATGTATATTAGAGTATTCTCGAGCTAGTGGCCGGTCGTGAATAAATTAAATGTTATGTGGTCGTAGACTTACCATCTCATGGATGATTTGTGTTCATGTAGTTTGTGGATTGTAACATTTGTGGTGTCCTTGAAGGACTTAGTGCCAATGTGGCATATTGGAAGGACTCTTGTTGTTAGAATATATCTGGACTTGTAATGGTAATGTCTACGTGTTGAATCATAAGGGGCCACTAATTGTAGAGATCCTTATAAATGGAATGTCTTAGATTCTTTATTTTACAAATGTTATTAATAATCATCTGAGTGTCTTAGAATCTTACTTGTTTAAGTCTCATGAGCCGGGGATGGTGGAATGGGACACTATGCTCCGAGTCAAGTCGGCCTATCTTTGGGTTACACGCGCCCCCATAGTGACCTTTGAGCTTCTTTGATATTCTCGTTTGTAAATTGGACTAATGACGGTTGGGTTAATCATGCATACATGGCACGTGGGCGTTATCGGGTTGCACCGGTTGATCGTTTGAAAGACCGAGTACTTTGTTCGAATGACCCTTCTTGCATTTTGAATGGGTTGGTTGTTTGAAAGACCCGTTATCATGTATGAATGGGCCAACTGCTTTGAACGGTCCATTCATTTGTTCAAATTGGATGTGCATCCCCAGGCTGATTGCATTCATACATTCATTCATTAATCAAGATTAAGTTGGCGATTGAATATTGAGTGTGAAGTAGATTGTATTCTTACGTACAGGTGGTATTATCCTATATGTCACTTAGGAAACATAAATTGTACATTTTTGTATTTTACTTATGAATATTACATTGGATATTGTATTCTCCTGAGTTATTTGGATTCCATTTTTTACTATTGTGATGCATGGTAATCTTGGAGGGTATACCTCACTGGGATAGCCATTGACGCTATCAAGCCGTATTCAGTTGGTGCAGGTTATGTAAATGGCGTACAGGTTAACTTTAATGTGGAGCACGAAGAACTGGATAATCTCGCGACTTTTTATTTTAAAGTTCCTATTTTTTTTAGTCATTTCATTTAAATTTTGAGTCATTAGTTTGTATAAGCTCTATGGGCAACCATTTGTATAAGTCGAGATATATTTTAGAAACTTCCTCCATGTGTGGTTTGTTTGCTTCCGTTGCAATTGCTCACTTATACTTATGAAAAAAAAAAATATATTACTGTGAAATGTGGGCTATCCTTGTAAGTTAACTCTTGGGATTTCGGAAAACGAGTACAAAACTCGGGTTACGAAATCCGGGGCGTTACAAGTGGGCCACACCACTGGAAACAGTGTAAATTGAATGTCAACCGCTGAAAATTTTCTTGGGGTCCGCAGAAGTTTTGGATCAATCTGATATTTGTGTTTTCCTTTCATCCATATCTTTTCGATATTATTAACAGGTTGGATGACAAATAAACATCATTGTAGACACTAGAAAGGTTTCAATGGTGGAGATTATTATTCCCAATGTTTCCTGTGCTATGGTCCACTTGAGTATTGGAAATGATTCAATTTTGGTATCAACCACTAAAATGTGCTTGAAAAACGGATGGACGGCGCGGATAGACTACATCCATTCACCATTCATAGTAGGCCCAACAGAGTTTACTCAGTACCATAAAAGCCTACTGAGTAACTCAATAGGCAATCCGATTTCCTCTTGTAAGTGGTCAATGTTCTGGTCGTGTTTGGTTTCTGTGAGGCCCACCACTATGTATTGGTTTTATCCATGCTGTCCATATTTTTTTTACTATATCATCTTATGGTATGAGTCTAAAATGAGGCAAATGCAAAGCTTAAGTGGACCACCCGGCGCGGATTGAACGCCCAACGTTAAAAACTTCTTGAGGGCTGCAAAAGTTTTGAATCAAGGTGATATTTGGGGTGTCCCTTCATGCCTGTTTGACCTTATCAATCGATTGAATAGAAAATAAGCATCACGGTGACCATTAATAAAGTTTCCGTGATGAGGTACACTTGAGCTTTGCATTTGACTCATTGTTGGGCTCATACTAGAAATGATCTAAAACAAATAAATGGACAGTATAGATAAAACCCATATATCATGGTGGGGCCCATTGAACCTGCGGGGAGATGCAATTTTCTTTCCTCACACCATATGGGCAACTGATGACCTCTGAGTTGAAACGCACACTGTGCCTTGGGGTGGAATTTAGAATTGATCACCTACAAGCGGCTGCACCATTATTTATTATTCCTCATGCTTGCACAATTCAATCAAACACAAGGCCACAAGTGTTATTGAGAGCATATATTTGATTTACGTATGTGATTGAGAGCATATATATTTGCCAGAGTCATACTCAACTCGATGTTTGATTGAACAATGGTAACCGTGTTAAAATGGCTACGTAAGACTAGATTCAAAAATTCAGTTGTCGAACTAGCTACCAATTGTGATTAGTGATCAGGCAATTTGCAAAAGGGTGTGGTGAGTTCTCTCTGATGGATTCTTTTTACTTTACGACTTTATGACTTTTCTTTCACCAGTAATTGTGATTAATATTTTTCAAACGAATAAAGATTGAGAAATAAAAAGAATGTTAAAACCATGCTGATTTCATTAATATTTGAATGAAGCTTGTTATAATTGGCATATTATCAAAATAAATTAGATAAATAAGTAAAATGAGAGATAAATATATGATTCGTCTGTAAGAACATATGGTCGAGACGAATGGTCAGCGAGACGTGACTAGAAAAATGATCCCCCAAGTAAGAACTCAATTAATTGGGATCCAGCAACTTAAGGCTATGGATATTTAATCTAATCCTACGATACTGTAACTGTGGTACTAGACAAGAATGATCTATGCTAAGATTATGTTAGGATAAAAGTGAAGATTTTTTATTTTTTTTAAGGATAAATTGTATTTGATGTGGGCCTCGAGCTTTTCATTGGTTGCTTCTTTTATAAGTTGTCGATGATACAAAATCCTTCGTTGGGTTTTCTTATTGATCTTGGATCATTCACTTTAACGTCATACATTCTAAATAGTAAGTTCTTCGTATATCTGAAGTTGAGAATTTTCATATCTCCTTTTTTATGTAGATGGTCTCATATTGGAGACCTTCAGGACCTTGCATCTATATTCAGAATCAATCATATGAACATCTATTTTTGATCTTGAACTTAAAATTGGTTATGGTCATGTATTTAAATGACCCAATCGAAACACCTTCTACAAGACCCTTCTTATTATGAAACTGGTGGGATCGGATCCACTAATTAGAACTCTCACATTTTTTTAATTGTGATTCATGTACGGTCGGGGACCCAATCTACTTGGGTATCCATCCTCTCCTAATTTGGGTCCGTGTCGCAACTGATTTTCTTAGATGTCGATTCGATCTTCGAATATTCAGAGTCTACATGTTCACCGTAAAACCTTTGAACGTCTCTAAGAATATTTCTCATTTTAGAAGGACTACGAGAGATGGTGTAACGCCCCGGAAAATCGGGGGTCGTGCATAGACTCGACTCACGAGTTTCCGAATGTCACTTATCATGTATTTATGGTTTTTTTTATGATTAATCAAATTTAACTGCGCAATTTGGAATTACCTGAAGCATGAAGCACAATCGCACCAGTCTACTGAAATGAAGGAAATCTCACAAATATACAGGTCAAAAAATAATAAAGGCCGCCCAAGGTGTTGCCCAATAGGATAATGAAAAAAAAACTATATCCAAAAGACTAAAGCGGAGCCCGCGGCTCAGCAAATCCAAATTCAGCCCGATCAAGCCGATGGAGAGCCGCCCATCAGCTGAAAGTAGGAGAACTCGTCCTCCTCGTCAAAGCTCACCTCGCCAGGTTCCTCATACACTGAGTCACCTGCATCTATGAATGGACCTGGTTGGTGTTTTAAAACACCGTCCCAGAGTGGGAGTGAGTGATCAACTCAGTGTGAACTATTTGTCTCAAGTTACAACAGGCATCAATTAAATTATGAATTTAATGAAAAGCAAACATTCATAAATACCTAACTAATCTTGTTAATGTATATGCATGATAGATGATATGATGTATGCCCTCGCCACAACACTCCCTCGAGCGACTCCGTCTAACGATCGCGTATGTCAACACTCTCTCAAAGCGACCTCGACTTCCGAGTCGCCACCCTAACTAATGTATGCAGTGATAATGTCAACCAAGTTCTTAATTAAGTCCATTCATCCAGCATGTTTGGGAATCTGGTACACCCCACGTATCAATGCCCTAAACGGGTTGCGAGGCCAAGACCCCCCAATGCGTGAGGCCGAGACCTCACGGTCCGTGATCCCGTCGGGTTCCTCATCCCCGACTTCAAGCACATGAGGAGTGCCGAGAGAAAGGGATCGCTCGCGGTCACTACGGGGAGGCGCGGCACCCCAGCGTAGGCCAACAGCTCGGACACGGTGTCCCATTCTACCATGCCCAGCTCACGAGGCAGTGGACCAGAAATCAAATGGTTATCGAGGGGCTACAACGGTTGTAGGGTGTTCTAGGTTCCATTACGTGTGTGAGCAAACATAGTTAACAATCAGAATTTGTCAGTAAGTAGACTAAACCGCACGAGTCAGGCGAGAACGAGACGAACGACATCGGGTACTAGACCCATGCAGTTGAACTGCTGCCGCCCATACGCACTCGTCCAACTTGCGTGTTTAGTCTTAGGGGAGTCCAACCAGAGGGACTACCGCCTATCCTCGTGTTCCTGACCAATCCAAGGGTTCGACGATAATTCATAGCATGCCATCATCAAGGTTATCAACCAACATACAGCATCATGTTGCATAAATCCTACCATACAATTCATGTCCCTAACAAGCATAATACATTAATACAAACAAAGTGCATGTGAGAAGTGTGGGTTGGTGAGGAAACGAACCGATTCCTACGCCTCTTAGACTTAAAATGTGCCAAGGCAAGCATCATACAAAACATGAACAATAACATATGAAGCAAATTAAGCAACACATAGGCATATGATCATCTACTATATCACCAAGCATGTGAGGGGCATAAATGCGAACATAAGAAAGAAAACCAACAAACATGCGATTCCACACATCACCAAATAATACCCAAATCCTAGGGTCTCTCTAAATTTCACAAATACTTCACTCAAGTAAGCAAAATCATTAAACACATGATAAAATCGGTGCTAGGCCACCTAAGATTAATAGTCCGCACCTATGAATTGTTGAAGACTTTAAAAACGACCTAGAGATGCCGAACCCGATGTCGATCGGCCGGAACCCCTAAAGCAACATTTATATGTTAGAATCCTAAATAAATCCCTCCTCATCACAAGGGTTTCAACGAAAATGGGTGGTGGATCTTACCTAGATGATCAACGGAGTGAAAAGGGCGATTGTAGATGAGGAATCCTCCTTTGAGAAGATGTAGGGAGTTGTGGGGGTTTGATTTCCTTGGGCCCACCTTGCTCTTCTTTCTTCACTCTCCCTTCCTCTCTCCTTCCTTTCTTCTTTCTCCCCTTTCTCTCTTCTCTCCCTCCCTTCTCTAGGGTAAAATCGTATGGGGAGAGGGGGTGCCCAAATAAGGCCTTTATATAGTGCCAGTTTTGGAGTAATTGGCCCCGAATGTTGGGTCTTTACTATACTAACCCTATGGAAGGGTTTTTCTAGCCTATGAGGTGTACTAGTCGATATACACCGTAGGATAGTTAGTCCTAATGATGATCTACGTATGGACACAATCGGTCCGTCATTTCGACGCGCCGATCGACAGACATGATTAGAAGTCTATTTAACGGTCACCGATGGTCGATCGGGGCCGCGGCTATACGGATATGAGGAGGGAAATATCCTTACTCGATGTGTGAAGTTTGGTCACAAACCGACGGTCTGAAATCCTCAACTTTGCATAAGAGTGGACGACTCAAATCACTTAAGTTCCCACAATTTTCCCAAACTAGCCTTCTAGGGCTCCTTATTGAAGTTGGGGTGGCCCTAACGCCCCCTAGGCCACCAAATTCGGTGGGTAGGTGTCTTATGGCCCAATTAGGGCCCATGTAAAATTTGGGGACAAACGGATGAACGGATATAGGGTCTGAGTAAGCGATTTCGTCCCTTAAATGGCCCTACGAGGGCCATTTTGGTGATTGAAGTGGTTCTGGCAGCCCTCTGGCCATGAAACTTATAGGATAGGGTCTCCATGGCCCGATGAGAGGCCACGCAAAATTTGGAGACGATCGGATATGGGGTTTGGTCGTACGGGTCTGATTCGCGATCAACGGTCATCATGCCACGATCAGGGCCCAGATTTGGTGGACGGGCGTAGAAAAATACATTAAACCTTCACCGTAAATTTGGAAGAAATCCGACGACTGGAAGGCCCGGAGTCTCAGTTTCTTTTGTCATTGCCAGATTTTAATCTAGCATTGGTGGGGCGCATTGGGCAAGCGCCAGATGGTACTTCTGGGTGTCCACTGGGTCTGCAGTCCGCGATGGACCACAAGCCCAGTGAGATCTATGATTTTCTAAAGTTTTAGATTTTTCCGAACCTCCTCGGTTGTTGGGTGGCCCACACGGGCTGTTGCTAGGTGTAAATGGATTATCCGGCTTGACGGCCCGCACTTGTCCCATCATAACTAGACTGGTCCACCCCAGCCTAAAATAATATTGAGTACTAATGGTCATTAAGTGATATTATAAGTTAATAAAAAATAATAATAATAAATTTCAAGGATTTTTTTGAAATACAAAACAGTGAAATTCTGGGATGTTACAGATGGCCTTACCAAGTGTATTATAGTTAAATCCATAATAAGATTCTTTCCCTCGGTGAATCTTTATAGATGTGTCACGCACGCTACCTATTAATTAGCTCATTAATCGTGGCAATATGGAGTGTGTGTACTGACATAGGTGTATACTAACGAGTTAACCCAAAAAAAAAAAAAAAATCGTGGCCTTATGGCACCCGGTGTTTCGCTCTCCAAAAGACATGCGTAAGGTTTTGTGTCATCAAATTAATAATAAAATGTGTATCACCGAAGATAAGATCAATCGAATATATTTTTGGGTGCAAGTATGATTTCCACCATCATAGAACCTGTAGTATCGACACATGGCAACTTTTTATTGGTCCATGTCAATGCGCAAAAAACGGGTGTAAACACTTGGCTCTTTTCTAAATGTATCTTATACCTAGAAAACCTTGTACTAAAAATAGTAGTGTTGGATGGGTGGTCAGTTTTCTTTTTCAAAATACTAACAAAATGAAAATAAAATTATTTCTCTCAAGGATTGTCATGGCTATTAACCTAGCTATTTTGTGCTTCTTAGACATAGCAATTGTCTTTTCATACTATATATATTTATGTTGAGATTAAACGGATTGAATAGACTGTCAACAGGATATATAAAGGTTTAATGCAGTGAACGTCCATATGTATTTCATCATATAAAATGATGTGATTTTTTTTGTTATTACCTATCAACAATGTGATCGGTTGCCCCATGATCCTTATATAAGTCTATCAATGTTAAGGAGCTGGTATACCACTGAGGTCTCAGATTTGAGACCAGTTTACGGAATGGTAACTTTGAATTCCCACCGTGAAGTTATTAATGCTAGGAATTCAGGGAAGCAAACCCCGAATTCAAATCTCACACGATTAAGCAAGAGTAATCAAGCAATCACAAAGCACACGATTTTACGTTGAAAACCCTTTGTAGGAAAAAATCACAGCACAAAGCGACAGCGAATGATTATAAAAGCAAAAGTACAAGATATGGAATCACTTACAACAATATAAAAACCCTTGTTTTCACCTTCCCCAAGCCCCCAAAAACATTTAGCCTTCTTTATAATAGCTTAGGAAACCTAAAATTAACCATAATCCCGAAATTACACCCATATATAGTGTCGCACCCAGAATATGAAACAATTCATGCAATTCCGCAAAATCACGCGCTTCCGTCGATGGGATCGACAACCATCGATGGGATCAAAGTCACCTTCGATCATATTGATTTGGACCCAAAACAGTCCATCGAGCAAAGGGAATAAATTAGGATTTTGTCGATGAGATCAAGTGGGCTATCGATGGGATCAACAGCTGCTTGGCGGGATCGAGTAGTTTATCGATGCCATTGACAAACCCATTTATAAAAAAAAAAAAAAATTAAGACATCCGGTAACAATTACCACTCAAATAAATTATAAGAATAAACATCATCCTCATATAAAACTTGTCACCCTAGCATTCAGTCCCACTTTTTCATGTGGTATGTCCTACATGAGTTTTGGACCTGCCTTATTTGTAGAATCATGTCCTACTGTGGTCTTTCAAAACATATAAACGGAGTGAATTCATCACAAACACCTCTGTGGGCCTCACACAGGTATATCCTTATGCTCAGGGTTATGGGTCTCCATGGGCTGCACAACCACAGGCACAGGTACATCTCTGTGCCCCTTATACTTGGGGCAATGTGGGTCCCACAAAGATGTCCGTAATAAAGCCATTATGTCCATCTGTTTTGAAAGACCACGGTAGGACACAATTCTACCAATCACGTAGATCCAAAACTCTATCACGGTCGCACAGAGATATGCCTATGCCGGGGTTGTGTGGGCCCACAAAGATGTCCATAACAGACCCATTCTATCCATCTGTCTTGGAAGACCACAGTAGGACGAGATTCTACCAATCTTGGAGATCCAAAACTCATGTGGGTCATACCACATGAAACGGGTGGGATTAGATGCCTGGGGTGACAGAAGTTTTGTATCAAGATGATATTTGTTCCTACAATTTATCCTAGTGGTAATAACCCTACAGCATAATGTATGCACGCATGCATGAAGTTGCCAAATGAGACCACATATTCCATTTTTTTCAAATACTATATATTACATGTATAATTAATTTAATTTCTAATAATCCGAGTCTATGAGAAAAGCTTTGGTACTCTGGTAGAGAGTGATGGATGGTATGCTGGCAGTAAAAAATTAGCCTAGTTATACAAGCGAAGATGAGTTAAGATTGATGATTTGGTAAATCAGGTTTGGCAAGAGTTGGGTCTTGTTGTGCCCTATTTATGATCATTTCAGGAATGGTTAATAATAAGAGGATGCAAGTCATTACACAGAAGAGAAATAGCATGTGAAGTATATGCAGAGATACTTGGAGAACTTTTTACAGAAGATCAGCTGGCACTGAGTTGGCAATGCACGTCAGTAGGTGACGGGGCACGGTCGAGAAATCCAATAGTTGAAGTCGCTTCAGGAAGAAGAAACGTTCGGGTAATTAAAGAGGGATGATAAAGAGTCACCGTGATAGCCAAGAAACGGATTATCTAGATGCTTCTTATCTCCCAAGAAGAGTATATAAATAACTGAGGAAATCAACTAAGCAAGATATCTCGTACCAATCCAACAAATCAATCGAATTATCTTTTAATTTATCTTTTCCTATCATAGAGATATCTTTATCTTAGGAGTAGCTGTAATTGATTGTGTGTCATCCAAGTCTACGCTTCTATATTGGATTATATCTATTCTCAATACAAAGTAGTTCTTCATTTAGACAGATTTCTTGCAGTTGTGTTTCGACCATCTGTAAGTATTTCCCTTTCGATTGATCATTACCGAGTAGTAAAGAAGTCATTTCATACGAAAGGCAAGTTGAAACCTTTGGAGGAAGAACTCCACCCTCCAATAATCACCCGATCACTTTGTTACAATTTGCAAGTGGCTGAATGGGTGATCGATTTCCGTAAATCTCGGTCATACATGGTCAAAGTCGATGTATCTGCCTATATTGATGCTTGGGGTCAAATTATTCGATTGGAATCGAACCGCACAATCATTCTGACACGCCTGCACACACCACACATGGCCAAACCCCTAACCAAAAAAAGTGCCCAACAAGTCTGGCAACGAGTTGACCGAGTTTGATGTTGGGTTGGACTTGGGGTCAACCTCTAAGACGCCTTAACCTGCCCAAAGTTTCACCCATACTTTCCACGTTGATGACTTCATGTGCGCGTGTATACATTATATCCTCAAGCAAAACATGGTACAATCCTCTTTGGTGTCTTTTTCTTTACCGTTTCTTCTCGGTGGATTTGATACGCAAACATTAAAAAAGAGATGAGCGTGAGAGACGACAACACTGGTACGCATGCGACCACAAAAAGCGACCTTTTCGAACTTCAAACGACTAGTTAGCGATCATGGAACCGAATCCTCGATAACACCTGTTTCAAAGCACCCAAGCTTGTAGGGCCCACCATGTTGTAATGTGTAAAATCCATTCTGTTCATCAGGTGTTGTCCTTTATTGTAGGACCTGGGGAAAACAATCAGCACAGTACGCTCTTATCGTACTGAGTAAACTCAGTTGGGCCCACCTTGAATGTATGTGGTATATCCATGCCGTCCATTTGTTTTTCCATCTAATTTAACAGATTGAACCCAAAATTGAAGCATATCCAAAGATTAATTGGATCATACCAGAAGAAACAGTGGGGATAATGATTATCCAAAGATTAATTGGATCATACCAGAAGAAACAGTGGGGATAATGATTTCCACCGTTGAAACCTTGTTAGGCCCCACAGTGATGTTTATTTGTCATCCACCCTGTTCTTAAGATCATGCAGACATGGATAAACGGAAAACACAGATATAAGCTCCATCGGTAAAATGGATGCAGCGATGCATGGACATCATAGAGTTTACTCATGACGCTAAGCGTAGTGAGGTTTTGTTTTTTTTTTTTTTTTTTTAAACACCCCCGCACACTCAGGCCGTAGTGGGATTTCACCACCCGTGGATACTCGAACCGTTGACGGGTGTTGAAACTCCCAAGAGTCTACCACCCGAGCAAGAGCAAGGATCCGACAAAAGAGCCTCTCATCCATGGAAGCGGATTGCGTACTGAATAAACTCTGTGGGGACCATGGATTGTATGTGTCTTATCCGAGCCGTCCATCCATTTTACCATATCACTTTAGGGGATGATCCAAAATTAGAAGCATAATCAAAGCTCAAGTGGGCTACACCTGAAACAATGTGAATTGAACGCACCGTTCAAAACTTCCCAGGGCCACAGGAGTTTTGTATCAACCTGATATTTGTGTTTTCCCTTTCATTCATGTATTTATACACTATGAATAGGTTGGATGAAAAATAGACATCAATGTGGGCCCTAGGAAGGTTTCAACGGTGGATGTCATTATCACCTATGTTTTCTGTGGTGTGGTCCACTTAATCATTAGATATGCTTCAATTTTGACCTCATGCCCCGAAATGAGGTGGAAAAATGGATGGACAGCGTTGATAAGACACATACATCCACAGTGACCCCACAGAGCTTCTACTGATTAGCCAATTCGAGAAGGCATTTTTATTATTTACATGAATAAAGCTCTGTAGCCTGCATTAAGAAAATCTACCAGAATGTTCTATAATGAAAAATACCTAATTAATTTGGTATGTTAATGAAAATCGTTTAAAATACGTGCCGGCATGTAGATCAAAAGGACGCGGATTTCCTGCAGAAGCATTTGACAGTAAGTTCCTGCGCGCTGGGGTAGGCCACCGTGATGTTTACGAGAATTCTACCATGTTCTCCATTTCTCGAGCATATTTTCTGACATTTAACCAAAAATAAAATGGATCCAAAACTCAAGTGGGTTATACGATGGAGATAATTGGGGAAAAAAATTCCTACCATTGAAACCTTTCGGCCTCCAGCTTATTGTTTGTATGCCATCCAAATCGTTTATAAGGTCAATCCCACTATGATGCAGTAAAAACTCACATAAAATTTTAAAATAAAAAAATGAAAATAAAAATAAAAAACTGGTACAAAACTTTTATAGCCATAAGATTGTTTTGACGGTGCTAACTAAATCCTAACTGTTTCCTTTTTGAGTGGACCACTTTATCTTTGGATCCACCTCATTTTTAGTTTCATGTCCTAAGATGAGTTTGAAAAACGGGTTGACAGGTGGATTTCTCAACAAACATCTCAGTGGACCCCACCCCGCATCCTTGGGCAGGAATTTTCTTTATAGGGAAGGCTTTCGCAGGAAATCCGCATCCCTGGCAGAGACAGACGGTCAACGCTCTTGCAAATAGCCTCTGTACACGCGGCATATATGCACCTCAATCGGAAGCACCATAATCTATGGGACAGTTGAAGATAGATTGTCCAATCCAACTGATGGCGGGTCTATACATTGAAACAACGGCTGGGACAGTTGGATTGAGTTACGTGCACCGCACATGTACGGAATGAATACTCGTCATCAGTCTGCCAGAGTACCATCACTTTCATGTGGGGCCCACCGTAGCATGTTCCTTAAATCCACGCTGTCCATCCTTTTTTACAACTCATTTTAAGGACATGGTAACAAAAATGAAGTAGATCAAAATCTTAAGTGACCACACTACAGGAAACAGTGGTGATTGAATACCCACCATTAAAATCATCTTGGGGGCCACCGGAATGTTTATTTACCGTCCAACCTGTTGGTAAGGTCACAAAGACCTCGATAAATGGACTACACGAATACCAGCTTAATCCAAAACTCTTGTGGCTCACAAAAAGTTTTTAATGGTCAATCGCCACTGTTTCCTGTGGTGTGGTCCACTTGAGATTTGGATCTGCTTCATTTTTTTTAATCATATTCTAAAATGAGCTGTAAAAACGTATGGACGGCATGGATGTAAATCACATACATCACTGTGGACCCCACAGTCATGGATCCACACCCCATTTTTCTCTCGCTGATGATGAGAATTGTAATCTTCACTGGTTGTGCTTCCCAAGGAAAAAAAATAGAATAAAAAATCTTTACCAGGTAGGATCAAAATGGCTGATCCTTCTCAAAAATAACCTGATCAGTCTGTCCGTTATGACTGTCTGATTTGAGGCCCATGTCCCATGAATGTGGGGCATGCACTTTACGCATACGGAACGAGTGTGGAAGATCCCAGCCATTCATCATGTGGCATCCGACGATGTAGATACCCTGAGCTAAAATCAAGCTTATCCACTCATACAGTGGTCCAGACACGTAGGCTCGATGTGGAGGATTTGTCAGATTTGACCGTCCAAATTATTTTGTATATGGTGAGAAGGGCTAAACATAAAAAACCTAAGCTTGAATCAGTGTAGTTTCCACTGAGACCATAACCTTACCAAGTGCTCCCATGTGAAAGCAATCCAAACCATTTATCATCCGACCAATGTCCTGCGATTAGCGGCTGAAACTGAAAACCGTTCCACGTAAGAGCGGTCCAAACTAGTGACCCTTAGATCCAACCAATGTCTTGCAATTAGCAGCTAAAACTGAAAACCAGTCCACATTCAATGGCAGTGGTCAGGCAGGATTAGGGGTGTACACGAGCCGAGCTAGCACGGTTAGCTCGCTTGACTCGACTCGAAAAAGCTCAATTCGACTCGGGAGCCAAGTCAAGCTGATTTTTTGAGCTTGAAGCTGAGTTCGAGCAGGCCCCAGCTCGACTCGACTCAGATTAAATCCAGCTCAAATCGAACTCGGATCGAACCAGTTCGGTGACTCTGTTACTTTGCCATTGATGCTACTCACCAACTGTTTTTGATAAAATGACTCAACGAAATGTGACTGGTGGCAAGGAAAGTATGTACATGAAACTAATACTTTTTTTCTTTGTTTTTTTTTTTGTTTTTCATGTTACTTAGAAAGTGTTTGAGAATATACCTGTGAAATCATTGCCTCTGTTTGTAAAACAGTGGGGTTTTGAAATTGCAGTTCGGGTGTTTGTGGAAATGCCTCAATGGTGAACTCGGCTCAATCTTGGCTCAAACTCGGCCCGAGCTGCTGACCGAACCGAGCCAAGTTGGTCAGTCAGGCTCAAGGACCGAGCCAAGCCGAGTTCGAGCTGAGGTCAGCCAGTGTTCGTAGCTCGACTTGGTTCGACTCAATGTACACCCCTAAGCAGGATCATGTCAACGATCAATAATCTACGGGCCCTGTTCAAAAAATCAACGATTAAACGTTGTATATCTGAGAGTTCATGGTGAAAACCACTAACTTTGCAATCTTTAGGCAGCACATTAGTTCCAAGATGCCACATCAGCTGGCCCACTTACTGAAGAACCGATACAAACCGTGAAGCTCATCAGGAGCCGAAGCACCACACATCAAAAATAGAACCCAGCAAGAAAATACAGAAACCTATGTTCTAATCGTATGCCACTAGAAAGAAATGTTAGCCCCAAAGACGCCACATCAGCTGGCCCACTTAATTAAGAATCCATACAGCATGATGGGCCCCGTCAGCAGCCCAAGTGCCACAACATCAAAATTGAAGCCTACCAAGAAAATCCGATGTTCAAGTGGCAATCCTCTTATAAATAAATAAATTTTATATATATAGCGAAATAACTATAAATAACTATATAAGTTGCCAGCTTACATCCTAATCAAAAGCCTTGATCAGGGATGCTATGAGTTGAAGATGACCTTCATAAGATGATCACCGCCATTCAATTGGGAGCCCACAAAATAGATGGTGAGACCACTTTTAATCTTGCCCTCCCATCTTGAACACACCTAACCGTGCGGCTGTGGTTTACCTAATCATGGTTGCTTTCAGGTCATGTGCGATTTAGTGGGACCCTCCTATCCAACAGCCTTTGTTGATCATAGGTGGGCCCATTTGGGCCCCACAGGGATTTGCACCTAACAAGGTGCGAAGAATTCATAATGGATCATATCAACACTTATCCTACCACTACGAAGAACTATTCATACCAATTGACTACAGAAATTAGTTTTCTAAAAAATAAAATAAAATGAAATGAAAAACTAAAATTATACTAGCTCATGTATTAGATTGGTATCTTGAAATTGGCGGTGAATGAATCAGCATCTATGAGATGATGACACATACAATGTATCATCCATGCTCACCCCATTCTACTGCTACATATCAGCAATACATTTTTTTTTTAAATCAGAGAGGGAGGAAAAAAAACAAAAAAACAAAAACACGGTTTCGAGACAGGCAATACATATTGCACAGAACGGTACGTTAGAACACTGTGCCAAAGTTGCCTGATCACACTCGATTTTGGTGACATGAAGAAAATGAAATTGCAAATCCGAATGGATTCTTCGACAGATGGGAAGGAGGCAAAATCTATTTACAAGTTAGTGGGACTGGAGAAAAGAGAGCAAGGTGAAGATTTTGGGCCGTCATAGATTTCAAGCTAGCCAATGTTGATAATACCACTGCAAAATCCCTTTCATCTTCCCCACCTGTCCGATAAATTAAATGGAAGTGACTGAAATTTAAAGCAGCGGGGCTTGGCCTCTTCAAGATCTGTTCGCCGAACATCCCGATTCCTCACCTGTAAGACAAGTTCTACATACGAAAAAGCACAGCAGCAAACATTTCCAACGTTTCTGCTTTATATTCATGACGAGCCTGGAGGTTAAACATCATAATCAATTCTGTGCTCAAAAGATGGAATGTATGGATGGATGGATGAATGAGGAATGCTACCTGCACTGCCACATCTGCGCCTCAAATGTGACAATGAAGCCCTAGCTGAAAACCAGGCCAATCCAATCATCATGTTTGCCACACATATACATTGAATGTGGATCATTGGTAATCTTTTTCCAGTCAACCTTTTTTTTTTTTTTTGAACAAAGCTAGAGCTAAGGATGCTTTAGAATCTAAAGGCTATAAAATTAGCCAGACTACAACAGTGTTATGGAATGCAATTTTAGTAACAATAGGAGTGGAACCAAGAAATGGCTAAGATTTCTGACCAAGTACCCAAAATGACCATTTTCAATATCTTGAGTCGACAATTCATGAGCAGAGAGATTGCAAAGAATGCTGCTCCTAGAAAGGATGAAGTGGAGATGTGCCTCTGGAGTTTTATGTGATTGCCGCTTACCAATCAAAATGAAGGGGAAATTGTATAGGATGGCTATAAGACCGGCCATGCGTTATGGAATAGAATGTTGGCAGTCAAGGAACAACATGTTCGTAGAACAAGAGTTGCTGAAATGAGGATATTGAGATGGATGAGTGGCAAGACAAGGATAGTATTAGAAATGAAAGCATTTGAGGGAACTTAGAATTAGCACAAACTGGTAAAGAGCAAGGCCAGTACAACAGAGACCAATAACTGCTCCGGTTAGGAGTGAGTTGGCCCAAGTTGAAGGCTCTAAAAGAGCAAGGGAAGGCCCAAAAAGGACATGAGTGGAGGTATTAAGAAAAGACGTGATGGGCATTAGTTATGGTCCTTGATACAGTGGAATGGCAGAACAGGATTCATGTAGCCGATGACAATTAGTTGAGATAAATGAAGATGATGATATATACTAATGGGCATCCAAAATACTGGACCAGCCTAATTGGCCAGCTATGGCTTGTCACAGTGAGGCCCACTAGATAAACGGATTGGATCTCATGCACATTAGCACTTGTCCACACTTGGTGTTATGCAATTTGCAGAACGCTGACTGCAGGTAGGCATTCCTCGGGATGAGTTGATAAATGATTGGTGTGAGCACAAGAAATGGTAATGACTGTGATGAGCTTATGATGATGTTCCAGGCTCTCCCGCTACTAGTATGTCATGACATGGCATGAGATCAAGAATCGTCTCAAGTGACATGAATGAGATTCAACACCATCCAAAGGGTCGGGGAAATGATCAAGGCAAGATGTATGTATCTAGAAGTATAATCCCTAATGTCACAATGCAAAACATAGACCAAATGTCCCTGCATATGAATCCGCAAATGGATATGTGCCCCATGCACCTTCCTATTTAGAACAAAATGTGACCAATTCAACTGAATTGCCCGATGCCGATGCACGCCTTCAATAAAGATAATGCCCCAAGTAACCATTTTTTTTTTTTTAACCCACATGAAAGATGGCAATGGCACTCATGATCCCCATGTGCATTCACACAAGCAGAGATGCTAATGATGATTCATGTCATGAGATGCAATGGCATGATGCCCATCATGTGGTCCATTCTTATATTCTTCATTAGGAGCAAAAAGAGCAGAATACATCCCTTCCAGCTACTGATAGGTGGGAGCGCCGTTAGTCTCAGCAGCTGCAACCATACCGTTGCCTCCATCCTTCCTCCTCCCGAACGGGTTCTTCGAGAATGTTCTAGAAGTCAAGGGCATACATGGGAAAACATATATTCCAATCCAAAATTTACAATGATAAAATGGCAACAATTTGTGTGAAGTGTATGCCAGAGTTTGCAGAGACTTCCCACTGTCCGCTGGTGGTGAGAGGAAAACTCAACACACATTTCAAAATCTCACCTTGAAACACATGTCGGGGTTGCCACCCACAATCCATGGACGGTGGGGAATTGCTGTGCATTGACCTCTCGATGGGCCCAAAAAAGTTGAAAAGAACGCTTTGATTGGACCAGGCACAGATCAATATAAAACATTATAGTGATGACAAAGCAAATTATGAAACAACAGCGCCATTCAACTCATTGATCAAATTATACAGATCACTCAGCAGTCAGAAGAAACAGAAAAACATAAGCATTCATCAATAAAATATGAAATCCTTTTTGGCTTTTAACACATTAAAATCTGGTAAAAGCTCTTTTTTCCTCTCTCTTTTTCACTATCAAAAACTTAAAATTTCTTCCTTCTCAAGAATGTAATTACATATGAGAACTGATCACTAAACAGCGATTGTAGTTTAACCTACAACCCAGTTTAACAAGAACTTTTCCCTTTGTTAACGGAAGTGGATATCACCCACCTAGCTCTTATTCTCTTATTATTTTTTGTTTATGTTAATTAGGATATGTTGGAATATACTACTCATATTGGATTTGTGTAGTTATAAAAAGGGCGAGAAGGGGAGGTCCAACTCAATTAGGGGCAGGGTTTTTCTTCTCTTCTCTTGTTCTTCTCTTCTTTCTTGTTTCTTATCTAATCCATCTTTCTCCCATCTACCCTATCCTTTTTTCCTTATTTTATTTTTGAGCTCTCTCATCCTTCTTGTGCTGAAAATCCTTTAAGAGACCTAGGGTTTCTTTTCTTTTTGATATGTGAACATGTGGGCTGACTGCCTTAGTCAAATGCTGTGTTCGTGATCATCAACCCTCGTGATTGGTTAGAACATGTGGACATGTGGGCTGGTTATTCTCTTCAACTGTAGTGTGCATACCATATGAAGCATACAAGTCAAGTGTTCGTTAGTCGTGAAAGGTCAACCCACATTCGTATAAGCCGGTGGTATATATTCTAGTCCCTTGTCCTTGATGAAGTGAGAAGTGATTCGAGAGCTGGATTAATAAATTCAACTTATTTTTTAGGGGTCCAAATAACCTCTATTGAATTAAATGGAACAAAATATCTCCAATGGTCTAAGTCCGTTCAAGTATTTTTAATGGCAAAGGGGATTAAGGAGCTTAAGAAGTATATTTAAAGGCATTTTCTCACAAAAGATATGGGTCATCATCGATATTTTCTTGGTATAGAAGTAGCCATATCAAAGAAAGGAATTAATTTGTCTCGAGGGAAATACGTACTAGATTTGCTCATGGAGATGGGCCTTCTTGGTACTAAACTAGTTGGTACACCAATAGATTTGAATCACAAACTTGTTGGTGATCAAGGAGATGTATTCGAAGACCTAAGAAGGTATAGAAGACTAGTGGATAGACTTATCTATTTAACCATTGTTTGGCCAGACATATCTTATGTTGTGAATGTAGTGAGCCAATTTATAAGCACTCCAAGGGTACCTCACATGGATACAGTTATTCAAATTTTGTGATATCTTAAAAAGCACTAGGTTAGGGAATTCTATACAAATGGAACAATCATCTTCAAATCATAGGATACTCTGATCCAGATTGGGCAGATTCTTTAATAGATGGGCAATCTACTACTAGGCACTGCACATTTGTAGGAGGAAAACCAACTACGTGGGAGAATAAAGAGCATAGTATTGTAGCCCAATCAAGCGTGGAAGCAGAATATAGAAAAATGGCTCATACTACATGTGAGTTAGTGTGGATCAAGAAATTGTTATAGATGGGGTTTGCAATGAATCTACCTATACGGTTGTTTTGTCATAATTAGGAAGCAATAAGCATCCCATATTGCAAACAATCTTCGTCTATCACGAGAGAACTAAACATATTGAAGTTGACTGTCACTTCATACATGAGGTCTCCAATGGTGAAATCTCTACATTGTATATCCGGTCTCATGATCGACTTGCCAATGTATTCAACAAGGCTCTTTTTGTTCATACTTAGTCAACACATATTTGCCAAGCATGGCACCAAAAACATGTATGTTCCGGCTTGAGGGGGAGTGTTAACGGAAGTGAATATGGCCCACCTAGCTCTTATTCTCTTATTATATTTTGTTTATATTAATTAGGATATGTTGGCTACTTTTGCTTTTGTTACTTAAAGGATATACTTGTCATATTGGATTTGTTTAGTTAGAAAAGGGAGAGGGGGGGAGGTCCAACTCAAATAGGGCTTTTCTCTTCTTTTATCTTCCCTTCTCTTTTTCTTCTCTTCTTTCATGTGATACAGTACTGTGCTACAGTGACCTGCTACAGTAACAAGCAAATAGTTCTGCGCCCTTAAAAACCTACGATCCAGCTTTACAAGCACTTTGCCCTTAAATATGATATTTTCATGGGCAAAACTTGAAATGAAAGTTATGAAGGTGTTATAAAATGAGCTGTATGGTACAACCATATGTCGGTGATCAGTTCTTAATAAAAATAACTGAAGCAAACTAAAATGATTCATCTTCAACGAGTACCAGTAGGTGATTATTGGTCGGATGCTACAGTAGTGAGGCCAAATGAAAGCCAACCCTTCAGAAAAACCTGAAATTGCATGAAGGTGGTACCCTTTTCTAAGAGACACTACTACAAAGGCTCATCCCTTGTGCCCCCGTCATGTGGCAATCCATGCCATCCATCTATACGGTCCTTCCATAAACAGGCCACATGGTAAAGATGATCAGAGATAGTAACTGCACAGTGCACACCAAGGGTGAGCTAGAAACAAAGGTCCAGATTTCAGTACAAGCATGGACAAGAGGATCTCTAACCAGCGGGATCTTTTTGCATGAGGCCATCTATGGACATATGATACAAATGATCTGGATCACCACAACTGGGGCAGAAGGGGCAAGTGTCCACCATAGCAAACCTCCTTTTTGCTTTTCCCACAAAATAACTCTGCAGAAATCACTATATATTAAAGGATATTGTATTCGCATGCCGCCACGTCCAGAACTAGGGAGAACAGCACCCTGCAAATTCTGGTGCACTGTTGTTGCACTGTTCACATCCTGCAGGGACGGTCCAAACACCATGTAAATCAAGACAGCAAGGTATGAAATGATAGGTTATGCCCAGCACTTAACCGAGATAGTTGACAAAGAAACACCTAAGACTATCTAAATGGTAACATAACATAACAAAAGCAACTGCATAAAAGAGTATATTTTAATGAGAACCGATCACCTACAGGCAATGGCACCACAATTTTCAGTGCAGTACAACATGTCTGCCCACATGCCACTTGTCTAGGACATCCATACCACAAGGACTGTAGGCCCTGCCACAAACATCACCTGGCACAAAAAACAGGCTGGTTCGCTCACCAGATGGGCCAAACCATTTAAACGGATGGACAACCAAAAGTCTGGATCCACGTTCATTATGGCCCAACTAGTGTGTGGATGAGCTGGATTTTTTTATCATCCTACCATTTTCATGGTGAGGATGTCCTACACAATTGGCAGTCAACCGGAAAGATGGTACAGCAACACAAGTTGTGGTCCCATAGCCTGTAGGCAATCAGGTCTCTATTTTAATTCACCATCATCATCTCAGCCATTCTCCCAGCAATTTGGGGTTGGCATTTTAATGGTAAATTGCAAAAGGAGTGTATTTTTAATTTACTTACTTCAAATTCAATGAAGCACACCGTGTTTCTCTCCTGCCGCAAAATCTTCATTTGCTTATAACCAGGTTGTCTGCATAACACATGATTGGTTTCATCAACAAACATTATCATAATTCGCACAAACATACAACAACATCAACTGCAACCATTCAATCATTTTGAGCTTCTGAGGTAAGGATTCATACGCGCTAAAAAGGCCCCTCAATTCTTCCTCAATTATGTTTTCGCCAAGGTTGCCAATAAAGAGAGTATTGCAAGGAGGATTATCTTTTGTGTTCTGCAGAGAAAGAAGACCAACAGGCTATTTCTTTGAACAATCCAATTGATGATGACAAACATGCATGGTTATGAGATGGATCTTTCAGGACTGAAGAGAAACCTGCTATCAAAAGCAAATGTGCAAGCAATAACCAGCAGTAAATACAATAACACGAGACTAGATGACCACAAATCCATGGGATATATGACAACGGTGAAGGGTGGCAACTATTATCTTTTCTTTTCTTTTTGATTTTGAGGAACTTTTCTAAGAAGAAGTCAAGAGATATAGAATGAGTTATCCATGCAAAGAGCAGCTCAGCTAACACCCTCTTTTGCCAACACATCGGTAATTTTTGCCTCCCAACATAGGCAAACTAAATATTTAGAGTAGAGGCAATATCCCAGGCTTACTGAGAATGAAGCTCCAGATTGCTCAAAAGATGACCACAGAATTGACTTTTTTTATAAATCAACTTCCACAATATTACCAGACAGGAGAGGAGAAATTCTTAGAGAAAATACAGTCCTGTTTTTTTTACTTTTTTTTCTTTTATAATAATATAATTGAGTCCTGTTCATGGCAGTCTCCCATTGGTCCAGAAACAAAAACCAAACCAATTCAAGCCTTAGGAACTTTTCTTCATCTGACTATTATTTGGTTGATGTAGCCTTGTCACAAATATGCTGACATTTTCCAATGAAGAATGTAGAAGTATTGTATTATGGTGGTTAGTATTTATGGTATAGAACAGAAAACTATTTAATCATACACAATTATTCATGGTATATAACAAGTAATTAAGACCGTAGTGTATTTAAATTATTAAGATACCAGTCATTATATATGAGGTCCCACCCCCCATATTCATAGATGACATCCCAACCATCCCCATAGACAAGAAATTCTCTCCAAATGCATCAGTAAATGGATTTAATAAGGTGATTAAGTGTCCATCTGGATGCACCCCCAGAAGGGACTTTTGATGCCAAAATGCCGTTTTGAGCCAAACCCCAGGTCTGTATCTGTGTTTAGATGAACTTACACAAAACCCTGTCTGATATGGTGATACCCCATCCATCGAAATCAGCACTAAAATCCCACTAGCTGAAAATCCATATTTGGTTTTCAGTGAGTCCACGAGAAGTCAACCGACAGAAGGGGTTTGTGGGAAACCCCTTTTGCAGAAGTTGCATCCAAACGAACTCTAAAACCCACACCCGTGACACACTGACACTAGGGGCTATCCATGGTTATATGGAATCCATTACCTCTCATGGGGTCACTATCGCATCCAACTCAGTGATGAGAATGAGATGATTATGGATTAACAGCCACCACTGACTAACATTCATGGACTATAAAAAAAAATTTCTACGCAATACCACTCTTCAAATGCACGAGTGTGGATTAGGATGCCTAACCATACAGTGGAATATTGGAGACTGAAACAAGCTTTGTTACTGTCCAATAAATATATATATATATATATATATATAAAGCAGTTGGGGGCGGATTGATTAGCCTGATCAATGCGTATAAACTAGTGCCTGCCAAAGTTGACATGAGAAAAGGTTGAGTAAAAAGGTTTGGGACTGGAAAGTCTAGTTCGTGAGTTTTGACTTTCTAGCAATTGGAACTTCCCAAAATTCTGTGACCATGCAAAATTGTTGGTAATGTTGAAGAACACCGTGTCTAGTTCCTGATGTTTTAATGACTCCAGCTGCTGTACCAAAACAGCTTGAATGAAACCAGAGTGATTACCTGTTTTTCCTTTCCTTTTTTTTTTTTCTTTTTTCTAACAGGTGAACTTGGAGGGATTTTCTTGGAAAAGGTGTGACCACAAGCACCAGTTCATCAAATGGGTGGAGGTAGGTGTCCAAAGAGAAGCAAAGACTTTCTCCAAATTTCATCATCATCATCATCTAAGCCTAATCCCAAAATGGGGGTCAGCTAGATGAATTCTGCTCCACCATTCCAATCTATCTAGAGCCATACCTTCAATATCAAGTCTTTTCTTACTACCTCCATCCACGTCCTTTTGGGCATTCCCCTTGCCCTTTTAGAGCCTTCGACTTGTAACAACTCATCCCTTTGAACCGGTGTGGGTTCTTGGTCTCCGTTGCACATGACCAAACCATCCAACTCTACTTTCCCTCATGTTATTACTTATTAGAACTACTCCGAAGTTCCCTCAAATACATTCATTTCTAGTTCTATCATTCCTCGTCTTGCCACTCATCCATTCAAGGTATTCAAAGACGATAATGTTACGGTAACGGTTGGAACCATTATGCGTTATGGAGCCCATACAATAATATTTATAAATAATAAAAAAAGCCATAACGGCCGTTACAGCCTCTACGGTAATGGTAATTACAGTGGTTGTTATGGGAAATTTTACTGTTATTGAATACCATGCATCGATCTTAACATCCTCATTTCAACTACACTCCATCCCATAAAGCATGGTGGGTCTTATAGCTTTCCTATAGAATTTCTCTTTCAGCTTGAATGGTACACGATGATCGCATAAAACTCCAAAGGCAGGCGCATCTACATTTCACCCACCTGGCTTAAATTCTATGGGCAACATCCTTCTCAATCTCTACCCAAAGGTATCAAAAGTGGTCATTTTGAGAAACTTCTTGGTCAGCAATATTAACTAATTCCTCGTTTTCAATCCTATTGTTACTAAAATTGCACTCCATATGCTGCTTTAGTCCTACCAATTTTAGATCATTTATATTCTAAAGCAGCCCTCCATAAATCTAACTTTGTGTTTACACCTTCCCTTGTCAATCAAAACTATCATCTACAAAAATACACCATGAGATCTCTTCCTACAAATACCTTGTTAACTTGTCCATAACCAATGCGAAAAGGTATGGGCTCAATGCCGACCTTTGTGCAAGCATACAGTGACTGCGAACTCACTACTCTCCACTAGCAGCCCCCCCCCCCCCAAAAAAAAAAAATAATAAATAAATAAATTTGAAACCCCTTTCTTTCCCAACACCCACCAAATTAACTCTCTACATACCCTATTGAATGCTTTCTCTAAGTCAATAAAGGCCATGTGGATATTCTTATTCCTCAAACTATATTTCTCCACCAATTGTTTAAAGTAGGAAAATAGCTTCGGTGGTAGACCTCTAAATCGATTCGCATATGATTTACAATACGAATCGTATGATTCATATCATATCGCATTTATGTATTGTTCAAAATGTTCATTGTTTCTAGTCCCTTGCCATGATTTAGAAACATGACTATTTCTCATGAATAGCTTTTTGTACATCATCATGCCACCACCAAGTTCTCTTACATATGATTCTCCTTTTCCACTAGATACTCCATTAACATCTTTTGCCACTTTCCCAATGCACTCCATCATCTCATTCTACATAACATTTCTCCACATTTCTTCGCATCATATCCATTTCCTCCCAAAACCTCCACAACTATTTAGCTAGAAAGGTGACCTTCCTATTAATAAACGGATAAGCGCAGGAATCTAAAAGGTCAGGAATGGGCTGCAACTTTTGCATAGCTGATTTTGAACCATGGTGTGCACCTTTAAAGTGCACTCCAAATTGCTTCCCCATAAACTAGGCTAGCTTCAACTTATGTATACAAGAGCAGAGAAAGAAAAAACATGTTTTATGCACATTAACACATATTAACATCTGACAATGCACTGTAGGATAATTAAATGGTTGTTAGCTCTACAGGTTAGATATAAAATATGCATACCTACACGTGTGTCATACATGCCATGCAATACGCATGCCGGTTTTTGTAGGTTTAAATATTTAGTTGTGCATAGTTATCCAATTTGTAAGGATAGAATGACACAACCTGCAGGCAAACTACATCCGCTAAATAAGACAGATGAACAAGTTCATGCATAAAGTAAAATCGGGTGTCAGTGTCATACCTTAAGAAAACATCCCAAAACAATAAATATTGCCTGACCAGATTACGTAAGCTTCTTTTTAGATAGGTAAGTTTCAATTGAACCCAAGACCTCAATCATCCAAAGAAATTAAGTGGATCTCATGTTTATAGAATAGTGTCATAGGATGGAAAACCTCCATAGATTTGATTAACATGCAATAATTAGCGGTAGAAAATTAGAGCAGATCAATGAGGATCATGCCTTTGTGAATTTAACGAAGGGATGGCGGAAGAAGAGAACAGAAAGAAAATGAAGTAAAATGGCTTCAAATGCAGCTGAACTGAAAAGTAGAATATGGTCATTACATGAACAGGAGCATAACCAGTAGGTGCTGGCAAGGGAGCAGGAGTAGGCATGGCAACTTGAGGGACTGGATAGCCTCCGTATGGATCATATGGAGCAGGTTGAGTGATATACCTGCAGGAAAAAAAAAAAAGAAGAAGAAGAAGCAAAAACGATTGAATGGGGTACATCCAAAACTGGAAAACGAAAAGGTTTGCTATCCCACAAATTGAGCATCACAGATACATGTTTCACACTGTTACCTTCAATGTAAATCGTAAAATAGATCCTTACCCTTGGGGTCCCCAAACAGGTGGAGCTGCAGGGTGAAAAGGAGCGGGACTTGGATAACCCGTGTGAGTATAGTCACCACCAGTTCGCAAGCGCTTACTTTGATCGAAGGAACTTGAATCACCAACCACACCTATGCACAAAAGGAAACAGCACAACAACAACTCGTTTAGCTTACTGCATTATAGCAACCAAACCTACCTCAACATGAAAATTGAACTGCTACACAAAATGTCAGTTACCAACACTGTAGAAGTTTCAAATTTCAAATACACGAGCAATGGTCCATGCTAGTTTGCACCTCTCAACTGATCCTAAAGGACTGATTTGTGTTTGGATATTGCTTGCAAAATCTCACAGATTAGTGGACCAATTGGTTAGTACCAGAACCTAGTTTGCACAAGTATCTGCGGTATCACACTGGCCAGGGTGTCCATTACAGATCAGTCATTGTGGAAGGTGATTCAGAAAGTGCCATTTCTTGGGCCATTGGCTCCAGTTGTGCCCAGTGGAAGTAGATTTCACAGTTAATGAGATGAAGTCGAGGGTTGCTGCTTTGCCACTGCTTTTAGGCTTGCTTCTAGAGAAGCAAATCCATTAACAGATACTCTTACCAAAGAGGGAATTTGTCAGCCGCATCTTGTAATCGGAGGCAGTTATCCATTGCCTTAATGGATAACTGTTACTATTTTCTTCCAAACAAATCCTTTGTTGTCAATATATATATATATATATATATATATATATATATATATATATATATATATATATATATATATATATATATATATATATATATATATATTGCACGCGCTAGTAGCTTTTCCCATATCTCCCTATCAGATGATTGAAGACATCCAATTTGAAGTTTGCAATTGACAAATACCAGCAATAGTTTTTGCAGGGCCTTCTGACTATATGAATTCCGGTAGGAGATCTAGAGTGGTTCCATACAGGTCAATCGAAGCTTGGGACATCAGATTGCAGATTGGTGCAGATCAGGCACATCCATGGGTCCAAACTACAGGTCAGGCTTATCCAACTGTATGGATGCAGATCTGGATCATTAAACCATCCCAATTGAAGATTTGGACCACATCAAATGTCCAGATTTACCTGATCGACATTCTGGATTAGACCAAGGATTGTGATAGTTATACTGTACCGAATCAAGGCCTAAATGACTGATCAGGAATGATGCAGCATACCAATTGGACTGTGGGGCCACCAATCCAATTGGATGGGCTTGATTAACAACTGGTTGTATTTTGGGGTCCACGAGTCCAACCATACCCTTTGAAATGAATTTTTTTAATAGCAACAAAAATATAATAAAAAAGAAAAGGGAAACATGCAGCAAAACAGCCCAAACAAGCAGGCCACTTGTCACTCAAGTGGCCAACTCATCACTTAATCTAGCCAAACAACAAACTCTAAAAACTAGAGGAGCAAGCCAAGTAACGAAAGAAAAAACAAGCAAGATGGTCTTTGGCTCATTAGACGAGTTGGTAGAGACGTATCCCCGCTAAGGAAATGAGCAAGCTTTTGAGCTCTCTTGCCCTACCCTCCCCTAGGTGGGTCCTCCGAGGTACCAAAGAAAAGGGCAACATGAGCTCAAGGTCCATTAAATATCCCGTTCTAGATACACATAACATCATTAAACAAGTAGCCTCTAAACTCCAAAGAAGCAAGCACCCAGCCACAATCTACAAGCTAATGCTATGCTTCATAGAGTCGGTCAATTTTGATTCCCCTTTGAAGTTTGAAAACCCAGAGGTTTCTCTCCCTCCACACCCACAGTCCTTTTTTTTTTGTTTCACACAGTAAGAAGGTAAAAAGGGCCCTCAAAGGACCCCAAATCACACCACAGGGGAGCATCTAGCAAAGAAGGTCCCTTTTATGATGAAACAGACCCACTCTTGATGAGGGCATCAGAGCACCTACACGAGTTTATCGAAGGACGAGTGATGGGGACATCTCGTGCACACGCACGCCCCCCTACGCACGTACACAAGGAGGAGGAGGGCCCCACCATTGATCTGGATCGATGACGACGTCCAGGAAGGGCCTCCTAAGTTAGAGGATTGTGTTTTGGTTCCTTGGAGTGGACCCAATCATCATGTGGATCCCACCATTGGATCTCATGATCGTAGCCTACTACCCTAAATGATCTAGAGACTTTGAGTTTTGCTTATTATCGTTATTAGAAACATCATGAATGATTTAGATTGTTTTGATTAGTTGTTATTTTTGTTACTTTATCTCTAAGTAATAGTGTGCGCACATGGCGCGGCTTTTGGGGTATGAGGTTTTTCTTATAAATAGGCAACCCCTTGTAGGTTTTTTCTCATTGAAGATTATAAATAAAATTCTACATCTTCCTGCTTCTCTAATTCTCTGAGTTGTGGAAATCCAATTGGGTGTGAAACTCTCCCTTCTTCGAAGGGCTAAGTACTGTGGTGCGAAGCCACGTCCGTCTCAAATCGCCCCCACTTCCTACCCTCAATATTCATCATCTCCCACAGTCATCCCATCTCCAAATCCATCCATTTTTGCAACTAATCCTTCCTCTACAGCAGATTTGCAGAATCAGGCCCTGCAGGAGGGCTGAAACTTCGGCGAAACACCGTGCACAAACCAGACATCCGATCGTCCCAAAATTTGGCGTGAAGGTGGACCTCCCCTGGCCGACCAGACCCAAGTTGGCCGATTTCATATTTGTGGGCCCCACACACGTGCGGCCAGGATCACACACACGTGCGTCTGAGCCCAACAGCTACCCACACGTGTGGATCCCATCGGGTTCATCTATTTCCTCTATTTCACTCCTTTCTCACTCAATTTCCCTAACCCTAACCCTAGATTATCCTAGATCTCAAGTTCTATTCCCTTTTTACAACCCTAGGGTTTTCCGAATTGAAACATGTGAATCCCTTGGATTAGGGAAATAATCATTTGCATGTGTGGATGAATCTACTCTCCTTTGATCATTGTTTGGTCCATAATTTTAATTGATCTAGCCTTAGCATGTGTAGGCTTGGACCCTTGTAGATCCCCCTTGTTGAATGCTTGACTTTATGTGGGATGTGGAATTTTTGTGATTGTTTCTAAATTAGTATGATCTAAAGTCTGAAATCTTGCATATCATATTTAATTTGCATGTCCTGCATCAAAGAGGAGAGCTAAGGCCCCAGCCCTAGCTTCATTATCGTTGGATGATTATTACATGGGGCCCAGTGGACTCAATTTGAGTTCTTAGCCGCATTAAAGACTTCACATACATAGTTGTACATCTTTAAAGACCCCGCACTGGGAAGATGCATGTAGGATGCTTATTTGGAACTGATTGATATATCTTTGGACTGTTTGGATGTCACCCGGCCTGACCTGGACCACATCTGGATGTTACAAAGTTAGACTGTGCCGTTGGATATCTTGAACAAATCAATTTGGTGATCCAAACCGTTGGACATGTTCATAGGCTAAGGGTTTAGGTGTATAAACACTCTAGTCCGCACATCCGAGCCATGGACATGTTGGACCCATTCATCTAGGCCGTTGATCACATGTGGACATACCTGTTACACATTGGAGATCATCCTTGTGCTGTGTGCCACATCTTTATTTATGCTTTATTTTCAGTTCTATTTAAGGTTATTAGAGATTTATATTTTAATCTTGACCGTTAATAGATTCAGACAGTCAAGAGTAGTTCTAAACTTAGGGGTTGCTTAGGTTTTTTTATATATACTTTGTTTGAGACTTGAGGCTTGAGATTATTGGCATATTGAATGAAACTTCTCTACGCTACTTCTTTGAACAAGAAAACTTCCTATGAATGGAAATTAGTGTGAAGCCATTGGAGTGATTCCAAGTTATCTTTCTCATTCATATCAAGGTATTTCTTCCTTCTCTCTCAAACTTTTTTCCCATTGAATATTTTTCTCTTCTTTTTCAAACCCTAACTCCACCTTCATCAACGCAACTCATCACCGACCAAACTGACCCAGTCCTACCACAGTCCGTACGACTATACAGACATGCCTGTACACTGCACGGACCTATTCGTACAGCCGAACGTCTTCCCCCTCATTGATCATTTTCTCTTCTTCTCTATTTTATAAAACCATAACCCTAACCCCAACCTTTATAAAACCCTAAATTCTCAATTTCTTGATTTCCAAACCTAAACCCTAATCCATTCAAACCCTAGCAAAACGCAAGTGAATCCTCGAATCTAGAACAAATCCTATACTAGATGGAAGCTCTACCTTCCATTGGGCCATGTCCAATCAATAGCCTCAAGGATCTATTTTGCGGGATTGTGATGTGGGTCTTGAACTTGAGCTTAATTGAATATTTGATTCTCTAAATTTGTGGTAGATTGGCTTTATTTTATCATTGATTTACTATGGTAATCCGTTAATTAATTTATTCGCATCATCCTAGTTTAGGCCATCCGTCCTACATCAATTCTTCAGCCAGTCATTCAACCTAAGCAAGGTATATTTGCCAATGCAGTCAAACTCAAACCATTAAAAAAAAATAGCACCAGATGTCCTATATCATGCCACAATGAAGAAATAAATTATTAATAGTTTCCACTTCCTGCAACAAGAAACATAAATTTAGCATTTGCATCTTGTGTTTCTTCATTTCGTCGACCATAGGAATTTTAGTGGCTTTAGCGAGCCAAGCAAGGCTTGCACTTTAGGAGGGATTGGAGCCTTCGAGATTGAATCTTTTCAAACTTGCCCACTAGATTTCGAAGCAATATGATTGTCAACGAGTCAAGTCCAAGAGTACCAGTACAACTGTCAACGAACCAGGCAAGTCGAACTTCATGTTGCCCAAGCACAACTTGAAATCCTTTAGGCTAACCAAGCCCAGCCATGTCCAAATATTTTCAAAGCATTGCCCAAGCCCACCCAAATGACCATTTATCATGATTGTACTAGCCAAGTCTAGCTCATGTCAATTCACATTGGGTTAGTCCATAGATATTAAATGTGTAGAAAGATAGAAACAACATGGACTCATAAAATGCAAAAGGAGAGAATTGTAAAGCATGCAAACACACCCTATTAAGGTACCAAAAGCTTACAACCCTAACAAGCCAAAAGCAAAATACAATCTTTCAAACAAGAAATACAATAAGCCCACTCAAATACAAGAGATTTTGCATTCCGTATAACCATCGCAACATCATTACTAGTGTTGTTGAAGCATCTCCCATTCCCTTACCCCCACACAGACCATAGAGCCACAAGAAGCAGCAACCTCCATTACCTCCAAGCTTGATCCCCAATAGACACCCCGTGACCCCCCTCCAAAAAATTATCAACGTAGGCATGGACCATTGCACCTAGAAGCAAGACAGGACGCAACCCCAAACCCCCCTCGTGAAAGGACAATGAACAACAAATGATCAATAGACTCCTCACTATTCGTGCATAAGATGCAGATATTTAGGATTATCATTCCCTTTTCCGCGGATTATCAACGGTCAAGACTCTCTTCCTACCAACTAACCAAGCAAAGGTCGCCGCTTTCGAAGGGGCCCCATAGTGCCACAACATGGCCATCAGATCATGACCCTCGCCCAACTAAAGACGAATCAACTTCTAGGAGGAAACCAAAAAACAACCCGAGCGTTCCTTGCGCCACATCATCTTATCCTGCTCCCGACTCACCAGGCTAAAAAATGAATTCTCTAAAGAAGAGAAATAAAATCTTTAAACTCATCGTCTGACAAATTGTGACGACATGAAAGCGACCACACCACCGAGGGTTCATCAGTTGCCCAACAATCCACAATCGAGATGTCATCAATCAACATGAATTCAACCATCAAGGGGACATCCAATGCCCAAACATCCTTCCATAATCTAATGTAAGCATCATCACCAAACAATAAAGCAAATTCCCTCCTCAAATTTGACTTTTGCACTATTCACTCCATGCCACAAAGCTGACACTCTATAGAGCAAAGAGTCTCTAGTCCACCAATCCCCAAACTTGCTTCTGTATTTAGAGGCAATCAATCTTCTCCATAAAGCATTAACATCCAAACCGAACTGCCGCCGCCACTTGTCCAAGAGCGTTAAATTCATAGCCACAAGCCCCTATAGACCTCCTCCCAAGCCAAAAGATGAATTTATCCCGTCTTCCGAGCCTTGCCATAAGAAATCCCTTCTAAGTCTCCATACGAGCTCAAACCAATTTCAAACATTTATAGAGGGTCATGAAGTAAAGGGGCATATTAGAAAGTGCAGATTTGATAACCATTATCCGCCCTCCAAAATGACAAATAACTATTTTTCCATCTCTTTAACTTTCAAATCTTTTTTACCACTGTCCCACAAAGGGTTAGGAGGCTTGGCAAACCCAAAAATCTCAAAGGAAACAATCCCATCTTACCACCAAACACCTCTTGCTAGGGGTTCCTACTCATTATGCATCTCGATTCCCAACATCTCACTCTTGTCTAAATTTACCTTTAACCCTGACAGTGCCTCATAGCATGTGATGACCATACAAAACCTATACACCATATTCAGAGGCATAAAAGGGAAAATAAAAAGGAACCAAACCTCTCTCTCTCTCTCTCTCTCTCTCTCTCTCTCTCTCTCTCTCTCTCTCTCTCTTTGTGTGTATCGAGGGAGAGAGGCCCAATGCTCGACTTTCATATAATGGGTGCGTTGGTGCCATAAAAGAGAATGGGATTGTCTGCACTGTAGAAGAGAGGGGAGGGCTGGAAGGTTGGGGGCCTTGGGGCACATCACAACATGGAAGAGAGTGAGAGGAATGGAGTTGGCAATTGGGATTTTACAAAAAGTGATTTTCTACAGGATGTGTGATCAAGGGTGAGAACCAAATGATGGACAGTCTAGATCAATGATTAAAAGTGTGGCCAATATGGGCCACTCATTTCTCTAGCCATTGTGGATCACACATGCAAATTATCTCACATGAGCAACATCCAATCCACTCATCAATTTGATTGCATGATATATAATTGACATTGAGAATTGTGGTTGATCAAGAGATGGAGTAGGCCACACTTGTTCATTTAACCTGGACATTTCTTACACAAATAAACAATGCATAAATGATTCTGAACTTGTAAGCCAACCAAACACAAGCATTGTGATTTCTAGGAATCACAATGCCTATTAAAAGAAGTTGCCCAAACAAAGAAAATAAAATTACCAGCAGTTACAACTACCAAGAATTATAATACCTAGTAATTGAAATATCCAAAACATCTAGTGTTGTCATATGCAATCGCATATGCCATCTTGGGGGCGTATACTGCATATGCCATAGTTGTATATGCGGTTTTATGACCATTGGGCATTATGCCCAGCATATGCGATTGCTTATGCAATTATGGGATGGAATATGCAATGGCTTATGCGATTATGCGATCGCATATGCAATCACTTGTGCCATTAAAAAAATGTACATTTTTTGGGGGGTTGTGTGATGGCATGTGCAATTATGCAATCGCATATGCGCACAACCCCCTCGGGTCACATATGATCGCTTATGCTATTTGACAACAATGAGAGCATCGACATGCCCCTAGTTCAAACGACCCCTTGGAGTCAATTTTTTAAGAATCTCAAGTTTCCACTGGCCTTGAGTAGAATTTGCTCGAAACCGATTAGCGGTAACTCCCCCATTTCCCAGATTTCCGCTATCATCCTTTGAGATTATTTGATCCATATCCATGGGTTGCATTGCATAAGAAGCTCATGATGCTTTCAAATAAGATAAACTCGCCATCAAATGGATACATCCATACTTGATATTCCAAACAATGTTTCCACCCAGCATTTCACAACAACCAGAAACTTTCTTCTCCTTATTCAAATTGAGAGAGAGGATCTAGATCTAAGACCACTAGAGGGCTACCATCAATCCAGTGGCCTAACCAACATTGAATCATTTTCCCTTTATTGATAATAAATGCATGCCATTCTCAGTTCTCAACCAACTCTAGTAGCAATATCCACATTTGGATTATCACTATTCCTAGTTCCTACCCATTTTGCTCATTTCTCTCCACACCTCCAGCTCAAACCACCCAAGGGAACCCAAGAAACCACCCACCTCCAGATTCTACACATTTCAATGAAATCAACTCTCCAGTCTCCATAGGGTAAAGGCTCCTCCCTGTACCTCCACCAACACCTAATGAGGCCAAACTTTCTATTTAACCTTTCCCTGATCTTAAACCACCTTCTTTCTAACTTTTGTCAACACCTTCAACCTAGTAGAGGGAACCCCCAATAGACGACCCACCACTACATTCCCCATGTTCCATGAAATCGCAACTCTAATCTCCATAGGAACGAAGGCTCCTCACATTACCTCCACCACCAGTTAATTATGGCCTAACTTCTCTCTTTAATCTTCTCCATTCCTAAACCACCTTCACTCATCTACCTTTTCACCTCCTCCCCGATCATTAAATGGAACGTAAACCCAGACCATTCCTTTCCCAAAGGAAGTTCCTTTGAATCCGCTCCACCTTCGCAACAACAACCATCAAATAAACGATACTGGCAGAAATAGACACAAAACACCATAAAACACCATTGTATACTAAAAGCAATTCTATAAACCATCATTGTGATTGTATTTACTTTCTTTTGGGGCTTTAAAGAAGCGTAATTTCAACTCGAAGGTTACTTCCCCATCGTGAACACAAGCAAATATCACTACTCTTTGCCATTTCCTCTTTATTAAACTAAACAACTTGCAACTAAATTCACTTGCGCATCCAAATGCAGCCAAAATTGATTACTGAAAACAAGAAAACGCACCTCTCTTGACAAAAAGATTCTTCTTTGCCATCTCCGTATGCAAAACAGATTTGGCCTCTGTATCGAAAACCATCTCCTGAACATCCAAACAACAAAATCCATCCGTTCATCCATGAGCTTGCTTTATCGCAAACAAGAAAAAATACAAAGGCAAACCACACAAATGGAGACTAAAGAGGCAGCCCGTCGGACATGTCACTGAGATCAAGGCCTCGAGCACCAAGTGTGGTACAAATGTGCCATGAATATAGACCATTGGTCATTTTCTTTCATTTTAACTATAGTGTGGTGTATCTGGCAAGCAGAAGCTCGTGATCTTCAGGCCAGGGCATCTTCATGATGCGCCCCACCCGATGACCGGCACAGATCGCCTTCTCCATCTTGATTTATACAGAAACGGTGGTAACGATTGGGGACTCTGTTCCGTTACCTGAAGTGCATCCCTCGCGGCCATTGCAAACTGGGCCGTGGAGAAGAGCGCAAATCCCATGGGCTGCTCTCCTTTGAAGTTCACCTGAGAAGCCTCGTAGCCTGGAAGCCACCTCAGCAAGTTCAGGAGCTCCCTCTCCTTCACGTCTTCAGGTAGGCCCGAGATGAAGATTGTACGGACCTGGTGTAACAAATATCAGCCGTTGGATTCGATTCCTCTGGGGCTTGGATGCAAGAAGATGTGAGGATAAAAGGAAAAAGGAAAAGGGAGAGAACCGAATTAAGTAGTACCTCATCTGTGGGAGCGCGGCCGGCGTTAGGATTTTCGACTGGGATTGCTGGAGGAGCGGGAGGTGGTGGTGGAGCTGGTGATGGGGCCCACGGCTGATGGTATGGATGGATGCCAGGTCCGGACATAGTGATAGTATGGTGGTGCCGCAGCTGAAACCCTAAAACGAGAGAGACGGAGGGCGCGCTTCGGACGGGGTGGGAACCACCGATTCTCGTGACCTGCCGAAGGCGAAAGGGGCGGAAAAAAGGGTTTTGTCTGCGGAGGATCCTTCGCGAGAATTATATGACACACGAGACGCGATTTTAGTACAGCGGGTGTTGGCCCACCGTTGGTTGTGTGTGTGACATCCCCACCGGCCATCATCTGCCCCCAGGCCACTCATGAGTCCTGCTTTTCCATGTGGTGGGGCCCACTTGAATTTCAGAGCCCAGATGATGGAAGGAGTTGATGTCAGACACAAATCACTGTACGCCCCACAACTTCCTATTGGACGCGGATTGCGTCCTACCCCCGCCCGGACGCTAATCCGTCCGGGCAGGGCTCTGTGGAGCCCACCGTGATGTAACTGTTTTATCCTGCCGTCCAACTATTTTTTCAGAAAATTTTAATATGTGATCTAAAAAATGGGGCAGGTCCAAGGCTTGAGTGGACCACACCAAAGGAACCTGCACTGATATGACACCACCGTTGAAACCTTTCTAAGGGCCAACGTGATGTTTTTTTTTACCATAAAACCTATTCATGAGGTCAAGTAGACGTAGATGAAGTGAAAACACAAATATCAGCTTGATCCGAAACTTCTCTGGCTCCCAAGAAGCTTTTAATGGTGGACGTTCAATCCCCACTATGTGGTCCACTCAAGCCTTGGACCTGGCTCATTTTCTGGTTCAGATATTAAAATTTCATGAGAAAATGGTTGGACGGCAGGATGAAACAGTTACATCACGGTGGGCCCCACAGAGCCCTGCCCGGACGGATTAGCGTCCGGGCGGGGGTAGGACGCAATCCGCGTCCCTTTCTATTACACGGTTGGGATCTGGGAATTCGTCCGTGTGCACGCGTGTTTCATTCCAACAGATGGGACCACATCCGGACCATAGATCTATTCAATCACGTCCTGGGATGGGCCATGCCTTGTAAATCTCGTGTGCGGGAAGATCAAAACCACCGACATGGAATAATGTTACATTTGAATGTGAACGGATGATGTGTTTAATCTTCTCATCCGTCTATTTTAGTCCACAGAACCAGAAGATAAATTTGCCCCTTCCATAAGGATTTAGGGCCTGTTTGGGAGCATGGATTTGGAACCCCCTGGATTCGCAACCCCCAGGATTGGAAACCCCCTGGATTGGCAATCCTCTGTGTGTGTTTGGCACCCTCGAGCGTGGATCAACTTTAATTCAAAATACAATAAATGACATATTTACAGGGGTTTGAATTTAATTACTAAATCAACTTTAATATCCTCAATTAGTGAGATATATAATTTTTGACACTATGGTTGTGATAAGCCCGCTAAAATATATGTTTTGCCTAAAAATTATGAAATTCCAAGTCTCAGATGGACCGCAAGCACAAGATCATGTCTAAGTAACTAACCAATGATTTTTAATCGTTGATTAATATGGACAATGTTTGGACGGTGCTGGATCATATTTGGACGGTGCTGATCTACATGAACAATGTTTGGACGGTGCTGATCATCGTTAGTGAGTCATGTGCCCAGTAGAATGATAGTGTACAGTGACATACGTTTATACCTGCAACTATTGAAATGATTTTAGGTGTAATCCAAGCTCTCACCGTGGATTACAAACCCCCTCAAAGAGGGGATTGGAAACCCCCTGGATTGGCAATCCCCAGTTACTTTATGCTGCCAAACAATCAAGGGGATTTGAAACCCCCTCTAATCCCTTCCAATCCCCTCCGATCCAAGGTGTCAAACGACCCCTTAGAAGCATGCTACGGAAAGGTGGGACACGACGGATCAATGGTCTAGAATTTTTGAGGTGGGAATTATAGGAATGTCCTTGTTTTTGTTTTTTTTTTTAAGAGAAGGGGTTGAGAGGCAGGAATTATGGACCACGTTCTATACGTAAAACATCAACCTATCTAACATGTGCAGCAACCATAGTTACCGTGTAAATAAAAAAATTTGGCTGATCCAATCATCTAATGAGCTTTACTTGAATTTCGACATCTCTAAATGGTGCGTATCTATGGTTTAGCCCACCTTATGATTGGATTCACTACATTTTTGGTTTGTATAATAATCATAGTAGGTGCGCATATGTTAAATCAGTTGGATGTCGGGCACATATCATGCGAACTTATAAATCTCTAATCTCTACTTTCAGGGAAAAAATATAATATATAAAATATAATTAAAATTGAGAGCCTGCATATTTATCCACTCAAAATGCACATTCTAAGAAGTTTGTTCCTCGAGGCATTAAATTTCAAATGATATCTACATTAAAAATCTCAAGGCATTCTTCTTTTCTTTTTCTTTTTTTTTTTCATGTGTAGCCATTTGCAATGATGCATGTCATAGCCCTCACCCCATATTCAAGCCACCCATATTGGCATTTGTTGATGTTGTTTCCGGCTCACCTCCTTTACTACTTCAATACCTGCACAGGATTAGGACAAAGGAAACCCTGGCTAATAAAGGAGACCCTCTGATGCCTAAGTCAAGCTTGGAATCTGGGTCTTAAAATGGTATTAGAGTTTTCAGGGTAAGAACGTGTGTACCTCTCACCTTGAGGTGCCTCCCATTTATAGGAGAGATGTGATCCCGTGGTTTCAAGATCATTTCCTAGTTTACAAGGAATTGGCTGTTATTTGTAACAATCCCGAGATCTTAGATCTCCTATATTTCTGAGATCGGGAATCATCTTTAAAAGATCTCGAAAAGCAGATCTTTGATGTCGAGCCGAGGACTTGAGGCTCAATCTTGGGTCGGACGTGACGCTTGGTTGTACGTTGATTGTTCTCACAACCCCGGCTTATCTAAGTGGCTCATGTTGGTCGGTATATGCATCGACTGCTTCAGGCTAGACCAATAATGGTCGAGCCTCACTTGGCTAGGGCGCAGTTGTTCTTAAATTGACTTAGTTCCCGATTGGAGATTGTCATGTGGCCGACCTGGACGTTCGGTCGAACCAGGGTCGAATCATGATGTGACTAGCTCGGATTTGATCAATAGCTGACCCATGATTTGGGTCAACATAATGCGCCGATTGTGGGGCTCTAAGTATCCTCGAGGCTCTATTAGTCTCCTCGGAGGCCTCGCCTCTCAAATCGCTGGACATGTGGGCCTCATTAGACTCGATGCCTTAGGGACCGGGTCATGTCGATAGAATTGGTCCATTCTATAAGCTGACTCATCAACTTAGATTTTCTCCCCATTAGTACTTGTGGAAGCATGGCATGTATATTTAGAGCTGGTGTTCCAATTCTATATATTTATTTAGTCACTAACATTCTCCATAAAATAAAACATGGCAATTCTTTTATAAAATATAATTTCTCAAATAACATGATATTATAACTTATTTCT
The DNA here is from genome assembly GCA_030180095.1 of Magnolia changhungtana. Classification (NCBI taxonomy): domain Eukaryota; kingdom Viridiplantae; phylum Streptophyta; class Magnoliopsida; order Magnoliales; family Magnoliaceae; genus Magnolia; species Magnolia changhungtana. The sequence continues at coordinate 1,324,116 of JASAUF010000547.1, read as the reverse complement.
AACCTAACCTATTGACCCAGCATCCTCATCTTAGATTGTTGAGTCTACTATTTAAACAAATTAATACCAATCCTTCTTGTAAATCAATTGTCGAACAAACATAACTACATCCATCCTTGCATGCACTTTGCAGTCCACCATCAAATCTATCTCCATAGCCAAACCCACCAATACCAGAAATTCATTGAATATTCTGACCCCAAACATCACCATCATTGCCCATGAGGTCTACTAGTGCACCATCAGCCTCACCCCTAGGTAGATCTGTCGCCTATTGTTGTTGCATCCTAAACAAACATTTAGTAAAATATGCAACTATTGCACCATCCATTAAAACACACCTCTTCGGCTTCATATCATATGCTTTTTTCTTTTCTTTTTTTAACACACGCACACACACCACCACACACTCACGCCGCAGTGGGATTTCACCACCTATGGGTACTTGAACCCTCAACCAGGTGTTGAAACTCCTGAGAGTTTACCACCTATTGTTGTTGCATCCTAAACCAACATTTAGTAAAATAGGCAACTATTGCACCATCAATTAAAATACACACATCTTCCCCTTCATATCATATGTCACACCACCCTCATCGTTGGATTGTCACCTATATCTGCCATCACCAAATTTCACCTGATTTTTAGATGATTTAGATGTAAACCCTCTATCAATCATCTATCTCTGTTTGAAACTTATTATAACTCATCACCATCATCATCATCGATAGAGGTTCATTAATCCACTGTCCATCTCCTTTGCTTTTCATCCATAGTTGGAGCCATAGTTGTCTAAAAAGATCTAATGTACGTTTGAACCAATTTCACAACCAAAGTCCATCAACACCGCTAAACTTCATCTTAACAACCTTCGCAATAAAATAATAATAATAATAGTAATAGGAAGGAGAAGAAGAAAACAGTAGGAGCTAATCCAACATTGCCTTTGCACACTGATGGGTGTTTTTAACCCATCTTCGACCGGTCGAGAGCTCTGCTCGACTGGTCAAAGGCTGGTGGTCGACTGGTCGAAGGTTCGAGTCGAGGACTTCGACTCAAAGTCCAGCGAGTAATTTTGTTATTTTTACTGTAGCTAGGACTGTCGAAGGAATGTTCGACTAGTCGAAGGGGACCTACGACTGGTCGAAGGGATGTCTCGACTAGTCGAAGGTTACGCAGTTTGTTTCGCGATTTTGCGCGAAACTGCGGATTTGAGTCCTTTCGCAACAGGGATGCGGAAAGGAGTTTCCCAAAACTATAAAAGGGGTTGCCTAGGGTTTTTCTAGGTAGACACACATACAGCGAGAGGGTTTCCTAAAGCTTTACAAGGGATTTGCTAAAGGGTTTAGGGCTATCAAAGGTGTGAGAGAAGGAGAAAGAGAGAGAGAGAGAGAGAGAGAGAGAGAGAGGAAGCTTATAGAAGGGAAGTTTTGCTCGTGGAGGTTCTCTACTGTGCAATCTATATCTCATCGCTTCTATGTCCTCGTAATCGGTTAGATCTCTCCGTTTTCTCTATTTCTCTTATTGTTTATCCACTCCTGCGTGAGTGAAGAAGATTATAACGTTCTACTTCATAGTAGATTGTTGATCTGGACGAGGTCCTGTGGTTTTACCTCTTTGAGGGTTTTCCACGTAAAAATCTCTTGTGTGGTGTGTGATTGATGCTTTGATTTATTTCATTGCTTTATTATCCATAATTCTGGTTTGTTTCGGGAGGCTAGATCCTAAGGTTTGTACAAGGCATCCCAACAAAGTGGTATCAGAGCTAAGTTCATTGAACGGGTAGGATCGGTTTGGAATTATGGAAGGTGGCTCATCAAGGATAATCAGCCTCAATGGTTCTAACTGGACCATATGGAAGGCTAAGATGGAGGACTTGCTTTATTGCAAGGACATATATTCTCCAATCTTAGGTATGTCAGAAAAATCCAAGAATATGATTGATGATGATTGGAAGAAGATGGACCGAAAGGCGGTGGGGTTTATTAGATAATGGTTGGATGATTTTGTGTTCCACCATGTGTCTACGGAAACCTCAGTCGCAACCCTATGGCTAAAATTACAAGGGCTGTATGAGAGGAAGACAACCGGTAATAAGGTATTTCTGATAAGGCGACTTGTGAATCTCAAGTTCAAGGATGGTGGTTCTGTGGCCGAGCACATGAATGAGGTCAGCAATATAGTGAACCAACTCACCTCTATGAAGATGGTCCTAGATGATGAACTGTAGGCTTTACTATTGCTTAGTTCATTGCCTGACAGTTGGGAGACATTGGTGGTGTCTCTAAGTAACTCCGCGTCAGACGGAAAGATATCCATGGAACAGGTAACTAGCTGTCTCTTCAATGAGGAGACAAGGAGGAAGTCTCAGGGGTCTACTCAGCAAGAGGCCTTTGTGACGCAGGAACAGGGGAGAGGAAAGAACAGAAAGGGCGGGAAGGCCCGAGATAAATCAAGAGGCAAGTCGAGTAACAGAAAAGATGTTGAATGCTAGAATTGTGGCAAGAAGGGCCACTACAAGCATGAATGTCGTGGTAAGAAAAACGACAAGAAAGGAAAAGGGAAGGAAGATGAATCAGATTCCACTGCGGTCGCTTCAGATGACGACATGATAGTTATTCTTTCTACAGATCATGACGTATATCTCACGACTACGAGTCAGGACACCGATTGAGTGATAGACTCGGGAGCTTCTTTTCATGCGACTCCACACAGGGACTCCTTCACAAGCTACAAGTCAGGTGACTATGGGACTATGAAGATGAGAAATTCTGGCGTATTAAAAATCCTGGGAGTTGGTGATATTTGTGTGAAGACCGATGTGGGCTGCACATTGGTTCTCAAGGATGTAAGGCATATTCCAGACCTTCACCTCAACTTGATGTCGACGGGAAGGCTGGATGATGATGGCTATGAAAGCCGGTTTGCTGGTGGGCGATGGAAGCTCATCAAGGGTTCGTTGATCGTGGGCAGAGGAAAGAAGTGTTGCACCCTGTACAAGACAAGTGTCGGTATGTGCAAGGGTGGATTGAACGTAGCGGAAGATTTAGCTATTGACATGTGGCACAGGCGTCTAGGCCACATGAGTGAAAAAGGGCTTCAGCTACTAGCGAGGAAGCAGCTCCTTCCAGACATGACAGGTATACCTCTCAAAACCTGTCTTGATTGTTTATCAGGGAAACAATATATAGTTTCATTTATTAAAAATGCTTCTCATGTTAATAAAGTGCATGCATTAGATTTGGTTTATTCTGATGTTTGTGGTCCAATGAGGACAAAAACCCTGGGTGGGGCATTGTATTTTGTCACTTTTATAGATGATGCATCTAGGAGGGTTTGGGTTTATGCTTTGAAATCCAAGGACGAGGTCTTTAGTGTGTTTAAATTGTTTCATGCTATGGTCAAGAGAGAGACAGGTAGACCATTGAAGTGCATCCGCACTGATAATGGTGGTGAATACATTGGCGACTTTCATGAGTATTGCAAGTCCCTGGGTATACGACATGAACAGACAGTTCTCAAGACCCCCCAGCATAATGGTGTAGCTGAGCGAATGAATCGCACCATTGTTGAGAGAATCAAATGCATATTATCCCATGCGAAGTTGTCCAAGACGTTCTGGGGAGAAGCAATGCGTACGGCGCTGTATTTTATAAACAGGTCTCCATCAGCCCCGTTGAATGGAGAAGTACCTGAGAAGGTGTGGACTGGACAGGATCCATCGTACAGTCATCTCAGGGTGTTTGGATGCAGGGCATCCGTTCACGTACCAAAGGACGAGAAGTCTAAGCTCGATATGAAGATCAGGCAGTGTGTGTTCTTACGGTACGGTGATGAAAAATTTGGTTACTGGTTATGGGATCCGACCGAGAAGAAGCTCGTAAGGAGTAGAGATGTGGTTTTCTTTGAAGATCAGTGTATAGAAGACATTGGTAAGCTAGAGAAGAATCAGCCTAGTTCAGGTGAGCTAGATGACATGGATCCGATTACTTCTCCCATGGTGCCTGATGACGGGGGAGTACAGCAAGGTGCAGAGGACGAGGGAGTTCCTTTGGAAGATGGACCAGGGGAGCAACCCCCACTTGATCCACCTGTTGAGCCACAGGTGATGAGGTTATCTAGGGACAGACAACCGTCCAAGAGGTACTCGCCGCATGAGTACATTATGCTAACCGATGGGGGAGAGCCAGAAGATTATTCTAAGGCCCTAGCCGACGAGCATAAGGGGGAGTGGTTGAAAGCTATGTAAGAGGAGATGGAATCCTTGCATAAGAACCACACCTATGATATGGTGAAACTGCCTAAGGGCAAGAAAGCTCTGAGCAACAAGTGGGTGTTCAGAAAGAAGATTGAGCAGAAGAATTCACAGATGAGGTTCAAGGCCAGACTTGTGGTGAAAGGTTTTGGTCAGAGGAAAGGTATAGACTTCGAAGAGATATTCTCACCAGTGGTGAAGATGACATCCATACGAGTGTTGCTTGGGTTGGCGGCTAGCATGGATCTGGAGATAGAGCAGTTAGATGTTAAAACTGTTTTTCTCCATGGTGACCTGGAAGAAGAGATCTACATGCACCAACCAGAGGGGTTCGAAGTTAAGGGCAAGGAGCATATGGTGTGTAGGCTGAGGAAGAGCTTGTATGGGCTGAAACAAGCTCAACGGCAATGGTACAAGAAGTTCAACTCATTTATGTTGAAACATGGGTATGACAGAACGGAGTCGGACCACTGTGTGTTCACGCGCAAGTTCTCAGATGGTGATTTCTTGGTTCTGCTGTTATATGTTGATGACATGCTCATCATGGAAAAAGACATCAAGAAGATTGACAGGTTGAAACAGGAGTTGGGCAAGTCTTTTGCGATGAAAGACTTGGGCCCGGCTAGACAGATCCTATGAATGGAGATAACCCGTGACAGAAGCGGCAGGAAGCTTTAGCTGTCACAAGAGCGGTATATTGAGAAAGTCCTAGAGCGGTTCAATATGAATGTATGCGGCTCTGGTCAAGATCTCCGGATGGTCACTTCAGATTGAGCGACAGGCAGTGTCCCAGGACGAAGGCAGAGGTGGAAGAGATGCAGAAAATACCCTACGTGTCAGTTGTAGGAAGTTTGATGTATGCTATGGTGTGTACACGCCCAGACATAGCATATGGGGTTGGTGTTGTCAGCCGGTACCTTGCCAATCCTGACAAAGAGCATTGGGCAGCAGTGAAATGGATACTACGGTATCTAAGAGGCTCATCTAGGTTGAGCTTATACTATGGTGATGAAAAACCTGTGTTAGAGGGCTACACAAATGCAGATATGACAGGTGACATAGACTTCAGAAAGTCTACATCGGGGTTCATGTTCACATTTGCAGGGGGAGCGGTTTCTTGGCAGAGCAAGCTACAGAAGGTCGTAGCATTGTCGACGACAGAGGCCGAATACATTGTAGTCACAGAAGCATGTAAAGAGATGCTTTAAATGAAAAGGTTCCTACAGGAACTTAGCCTGAAGCAGGAGGAGCACGTGGTCTATTGCGATAGTCAGAGTGTTATACACTTGAGCAAGAATTCAAGTCAGCATTCCAAGTCGAAGCACATAGAGATTCGGTATCACTGGATCAGGGATACTTTGGAGCAGAAGGTGTTACAGCTTGAGAAAGTCCACACGGATGATAATGGGTCAGACATGATGACCAAGGCTTTGCTCAAGGGCAAGTTTGAGGTTTGTAAAAACCTGGCTGGCTTGAAGAAGGTGGATCCCTCCTGGGTCAAAAAGGGGGAGATTTTATGGGTGTTTTTGACCCATCTTCGACCGGTCGAGAGCTCTGCTCGACTGGTCAAAAGCTGGTGGTCGACCGGTCGAAGGTTCGAGTCGAGGACTTCGACTCAAAGTCCAGCGAGTAATTTTGTTATTTTTTACTGTAGATAGGACTGGTCGAAGGAATGTTCGACTGGTCGAAGGGGACCTACGATTGGTCGAAGGGATGTCTCGACTAGTCGAAGGTTACGCAGTTTGTTCCTCGATTTTGCGCGAAACTGCGGATTTGAGTCCTTTCGCAACAAGGATGCGGAAAGGAGTTTCCCAAAACTATAAAAAGGGTTGCCTAGGGTTTTTCTAGGTAGACACATATACAGCAAGAGGGTTTCCTAAAGCTTTACAAGGGATTTGCTAAAGGGTTTAGGGCTATCAAAGGTGAGAGAGAGGGAGAAAGAGAGAGAGGAAGCTTATAGAAGGGAGGTTCTGCTCGTGGAGGTTCTCTACTGTGCAATCTATATCTCAGCGCTTCTATGTCCTCGTAATCGGTTAGATCTCTCCGTTTTCTCTATTTCTCTTATTGTTTATCCACTCCTGCGTGAGTGAAGAAGATTGTAACGTTCTACTTCATAGTGGATTGTTGATCTGGACGAGATCCTGTGGTTTTTACCTCTTTTGAGGGTTTTCCACGTAAAAATCTCTTGTGTGGTGTGTGATTGATGCTTTGATTTATTTCATTGCTTTATTATCCATAAGTCTGGTTTGTTTCAGGAGGCTAGATCCTAAGGTTTGTGCAAGGCATCCCAACACACACGAGTTTGTGGCCACCACATTTGACATCTTTATGCACCCGCCCGTGTGAATTGTTATTATACACATACTTATTAACAAGATTTTTTTGTTGCTTCTATTGGACTTGTCTACCATCATTGCAAGCCCATATTTAGAATATCAATCCCACCATTCCAAATTTACCACCGTTGTCGTTATCCTTACAATTATGACTTTCGAGTTTGTGGAGTGCTAATGTCTCCAATAGTAGATGTCTTCCCCTCATAAGTATCACATCTCATTATAAAGACATGATTTCTCTCACTTCGTCCCTACATCCGTATGTACCACGTATGGTGAAGCCTAGTTTGTGTGAGTCTTTGTTGTATGTTCTCTCTTACATGTCTGGTCTCTATCAGGAGATACACCCCGTAGAGAGATATCTCATTAATTCGTCTTTTGTGGCATTCATTGGTGTAAGATTCATTGTAAAGGTGAGAGAGGTGTAAGCTTTATATTTTTGTTTCTCTTGTTTATAGTGAACGATAAATTTTTGTCGTTGCCCCGTGAAGTATGCATATTGTCGAATCTTATACGGTATTTTGCAAAAACGTTAATACTTTTTTTATATATATATAAACTAATTTTTTTAAATATAAGCAAGGAAATAAAATCAATACATTTTTTATAATGAGACAAAAATATGAAAAATATATTTCAATATCAGAAATGCTATTATCAAGAAAAAAAATGTTTCCTTGTATTTAGATGGATCAAACCACCATTTTCAATCCATCATTGAAAAATGCCAGGGCATTTTGGTACTGCTTGAGCAACAACGGTTAAAGAAGTCATGACACATGTCTTTAAGATACTTACAGTATACCAAGTTGAACCCACTGCTGGCATTTTCTCAGTCATATTAATGTATTTTTTAGAAAAGTTAAACCTATCTTATTTGCTTACTTTACACTTTCCGCCTACTTACAAGTTTATAAAACACGCGTAAAGTTTTGAGTTGCAAACACTTTACACTTAAAATGCTCATCAGGTGTAAAGTATTTACAACACATATTGTTTAGCTTTTAAGTTGTAAACTATATACGAATGAATAATTGTCTATAATTAGATATTTTGTAAAGTGTTTACAACTTGTAAATGAACATCCACATATTGACGGAGTTTGAGAGATAAATCCATATAAAATATTCAAATGACACGAAATTATTTTTTTTTATACCGGTCGTTGGGATAAATGCATTTTGATAAAGTTTGAGGGCAATCATTATGCTAAACTAAGTATTAAGTGGGCTACAAAAGTGAACATAACAATTAAAATACCCTTTTACGAGGAAAAATTACTAAATTTAAACTGTTAACCATAAACAATTTTAAAATTAATAGTAACAAAAAGATTTTAAACATATGCCTTCAGTAATCTAAGTGCAAAACAATTCTTAAAATGCAGTATTAAATAAATTTTTTTTAAAAAAAAAAAAAAAAAAAAAACCTAATCACATTGTAAAGTAGTTGAAAGCTTTTAACATTATACGGGTGAATGTTGTGAGATTCAAAAACTCCTCACATACATTTAGTGACAATTAATTTTTCCATTTGTTTTGTCTATTACAAACAACATATGATAATACGTAGAGACAAGACAATACACGAGAAAGAATTGCTTATAAATAAGATAACGCTTGATTTAAAAAATTGAAAGAACTCCCATTTATATCTCACTCTCCCCAAATAAAAGAGCTCTCTCTTAATCTCTCATGGAAGGTTCTTTGACTTATCTCAATCACACCCCACACCATTTACTTCATGCAAAGGTAAGCGCAAACAACAACAATAACATTGTTCGTAAAAAAATGGATAATCTCGACAGTTTCATAATCTAACTATTAAAACAGATTGTGATAACAAGGTTCGAAAAAAATGAACGAATGTGAAAACAAATAAACCCATATCATGAAACATAAATTTTTATATAACAAACCTTGAGAGCAGTAATAAGATATATATCTTTTAATTTGGTGGCAGTTGGTCTCTAAGAAGAGTGAAAGCGGGGAGTCGTTGGTCACTCGTGAAGCATAAATGGTTCATATATCATTGATTAGAGGCAGGCCGTAGGGAAGGTTGGTCGCAGCGGGGTTGTTGATGGGCTGGGTTGGCTACGTTAAGCTTTCGGGTTGAGCTTGGGCTAGAGGATCAGGATCAGGGTCCGGGCTTAAGCTTTAAATTTAGGCTCGTTTTTTAGTCAAGCTGAGCTTGGACTATGTACAGTGACCAGTCAGATTAGCCCCTCCAGGTTGTTTAGGGTTTTCATAGGCCATTTAAACAATTATCATTGTAGAAAATAAAAAATAAAACTCCCATGCCGGTACATGCATCCTCTCATCTTCCCATCTCTCACTCTTTCTAAATACAAAACAATTCTTAAAATGCAGTATTTAAAAATTAAAAAAAAAACTATGCTGAATTATTCTTTTCCAACGACATATGCCTAAATTTGGGCTTAATACTTAAAAAATATATATATATAATCATATTGTAAAGTAGCTGAAAGCCTTTAACATTATATTGGTGAATGTTGTGAGGTTCTTAAACTCCTCACACACCTTTACTGACAATTCAATTTTCCATTTGTTTTGTCTATTACAAGCAATATATGATAATATGTAGAGACAAGACAATATACGAGAAAGATTTTCCCATAAATAAGATAACGCTCGATTAAAAAATTGAAAGAGCTCCCATTTATGTCTCATTCTCCCCAAATAAAAGAGCTCCCTCTTTATCTCTCATGGGAGGTTCTTTGACTTATCTCAATCACACCCCATACCATCTACTTCATGCATATGTAAGTGCAAACAGGAACAATAACATCATTTGTAAAAAAAAAAGGATAATTTAAGTAGTTTCATAATCTAACTATTAAAACAATTTGTGGTAACAAGGTTTTTTAAAAAAAATTGAATGAATGTGAAAAGAAATAAACCCATATCATGAAACATAAAATTTTATATAACAAACCTTAAAAGCAGCAATAAGATCTCTTCTAATGGGAATATTACGCTCATCTGGTGGCAATTGGTCTCTGAAAAGTATGAAAGTAAGGAGTTGTTAGTCACCTGTGAAGCATAAATGGTTCATGTATCATCGATTGGAGGTAGGCTGTAGGGAAGGTTGGTGACAGTAGGGCTGTCATGGGTTGACTATGTTAGGCTTTCGGGTCGAGCCTGAGCTAGAGGATCAGGCTCGGGGCCTGGGCTCAAGCTTTAAATCCAAGCTCATTTGTTAGTCAAGCTGGGCTTGGACTATGTACAATGACTAGTCATATCAGCCCCTCCAGACTTGTAACGTCTTGGATTTTCACTGTTTTAAATTTTAAAAATCTTTAAAATTTTTTTTATCAATTAACTTATAATATCACTTAATGACCATTAATACTCAATGTTAGTTTATATAGGGGTGGTACCAGTGAAGAACCGCATAAGTCCGATTAATCAACCGTAGGAAGCCAACGAATCCGCCCAGATCTTGACTAATAGACTAAATCAATCCTGTTACTCCTTTAGCCTAAAATCGACGGTTCAGGGTAATCATGACCAAATCTTCACTTTCACTAGTTATAAATAGGTCATACTAGGAACATAGTTAATCCAAACCCTAATCATTGCCCACGAGAAATCTCAATACCTAATTCATTCCAGAAATACCCTGATTCTCCAAATAAGCTCTAGACCGCTCGTTGGTGGGTCACTAGTTCCAAAACTATAGAGAAATGTCTATCTCACTGGGCTTGTGGTCCATCGCGGACCATGAACCCAGTAAATGTCCAGAAGTCAATTATTCACATCGTCCCAGCGGCACTTGCAAAGTGCGGCTCACCCCAGCCCACTAGTCTCAGAATCTGACACTCTTAATTGAAACTGAGAAATAAGGCATTTCAGCCGTTGGATTTCTTCTAAATTTATTGTGAGAGTTTAATATATTTTTCTACGCCCGTCCACCAAATTTAGGACCCGATAGTGGCACGGTGACTGTTAATCGCGAATCAGACCCGTGCGACCAAACCCCATATCCGATCGTCCTCAAATTTTGCATGGCCCTTCATCGGGCCATGGAGCACCTATCTTGTAAGTTTTATGGCCAGAAGGCCACCAGAGCCACCCCAATCACCGAAATGGGCCCCTCAAGGCCATTTAAAGATCGGAACCGTATGCTCAAACCCCATACTCGATGGGAACGGATTGGCTACTCCCCCTAACACCAGCCCCGTGGCTGGTGGTCAGTGCTCTGTTGGCCCCAACATGATGTATCTGCTTCATCCATTCCGTTCATCCATTTTTATAGATCATTTTAGTAAAAAATACAAAAAAAGTGATAGGGATATAAATCTTAGGTGAGCCACACCACAGGACAAAAATAATCGACGGATATTCACAATTAAGATCCTCCTAAGGCCCACTGTACTGTTTATTTGACATCCAATCTTTTGATTTGGTCATAAAGACCCAGATGAAGGGAAAATATAAATATCAGCTTGATCCAAAACTTTTATAGCTCCTAAAATGTTTTTAATGGTCAAAATTTATTTAACACTTTTTCCTGTAATGTGGTCCACTTGAGATAGAGATATATTTCATTTTTTTAATCATATCATAAAATGATATATAAAAATAGATGGACGGCATGGATGACACACATACATCATGATGAGCCCCACAGAGCACCGACCACCAGCCAATGGCTGGTGTCAGGGGGAGTAGTCAATCCGTTCCCATACTCGATCATCCGTTTATTCCTAAACTTTGCATGACCTCTCATCAGGCTATGACGCACCTACACACCAAGTTTGGTAGCCAAAAGGGTGTTAAGGCCGCCCCAACACCAATAGGGAGTCCTAGTGGTCTATTTTAGAAATTTGTGAAAGCTTAGGGCCAAAGGGCCCAAGACTAGCAAATAAACCCTAACCCTTATCTCAGAACCCCCTCATTTCCTACAACCACCAAGGAGAAAAGGGAGAGCAAGATAGCAAGGAGGAGAGAAAGAGAGTGTGAAGGTGAGCAACGTGGACCCTAGATTGAGGTAGGGCCCAAGGAAATCGAACCCTACAACTCCCTACCTCTTCTCCAAGGATAAACCCTCCACCACGACTGCTCTTTTCGTCCGTTGATCGTCTAGGTAAATCCCTCATCCCTTCTTCTTGAAACTCATTGCTGAGAAGGGTTTGACATGGATCTCTAACATGCAAGGGCTTGCTTCAGGGATTCTGGCTGTTCGACCCCAAAATTCTCATTTCTAGGTCATCTTGCAAGCCTTTAACGATCCGAATGTGCGGACTATTGTTCTTAGGTGGCCTAGCACCAATTTTAGTACGAGCTTAATGATTTTGTTTGCTTGAATGTTATATTTGAAATTCTAAAGAAACCTTAGGAATTATATATTTGTTAGAATTGTATGGATGTGCATGCTTAGCTCTCAAATTTAGTGTTGATCTTGCCTCTCACATGATATTATGTATGGATGATAGTATGCTCATGTTTGCTTGATTCTTTTCCCTCATATGTGGTGCTTCATTGTGTGTATGATTTATTACCCTTGTGCTCATGATTTCTTAAGATGGAATAAGTGCTTAACTTCCTCACAAACCCGCCCGCCTGCATCTGCCCGCGCGACTCTGCCCACGCGCGCGTCGACCCCGCCCGACCTTTAGCGTGCTCGCGGGCCACGCCAGCCTCTCCAGCGTCCACGCGTGGCTCCCACCCATAAGTCCAGATAGTCTGCGGGACCCCGTCCGACCGGCGTGGGCCCCGCCCAGACCCAAAAATGGGCTCCTCCCCCTTTATGCCATGAAATTTCGAGTGGGGCCCATTCCTAATATACTTTAAAGACCCAAAATCCTTCATTCTTCCCATCTCACTCCTCTCCATTGCTTCTAAATCCCTAGAGAGAGAGAGAGCTCTCCTTCCACCCCTTTCCAAACCTCAACACACCTCTCCTCTCCCATTCTCAAGCCATTTCTTCAAAGAAACCCACCTCCTCTCTTCCACATTTCCCATTTCTTTTCATTCTCACATCTCTCATTCCCTCTCATCACCCCTCAAGAATCCATACACTCATCACTCTCACTTCCTAAAAACCCATCAAGCCCATTCTATTCTCATTTCCAAAAACCATCTCAAGTCCACCCACAAAACCCCTCCAATAAACCCACTTTCAAAACCCTTCCTTCAACAACTCCCACCTCTTCTTCCTCACTTCCAACCCACCTTCACTCATCCTCCTTTCCCATCTTCTTCTCCTTCACATTTTTCATCTCCAAATCCCTTCCCACTTCCCATTCCAATGAATCTATCCCAAACCCCATCCAAGAACTCATCCCCATTCTCAACCTCCATTCCCCAACTCCATTCTCATAAACCCATTCCCGCATTTCATTTTTCAACCATTCACTTTCAAAATCCACTCTTATACCCATTCTCAAGGCCCATTCACAAAAGTCACCTCCTTCTACTTCACCAAACCCCATTTCAATCCCTCTTTCACTCCCAACATCCACCAAGTTCATCCTCAACACTATCTCAAATCTCATTCTCAACTACATTCCTGAGGCCCACTCCTAGCTCCTAACTCAAGCTATTCTCAAAACCATCCCTAGGAACCTTTCTCCATCTCTTTCTTCATAATTCCGGTGATTTTTTCCTCGTGGGGAAGAAGAGATTGACCCCCACCGAGCCCGGACCGAGCCGAGGGAGGCGAAGCAAGCAAAATGCTAATCTAAAGGAGCAGGCAATCCCGGAAGTCCAATCCAGGCGAAGAAACGATTCTCAAAAGGCTCTTGCGATTCAAGCGTCCCAACCACCCGTTGAAGATGTGAGAAATTTTCTAGTGCGTCGTATCGCCTTCGAAGCCTCCGTAGAGGAGCATCTGTTCGATGAGTTTGCTATACTCGACCAGCTTATGAAGAAGGACTGGGGTCCAATATTCTATGGAGGTTCACAGGTAGACAAAGGGCGAGCTAGGGCTTTTTATGTGCGGATCAGAAACCCTCAATTCAAGCTCTTAGGTTTTGATCTTGTGGTGGGAAGTAAGAGGTTCCCATTCAGGGTAGCGGACATTTCAGGCGTACTTAGGGTGCTGCTAGGGGAGGTGCAGATTGAAGAAGAAAATTTGGACACGAGTCGAGCCCGCAATGACCGAACTCGCTTTTTATGCGGACGGGTTGCCCAATGGAGGCGTGAGGTCAGCCTGAACTCATCCAACTTGACCCCTGAGTATCAAGTGCTTCACCGCATTTGCACCCACAATGTCTATCTAAGGCTGAAGAACCGTACAAAGTACTCTCGTTATATGGTGAAGTTCTTATATCAAATAAGCTATGGAGCAGATGTGTGCCTCCCTAGTGTGGTACTCCACCAGATTGCGAGGGCCGCAAGGGCAACACGGAAGGACGTATGCCTCTCATTTGATCGTCTAGTCTGTCGATTAGCTCAACACTACGACGTGGGTGGATCGGATGGAAATTTTATACCAACCCAGATATTGGGAGATGATATGTTGAATAATATAAAGATAGGCCCAAAGCAGAGGCAAGCTCACATCAACCAATACGGGGATGCCAACGAAGGGGAAGAAGAGAGCGAAGAAAGCGACGAGAACGACAACGAGACTGAAGACGAGGGTGTAGCTGAGGGGGCCAAACGAGCTGAGGAAATTGAGGAAGTCAGTGGGGAGCCACCTGTCGTTCCAAATATATGCGAACGTTTGGATGCACTCAAGGTCGAGGTGGCAGAAATCAAGGAGAGTCAGGCGAGGATCGTAGAGAACCAGGCGAAGTAGAATAAGTGGAACAGGAAGATTTATCGGGCCATAAAGGCCCTGATCTGTTGCAGCAAGGGGGAGGAAGCACCTCCGTTCTTGTCTAGCTCGGAAGAATAACAATTTAACTCTACGAATAGCTAGTAGTTGCTTTATGTTAGTTAGGACTACATACATATAACGTAGGATAGCTAGGACCTTTGCTTAATTAGCTTGTAATTCTTTTACGTTTAACCTATCTAGTAATGCTTGAAATCCATGCTGTAACATGTATTTGGCCATACCTATGGCACTTCGAAAAATATCTTATCACCATGTGAATGCCTGTATGTATGGTTGTCTTACTGCACCCTTATTAGTGTTATTAGCACTTCAAACCACCAGGATACCTTAAAACTTTCGATCCTTCCTTCCCTGTTAAAAATGCATGAAACTAAAGCGTGGTTTGCTCATAGCCCACTAGTCATATGACCGAGACGATAACATAGAAATATGATCTTAAGCTATTAATTTTTTTTACTAGGATAATTGTTCGACCATAGGCATAGTGAAGGATTTATTAATCACTAATTTGGACATGAATTGAAACAAGAACTCTCTTAACAATGACTCGAATGACAACCTTAAAAATAGGAGATCTTAACCTTTCAATGATAGGAGATATTCCCTAAATAATTAGATTGATCGGACTACGGAATTACGAAAATATACACCTGCAAGCATTCGCGGCTTAACCTAATTCTCAATCCTGGGTGACAACCAATGGACTCACTGCTTGACCAAGCAGAAGACCAGGATCCATCAGGGTGAAGAAGGGATACAATGAGCCTTCTACCCTGGTCAGGTAGACAATTGACCTATCGGGTTCAAGCCCACTACAACCGTCTCTCCGTGTTAGTCGTACATTGAAAACAAATATTTTACTCTAGATAAAGGAAAATCGTCATCATGAATCTAAATATATAAAAATAAATAGATAATTAAATAAATTGTAGTAAACTATTAGGGAAAAAAATTAATTAAGGGGGGTAGACTAAAATGAGCCAGAGTGGTATAGATGGTATAAACTCTACATCGCATCTAAACTTGAAATCAACAAAACCTAGGCAAATGAAATAATGAAACTTTTACTTATTACCCTTAGGCAATTTCGGGGACGAAATTGTTTTAAGGGGGGTAGATTGTAACGTCCTGGATTTTCACTATTTTGGATTTTAAAAAATCCTTGAAATTTTTTTTATTAATTAACTTATAATATCACTTAATGACCATTAACACTCAATGTTAATTTATACAGGGGTGGTACCAGTGAAGAACTGCATAAGTCCGATTAATCAACCGTAGGAAGCCAACGAATCTGCCCGGATCTTGAGTAATAGACTAAATCAACCCCGTTACTCCTTTAGCCTAAAACCGAGGGTTCAGGGTAATCATGACCAAATCTCCACTTTCACTAATTATAAACAGGCCATACTAGGAACATAGTTAATCCAAACTCTAATCATTGCCCACGAGAAATCTCAATACCTAATTCATTCCAGAAATGCCCCGATTCTCCAAACAAGTTCTAGACCGCTAGTTGGTGGGCCACTAGTTCCAAAACTATAGAGAAATGTTTGTCTCACTGAGCTTGTGGTCCATCGCGGACCACGAACCCAGTAAACGTCCAGAAGTCAATTATTCACGCCGTCCCAGCGGCACTTATAAAGTGCGGCTCACCCCAGCCCACTAGTTTCAGAATCTGGCACTATTAATTAAAACTGAGATATAAGGTATTTCAGCCGTTGGATTTCTTCTAAATTTACAGTAGGGGTTTAATGTATTTTTTTACGCCCGTCTACCAAATCTGGGACCCGATTGTGGCACGGTGGCCGTTGATCGCGAATCGGACCCGTGCGACCAAACCCTATATCCGATCGTCCCCAAATTTTGCATAGTCCTTCATCAGGCCATGAAGCACCTATCCTGTAAGTTTCGTGGCCAGAGGTCCACCAGAGCCACCCCAATCACCGAAATGGGCCCCTCAGGGCCATTTAAGGTTCAGAACCGTATGCTTAAACCTCATACTCAATCATCCCTTTGTTCCTAAACTTTGCATGACCTCTCATCGGGCTATGAGGCACCTACACAGTAAGTTTGGTGGCCAGAATGGTGTTAGGGCCACCCCAACACTAATAGGGAGTCCTAGTGGTCTATTTTGAGAATTTGTGGAAGCTTGGGGCTAAAGAGTCCAAGTCTAGCAAATAAACCCTAACCCTTATCTCATAACCCCCTCATTTCCTACAACCACCAAGGAGAAAAGGGAGAGTAAGAGAGCAAGGAGGAGAGAAAGAGAGTGTGAAGGTGAGCAAGGTGGACCCTAGATCGAGGTGGGCCCCAAGGAAATCGAAACCTACAACTCCCTACCTCTTCTCCAAGGATAAACCCTCCACCACAACCGCTCTTTTTGTCCGTTGATCGTCTAGGTAAATCCTTCATTCATTATTCTTGAAACCCATGTGTTGAGAAGGGTTTGACATGAATCTCTAACATGCAAGGGCTTGCTTTAGGGATTCCAGTCGTTCGACCCCAAAATCCTCACTTATAGGTCGTCTTGCAAGCCTTCAATGATCTGAAAGTACGGACTATTGTTCTTAGGTGGCCTAATACAAATTTTAGTACGAGCTTAATGATTTTGTTTGCTGGGATGTTATATTTGAAATTATAGAGAAACCCTATGAATTATATGTTTGTTGGAATTGTATGGTTGTGTATGCTTAGCTCTCAAATTTAGTGTTGATCTTGCCTCTCATCCGATATTATGTATGGATGATAGTATGCTCATGTTTGCTTGATTCTTTTCCCTCATATGTGGTGCTTCATTGTGTGTATGATTTATTACCCCTGTGCTTATGATTTCTTAAGATGGAGGAAGTATTTAACTTCCTCACAAACCCACACACTCACACGCATCTTGTTTCTCGATAATGATTGTTTGCTTGGTAGGAGTATTCATTTTGTATGGTTGAGATGCATGAGAACATGGTATTAATATATTAGTTGATAACTTGTATACTTGGCATGTTATGAATCACCACCCAACCCTTGGGTTGGTCAGGAATACGAGGAGAGCGAAGGTGGTCCCGTTGGTAGGACCATCTTGAGGCTAAACTTATGGATTTGGGCGAGTGCGTGTGGGCGATAGTAGTTAGACTACATGGGTCGTTTGTACCCGATGTCATTCCGCCATGTGCTTGCATGAACTCACGTGGTCTAGCCTATTGTCTGACCAACTTTGTTTGTTAACCCTGTTTGCTCACATATGTATGGAACCTGGAGCACCCTACAATTCTAAGTGGCCCACCAATAACCGATTGCAACTGGTCCACAGCCTCGTGAGCCGGGTATGGTGGAATGTGATACTGTGTCCGAGCTGTCAGCGTACGCTGGGGTGTCGCGCCTCCTCGTAGTGACCTCGAGCTATCCCTTTCTCTCGGCACTCCTCACGTTCTTGAAGTTGGGGATGAGGAATACGACGGGATCACGGACCGCGGGGTCTTGGCGCTGGGGGGCATTGGCCTCCCAACTGTTTTAGGGCACTGATACGTGGGGTGTACCAGATTCTCCAACTTGCTGGATGAATGGACTTAACTAATAACTCGGCTAACACGATCATACTGCATCGCACTAGTTAGGATGACGACTCGAAAGTCGAGGTCGCTCTGAGGGAGTGTGGTCATACGCGATCGTTAGATGGAGTCGCTCGAGGGAGCGTCGTGGTGAGGGCATGCATCATATCATCCCGCATGCATGCATTTTAATAAGTGTTGCCAGGTGTTGATGATTGACTGCTTTTCATTAAATTCATATTATAATTGATGCCTGTTATAACTTGAGATTAATAGCACCCACTGAGTTGATCACTCACTTCCACTTTGGGATGGTGTTTTAAAACACCAATCAGACCCGTTCATAGATGCAGGTGACTCAGGGCTTGAGGAGCCTGGTGAGGCGAGCTTCGAGGAGGAGAACGAGCTGTCTTACTTCCAGTTGATGAACGGTTCTCCTCCAGCTTGAGAGGTGGCATTGGATTGCTGAGCAGTGGGCGCAGCCTTATTTTTTTTGAACATAGTATTCTTTTGTTACTTTTGTTGCGCAACGCCTTGTGCGACCCATTTATATTTTTGGACCTGTATATATGATAGATTTCTCTCATTTCAGTAGATTTGTGTGGTTGTGCTTCATGTTCCGAGAAATTCTAGGCTGCGCATTTAAACTTGATTAAACGCATTAATGAAAATCGGTTATAAGTGACACTCAGGAACTTGAGAGTCGAGTGTATGTACGACCCCCGATTTCCAGGGCATTACAAGATCGTTTAGGGTTTTCATAGGGGCATTTCGACGATTATCATCATAAAAAAAAAACTCTCATGCCGGTACATGCATCCTCTCATCCTCCCGTCTCTCTCTCCAAATACAGAACACTTCTTAAAATGCAATATTAAAAAAAAAAAATCTATGTCGAATTATTATTTTCCAACGACATGTGCCTAAAATTGGGCTTAATACTTAAAAAAATAAAAATAAAAAATCTAATCACATTGTAAAGTAGTTGAAAGCCTTTAACATTGTATTGGTGAAAGTTGTGAGATTCTTAAACTCCTCACACAAATTTAATGACAATTCAATTTTCCATTTGTTTAATGACAATTCAATTTTCCATTTGTTTTGTCTATTACAGGCAATATATGATAACACGTGAAGACAGGACAATACGCAAGAAAGATTTGCCTATAAATAAGATAATGCTTGATTAAAAAATTGAATCGACACCTTAATAAACGGGCCAAACAAAATTTGTCCCCAAATAAAAGAGGTCTCTCTTTAACATTTATGTCTCATTCTCCCCAAATAAAAGAGGTCTCTCTTTATCTTTCATGGAAGGTTCTTTGACTTATCCCAATCACACCCCATACCATCTACTTCATGCAGAGGTAAGTGCAAACAACAACAATAACATCGTTCATAAAAAAATGGATAATCCGAGCAATTTCATAATCCAACCATTAAAACAAACAGTGATAACAAGGTTTGAAAAAAATGAACGAATGTGAAAATAAATAAACCCATATCATGAAACTTAAAATTTTATATAACAAACCTTAAGAGTGGTAATAAGATCTCTCTTAAGGAGGCTATTACGCTCACTTGGCGGTAGTTAGTCTCTGAAAAGTGTGGAAGCGGGGAGTCGTTGGTCACTCGTGAAGCATAAATTTTCATATATCATCGATTGGAGGCAGGCCGTAGGGAAGGTTGGTCGCAATAGGGTTGTTAATGGGCTAGGTTGGCTATGGTAAGCTTTTGGGTGGAGCTTGGGCTAGAGGATCAGGCTCAGGCTCGGGCTCAACCAGGCTTGTTTGTTAGTCAAGTTGGGCTTTGACTATGTATAGTGACTAGTCAGATCAGCCCCTCCAGGCTGTTTAGGGTTTCCACAGGGTGTTTTGACAATTATCATCGTAAAAAATAAAACTCTCATACCGGTGCATGCATCCTCTCATCCTTCTATCTCTCGCATCCTTTCATCTCTCTCTCTCTCTCTTGCATCCTTCCATCTTGCATCGTAAAGCACATTGGGTTGGCAATTTGCAATTGGAGGTTGGTTGCAGTGGAGAGAGAGAGAGAGAGAGAGAGAGAGAGAGAGAGAGAGAGAGAGAGAGAGAGAGAGAGAGAGAGAGAGAGAGAGAGAATGGAGGTAAATGGCCTCTTAAGTGCATTTAAATGTGAGTAAGTGCATAAAAATGAAATGAATTGGGAGTGAATAAGCCTGCAAATGAAATAATCTATTACAAGAGATATTTGGAAGTAAATTGAGTGAGATGCCTTTTTGGGCTCATATGGAGAGTTGCACAAGTAAACAAAGGTCGCTACGCACATGTGGCACACTGATGATACTTCAAAACAATTTAATTATTGACTACATCACCAAGAGTAAACAAATAGGATGATCCGAATTGTTCAAAGGCTGCCCATCTAAATGGACAATTAAAAAACATTGGTAAGTTGCTTGTTTGTAATCCTTAAGTTTATCATCCACTTCGGACTTGAAAATCACTTTTTTTTTTTTGGCTTAGGATATATTTTAATGGGCTTATTATGATCATTTTGTCAAATACCATATATTTACATTAATTTAGAATATTAAAGTTGATTTGGAATATCATATATTCCTAAGAATATATTGAAAAATTCCAATACAATTTAATTACTTGCATTTATTCCCATTTGAATTGCAAACGCATTTCATTTACTTTCATGCAATTCATCTATCTCTAATTTTAATTTTCATTTATTTTCATTCATAACTGTAAAGCCGTCTTAAGCCAGTATTTGAAAAAAAGAAGAAGCCCTTATTTGAAATTAGAATACAAATAAACTAAAACATAAGATTTATTGTAGGTTGTAATATCTATACACCCTGCAAAGCTTTTTACATACAAATTTAGGCATCCAAATAACCCTGCAATCCCATCACTAATATAATCCCTCCGTAATTTACAGATTTTACAGGCATCCAATCGACACCTTAATAGACGGGCCAACCAAAATTTAGTCAATTACACGTTTAGGTGGCCCACATGATTGATGGGCCCGGTTCAACCCACGTAAACCGAGCCTACACACGTGCCGCCTTACCTCCTCCCATCCTAAAATGACCTAATTGACCTCTTGGCTGCAAAACCCGGGAGCGGATTAAATGAGACCCGGATCCACCGAGGTGGGTAGGATCCCCGACTGTGGAGCCCACTGTGATGTATGTGACTACATCCACTCCATCCATTCGTATGGAAAGATCATTATGGGGAATGATCAAAAAATTGAAGCAGATCCAAATCTCAGGTGGACCATAAAATAGGAAACAGTAGTAGTAATTGATGGTTAAAAACTTCTCAGGGTCACAAAAGCTCTGAATCAAGCTGATATTTATGTGGTCTCTTCATCCAGATCTTTGTGACCTTATCAACAGGTTGGATGGAAAATAAACATTCTGGTGGCCCATGAAGTTTTTAATGGTAGGGATTCAATCACTACTGTTTCATGTAGGATGGTCCACATAAGATTTGGATCTATTTAATTTTTGGGTTCATGCATTAAAATGAGATTTCAAAACGGTTGGACGGTGTGGATTTAAGGCACATACATCACTGTAAGCCCCACAGTTAGGGGTTCCACCCACCTGGGTGGATCCAGGGTCGCACCTAATCCGCTCCCGCCAAACCCCGGGGCCGCGCCTTTTTTTATCCCTCTTTCCTGAAAATTCTCCTTGCTAGGGTTTTCGTATCATTCACCGAGAGAGAGAGAGAGAGAGAGAGAGAGAGAGCATTAGCAGCCATGGCGACGACCAGAGTACAGAGGATCATGACCCAGCCCATTGTACTGAAAAGACAGTCTCCTTTCATTTTTATATTTCTCCTTTCATGCGTTATCTCTTTTTTCTATTTCTAATTTTCCCTTTTCGTGTATTTCTCGTATTTGCAGAATCTAATTTTCCGGTTTCTCCAGAGCGTAAGTCACATACATTTCTTATTCCCTCTCTCTCCATTCATGTATTTATGTATGTGCATGCGCGTATGTATGTATGCGTGTCTGTGTGTGTGCATGTGTGTGTATGCATGTGATTATGTATATATTTATGCACATATGGACGTATGTGTGTATGTATGCATTTGTGTGCGTATATATGTATGCACATATGGATTCAGTGATTCCAGAGGCATGGGAGGATCCCGTACCTCCATGTCATTCCCCCCCACGTGGCATACACTGACTAGATCCGGATCGGTCATTTTACTGGTTAAACGGTGGATGAGTGATGGTTCAAAAAATAGATGTGGATTGCATCCAACATGGTAATGACGTGCCGTCAATGAAAAAACATTACGTGCGCGTGTCAGTTGTGGGGCCCACAATAAGAAGGGAGTAATTGTCGTTTCGTGAAGTGAAATCTTTACTTTTCACTGTGGGCCCCACACATGATGCGCGCACATGGTGCTTTTTCATTGGTAGCATGTCATCACTAAATGGGGTGTGTGCTGGCACCTGTTGGACGCAATCCGCATCCCCAAAAAAACCATGCTGTTTGGAAAATCCTAACATTTTAATAGGTGGCATACGACTGGACAAGGAAAGACAAGAGTTGGCAATGGATCACATAAACATTCAATGAGAAAGGCCCATTTCTTAGATGTCTAGGAGAGTCCAATCAAAGCAAAAAATTTCATTTGTGGTCAATCAATGTTGGAAGCCGCTAAATGTTTGGTTCCGATCGTTGATTCATCATAGACACGTACCTTGGGTACGGTATAAATGATTTGGAAGCATGAAACTGTGCCTCTGATGGCACCGGTTCACCTTCTTAGGCAATATACACAAACTTTTGTTCATCTATCTCACTTCGTTAATTTTTTTTTTTTTTCCTGCTATCAACCATAAAATGTGTTTTTCTTTTCGCATTTCATTTTGTGTCCATTTTGGGTTTCTACAGAAAGCTCGCATTCAGATTTGGCTCTTTGAGCAGAAGGATATGAGGATCGAAGGCCGTATAATTGTAAGTTTTCGCTTTTTTTAGAGGAGTTCTGTTCTAAATAAAAAAAACTCCATAAGATACAGAGAATGTTAAAAAAGTGTTGCAATCCCCATTTAAGGGCCTATTTGGTCGTGTTGGGGTTCATGCCTTGGGTTTTTATGTTTCTTGGAGAATGTTAGGCCCTATTTGGCAGATGCTTAAAAATGAGTTGATCTTATTTTAGTTAACAATAATTATGTATTAGAAAGTTTGATCTCTAATACGTTATGAGTTCATTTTAACAGTACTTATTAATAAATAATTATTATTAACTAAAATGAGATGAACTCATTTTTAGGTGTCCACCAGCATGAGCCTTAGAGCTGACATGGTATTTCTTGGGGAATGATTAAATTTTGTTTAGTTCATTAGTTGACACTCTGGGACACTTGGAAAAATCTTAAATGGTTTTTCATTCCTTATCTAAAATTTGGGGCTCTTTTTTCTTCAAGGGAAAACTAAGGAACTAAAAAGTGTGAACCAAACTTGTTTTTTGTAAAAGCCAGGAAATTTCTAAGTTGATAAATATAGAAACCAGCAACCAAATGCTCTTTAGAAATACATGGGCGCTAACGAAGTGGTTAGTAAATTAATGCCACATTTGGCTTGGATCATGGGAAAAATAATTTGTTCTTTTTGGATTTGACCCTTTGTAGAATTTCCAATGAGAAAATTAATTTAGCGAGCTCCTACTCTTAGTAGAATTTCCATAAATCATGAGATGATGCTCGTGTGGAATTGTGGATACAAAAGAGCTCTTTACTTTTGGGATTTTTTCGTCCTGGTAGAATTTTCAAAAATCATGTGACAGTGCTCATGTGCATATGAAAGAGCCATTTCTTTCCTATACAACACAAAAGTGCCCCATTCCATGATTTTGGGAATTCTACTAAGAGTACAAAATCCAAAATCACAATTTTTTTCAGAGTAGAAATTCCAAAATCACAAATTTGTTGTTCTCTACACCTTGAAATGGCCATATCCAAACACAACCTAATATATATATATATATATACAATGTTTGAATTGTCGACGAGAAATCGATAATATCGGCGATATTATCGGTGTCGCTGAACCGGCGATACCGAAACCCCAAGTTTTCGTTTCTCTTCCAAATATCGACGAAATATCGGCGATATTTTCGATTTTATCGAAAAAATAGCTATCGTTCTCCTTATTATTGAAAAAAAATTGAAATAAATACAAAAAAATATATAAAAAAAAGATCTCTTACCTTCTTTTTCTCCCGATCTACCCGCGGAAGTGGATTTCGGCTACATTTAGTAGGCAAATCGCTGTTGATAGCTCTGAATTATCCGAGATAAGAAAACCCTTTTAAAAAACCCTTTTGTTTTCTTCAAAGAAAGAGATTTGAAAGAAAACTTGATTTCACCGAGATTTACGGAGATTTCGGTTCGGATTTGAAAAAGAAAAAGACAAATTTCTGGAAAGATTTTTTACTGTGGATGAGATTGATTGCGATTTTCCGGAGAAGAGGAGAGAATTTCGTAAAAACGAAATCTCTCTCGCGTCCGGGAGGGGATTAGCCACTGAGGGGTTGAGATATTTGCAGGTTGAGTCGCGAGACTACCTACTGAAGTGACGTCGGCAAGTTCCGTGGGCCCCACCATGATGTATGTTTTGCATCCACACCTTCCATCCATTTGGAGAGATCATTTTAGGACAACATCCAAAGAACGAGTTAAATCCAAAGCTCCAGTGGACCCCAACACAGAAAACAGTGGGACAGTGACACCCACCGTTAAAAACTTCTAGAGGCCACAAAAGTTTTAGATCAAGCTGATATTTGTGTTTTCCCTTATTTAATATCTTTTTTAACTTTTGAACAGGCTGGATTTCAAATAAACGTTATGATGGGCCTTAGGATAGTTTCAACGGTGGGAATTACTCTCCCCGCTGTTTTCTTTGGTGGGGTCCACAAAAGATTTTTATTTGATTCATTCTTTGGTTCATACCCTAAAATGATATCTAAAAATGGATGGACGGTGTGGATATAACATATACATCATAATGGGGCCACATAACTTGGTGACGTCACTTCATTAGCCGACCGGCTACTCAACTTGTTAGTACCCACCTAATCCGTGACCTCTCACACCCGCTGTATTGCTGCTGTATACATAAGCAAGTTCCGTGAGTCTGATATCAGGTATTTGTTATATCAAAACCGTCCATCAATTTGGCGAGCTCTTTTAAGGCTTGAGACGAAAAGTAAAACAGATCTAACTATCAAGTGGACCACACCGCAAAAAGCAGTGGGAGATTGAACGTCTACCATTGAAACCCTTTTTGAGGTCACAGAAGTTTTAGATCAATATGAAATTTGTTTTTATTCTTCAATTAAGGTCTTTGTGACCTTATGAACCGATTGGATGGAAAATAAACGTTATGGTGGGCCCTACAAATTTTTAACGGTAAAAATCATTATCTCTGCTCCTATTTGTGGTGTGGTCCAAATGATCTTTGGACATGATTCGTTTTTGGATAATGCTCTAAAATGATCTCTAAAAATAGATGAACGATGTAGATATAATAAATACATCACTGTGCGGCCCATGTAACTTTGATCTCCTTTGAACCGTTCGTACAACTCGGAGCTCAAGCAGCATCAGTGCACGTCTTTGCACTACACGAACCTGCAATAGCTATCTAGCTGGTGTGTGGTACACCAGCCAATCCGCTGCTAGTTTTAAGGTAATGGAACGCACTTTCAATTTAATGGTGGGATTTAATAGATGTTGTTCCCTTTGATGTGGTCTACTTGAGATTTGGAACTACCTCATTTTTTGGACCATGTACTAAAATAATATGCTAAAATGGATTAATGGAGTTGATTTCTCGCATATATCATGGTGGGCCCACGGAACACTCCAGTAGCCACCTTTATATTCAATGCATCATAAAACACATGGGAGACGGTGGGTACCACAAAGTCCTTACACCACCTGGAAGACTTGATTTGGCTAGTGACCTTGCCACTATCAAGATGGCTAGTGGTTGGTGCTATGTGGGCCTAATACGATGTATTTATTTGATCCATACTGTCCATTAATTTTTTCAGATCATTTTAGATCTTGATCCAAAACATCAGGCATATATAACTCTCAGGTGGACCACACCACAAGAAATAGTAGCAATTGAATGTCCACTATTAAAAACCTCCCAAGGTTCAATGTAATGTTTATTTGACATCCAACCTGTTAATTAGGTTATACAAACTAGTTTGATACAAAATTTATGGCCCTTGAGAAGTTTTTAATGGTGTGCATTCAATCAACACTGTCCTGTGATGTGGTTCACTTGAGATTTGGATCTATCTAATTTTTGAGCTTATACCATAAAATGATATGGAAAATTGAATGGATGCGTCAATATGTCAAACAAGTGCCATATCCAAGCCATCAATCACCAAGTACACCAATATATAGATTCCATGTCCCAAAAAATGTGTACTTTTTTAGTTCATTAACTTTTACATGTCCTAATTATTATATGTTAACTGCATTTATATTATATGAACTCATTTTGATTACAATTGGAGCGATTTCTTGTGGCAGCATATGCTTTTTGGGTCCCATTAAATGAAAACTTATTATTTAATGTATTTTTTTTGTAATTTTTTTATTCCTAAATATGCAAATATGTGTATTTAGGCATGCCCTGAAGTTTTACTGAAAAATTCCATCATTTTCCCCATTATTCGTCATTTTTTTTTGCATTTCCAGTTATCGGCGATATTATCGGTGATAACGATAATATATCTTTATCTCTAGTCGAAACTTGTAGCGATACCGACAACTCGAACATCTATATATATATATATATATATATATATATATATATAGAGAGAGAGAGAGAGAGAGAGAGAGAGAGAGAGAGAGAGAGAGAGAGAGAGAGAGAGTCATGCTCGCTTGCGTACCTATGCACGTGTGCACCTTTGCACACGTGTCATGGGCGTCTAATCCGAACGGTCCATGTGATGCGGAATCCCATGAAACCCACCCTGATCTAAAATTTTGGTGGGCCATAACAAAGAGAAATGCAAATCAAGGGAGGAAACTGTTTTCATTTTTCATGGCCCACCAAAGTTTTGGATCAAAGTAAAAATTGGACCCGAGGGGTCTCATGAGGTGCTGCTTCATGTGGACCGTTCAGATTTTGGAGTCATATCACGTATGATGAGTTCTCAAAAAAGTTCGCACGAGTTCCGTGCGAACTGGTGCGCAGCTGAGCATTCGGCTATATATTTATATATTTTTGATGGATATTGCCAACCTAATATTTTAGAATCATTAACAATTTATACACTCTTTTTTCATAGGGTTACGCTTACAATACCGAACTCACAGTCAAACAATTCATTTTACCACTAACAACTCTTAATTACATACTAACAAAAAGGAAAAAAAAAGTTGAAAAACAAGTTACATAGATTGCTCTAACTTTCAATTTTCATTTGTAAAATAGCGCTTTAACTTTCAATTTTCATTTGTAAAACAAATAAAAAGTACTGAAAAGTTACAATTACAAGGACAAATGCGAAGTCATTATCTATAACAAGTGAAAAACAAACTACTAAGTAATGTAAGATCTACATCTCTTTCCCTACACCTGTAGCAGCGACCACATTGTCATGCCACTGCCTGCTTGCTCTCTCTAGTATAGCCATACATTCTGCCATAGATTTGGTCAATGCCAGCATTGGATTTCCCCTCCTTTTTTCTATTGAAGTCGTTGCCAATTGCAGTCTTTTTCTCAAGTTCTATTGTGGCAATTGAATTGACTATCCCCCTATGGCTTCAACCTTTTGGCAGAGGGGATCCGTGTGATAATTTCCAATGCAATGGAAAGTGATTTTGTGATTTCTGCATCTTATTGTAATTTGCAAACAGTACACATTAATGAAGCATCAATAAAGGAAGCCAAAAACCTCATCTACATATTGATATTCTATAAAGCACTGTTGAGCTTAAAGGTAGCTTTGCCAAAAAAAAGCTTGACTGTTGGTTTCAGCTGGAGGGTATCCTTAATGGCTTTGCTTAATGTATGCATTGCAGACCGCCTTCCAAATCAATGAGAAACCTATTAGTAGAGGGATTTAAGAAGAAGTTGAAGCCACACAAAAGAGAATATTAATAGAGGCAGCATTACTCTCAATATGCCTGCTTTGGTCAGTCTACCCATATGCTTCCTTGATTATCATAACAGGATGTGGTGGAACCGTAGTTCCACAAACCTTCTACCAAGGTGCTTCTCTACTTAAAACCCATGCTTCCAAATCATGCTCCTATTCTCACCTAGTAAGATTTCACACATATTAATCTTTTTGAAACAGATGCTTCTTCAATCCCACACCCAAATCCACTCCTACTTCTCTACATACTCTGTGTGAATGTAGGTGGAATACAAGTTACAAATGATTTGGAATGAACCTTTATGTGAGATGGTAGGAGATCAGGTCATAAATCCATGTACTTAAGTCAAGGGATCTCCAATTCTCCATAAATCTAAAAGGAGCTTTGGAGTAGGGTGGGGCAATCAGAGTGATCGAGACCTTATTGGCTTAGTGGTTGTGCCAATGATATTGGTTCCTTCAAATGACTGCAATGTCCATTTTGATACTTAGATACTTGGACGAGGGTAAGGATAAGGGACCCCCTTCCCAAAATTTTTGATATAGATTTATTGAGACTTTGATCTCTAGAGTTGTCCTTTTTTTCGTTTTAAGTTTGATCATGCCAATTGGGCAACAAATTCAACTTGTGATATTGTTAGCGAATTATTTAACACGATTATACTCATGAGTGACCAATCCTTTTCGTATCCATATCCCGACAATTTGGATTTTAGGGATCTACCAGACTTGATCCTTGCCATACCCATATTGTTGGTGTTGTGCCTAGGAAAACCAATGTGCTCACTAATCTACTGGCTTTGTGGATGTGATGGGATTAATCTCAGCTGTAGATCTTGACCACCATGGGTCCTTTTGGACATGCGTGATATTCTTGGACTATATCTAGTGTCGCCTTAAACTTGTTATCACATGGGTTATGTGAGGTTTAAATCATTTAGTCCTTGGGAACTTGAGATTGGACACAATGGTCATTGATTGGGGTGAGTTGTGTTTCATGGATCTTAATAACCTGATGTTCCATGACCTGCACAAATGCTTAGGACACATGTGGACATCAATTTTTGAGATGTACGGCCATCCTGTGTGAGGGGACTGACTTGGGTCAGGATGGAAGGTCTCTACCATCGGGAGTTGACTTGGTGTCGGTTATGCCTTGCCCTTACTCTACATAAGAGTGTGAGTGGTCTATGGATATAGGATCCTAGTGTGCACCTTTGGATACTTACATTAGAAAGATCGGGCCCATTAGCTTGGACTATGATCATTGCGATCATAGACTTGATGTTACATGAAAAGTAATATGAATTTTAGACCTGAGGACATGTAATGGGTTGCGATCTTGACTGGGTGGCTTGGCTCACTTTACAAGGTCATTGCATGGCCATTGAAAGTGGGTGACACTTGGTTTGTCCATTAAGAGTCATTGATTCTTGCACAAGCTTAACATGAGATCCACTAGGTTTACTATGGGACTTGCTTTATGTTAAATCTATTAGATCAGGGAATTATCAAGTTGTTATCATAGGGCCTTGCATTTAAAAGGTTTTAATCGACTTTATGAAGGTTTTAACTGCTAAAGTTTTGTTTTTACCTTTAAAAATGGTTTTATTGGACTTGATTATGACTTGATGACCCATCTATGATGGTCCACCGCTTGATCGATATGGGATCATGATTTATGGTGGATGGCCATGATAGTGGAGGGATTAGATAACAAGTGCATGCATGCATGTGGTGGATCAATGGACTTCTCTCATAGTAGGGTATAAAGAAGTCTATAGGGTGGCAAAGTACTATATGATGTACACCCTTGAAACCCTAGCTTCCTCCCTATTTAAGATCCTATTGCAGAGAGGAGAGTGCATCCAAGAGAGAGAATCTCAAGACGTCCCCTCCTCTTGGGCGTAAAGAGCAGAGAGAGGAGCGAGAGGTGTGTTTGGTGGTTTCTTCCATCGGTTCTTCATCTCCATCCTCCCTTCAGGCGTCCAGACGCATGGGTCCACTTGGGTGGACAAAGTGCGCCGATCTTGGCCCCTACTAGAGATACAGATGTTGGGATTCTCCATCTCCTCTAATTGCAATAGATTGGTGAGAGATTCCTTCGCTCATGAGATCAGCATTGGCATTCTACATCAACTGAATCGTTTACGCGATTGATCGTGAAGAGGTAAGATATAAACCGTTCTCTTTTGGTTATTGATCTTTGTGGAAATTTGACATTATTACATCGGGAATCCAATTGGGAACATGATCATTTGGAATGGATTTATGAAAAGCCTACCAACTCGCTGCATTAATCGGGTTGAAATCCATTGCATACTTGTGCCTGTACTTAAGTGATGGGTTCAACGGAGAACTCATAGAGGATAATGTACTGGGTTTGAACTATGGTTCAAAGGAGTGGTTTTCATGTCTTCGGCTGTCAAAGCTTTGATTGCTTGAATATCTTTAGCACCATCGTTGTCTTCGAGAAGCCAAGTTTCTTCCATATTATCTCTCACTCATGCATATGAAAGTATCAAGGGTGCCAACATTATGGCATTCTATGATATTACTGGTGTGTGGCTTAAGAAACCAAAGTGTCTTGTGATAGCATTGGTGGGAGGGCCTCATAACTAGCGAGCCCTATTTTGAGGCATGAGAACCCACTTCCAAAAGAGCTTCCTACTTCAATGGTTGCACCTATAAGGGATCAATTTTCATCAATGCAGATCGGGTTTTGACATGACAATAGTGATGTAAGCGGAAGGCGTAGTCGTACCTGTGGCATGACCTAGAGGGGGCTACACACGTTGTGTTCTTACCCGTGATTGTGTTGAGAAGTTCATCAAGAGCAGGCGTACCTGTGTCATGAGGTGGATGGGGCTGCACATGTTGTGTTCTCACCTGTGACTGTGTTGAAAATTTCATCAAGAGCAGCTCTCAGTGCATCATTTGCAAGCTTATAGGCTTTAATTTAGTTAGTTTAGAACGCAAAATAGATAAATATATGAGTTTTATTTTTATTTTTATTTTTACAGCTGCAGTGAGTTAGGGGATCGAACAGGTGTATAGCTATCAACATGAGGCGATATTGGGGGTTATGTTTCCTCACTGGGCAAGCCACTCCCTCTCATGACTATCTTAGGCATAGACGATGAAGCAACCCCGAATGTAGAACAAAACTCAGGATGCAGTTGTTCCCTAGAAGCAGGAACTGGTGGTCGTGTTTCTTGTATGTGTGCATTGGTGTCACGTAGAGGTCATTTTCTTCATGGTGATGTCGAATACAGGCACTATTGGTGGACCAACTTGGTTATCATGTCTTCACTTGACATCAGCTGAAAGGAACCGAAGGGATCATCTGATTCTTTCACCTCTATATTTAGAAGTGGGCAATCATGTCATTTAGGGCCCATTTGGATCTTAAGTTGCTTAAGATAAGTTACTTATGCCACAAGTAACTTATCTTAGTTTCTACTTATTAAGAAGATAAGTATGTTTGGTAAACAACCTACTTATCAGCTTCTCCTCTCTTTCGTCTCTCCTATGCCCCTCTTCAACAACTAATGAAAAATTAACTGAAGTGATTAAGTACTTTTAAGTAAAAAAGTTACTTATAACTAATCATAAACCAAACTTACTTATCTGAAATAAGTTACTTCTCTGCTGCTGCAAGTAGAAAAAGTAACTTATTTGGTGGTATCCAAACGGGCCCTTAGGGTGTGTCGTTTGTCACCACTCGATTCTTTCAAATGCGATGATCTTCTCGTGGGGTGCCTCTTGTTGATGCAACTGTTTTCTTATAGTCACGTTGCTTTACTCTTCAAGGGGACAAGATGCCAAGAAGATATCATCAGCTTGTAGTCTTGGTGTTGACTGGGTTTGTCACAATGACCACTAGGAGACCTTGATTCCCATATGGACCGGTCGGATAACTACTAGCAAGGGGCTTCTGCTGCTGTCACATCCCCTTTGCAGGGGATGACAATGAGGGCTCAATGATGTTCAACACTATCGTATTGGTAGGGAAAACTGTATGCAAGCTGTCCTCATGCATCCAACTTTGCATGCATCTAGGAGTAATAATCCATGGAGTGCTGACCATCATGCCTCTTGCTAGGGATAATATATGACATTCATTTAAGCCATCAGGCGTGATCGGTGAATGCTTCAGAAATGAGCACATGCTACCATATACCATCTCAAGTACCACTTGGTCATACCCGAATTGCTGAGTTATTCGATGCAGTCGATAAGGGATGCGGTTTCATATATCCGAATTTGGTAGAGGGTGGGAATCATATTAGCGCACAAGGCCATAACAAACGACATGAACATTTTCAACTCCTTTGAAGTATCTGATGGAACTCTCTCACTAATGTCTTCTTCCAGGCAATCTTTTAAATATTGATGATATTGGCCTATATATCCCACGGGGATATACGAAACACACATGTAGTGTCGATGTATCCCACATGTTTGATCCGGTGAGCATTTTCAATTTTTTGTCCCATTTTTGTTTTTGTTGAAATTATGTAAAATCAGTGTCAAATGGTTACAAATCTATTGTTTCTTCATGTTTTGCATGAAAAATCAGAGTTGGAGCTTTGATTTCGATATCCATTGGTTGTTCATGTTCTTCATGTTTTTTTGTTTCAAAAATTTCCTTCAACTAGCTTTCAATCAAGACTCATTTTGAAGTATTTAGGAGTATTTGATGAAATGATCATCACATACACTCTAATTTCAAATTTTGAGTGTAGGGGATCCGATTTGGAAAATTCAAAATTTCCTCAATTTCTCCCAAATTGCTTGGAATGTTGCACTCTAAACATGAAATCAAGCATGTATGAGGGCTGATTTACTTATTTCTTAAGTCCTTGTCAATTTTCGGAAAATAAAAATATTATTTAATTAAAAATTATTAAAATATTATTATTTTTTAATTTTCCCTTCAATCAACTGTCAATTGAGACTAATTTCAAAGAATTTAGGAGTGTTTGATGAAATGATAATCACATACACTTTAAATGTTATGCATTGAATTTGAATATAGCATCAGTTCAGTTAGACAATGCATAGCTTAAGACCCTATACAAAGGAAACCTATATGTGTACTTCTTTTTTGAGATGTTATGATCTAAAAGTGTGTATTAAGGTCTTTCTTAATAATCCCTGAAGTTTCATTGAGAAATTCAATCAATTTCCCAATGTTTCCCCATGTTTCCTAAAAAGTGCAATAAATTACCCGATACAAACGATACATCCTGTGCAATAACTTATACGTATCTGTATCCCGAGGATGCGATACGTAACGCCATACCGATATTCTGAACACTGCCGTGGGGGTTGTGTGCAAGTTGGCTATTAAGAGGGCACATGGTAACATTGATTGAGAGTTCCTGGATTATATGTTCTGTAGGATTGTTTATGGGCAAAAAAAGAGATGGTGGATCTAGGAGTGCGTTCAATCAACTTCGTTTTCGGTCTTTGACAATGGCTACCCGTTAGGTTACTTTAAGACTTTGAGAGGCATTTGCTAGGGCGATCAACTATCGTTGTTCCTATTTGTTGTAGTTGCAGAAGTGCTTAGCAGGATGCTTCACAAATGTCAACAAATTAGTTTATTCCACGGCTTTGAAGTGGTGGAATTAGGCAATTAGATCTCTCACTTGCAGTTTGCAGGCGATCCCATTCTTTTTTGCAAGGCAAATGAGACTGGTTGATAATATGTGGAAAATTGTGAGGTGCTTCGAAGTAGTCTTGGGCTTGAAGGTCAACGTGGCTAAAAGCGAAATGCGGGGCCTCTTGGCATCTTATGATGAGGTAGCAAGGCTTGCGGAAGTGTTTGGATGTGGGGTTGGTTCCTTCCCATTGACATATTTGGGCCTTTCGTTGTGCATCGGTAAGCTCACTAAGCACGTGTGGGATTAAGTGTTAGAGTGGGTTGAGAGGAAACTTTTGAGATGGAATAGTTGTTCTCTCTCTTTGAGAGGTCGTTTGATGCTTATCAAAGCAGTGTTCTCGAACATGCCCCTTTACTTCATGTCTCTATTCAGGTGCCCTCGGCAGGTTCTGCAGAGATTGGAAAAACTAAGGTGCAATTTCTTATAGAGCAGGGTGGAAGGCACATATATTTCATCTCATGAAGTGCGAAGAGGTTTGCTTACTGATTGACGAGTGAGGATCAGTTCTAAGGATTTTGGATTCTATGAATTTGTTGTTGCTTCGAAAGTGGATATGGAGATTCATTGTGGAAGGAAGGCCGTGGAAGGAAACGATTGCTAGTAAGCATGGCACCCAGGATAGGGCATGGCGGGTCATGGATTCATCTTGGTATAAGGCTTCGGGCTTGTGGAAAGCTATTTACTTGGTGGCCTTAAATTTATGGAAGGTGTGCCTTTCTCAATTGGTGATGGGAGATGCATTCGATTCTAGGAGGGATTCTTGGTCGGGAGGGAGAACTTTTCAAGAAGAGTTCCCAATGCTAGCCAATCTCTCCCCAGAGAGGAAAATAACAGGGGATTGGTGCTTTTCCTTGATAGGTGGAGTGGTAGTGTACTGGTGTGGTCTCCACATTGTAGGGCCCTTGGAAACGACGAAGTAGAAGACTTCATAAGCCTTCTTGAAAGACTAAAAAGCATTAATCTTAAGATGGGGAAAGGCGATGCTCTGGTTTGGCATCCTCATAGGTTAGGCAAAATTTTGGTGCGTTCCTTCTACAAGTTGGCCAGGAAGCATAGTCTGAGTGCATCGAGTTGTAATTATTTATTTTGGTACTACGGAGCTCCTCCTAAGGTGATTGCGTTTGTTTGGTTGGTGGGTAGGAAGAAGGTGCTCTTAGTTGACAATCTCATTAAAAGAGCTATGACCATCCCTAACATATCTATTATGTGTATGAACGATGCTAAGGTGGTCGATCATCTCTTCATTCATTGTCATTTTGCTAGGAAGGTGTGGGATAGTTTCTTTTCCCTCCTACATATGCATTGCGTGGTGCCAAAAACTATTGAGACATTCATATCAGTGTGGCATTGGGGTGGGAGTCTGGAAGGCGGTTTGGAGGATGGTCTTGATGGAGGTTCATGGGCCATTTGGGGAGAACGAAATGGCCGGTGTTTCGATAATAGAAGTGATTTTGTGTATGGGGTTGTTAGAAAGGCTACGATCTGTGCATCTAATTGGATCTTTTACTTAAAGAAGGTAG
Source organism: Magnolia changhungtana (assembly GCA_030180095.1). Classification (NCBI taxonomy): domain Eukaryota; kingdom Viridiplantae; phylum Streptophyta; class Magnoliopsida; order Magnoliales; family Magnoliaceae; genus Magnolia; species Magnolia changhungtana. Next base: position 1,288,828 of record JASAUF010000547.1, on the reverse strand, counting down.
ATGTTTGTAATGTCCTACGCTTGTTAGGGTTGTAATTTTCCATCTTAGTTTTGCTAAGTCGGGTTTTCACAATAAAATTTCATTAATTCTCAAAAAAAAAAAAAAAAAACCGTCATGGGATCTCATGGTCTACTGCTTTTGATATTTTTGGGTGGTCTGGAGAGGGTATTTGGCCTCAACTTGATGTGGTCCTTGAATAGGATAGTCCACAGCCAAGATTTTTGTTTTTGTTTTTTAGTTTTCCAGCATGCCTTTTTGCGTCATTGCTTATAATTCAAACCTACTTGGATGAGCACGGGAAATAGTTGCTTTGCTTGCAGGCCTTTGGGCCATTTGGGGGGGGAGAGAAATAGTCGCTGCTTTAGAAATTGTAGCTACCCTTCTAGTGTGATAGCTAAGAAGTTTTTTTTTGTTCCCCGCTTCTAAGGGAGTGGGAGCCTTGAGCTTTGTGGGTGCTGGTTGGTCAGCAGTTTTTTAAATTTATTTTTATTCTTCTCTTTTGTTTTTGGGCCTTTGTGCCTTCTGAATAAATTTAATTATCTTCTGAAAAAAAAATGCAAACCTACTTAGATGAGCACCCTGGACATTTTCTCACACTTACAACAAAGTGAGCCCCCGAAAAAAAATTAGTTAAGATGTCAAGAAATTGTAATATCTAATGTAATAGGCATTCATATAACACGTAATAATGCCGCAAACATGTATTTTATAATTTTTGTGGCTAAATGTTTGCTAAGCCATGCATACGTAGCCCTGCCCATCTACATGCCATTAAACATGCCAATTTGGCACACATGTGATGGATCTGATATTTTCATTAGGTGGGCCACACTATTTAGGAATTAGGAAAGTTAGGCTGTTTCATTCCTCATGTGGGCCACAATGTATAAATCCAATGAGTATCTAAAAAAAAAAAAATTAATTTTTGCTATCCATTTTTTTGTACATTGTGGCCCACCTACAGTGTTAACTGGCACGATTCTTGAAACAGGAGATATAATATTGTGACCAACCTAATTATAAGTTTAGACTGTGCACATATATAGCATACTGGCAAGTGTGATGGTGTGTAGATGGGGTCATGGGAAGACCATACCCATGTGTGGGGTTAGCGTTTCTCTTAAGAGGATAACTTCATAATGAAACAAAGAGGGATAAAAAATACTTTTATGGGTGCTCTATTTAAAAAAAAAAAACTTCTATGGGCACTAAAAGAATACTCGCTTCTTATACTCGCACCGACTTCCCACTTCTAATTACCATGATAGACTGTTCTAAATCTCTGTTTCGTAGTATATATATATATATATATATATATATATATATATATATATATATATATATATATATATATATATATATATATTTGTCACGAGTTGAAAAGAAGTCTGCTGAATGGGCGAAAGGTTTTTAAGGACGAATTCCTAGGGAGTCAATTGCAATTTTGGTTTGGATTGTGAACGTTGCAATCTAACAATATTGTAATATTATTTAATTTATGCACATAAGCAATTACATAAATTCAAAAGGAAATTGATGCAATTGGATGCTGTAGGAAGTAGTTTTGTAGCCAAAATAGTGGATTTAAAGCAAACAGTTGCAATCAACAGATCTGGATCTAAATCCACAATAAAACTACATGCAGTTGCAACATAAACAGTATTTGCTGCTTCAATGCTAAACTTACGCAACTGAAAATGCTGGGTTGCATCTGGAGTTTGTTCGATGTAGGCAGTGCTGCAGATCTTGGGCTTACAAATGAGTTCTGGCGCAAATAATCCTTTTGAAAACCTTCACAAATGCAACAGAATTAAAAGGTAGTTAACTAGGTAATTGTTCTTCCAATCCAGCGTATTCCGCTACTAGCTCCAATGTCATCTCACCAGAAAGTTTCCATTGCATGAAAAGAAAGAAGAAACTTCCATTCACTTTTGGATAATCATCAATCTCAATTAGACACTTGTTTCATGGTCCAGAGTCTTCAATAGATCTCTATTCAAAGAAATCCTCCGAATGTTGGACGTTTCTAATTTCAGACCTAAAAAACATCCTAAATCAATAGGGATTGACATCTAGATGGAAATTAAACAACCAAATAAATAATTCAAATCATGATGGATATTTACAAAATACCTTGCATATGAGCTGTTTATACAATCAGCCCATGCATAGAGGTATTTCATGGTTCCAAATAGCGGTCAAGAGACGACCGTATCATAAGTATCTGGGATTTATTGTTATCGTATTATCCACTCCATTATGTGATATTGGGGCTAATTGGCCTGTTACAAAAACAAAGGCTGCATTGGTTCGCATCGGTGGCAATATGACCATAAAAGGCTCCATTTTGAAAATTTTATTTTCATTCTCATGTTTTTCCAATTATTTCTTCAGTTCAACCATGGAGGAAGCTTAGAAACTCATTTTTATACTAAACATGGGCTTTTTTTTGAGGATCAAAACATAAGATTTGCATAGGATTTGATGAAACGAAACCAAATGGACCAAAAAGAAGAGGTATTTCTTCTTTTTTGTTCCTCTTCTTTTTGTCATATTTTGGGAAAATCCGAAAGAAGGGGTATTTCATCGTCCTTGTTTTTGGTTTGATATTTATTGACTTTCAATATCTCAACAAACAAACAACATTCTTATCAAACAATGTTCTGAATTCTGATACAACATTGAATAAATATTAAAAACAAAAAAAGACGATAGAATATGGTGTTTTACATTTTTTGCTCATTTTTCAAGATTTTATTATTATTATTATTGTTATTATTATTTTTGAGAAAACCCGGTCGATACGGGTCTGATATGTTACCACATGCACTATATTGTTTCATTTTTCAGTCCGTCCGATATGCCCCCAGTACTGAAATTCAAAAGGAATAATTGTAAACTCCTCTCTCTAAACACCCATTTTGGCAGCCTACTGAACAAAGTTGAATATCACTAATGGTATACCGGACTGGCTCATTGGGGCATTGTTGGGCGCCAAGATTCAACATCTTTTACTTCTTCCTTGCTTCCCCACATCTTTGCAATCATCATTCATATATGCAAGCATGCACACATGTGAGCATCCATGTAGGTGTAAGATGTGTTCTCTTCAGGAGGCGGAGATCATGCGTATGAACCAAGCCTTGCATGCATTTAAGCCTAAAATTCCCAAATTAACTCTAACCTAGGACCCAGTGCATTATGAGGGTGTTTTGTTGATTTTACATCCAAGACAAATTTCTTGTGATTAAAAAAAGGTTTGTGTGTTATCTTGGGGTGTTTGAGGACCTTCTATTCAAAAGGATTTTCTGAATTCGAATCCTAGGGCCCCATATCATCAATTTAGCGATCAAGTGTATTTTGGTCATTTTCCATCAAAATAGAGCTCAATTATGGATACCTCTTCTTTAGGGTATGATTGTTCAGTGTCCATAACCGAGCTCTATTTTGATGGTAGACGACCAAAGTACCCTTGATTGCTAGGTCAAGTGATGATGTTGGGCCTTAGGATTGGAATTTTGGAACTTCCTTTTGAATACAAGGTCCTCAAACACCCCGGAATACACACAGAAGCCTTGTTTATCATAAGAAAAATGTCTTGGATTGTTATCAAAATAAATATCAACATACTTGTGACGGACACAGGTGAAAGTGAAGGATTGTTATGAATTTCTGGGAGGAGCCTTTGAAATTTTATGTGATCGTCTTGTCCCACTCAAACTGAAAGTGAAATTTTATAGGATAAGCCATAAGAGTAGCCATGCTTTATGGGACAAAATGTTGGGCAGGATGATAGCTGAAATGAAGAAGTTGAGGTGGATGAGTGGCAAGACAAGGAAGGATAGAATTAGAAATGAATGCATTTGAGGGAACTTAGGAGCTGCGCCAATAGGTAATAAGATGAGGGAATGTAGACTTAGATGGTTTGTTCATGTACAGCAGAGACCAAGAACTGTGACTGTTAGGAGTGATTTGGTACAAGTTGAAGGCTCTAAAAGGGCAATGAGGAGGCCCAGAAGGATGTGGCTGGAGGTAGTAAGAAAAGACCTGATGACGTATGTTCTAACTGAAGTTATGGTCCTTGATTGAGTGGAATGACAGAACAGGATTCGTGTGGCTGTCCCCAATTAATTGGGATTAGGCTTAGATAATGGCGATGAGCCACGGTATGGAATATCTCATCGAAGAAACTTAAATGAAGAGAAAACCAGAGATAGATTGGAGTCTGCAATGAATCTGTAAAACAGAAGGGACGCACATCTAAAACCTTGGGGGCGCTTTTACAATTGTTCTTATTCAAAACCTTGGGTAGTTTGGTAGTACTTGATAATGCAGAGGGGTATTTCTGAAAATTCAGAAGACCCCTGCAATCTCTTCCAAACCATATGGGCTTCTTTTTTTATTTTTTAAATTTATAGATGGGTAATCAAATTTTATGAAAAACCCTCCAACGGGAGCATTGAATCATAACAAGCACACCGAAACAAAACGTATGGGCTAGTTGGGCCCCACCTGACCCCTTTGCCACATGCATGGTCAAGTGGGGCCACTCTGACTCCTATTTGGGTACTTGACTTTATGTATTTAGGCACAGGACTAGTCAAAATCAATAAAATGCCCATTTATTCACAGTCATACACACGAAAATTGTATTCATAATTTCGAAGATATCTGCGGCTACAATCTCATGTATCTTGAGTATCCTATTGAAGTATAAGACATTGTTTGTTTATCTAGATTTTTAAACCATGAAGTTTGATGCAATGGTTTCTTGTGGACTGTAGGGTTTTGATGAGTACATGAATTTGGTTCTTGATGATGCCGACGAAGTCAATGTCAAGAAAAACACTAGAAAGCCATTGGGTGGGTTACAGCATACAATACTATCTCTTACTGCCCTCCGCTTTTTCTCCTGTTTTTAGCCAAAGTTCTGAAAGTATTTCTCGTAATTGTCTTCTTTTTTCTGTCTTTCAGGGAGGATTCTTTTGAAAGGGGACAACATAACGCTGATGATGAACACGTAAGTGGACTGTGGAAACTTTCATTCGATCATATATCGGTTTTCCTTCTTTCTTTTGTTTATTTGTTTTTCAGAAAGCTTATGTGACCCTTTTCTGGGTTTCCCTTTTCTTTTTCAGGGGAAAATGATGATCTTCGCTCTGGTGGGGATTTTGTATTGTGTGGAGGTGAGTGCAGTCTGGCTCGTTATAAAATACATAGAAGTCTGAGATTGTCTACTCATAAATTGCAATGACTGTTCGAATTATCCTGGATATCGCTTGCTGATTCTTGATGCATCTTAGTGATGATTATAATGCTCAGATCTTAGGTACCATCTTGTGTGGGGATTTTATTTTGTTTTGGTTATTTTACCATTCATGGGGTGGTTCAGCTTGGTTTCTTTGTGCCATTCCTATGCACCTCCGTGTGCAGTGCAGGTATCTGAGCCATGCATTAGGAGGGTCACACCTTGTAGATAATCAGGTCCACACATCAGGAGGGCCGCTTATAATGGTTTGAGAATGATTGCCAACAATCCACATAAAACCTGCCTGATGTTTGTAACTTGTTCACCTTGGCTGTTATAGTGGTGGTACTTATGAACAGTTTGGAATCTTGCAGGCGACCCCATTGGCTGAAGCCATTGCAGGACCCGTGCAAATCATAGCGGATCACATCGTTCCGAGCCTGGATCCGATTGGGATTGCTAAAATACGTTGTTTCCGAGCCACTCATCTTTTCCATGTGGGGGTTTGTAGGGCCCAGACTTTGCTCCTAAACTCAGCCTCCAGGCTGGAAATCTAGGCCTGGGAGACCAAGGAATGGAAGGTTTAAAGGCACTAGGAAGCCATTTCCATTCCCGATGTACCCGTGGTTTAAAAGCACTCTTGGAAGTTGGATCTATGATCATATTTCAATGAGCAAAGTTATTTATATTGATGACTCACTGAGGATAGATATCATTTCAATCTTTCTATTATTGGGTTGGTGCTGGTTTGGCTCGGCCTTGTAGGGTCGGGGCCAAGGCCTTCTTGGCTCAAATGCGGCTAGGGCAAGGGCTTACGGCACTAGGGCCAATCCAACCCCGAACCTAGCCCTACCCATTGCCACCCCTAGATGCTAATGTTAAATGAGTTAGCGAAAGCCAGGGGAACTTGTTAGTCTCTTACACAGACTGACCTCAAGCTGTGGGGCTAACAGTGATGTTTATGTTCTAGTCAGTTCTTTCATCCCTTTTACCAGCTCATTTTAGGATATGAGGGAGATCCAAAACTCAAGTGGGCCACACCAGAAGAAACAATTGGGGATGGAAATGATTGTAGGGTTCAAGGTGATGTTCATATGCCATCCACCCCATTCATAAGGTTGTTCCCATCTTCTGTCTCATCGAAAACTTCTATGACCCCAAGAAGATTTCAATGATGGCTATGCTATCCCCACTGGTGTTGCTCACTTCGGTTTTCGACCTCAATGTTTGAGCTCGTGTTCGAAACAGATGGACAGAATGGTATAATACAAAAATCATGGTGGGCCCCACAGTTGGGTTTATGGGATATTCCTGTAACCCCTGTTGCAGGCAAGTCTTGTTGGATTGAAGGCCGGCTTATAAATCTAGGGCCTAGACCCAACCCACAGGCTGGAGCCGCGGCCCAGGACAACCCTGTCCAAACCATTTCCACCCAAGCTAGCACTGATTTGATACGATTCTTTAATTAAAAATCCTAGTGAGTGGGCTACATGAGTTGTAGAATGACCATTATGCTCCCTTCCAATCCTGTCAGCCATGTTGTTTTGGTGGATGATGACATACATGTTATCATTGAAGCTGAGAAATTAGTGAAAGATTAGTTGAAACCTGCTACAAAACTGGCTGTCCATCATAGGTTACAAGGAGGTGGCAAGTGGCCCACTAAAGAACAGTGCCAAATTGTGCTTTTGGTTTATTTGTCTATGGATATTGGCATCCTCATTCGATGTATTCGAATCCAATTGCAACTTTCCTAACTTGATTGAAGTGGCCCACCATGGATGAGAGGGCCACTTGTGTTGCTTGTATGTGTGATGAAAGGTTCCAACATAATCTATAGTCCTTTTTAGTTAATTATAGCAAAAATCTGGTTTAAAGAAAAGGATTCTCCCCACTAATCTATTCAAGATATGTTTGTTAAAATGATTTTATTTCTTATAAAATCTGTACGTAGAACCACCTAAATCATGGTGGTAATCCCACTATTAATTTCAAATTACCCAATGGATTTGTTTAGAGAGGTGGGATCCAGTGGTATTGGTGCTGGGCTGTTGTGGGGCCCATGCTATGTGTGCATGACATCCTACCCGTCCTTCAGATGCATCCCCCTAGCTAGAGATGGACAGTCCTGGGCAGGGGCTCTGTGGGGCCCATCATGATGTATGTGTTTTTATCCACGCTGTTCATTCAGTCTGAAAGATCATTTTACAGCATGAGCTCAAAAAGGTGGCAGATTGAAGGCTCAAGTGAACCACACCACAAGAAGCATATGGGATTGAATGGTTACCGTTGAAACCTTCCTAGGGCCCACCGTGATGTTTATTTTCCATCCAACCTGTTCATTAGGTCACATGTACCTGGATGTAGAGAAAACATAAATAACAGCTTGAACGAAAACTTCTGTCGCCCTCAAGAAATTTTCAACGGTAGGCATTCAATCTCCACTGCTTCTTGCAGTGTGGTCCACTTGATCCTTCGATCTGCCTCCTTTTTGGGCTGATGCCCCAAAATGATATTTTAAAATGGATGGATGGTGTGGATAAAACACATACATCACAGTGGGTCCCATAGAGCCCTACCAGGACCGGTCTCTAGCTAGGTCCCGGTGGGGGTAGTACCCAATCCGCGTCCCAAAAAATGGGGCCGAGCCAAACCGTGGGTTAGGCCAAAAATCAGGCAGTTATGTAACTGAAGGGGGCCCCAGTGCAAATCAAGGATGGGTGTACCCTACCAATTGTTTCACTGTGCTGTGGCCCACCTGATTTATGTATTAAGCTGATTTTCAGGCCCTAGACTTAACAAGAGGCGATACATCGGACGGACGGCCTGGATGTCGTTCAAACATTGTGTGGGTCCCACAACAGCCTATTAGAAACACTACTTGCCACTGCACATGTTGAGAGCCTCACACACGCAGATGTGGGACACTCGTGCGATATGGCACCCGTTCTTCAAGCGGCCTTGGATGACTGTCCTAGCCTAAATTAGACTGGCCACATGTACGTTGACTGTGGACCGTTGGTTAGCCTTCATTTTTTTAATTTAAAATAGCAGTCGCTTACCTGAAAAGTGGATTGGGCAGTTTTCAGGCTGAAGAACGCTCGCAGCGGGGCGTCCATGATCAACAGACTGGATTTTGCACACGTGTGACATGTAGTCACGTGGGTAGCACTTGTATTTATGCGCGTGCGAATCCACAGCCACAAAGGAACCTGCTTTTTGTCTGATGTGATCAGAATCAGATGGTTATGGCCATATCGGCATAGGTTGGAGCTTAAAAAGGAAAAAGCCATTGGCATGTGAGCATTTGGAACCAACGGCCACGGAAGCAACGGCCCATTTATTCGTTGAGATATTTATGTGATGCATGGCCTGGATTTTTCCATATTGTGTACGGCTTTATAAATCTGACAAGTGGGCCCCCTTGATTTTGTAATCTGGGCCGTTGGTCTGTCGAGTTCCACTGTGGATGAAGACTGCCCCTAAAATCTCCCAGATTAGAATATATCAGCGATCAAGCTAGGACCTTAAAAAAAAAAGAGTATGGGGTTTTTTATACTCTTCTTAAACATCTATTTGTGGGCCACAAATCGATAAGGTAATATTGTTAAAATGAAGATCTTATAATTCAGATAAACGGTCTAGATTAGCATACCAATGGCCATTTTAGGAATCTAAGAATCGTGTGTACGGTGCAAAGATGCACCCCACGTGTATCATACAATCCTCTTATTCGATAAGGTAAGAAACTGAGGAATATTTGGAACCATGATCTGAGGCTTATGTTTAGTGAGGAATTGTATGCTATATAAGTCCTATGATTCCGTATACGGTGGTGGGCCCATCAGTGGATAGGTGGAACTTCCAAAAAAAAATAATAATAATAATAAAAAACTGAAGGGCTTAGATCAGCCGCCTATGAATAGAAGGTCCTGTGAATAGAAGGTTATGAAAAAAACTGATGTAGAGAGAGATTGGAAGATCCTAACCCTTAGATCAGCCGCCTATGAATAGAAGGTTATGAAAAAAACTGAAGCCATATTCGACAATCAGAGGACACAGGCCAAAGATTGAAGGGCTGGGATCTTATTACAGAATACATTTCTTGGGTATCATCCATCCATGGTGGGACCTTCAATATAATGGTCTGGATCACTGAACCATGGGCTCGAGGTCCACATTTTTGAAGGCCTAGAACCCAATAGTTCTCTACTAATGCAGGTGGACCCCGGGCTCTGATTAGTCGGATCTGATCAGACTACGATTGGATCTGTTCGCTCATTGGGGCCTACTTTGGACCGTTCGTGGTGCAAAAATTAAGTCAATGGGGGTGATCCTAACCGTCTGATCAGTGAGATCCGTCCGCCTATCCATCACGGAGGCGGATTTCCTACAACACTTTGTTGGGAGCCCTTGCATGAAAGTTCTGTGTGCCCGTCGTGATGTCTGTTTGACATCTACTCCGTACATCATGTGTAACATATCGTTTTAGATCAGAAACCTGAAAATCAGCTATATATAAAACTCAAGCGGGCCACACCACAGAGAAAGTGGAGAGGGGACCAATGTCATTGAGACCTTGGGCCCACCAAAGCTTCGGATCATGATGATATTTGTGTTTTACCATAATCCAGGTAGGGTTCACCTTACGAATGGTTTGGATGACGAAAAAAATATCATGGTGGGCCCCCGGAAGTTTTCAACAGTGGATTTCCCCATCGCCGCTGTTCCCTGCGGTGTGGCCCACTTGAGATTTATACCACCCTGATTTTTGGGCTCACACCAGAACATGAGCTGGTGAAAATGATGGACGAATTAGATGTCAGGCAGATATTACTGTGGGGCCCGCGGAGCATTTTGTTGCTCGGACTGCCTACAACAAGCGCTGCAGAAAATCACCGTCCATCTCTTGCGCCGCCATACATATCTTGATTAGTCGCACCAGATGTACGGTGGCGATGGATGGGGCACAACTTGAGTGTCATAGAAAAGGCACCGAGAGAAAGTCCACTAGTCTGTTATTATCCCTTTCCTACGTTTGTCCTCCAGCATATGCACGTACGTACGTACGTTGCGAATCCTACGTGGAGGTGGGGTCTACACGACGTAAAGCGCCACGTTGGCAGTGCGTTTCTATCTGCTTGGGTGGTGGGGTGCGATGTAAGAAACGGGTGCGTCGGCTTGCACGGAAATTCCTCGATAGGGGTAGAAGTGGCAGGCAAGGCATAAAGCAAAGCACTGGCCCGCCCCGAATATACGATGCCCGGGTCCACTTTTCGTTGGTCATGATGACTTTTGAAACACCTGAGCCAATGGCTCAAGCCTAGCCCCGCTCTAGCCGATCAAGATTTCGGACCCCGGCTAGGACGGACTCGGTCCTGGGAGGAGCTCTTTGGGGCCCACCGTAATGTATTTGTTTTATCCACGCCGTCCATCCATTTTTTCAGATCATTTTAGTTTATGAACTCCAGAACGAGGCAGGCCAAAGCTCAAGTGTACCACACAACAAGAAACACTGGAGATTGAATGACAACCGTTGAAAGCTTCTTGGGGGCCACAGAAGTTTTTGATCATGCTGATATTTATTTTTTTAACTTCATCCAGGTGACTTAATGAATAGGTTGGATGGCAAACAAACATAAAGGTGGGGCCTAGTAATTTTTCAACAGTGGTGCCATTATCAGCACTTCTTCCTGTGGTGTGGCCCACTTGAGCTTTTAATCTGACTTATTTTTTGTATAAATTCTTAAAATGATATTTTAAAATGGATGGACGGTTTGGATAAAACACATAGATCACGATGGACCCCACAAAGCCCCTCCCAGGATCGAGTCGGTCCTGCCACGGGTAGGGCGCAATCCGCCAATCCGCTTCCCCAGATTTCCGAGATAGAGACAGTCAGTTTTACTGTACGCACGAGTGTTAATGTGGAAAATGTGCATGAGATCTGGGTCGTTTATCAGGTTTAATAACAGTGGATGAGCCGTGGATTGAGAATCAGCTGGATCCGTTCATCAGATGGGCCACGCGTATAAAAAATGGAGGCTAAGTTGTCCAATGGTCCACATGTGATGTACCTGTGTGGCCCACATGGTTACTGGGATAGCCTGATTTTTGGGCCACGGTAACGAACAGCTACGTATTACCAGATGAGAAGCTGGGATCTCATACCCATGCAACTTTGGCACGTGCGAGGAGAGTAAGATCCAGATATGAATGCTCGAGAGACTAACCATATGCTCGTGCTGGGGTTAATGTAAGACCGTATCACGAAATGATCGTGTGTTTAACATGGTATATGAAATTAATTGAGGTTTAATACGACGGTTCTATAGCTGTCCAAGTTGGGTCATGTTCCGTGATCCAAACCGTTGATCTGATGCTATACATGACTGAAGATGTATTCTTTGAAAATCTTAAATATTGAAAGATCCTACACCTTCGATCAATGACCCAAACAACAAAATGTCAAGTAGACGGTCCATACATCCTAATATAATTGTTTTTTTCTGGGTCTCCGATCCAAGGTAAGGCCCATCTTATAAACGGTTCATGTCACCAACCATGACCCGGATCCAACGGCTATACTCATGACACATATCATATAACACATCCGCGTGTTTGTTTTCACGTGAAACTCTCAACGTTGGAGACAGCAAGATCTTACCATAATCACCTTTTGATCTTATTATGTAACCAGCACAGACCAGTGGTGGGCCACACCATCATGATGTGATCCCTTCATGTTGACTGGATTTTCGTTCGCTCCGATTCTTATCACCGTTCGATCTTGATGGAACGGTGTCCAGATTCACACAGATAATTTCTTGGCGATAAGATGCGAGCCAAATCACATACAGTTCACCTGCTTTAAGATGGAGCTGTTGGGCCCCACATCCTCTCACCGTCTATTTTGATTGAATGTGGATGGGATTCCCTCGTTTTTCACACCTGATCATTTGCCTGCTACAGTCTGAAATCCGACGAACAGCACGTGCTGTGGTGTTGCAACACACCCACCGTACACGTGGCACTCTGGCTTTCATCAATGCCATTCCGGACTGTCCATTCCAGTCCATTCCTGCGAGGACAGATTGGAGATGTGAATAATCGCACACGCAACAATGTAGAACGAGCGTGCCAGATCGGGGCCGATCATTAGGTGATATTGACTTCTCAGGATGGCAGCAAGCGGACGGTAAAGAACGAAAATGACAGTGGTCCCTACTCAATAGAAAAAATGCGGATGATTGGACAGCTGGGATTACTGAATTTATTACAGTTCTTGAAGTGTGGGAGATCTATCCTACGGCTCACCCGATCGACGATCCACATTAGTCGGTAACCCTACACGCGTGTACGAGGCATACGAATCTACAAACCCAAGGGTGCAACATTCAAGCAGTTCCGACCGTTAGATGTTCATTCCCAAAAAATTCAATCTATTCCACTCGAAAGGTGGGCCACGATATTGGAAACAGGTGGACGGATTAAAATAATCTGCCAGCTTCTTTACTAGCCGTACATTTTAAAAAACAAATATCCCACCTTAGAAGTGAATCCAGGGCATCTAAAATGGTGGAACCCTCTGATGGATGGATCGGATGTTGTCTTTTGTGCAATGCTGGCGCATGCTGTGACGTGCACAAGAGCTCCCTTGTACACACGTGTGGGCCTAGATAAACGCGTTCCTCGCGTCTGGAAACTGGCAGCGGGACGTGCGCATCAACGCCCCTTGCGTATTGTAGGCAGCGATTGCCGAGCTGACGTGGCAAAGGAAGACAGCTCAGCTCCATTGCCATGCAGCTTAGCAGCCTGTAACATTCTGCTATGCTAACTGCCTCTACGCGGGCCATTGCATCCTATACGCGGGTTTTCAGGTCTGACAAGTGGAGCCTATGCCTAGTAAATCCAGACCATTGGTCTAATGCTTCTCTCCATCGATAATGACTGTATGAGATTATCTCAGATTGGAGGATCCTATCCATCAATATTTGGACCTTTAAAAGATGAATATGGACGGCTGATGTATTCCTCTCATTAACTTATTTATAGGCCACAAATAGAAACATTAAGATTATTGGACATGATCCATCATGCTGAGATGCGACGTACCAGTGGTTTAGATTAACAATGGGTGGGGCCCACTTGTCTAATCTGGAAACGCGTGCATACCGTGCAAAGCGTATCTTACAATTCCTGTAGTGGGAAATGCGATGTGCACTAGTGATAGTGCGCCTCGCTACTGTAGAAGCCGTCATGCGTGCCTGCACGAGAGATCCAAGCCATTGAAAACGTGGGCCCCGGTCATATAGATCGTTGGATCTAAGAATTAGACTGGTCCGATCATTTTCTAAGTCATTTTTAACCATCCATCCGTTCATATACTCGCGGTTCATCGGACGAGTGGACCAGCCTGTTTTCTTGAAGTAGAGAATTTACAAGGTGAGCCATGAATAAGGTGGGCAAGATCAGACTCGACCCAAACTGAAAGCTAGGATCGGGTCGGATCAACTAAATCCACTAGGATTCGAAGCCGGACCAAGTCGAGTCACGTAGCAACTCGATCCGGTCGTATCCGGAATCCGATCCGGTTAGATCTAATCTGATCTGAAACTTAATTTGATCCGGAATCGAGTACTATAAAGTTTTTTTTTTTTTTTTAAACCTTTACCTTTCATCTACACGAACCCTATCTAGACTCGAGTTGGCGCCGCATTGAACTCGATCCAAATGCAGGCCGGTTAGCAGCTCAGCACCCTATCTTCAACGGTCATCCTTGTTCATTAATCAAGTAGGTTATATATATATATATATATATATATATATATATATATATATATATATATATATATATCGAATCAAGTTCGAGTCACGCAGTTGGCAAAATTGGATCGAGACAAGTTAGACCTAAATTGGTCCGATCGACTCGATGCCGACCTCTAAAGGTGAGGCCCACCTAACACGTTGGATATCTTGATGTTGGGCACACTAGCGAAATGGAATAAAATCATTTAAAACATACTTAAATAATCAACGAAAAATCATTTAAAACATACTTAAATAATCAACGAAAGCGATGCTTTCTCCGAAGGATGTGGGTTGATGTCATGATGCTTTGTTCTCTAGGGATCATGGCTGGTGTTCTTTTTTAGAACAATTTTTTTGTACTCTGGTAGGGTGTGGTTGTTGATACGCATGCACTCAGGAATTCTATAATTGGGACACGTGTAAATCATTTAAACCGTCCAGTTTGTGTGGCCAAATTTAGATGGGTCATGAACATGTAATTACACTGTAGTGATGGCCGTCTGACCGGATATACAAAGGACGGTGAAATGATAAAGATGCAACAGTAGGAATTCGACAAAACATATGTAACCATTAATCATGGATTAGGGGCATCTAACCAATATGGTTTAGGGTTAGTGGGTCCACTGATTGGACGGTTTAGCTGAGAACTTGAGGGATTAGGATAGAGGAGACCAGGGTGATAGTTCACCACCATTTTTGGGGAACGGATGGGCTACCCCCCTGCCACTAGCTACTAGTGGTCGGTGCTCTGTGGGCCCCACCATGATGTATTTGTTTCATCCATGCAGTTCATCCATTTTTAAAGATCATTTTAATAATCGATACCAAAAATGACAAGGATATAAATCTCAGATCGACCACACCACAGGAAAACAATAGTGATTGGATATCCACCATTAAAATCCTCCTAAGGCCCACTGCACGGGTTATTTGACATCCAATCTATTGATTAGGTCATAAAGACCTAGATGAAGGGAAAAAAATCAGCTTGATCAAAACTTTTATGGGCCCCAAAAAGTTTTTAATGGTCCATCGTTCATTCAAAATTGTTTCCTGTAGTGTGGTCCACTTGAGATTTTGATATACCTCATTTTTGGTCTCGTATCCTAAAATGATCTATAAAATTTTATAGATGGACAGCATGGATGAAACAAATACATAATAGAGAGACCCACAGAGAACCGACCACCAGCCATTGGATGGTGGCAGGGAGAGTAGCCAATCCGTTTCGCATTTTTGAAGTTGTGGTGTCTTACCAATGCGGCGAACATGTACTACAATCTGGAGGACGCGGACTTCCTGCGAAAGCCTTTCGCAGGAAGTTCCTGCGAAAGAATGCTGTGTAGGGCCCACCACCATGTTTTTGAGAAATGTACTCCGTTCATCCGTTTGGTGAGCTCATTTTAGAAAAATCGACCAAAAACGAAGTGGATCCAAAACTAAAGTGGGCCACACGAGGGGGAAAATTAGGGAAAGAATCCAAAACTAAAGTGGGCCACAATCTGGACGACCCAAATTGTGGGCCCCATTTTGGATGGAGCGTATTAGGCGTTGAATAATCTTAACCGTCCGATTTTGCTCGTCAAGTGTGGGCTGCTTACGATTCTATTTTCAGCAGTCCATTTGATAGCCAGCGGTTGGATGGCGAGGATTTTTAGGCTATGTGAGCCCTAAAATTTAAACGCATCTGCGTTGTCCTGCACGTTTGCCACGTGGTAATGGACGAATGGATGAGATACCGCAACTTACTGAATGCAGCCGAAGTGTCGTGTAATCAAAGTGAAAGAGAACATAGGTTTTCTACACCACAGGCACTTCTACACGCAGCCACAAATGCTAACCTGTCACACATGTAGGGCATCGTAACCGTTTATCCAGTGTTTTTCTACATGGATGTGATAATTGAGTAGCCTGATCATTGATCAGATGATCCGCATGGCATGTCCCACCTGATACAAGGCTCAGATGTTATGGAAAAGTGCAAAGGTGAGACGTCTTTCTGCGAGTAGAGGTGCTTGTAAGCAAGTAAAATGGTCCCAAAAAAGAATAAAGCAATCAGCAGTAATCACCTACAACCAGTTGGAGTACTGTAAAACTAGAAACTAATTTTGAAGCTACACACGTGCCACTCGCTTGGAAACGAACAAGCATGCGAGCGATCAGAACCACTATTCGGACTATCCCAACAATTTAGCTTAAGTGTTTCTTAAATGAGCTCTATATGATCATCAAATGGTCCACTCCCATATAAAAGTAAACGAACGGCCCAGAAAATTCAACCACAACCTCAAATTCAGTCTACAAATGTGGTCTGCTCGATGATTGGAACCTCATAATTTTAAATATATGGAATCAACATAGCGAGGATCATCTGATGTACTCATCCGATCTTATACACGTATGATCAGTTTCCGCGTGTGAAGTGAGTGTACCATAAGCGTGTAACTAAAAGGATATTTTAGTAATTTAAGCGACACGAATGAGGTCATTCTCACTCCATTCCATTCACAAATCATTGCAGTCGCTCTCATCTCAATGACTCAATCTCCCTTTTTTAGTGCGTTTTCACTGTTTTCTTAGATGAGAATGAGAGAAATAAGACTCCATGTTTTGGTAACTACAGTAGCAAGTGGTCACTAAAGCAAAAAGCACATCTTTTTCTTTTTCCTTTTTTGATAAATGGATTACATGATCAGCTGATGGGCCCCATTTTGGATGGCCCATGTCGTAAAAAGCTTCCAAATTGAACGGTAATGGGCCGTTGTTGTGTTTCTTTTTTTCAACGGCTATTTGTATGCTAGGATTTGAAGGGTTGGGATTGTTGCATAGATTTAGATTTTTGGGGTGTGGTCTATTCGCGGTTGGTCCCGAAGGATTAACGGTCTGGATCAGTGATACACTCTTTCCACACATGCGAAATGAAAGCTTGAGGATGCTACACTCAAGTGTACGATGTATCCTGGAATGTGATCTGAACAGTTACGATCATTCAATGTAATAGATTTTCCACCATTGATGATGTGCCTTGGCTGATAAACGGATCTGATCGTATATATGGAAAACATCCAATGCCTCGAGAGGCACCGAGTTTTGATGCTCCCACATCTTGTACGTTGTAGATGTCAGATGTTTATGACGATCCGAGCCGTTGATCTCGTGGCCTTTGTGATCGGTTGGCCCCTCAGAATATCCTGATTATCTGATAAATGAACTTTTTCTAACCGAATGTGCAGTGTTGCTGTTTTTGTATTTAGTATCCACTTCTAAACCGTTGATTGAAGGGCTACGATCATCCCAACGCCACGAATTTTGGTCTATGGTCCATTCTGTGAGACTTGCTGAATGAATGGTTAAGATAATTCCATCCCACGAGAGGGATCATCAGCTACAATATACATACTTCCTCCTCTGTGGCGCTCAGGTTCCAGCGTGTGTTACCACTCAGTGGGTCCCACATGCTGCTTGTTACGATGATCGGAACCGTTCATGTTTGGAATATATGCTATACGAGCTTTTGGAGGACATTTATCTTGAGTAGATGATTGTGACCATCACCGTATTTAGTTGAATTTAGAATATCGAAATAAAATTCAATGGCTCGCATTCAACTCTAAAATTCGAACGTTTGAATCATCTCCGAAGAGTTATTATAGGATAATAACCTATCTATGGTTGTTAATAGAATATGGACCGTTCAAATTATCAGATCATCTCATCATATGTGGCCCAGTAGGAGGCGACACACGACGAATACTGAGTCGCGACTGACGCAGGACGAACTTATGATGGCACTCCCATCAAAATTAAAAATTTGAGTAGGCTGATTGGATCAGTTAAAAATCTAGGCCGTTGACAGCCGTACTCCTCAAGTTGCATGAGGCAAGCATGTGATTATTGGGACCGTTGGTTAGTCGGGCTACGGTGTAGATGGGCTCCAGACAGAAAATCCTAGTGATGGGATAACCCTAGCCATCCATTTGTTGTGAGTCTTATGTTGGGGCATATCTTTCAAATCAGAGAAGCAATCCTAATAATCCAATTGACGCCCATCAAATGGACGGTTAAAATTAAAATAGTAACCGTTTCAAATTTCGAGGGAAAAATCAGATGGTTATCGTCATCTTCGCAATGTTAGTTTTGGGTTATGCTTCATTCCCAGTTGGGAAAGCAATTTGAACGGTCTGGATATCCGTACAATCGAACTAATCCATGAGTAACGTTGAAGAGTTACCACCATTTTCCCTACCTCCAAAGATTCAATCCGAGCCGCTGATCCAACCATTCTTTTTTTCGGGTCACCTTAAGAAGGCTACGATTATCCATCGCCACTCATTTTCGGGATATGGTGGCCCACCGAGGTAAGCAGTTCTGATCACCGCATGTTTGCCACGTGCACTAAATGGAGGCTATTCCACAGAAGTTCATGCGGTGCATGGTGCACACAAAACCAAGAGAACCCTTCACGTACAAGCAACCGTACCCTAATTTGTGGTACGACAACATCTTTCCTGCCAACATGGAAATTGTTTATTAAACACGCACCATCAAAACGATGTTCCACGTCATCAAGTTTACCTATCTCGAAAATAAGGTTGATTCATTAACTAGGTGGGCCACACCTATATATTGAGACAAAATGCCGGTTGTTCATTTATTCTAATAGATCATTTCTTCTTACTAACGGACCGGTCCATTTTTGTTTCAGGTACTTTTCTTAGTGGATCCTATCGTTTCAACGGTGCTGATTTTCTATACAAGGGCCCACAGAGCACCGACCACCAGCCATAATCCGTCCCCAAGGAGAAAATGACCACTGGATTTCTATGAAAGAATACAAACCTTAGTTACCAATCTACACGTGCGGACAGCGACGTTGAGGACGAAACTACCCCTCCTTTTCGCTGCGAAGACGTGCGCTGACGCTCCTCGAACTGAGAGTTGTACGAAAAAGGATTGGGGTCGGTGGTGGCTGGAGGGGTCCCCCCACCATGATGTATGCTATTCATCCATGCCGTCCATATAGTTTTCCATATCATTTTATGGTATACGACCAAAAATGAGGTATATGCCTCACCATGATGTATGTGTTTCATCCATTCCGTCCATCTATTTTTATAGATAATTTAATGGTATTAGAGAAAGAATTATAGGTATATATCAATCTCAAGTGGACCGATAGAGCACGGACCACGGTAACTAAGGTTTGTATTCTTTCATAGAAACCGCTGGGTAAAAGGGTTTGTCTACAGTGGTCATTTTCTCCCACGTTAGGGAGATTGACGGTACGCTACAACAGTTTGTGGTACTCGAACCCTTGACTAGGTGTACAACAGTTTGTACGGTACGGTAAGGTACAACAGTGGGATTTCACCACCTATGGGTACTCGAACTCTTGGCCAGGTGAAGTCTACCAGTGGAGCAAGAGTAAGGACGGTACTTTACTAGTGTGTTCAGTTCTACGAATCAATCAAAGAAACAAAATCAGTAAGGGGAGCACTTTGATACTCTGGCTACGTACGACGCTTGATAGGGAGGCACTGAGAATGGTACACGTGGAAAACGAAGTAAAATAAAACCGAATAAATTGTGGACCCACTGTCTTTAAGCTACAGTCCAAAAATGAAATTTGTTGAACAAGCCCATTGTTTTTTTTCATTTTTAACCGTCCAATATTTGTCAGCAATCCAATAGTTAGAGAAGAGTAATTTTTGGTTCTTGAATCTTGATACATCTAGACTGGCACCCAAAACTTGGACGGTTTAATGTGAATTATTTGTACGCCACGTATGCAATTTCTGAGTAATTTCTGCCTGCGTATCATCCATCACACTTTGCTGAGTACGAAAGTATTTCTCAAAGAGAAATGCTCCAGTGCTCTTAGGGCAGTAAAAGCTTTAGTCCTCCTAGTTGCATTGAGAAGCTTAGACAATCCAACCGGTCGATCCAGACCGTCCAATGGATCCAACACAGATTTCATAGGACACCAATCATATATCACAGAATCTCACTATCATAACAATATGATAGACAGTCTTTAATATGGACGGTCAAGATTATCTACACAAAATAGGTCCGATCAAGAATGCAATTAATCGATTTGTTCGGGAAAATCATAGATTGCTTACGATTTATAAAAGTAACTTGTGTTAGGCAATCCTAACCATCCATACATGACTCGGAAAAACGATGGCTAGAAAGATAAGGACAAATCAGGGATGGAATGGATCATCTGATCAGTTTGATTTTTTCATGGTAGAACTTAAACTATGTTATGGACTTAATTGACGGTTCAGATCATCCGATTTGACTATTAAAATGGTCAGATTAACTTAGGAGCATTATAACTTTTTAGTACTCTACAATTAAAAAGAAAAAGAAAAAGAAAGAGACCCCATTCCTTTCCTTTATAAATTCACATCAGCCCAACACTCTTTCCTCAATCTCTCTCTCTCTCTCTCTCTCTCTCTCTCTCTCGCCGTCTGAAATAGAGATGAGGCCAGTCATCACCACCACAACAACCTTCAATACAACCGCCGCACACGTACCGCACTCCCCATGGCACTCCCCAGTACCATACCTCTTCGGTGGTCTCGCAGCCATGCTCGGCCTCATCGCCTTCGCTCTCGTCATTCTCGCCTGTTCTTACTGGAAGCTCACCGGCTTCTTAGGCAGCAGAGAATCCGACCCTCAAAATCCACATCAGAATCAACAAACCGACGACTCTCTCAAACCAAAAGCCCCCCAACAGATGGAAATGAAAGTAGTCGTGATCATGGCCGGAGATCACAGGCCTACCTACCTAGCCACACCCATTTCCAAGATGTCTACTTACCTTGTAGATGATGGAGATCGTGAAAACAAAGACACCCAGAAGCAAGATGCTGGAAATCAAGACACCCATGATGAGGAAACTGGAGATGGTGGGGCCCACTGATCCAACCAATGAGATTGTCTGGTTTGTTTTGTGGTTTTCTCATTTGGGTTTTGTCTGTGAAAGCTCATATTTCAGGTTTTGTTTGTGTTTGATGATATGGGCTTGTATCACATCAGATGAGCTTTTTGTTTGTGTGTTTGGCCGGGAATTGTAAATCTTCCGAGATGAATACAAAAGAGCTTTTTTTTTTTGTTCTAATTTTGATTTTATTTTATTCAATAAATACTAATTGGTATTTATTTTCTAATTTTCAAGTTTTGAATAAAGGCTGGCAACACGCAGGACTACCCAAATTGTAGTACCGCAGGCAACTGTTCCGCTTCAGAGATAGTTTATTTCGTCAACCATTGTTGTGGCTCATGGTTGATACTCATCCCAGCCGTTGATGAAACAGTGAGCCCCACGTGGAGTATAGATAGGCATGTGAAGCAGAAGATGCCAACGGTTCAGATTTAATCTTCTAAGGCCTACTTATCAGACGGTTAGAATTATCTCTTTGGCGGAGTTTCTTCATCATGGGATATGGCAGTTGCCGCGGAGGCCCAGGGATTAATGGTGTACGCGACCTGAGGACTACAGTTTGGCACGGTGCGCCGGAATTGTTACAGAATTACACCAAAAGTAACGTGGAATACGCTCCACACTCCCATGTTAGTTTACCACCATTTTGAAATGGTGGCAACCGGCGAGTAGTGTTTCTCACGTGTAACAGACGTAAAGGTATCTGAATCGTCCAAATTCGAAAGGAAACATCAGATGGTTAATATCCCATCGCAGTTAAAATTTCCGGTTTTGCTCGTCCATACATATCTGGCGTAGCATATGGATATCCGTGAAACTATGCCACGTGTACGGACAAAGAGTGATCATCTTTTACTAAAACCGTACGAAACGCACATGAAAGTCTAACCCGTGGAAGAAGGAGCCAGCTCCAGGTTGTTTCCCTTTCGATCTCTTTCGTGGGGCGCAAGGAGGCGAGGTAGGGGAAGGGAGTGCCGCGTGGCGAAATGCTACTGGCTGTGCTAGACAGCTGTAAGCTGATGCATGCCGCTGCGTCTTTACGCGGCGACGCGGGCTGCGGAGCACCCAAGTCATCGTGCAACGGCTTTTACTGTTCCGAGTCCGGGGCAGCTGTAAAGATCTTTGTAATTCCGAAACTAACCCTGCTCAGTTCAATGCCACAGTATGGCACTTCTGTAATATATGGGAGTTGCAGTGGGTTTTCTCGGGATGCATTTTATACGGAATAAATGGTGAGATGTGGAGGACACGTGGACGGATACGGATCGCTGGATCTATCTGCTTCTTAGGGACGCGGCGAGGAGAAAACGCAGCGTGACATAAGAGTAATTATTACAGTACTGGCGGCACACTGTTTCCTGACTTTTAACACAGGATTCCCGTTTAGACGGTTTTCTACTTTATGCCGGTGCTGTCCACGTGGCACGTTACTTCATCAGGGTCGTTCATCTGGTGGGGCGTGTCGTGGACTGCAATCAACTGCATGGCCTTAACATCCTTCCATTTTGGAAGATATGTGGGGCGGACGCGGATTGCGTCCTATCCCCACCCATCTATAGCTGGGAACGGCAGGAGCTCAGAGTGGCCACCGTGATGTATGGGTCTTATCGGCACCGCCCATTCATTTTCCTGTCATTTTACTTAGAAAACCTAAAATTGAGTAGATTCAAGACATAGGTTGATTAAACTCTTACTGTTGAAAACTTCTAAACCCAGGGAAAGTTTTGGATATAGCTGATATTTGTGTTTTTTCGGTGTAGTCAACTTTAATCAACTTGAGCCTTGGGGCCAGTTCAGGAGTATGGATTTGGAACACCTGGGTTCGGGACCCCAGGACTAGAAACCTCCTGGGTTGACAATCCCCCTAGCTTGTTTGGCACCCTAGAGTATGAAACCTCATGGACCGGCAATCCTCATCCTAGAGTGTGAATCAACTTTAATTCAAAGCTACCTATGTATACACCCGCATTCATAAATCAAAGATTTCTTAGGGATCGAAGGGAGTGGAGATACCTCTTTCAAAACTTGAGGTGATGTGCCCAAGTTTTAATCATTGATTAATATGGGCAATGTTTGGACGGTGCTGATTTATTTGGACAATATTTGAATGGTGTTGATCATCATTAGTAGGTCATGTGTCCAATAGAATGAGAGTGTACAATAACATACATGTAACACATGCAACTATTGAAATGATTTTAGCTCATCCGTGATTGGAGGGAATTTGAAACCCCCTCCAATCCCCTCCAATCGACTATGCCAAACAACCCCTTGATCTGACTCATTATTGGTATTTTATCTTAAAATGATACTAACAAAATAGATAGACAATGTGGATAACACACATACATAACGGTGGCCACTCAAAACTCATTCCCGTTCGCAATCCACGTCCATGTGGGGCGGGCCACCGTAACGTATCTGATAACCGTGGCGACTCAAAGCTCCTTACTGTTCGTAATCCACGTCCATGTGGGGGTGGTTCACCGTAATATATCTGTTTATCCATGCCGTCCATCCCTCTTTTCATATCATTTTAAGGCATGAGCTAAAAAATGATTTAGATAAAACGAAAGTGGACCACACCCCCACATTACTCTTGCTTTTAATGCTTTATGCATTTATTGCAACCCAAGATTATTATTTAGTGTGGTCCATTCGAGGGTTGGATCCGAGTCATTTTTGCGCTCATCCCTTTACATGATCTGGAAAAGAGATGGACGCGGATCTGACCGTACGTGGCTAGATACGGGCGAGGGTAGGACGCAATCCGCGTCGATTCATTTGGAGCGGCGCGTACAACCCCCGCCAGGAACTGGCTAGATACGGACGGAGACGGATTGGCTACTCCTCTGCCACCAGCCCCGGTGGCTGGTGTTTGGTGCTCCGTGGGCCCCACCATGATGTATGTGTTTCATCTATTCCGTTCATCTGTTTTAACAGACCATTTTAGAGTTTATCAAAAAAATGAGAGGGATATAAATCTCAGGTGGACCACACCACGGGAAAACAATAGTGACTGATTATCTACCATTAAAATTCTCCTAAGGCCCACGGTACTGTTTATTTGATATCCAATATGTTGATTAGGTCATAGAGAACTAACAAGCTAACCAAAAAAAAAAGTCATACAAACCCAGATGAAGAAAAAAAACTAAGATCAACATTCAACACTGTTTCCTGTAATGTGGTCCACTTTAGATTGGGACATACCTCATTTTTTGTCTCATATTATAAAATGATCTAGAAAAATAGATGGACGGCATGATGAAAAACACGCATCATGGTGGGGCCCACAGATCACCGATCACAGCCATTGGCTGGTGGCAGGGGGAGTAGCCAATCCGTTTCCGATACGGACGGTCCTGTCAAGGGATCTGTGGGGCC
Source organism: Magnolia changhungtana (assembly GCA_030180095.1). NCBI lineage: Eukaryota > Viridiplantae > Streptophyta > Magnoliopsida > Magnoliales > Magnoliaceae > Magnolia > Magnolia changhungtana. The sequence continues at coordinate 1,264,424 of JASAUF010000547.1, read as the reverse complement.
CACCGTGATGTGTATTTTTCATCCACGCCGTCCGTACATTTTGGCAGATCATTTTGGATCAAGCTGATATTTATTTTTATCCTTCATCTAAGTCTATGTGGCCGTATGAACAGGTCGGATGGCGAATAAACATCACGGTGGGCCCTAGGAAGTTTTCAACGGTGGGAGTTCAATCCCCACTTATTAACGGTTGATAATAATGCATGCTTGCCATGTGTACAATGAACCAGTGCTTGTGATCGAGATTGCGATGTTTGGGATATGGCCCATCTACAGAGGGCCCACTAGAAGAAAAATAGGAAACACGTGTCGACTGGGTATCTGAGGGGGTCCACTCGTGGTGGTGTTTGGATCCATGCTAGTCATCGGATGGATAGAAACATGAACGTTCCCTCGATCAATCCAGGCGGTCCACACGTTAAGTGGGTCACAGGTGAACGTTGAATATCGACTGTTGGCAGTATTTTCTGTGACCGTCCAATTTTCCTCGTGAATGTGTGGCCCATCTAATGAACGACAAGCTGGATTTTTGGTCCAGGGCATCTTCTCTATAGCCCTATGTGATGAATGGTCCAGATCATCCACATATGGGCCGTGTGGTCACGTGTGGCAAGCTTTTCCTCTTCCAAGCTGGATTTTTGGGCCAGGGCACGTTCTCTATGGCCCACCTAATTTATGGCCCAGATCATCCACACATGGGCCATATGGTCTCGTGTGGTAAGCTTTGACTCTCTTCAATCTACGTTGGAACAGGCCTTCATGCCAGGTCCCATGGGTACGATTGGATATTCCAAAAATGCTAATGGTCAGGATGTACGTTTGGGTGGGCCTCCACCCAAACAAATCTCAATGCTTGTATTTCTGAGATGGAAATCAGAGACGAGAGAAAATCCATCTCCTGTTGGGCTCTCAATGGGCCTAGCCCAAGTTATCCATCGGCCCAGAATTTTAACGAGCTGGGCCCGGCAGTTTTGAAGGCCCTAATCAAATTGCTGAATTTGCTCCACTTGGGCCCAGCAAATCGAGAGCCCTAATCCCCCATAATGTGCTTCCGTTTCTCACTCCACTCGGGATAGATGGATGAAAGATTGTCAAAGATTTTGATATATGAATCCTGACAGTTGATTTCATCTTGTGACCACAAGATGAAATGGTGACCGTTGATTTCATGTTGTGACCACCAATCAAGTGGGCCATGCAGGCCAGAACCTATAGGTTATCCCATGGGCTGGGCTTGGGCTTAAGTGCTTTTAGATCGACCAAGTCCGGCTCGGCCGAACTTCATATGTCGTTCCAATCCTCTGTTAGGCAACACATGCATCTTGCATATAGACCGTTGGTTTAATTCCTTAAAATGTCTATTTCTTTGTGTATGTGTGGCCCACTTGATCAATGGATAGATAAGAACATTCAAGTGGAAGATCACTCCAATGTCATAACACAGTTGCCAGCCGAGGATGGTACAGATTGAGAGATGGACGAACATGTGTGGTAGCTCAGTCGAAGATCAGGTGGACCCCATAACATTAGAAATTTTGAATGGGCTTAGTGGAACGTGTTAAAATCCAGGCCCAATACTAGCCCAGTTCGTTGAGTCCAGCCTTCATATCCACCGTTTATCATGTGGGCCCAACCTTTGATATGGACTGTTTATTTTGTGGGGCCCAACCTTTGATATGGACTGTTTATTTTGTGGGGCCCACCTTTGCCTTTTTTCGATGTGAACTGTCTATTGTCTGGGGCCTAACTTTAATATGGACTATCCACCTTGTGAGGCCCACCTTCGATGTGGCCTATCCATCATGCGGGGCCAACCTTAGATGTGGGCCGTCTATCTTGAGGGGCCCACCTTTAATGTGGACAGTCCGTCATGCGGGGCTCAGCTTTAAGGTGGACTGTCCATCATGTGGGGCCCGGCCATGGATGTTGGCCATTCATCATTTGGGGTCGACCTTTGATGTGGACCATCCATTATATGGGGCCCACTTTGATGCGGGTCATCCATCATGTTGGGCCAACCATCAATATCCACTGCCCATCACATAGAGCCTACCTTTGATGTGGATTGTCTATTATGTGGGCCTTAACTTCAATGTGGACCATCCATCATGCATGGTCCACCTTGGATATATGGCATTCATCATTAGGAGCCAACCTTTGATGTGGACTGTCCATCATATGGGGCTTGCCTTGATGTGGGTCATCCATCACGATGGGCCCGCCTTTAATATCCATCACCTTCATGTGAATCCCACCTTCGATATGGACCGTCCATCATGTGGGTCCCTCCTTCAGTGTGCCGTTCATCATATAGGGCCCACTTTGGATGTGGGCCGTTCATCATTATAGGCCTATCTTTGATGTGGACTACCCGTCACATTGGGCCGCCTTTTATATGCACCATCCATCTCATCAACGATGAGTAACTGTCATCACATAACTTACTTTCACAATGGTACTTACCAAAGTAACTTAACTTTAAAAAAAGTAATTTATTAACTTATATAAGTTAAATCCAAACGGGCCCTTAATGGGCCGAAACAAGCTGGACCCTCACAGAAGGCTCATCTACGGTTTATTATTGGGCCTGGAACTAAGCCCATATCCCAATCCATGGCAGTCATAAACGGGCCTAGACACTGGTTTAGATGGCCACATTAGAAAGCTGTCGTACCTACGCATCAGTTCATCTGATCAGGCCAGGTGATCCATCGGTCCTGGTGGGCCACCAGGCCACCAGGCATAAAAATTATAGATCCTACCTGGTGGGCCACCAGGCCACCAGGTATTATATCTAGCCCGAACCTTGTGTAACTTCAGGTCCAGCCCATGTACCCATGGGTTTAACACTCAGTGAATTCGGTCCGTTCATCCTGCTTCCAGTCGAGTTGCAACTCACCCGATTTTGTTTGAGTCCGAGTCGACTCGGAAGAGCAGCATCCATGCATATACCGCCCCTGAATGTTTGTATATATATATATATATATATATATATATATATATACACACACACACATACATCAGGCCTACTTTAAAATAAAATAAAATAAAATAATTGATCTCGACAGTCCATTTATAGGCAAGTGATCGGATGGTTAGGATCATCCGATCCGTGTTAGTTTTGCGTGCTGGCCTTGGTGGAGTGGATGGAGCAGGTAGGAGCACTATTACTTATAGTACACTTGTAGCATAGATGTCATAGCTTACACGTTATGACGCTCCTGGTTGCACCATGACACTTAGAAAGTCCAATCAGTTGATCTGGACCGTCTATTAGGTTCGGTCTACATTTCATAGATGGAGCGGATGATGCATATTCAACATGGTGGGCTCCACAGAGCTAGGCCGCGTAAAAGCGTGTGCTGCAAAAGATTCAGGTCCGGTGGGGGAACTGCTGAAGCTGGACATACTGACGTAGACAGGCCAGATGCATTTTGGTGCACGTCTGGAGCATCTAAAGCAGAGAGAAGAACAGGGAAGCGGATTAGCGGTTGCCGGGTGACAGGTCAGCGGGTGTTTCCCTGACCATGAGCCCCACCTTGATGTATGTGTTTTATATCCACACCGTCCATCAATTTTTCCACCTAATTTTAGGGCATGGTTCAAAAAATGAGGCAGATCCAGTTCTCAAGTGGACCACATATATAGTAGGGATTGAATGACGAACATTAAAAACTTATCAGGGGCCACAAAAGTTTGAACATTACGGTGGGCTGTTGGACGTTTTTAATGGTGTGGTGTGATTCAGTTGAGATTTGGATCTAAATCAATTTTGGGACCGTACTTTAAAATGAGCTTAAAAAAAAAAAACTGATGGATGTCATGGATATACAACAGGTACATTAAAGTGGGCCTCACAGTCACGAAAACAGTTAAGTAGATACACTAATAATTTTAGAGAAGATCAATGGAATGCTGCAAATAGATTATTAATAGAGCATTTTCGCGTAGGGTATTAGATGAGATTAGGGGGGAATAGATTTACATTTGGTCCTGTGCAAATTCCATCTTGCATTTGGAGAGGATGAGAAAGGTTGGCATTAGGGGGGATGGAATTGCATTTGGTCCCATGCGGGGTTTTTGTGGATTTTGAAATCCACTACACATGTGAGCCCCACGTTGATGTATGCATTTATCCATGCCATCCATTCATATACACCCTTTACACGTGACATTCTAGTTATATATGCGTGTACAAGTGAACGGCAATTATTGTGAATTTGGTCCGTTGATTACTATTCCATGGTTCACCAAATAGGATTTTGCTTAATCTAATGTTTTCCCGTAGCAAGAATTTTATCCCAAACATAGGATTGTATGGCTAAAATACCATGGTATTTTCAGACATGCAATCATTGTGCAATAATGATGTTAATCCTATCTACTACAATTTTATTCCACAGATTAAACACGGCTTAACATACTTGAAAAATAATTGCTCTTACGGTCTTAGGTATACTAGATATTCAGTCGTACTAAATGGGTAAAGTGATTTAAATTGGATATAAGATTTTGTCACGCCCCAAAATTCGAGTACAGAGTGTGCACCCTTAGACCCGAGTTTCGGCCCATGACACGTACACTGAGTGTACTAATTTCATTCAATTATACAATTATTCATCTACCTACTAGCTCTACCGTAGATTTACAATCCATTCATACTCAACAACATATTAAAAATAAGAAACGATCATTTGTTCCAATAATTAATTATAAACATAACTAAGGACCCTCTCAATTGGGATCTTACGAAATGAAATAAACATGTCCAACAAGTTGAAAGAATTAATTTACGATCTAAGAAAATCAAATATAATTAAAGTAAAAATATCATGATTAGTCTAAAACAGCAACTTCTTCATCTGTCAAGTAGAGCCACGTATGTGTCCCTTAAGTCCTTTCCAGCTTCACCACATATTTATATTCTTGAGCCACTGGCCCACCCCCATTCACATATGTACGGTTTTTTCATCAATAAAAATGTAAGCTGGCCAGGCTTAGTGATATAACTCAGCATGGTTCATAATTATATCAATTAAAATAATAAAAAAATATATATACAATGATGTAAAATGGGGTATGAATGTATCAGATGGGGTGATCGTCCATCTGCTTGGGTTGGAGGTCGTCAACCCGCATCCACCCGTTGGGTAAGCTTCCACCTTTCGGTAGGCTTGGGCATAGCCTGCATCTGGTAACGCTTTACCAGGATCGACATTTCTTCCAGGGAGGGCCCCTAGGATCGACCATGCATTATGCAATGCAATGAATGAGGGATGATATATAATGCATATTTTTCATATTTGACATAATTGTCTTAATTAAAATATTCACATATAAATTTATCGTACAATTATCGTCTCAAAATATTCAAACCAGTAAATCAATTAAACAATCACAATGATTTATTTTAATTTTAATGAATTATGAGATAAGTTGGGTCACTCACCTATTTAATGCTATTGCATGTAGATCATATCGGAAATATTCACACTTCGAATTACTTCGTCATTGATTCAACTCGCCTCAAACTCTATCAACCAACTCATTGAACACGTTTAACATCAGCAAGGCTCAATCCACGACTTTAACGGCAGTGTACTGAGTCGCCCTAGTCTATCTCAAGAAAACCGATGCAACTTGACACAAGTTATTGCACTATTTCACATAAGCACTAATGATGGAAGGAATCCATGTTCAGATTCCAGACACCCTAGATCACAACTCAACTTGGTTGGGTCAACTCAGTGATATACATAATATTTTCTCTTAAATCTTATGATTTTATGCATCCTGTCATTTTAGACGGGGAAGATCTTTTATAGAGACTTTAAACTCTCACAAGACTTCTGCATAGACCCAAATGAAATCTGCGTGTGTTGGTTTGATGTGGTTACAAGTAACAGAAAGAGATCTCCTTCATTAATTTCAAATGTCTAATTGCGGATTGAGTCAATATAGGATGATAGATGGGGTCTATAGAAGGGTTTGATAAGGGATCCACACCATTCATCAGTTCTCTAGGTCACGCATAAATTTAATCAGAAAAATGACATAATTTCTAAGCTTTGGATGAGCCATACCATGCTAGTTTGGGTAGGGAATACCTAATGTTAAAAAATCCATTCAAGCTTGATTTAATGTGGGTGCCACTGAGATGTATACCAACAATTTCACTTGACCATTCATTTCGTCAGATTACATTGGGACACAAATTTAAGATTGAGAAAGATCTACTGCTTAGGTGGACTGCATGATTTTATGATCTCGAGCTGTCAAGATTCAATTCTTCTAAGTTCGGCCCTAAGTTCTTGTTCCACTAATGAGAAAACACACTTAGAAACTACCTTAGTAGTATTTCTATTTAATTGGACTCCAAGGATGATAGAAAACGTCCCATATGGATGGTTGAGATTTGAAGGAGGATTCTCTCCTGAATCATGCATGAGATCCCGTATTTGACTGGGAAACAAAGAGGAAAACAGAAACATTTTCATATGGAAGCAGCTTACTGTCAGTTCTTAAAGGTTCCACTTCGATATACATTTTTCAAAATCACTTCCGTTCATTAGTTTTATCAGGTCATGTTGGCCCATGGGACCAGATATGGAGTAGATCAGAGTCTTAATTGGGCCACATAACATATGACGTGGATGGTGTTTTAACATGTAGAGCGTGTTTTCCATTTTTTTTTTTAACAACCAAAGTCATTGTACGTAGATACGTGTCAGAGGATAACTGTATTACTTCCTTCCTTCAGGTAAAACTTCAATCTTGCATTTCTTTTAGTTGGACCGTTCAAATAAAGTGAAATTTTAGCATGGTCTGTCATTTTGTGTACTCTATCATTCGACTAAGTTTGAGCCTTGATCTCATGAGGATGGCTAAGATGAATTTTTAATGACTTACATCTACCCATAATTTAAAACAACGTTTATTGACATCCTATGTAAAAATTAACCGGTAGTTTTGATGTGTACCTTATGATCTCCCTAATGAATGGTTCATTTAGACGTTTGGATGGCCCAGTTGACAAATCTGTAAGTCAGGTGGCCTTACTAATGGATAGTTTAGATTGATGGTTGTCAAAGTTTAGATGGTTAAAAATGGTGGATGGATGATATAGTTTGGTTAGTTGACAGTTGATGTGTGATTAGGACTTTGGGATGGCTAGTGTTGGAAGATTGTATTTGAGCACATCAATGGGTCCACCTATTGGACGGTCTGGATAATGGTTATTATAGATCCACCACAAAAACATGGTAGTTTAGATTCACCGCAAAATCCGGCATCTAGAAAGCAATGAAGAATTTTAGATAATATAGGCTTTTTAAAAAAAACGTGTGTGGCAATGCATCTAAATAGGGATTGTGTTTTATTTAAATTTAAATTTCTTTTATCATTATTTTATTAGTTTTATTTTTATACAAAAGAGGATGTAATTCACTGGAAAAGTCATAGTGTCCAGAGACTTTGAACTCCTAATATATTTTCGAATTTTAAGTCGTTGATAATCGTATATTGAACCGTTTGATTTGGGCGAAACTTGACATTCTACTTTAGCTCGTCGTACTCTATCTAATGAGCTCAATATTGACCCATGATATTTAATGACAATTAAAATGCATTTTAACGGATCTCACTTAACCATGGTCGTTAACGAAGTGTGTAAGTCCTATGTATAAATTAAACTAATGAATCTATGAGTTTTAAATTTAAAAGTTTACTTTGGTAATTAGGTGAGCCAGTTGACGAATACAAGTGTGATGTGCGGCTGGATGATTTGATGCCTTTGAATAATCAAATGAGTAGTAATATAATATGTACATAAAGTGGTGCATTTATTATTATTATTTTGGTGAATACGCACGTAAAATGTGGATTTTAAGATGGATTTTCACATATATGCCTAAGCTAATGTAAGTGTATATATTCGGGTGTGTGCGTACATGGACCCAAAACCACGGGTCATTACAGATTCAATGGAATCCAAGTCCACTAGTCGTTATATGTTCACTCTTGGAGGAGCAACAATATTCTATAAGTTTAAGAAGCAGACTTGTATATCTTGATTTACGATGGAGTCCGAGTTTATTGCTCCTGCAATTGTAAGAGAAGATGTTGAATGCTTGAAAAATTTGTTTTCAGATAAACCCTTGTGAGGTAAACTAGTGGCAGCAATTGTGCTGCATTATGATAGCCAATGTATAATAGATAAGGCAAACAATATAACTTATAATGGAAAGTTTAGACATCTATGTCTGAGACAACTTAGTCAAGCAATTGATTTGAGATGTGATAATTGTAATTGACTTTTTAAGGTCTAAAGAAAATGTAGGTGATTCACTAACTAAAACATTTTCTAGAGAGAGTGATGAGTGCATCGAGGGAAATGCGTTTAAGTCCCATTTAGATAAATCACTGGCATAGGAAACCCAACTTATATGATTGGAGATCCTAAGAATTAGGTTTAATGGGTAACAACAAGTTACTTAGTGTGATTTAGTATCACTGGCAGGGTGTGATTGAGAACCTCATTCCTATAGTGCCGCAGTGCCATGACTTGTAGCGAGAATGGACTACGTCCTTAATGAGTTTCATAGCTGTGATGCAGTGGGATGTCTAACTTTAGGTGTATCTTTGATGGACTCACCTATATGAGTGTGGAATTGTAACACCCTGAATTTCAGGAGTCGAGCACACACTCGATCCCTGATATTCCGGGTGTCACTTATGTTTTGCGGAAGCGTGATCTTTCGATATGTTTTAATTTGATATCCGAGTTAGTATAGAACTAGGCTAGACAAAGTAATATACTCTGAAATAAATGCTTCGAAAGTAAGTAAATCAACTAAAAACATATAATGCGCATCTATCAAACGTACGAGTCCGCAACTGGGTCCCAATATATAGTTCCAAAAGTAAGTAAAATGTGTCAACGCAAAGTTTCAGCCCTACCCATGGGAGGTATATGGGGTAATCTACGCCATGGGATATGTGTCCCACTAAGCGATTTATGTTTTGACATAACTATCTGATGATCGGGTGCGCCTATCAACTGGGAGGGTTCTAACTCAGATTAACGATCATCAAGCGTCGATCAGGTCCCTAACTATACGGATTCGGGCAGGGTAATAATCTTGATTGGTGCCGTAAATTTGGTCATCATCTAACAGTCCGAAAATTATAACTTCACAGTCAAATAAAGGGTGCTAATTTCACTCAAATTTTAGGTTATCGGCTAAGGCATTCGCACATCCCATGCACCCGGCTTGTGGGCCTAAGTTGAGTGATTCTAGGCATCATCCGGGCTCAAAGTCTGTGATGGACATCAAGCCTGACAAGACGAGCATTATTCTATAGTTTCGGGCTTAGTGGACCACTAAAGTGCGGTATGTACCTAATATGGCTAGTCAGGGCATTTTAGGGATAAATTAACCCTTGAGATTTCTCGTGGGCCTCAGTTAATGCCGGGATTAGGTAAGTTCGCGGCGTTAATCCTTCATAATTAGTAGAAACAATTATTTGACCATAATTACCCTAAAATCGTCGATCCTAGCTTGATTTGGCCATTTAGCTGGACTAGTGCGGTCCTCTGATGATTCCACTTGTGGACGTATTAGGGTTTTAGTACAGAATTTTTCAGGGTGTGTACTGAATTTTTCAGGGTGTTACATGAAGTGTAGCCGCTTTCTATGAGAATTGAGACATTCTTTACAGCACTTATGAAACTGGGATAAAACACAAGATTATAATGTGTTGGCTTAAGAAATTCAAGTTACTCTAAAATGTTGTGCGTGTAATGTGTTTAGGTTGTTTTTATGAGGGGCTAGTTTAAAACTTTATGTTACTTCTCTCATTAAGCTAGACATATTTACACTAATTAGTGTTCAAATATTTTAGATACCTTTACTGATGTACTTTATTTCGTTGATTTGCCTAACTGGTTTTATATTCGTTTTATTATTATTATTATTATTATTATTATTTTTCAAATTATGGAGGATTGTTAGAGTAAAATGAGTTTTAAAAATAATTTGAAAATTCTAGAAAAATTAATTTTTTTTCTTTGTTAATCAATTTGCTTTAATTGTATTTAGTTTTGTCCCACATTGGAAAGTTGTTAAGAAAATAGAGCTTTATATTAAAACCCATCACTAATCCTTTGTATTGGAAAACAAAGGTATACCATGTGGGCAACCTCACATGCTCGCAACGCTGCTTACTTCGCCTCGAGCCTCAATGGCTATCTACATTTCCTTTATAAAGATATCTCCTCTCCATTGAAAATCATCCAAAAATTCTCTCTTCTCTAGATTTTTTTTTTTTTTATTGTGTTTTTTTGGGCAAATTAGTTTGAGTATTCTTGAGTTCATGTGGCTGTGATAAAGAGTGTACTAGATTTAAGCCATTCATCTTAGATGAGAGCTTTTGTATACCGAGGACAGGCTTGTTGGGACCTAGTGCATCACGGATCATCTTCCTTTGGAGTCAAATCTGTCTTTAAGACAACAATAGTAACACACTTCAGCTCTCTAGATTCTTCTATTATTATTTGTTGAATTTTTTGTTATATATGTATTTTAGAACCAACATATGATACGCATGATATGCATGTGAAGTGATTAAAAAGAGTCGGGATCCTCTGTTATCTGGTCAATAGGGATTTCCTGTTACCCTAATGGTTTGGCATCCGAAGCTTTTTTTTTTTTTTTTCCTTATTTTTTTAGTGAGTGGTGACGTGGACCAACAAGGATTAGGGTATCAGGAAATCTCTATTAACCAGATAACAGAGGATCCAAACTTGATTAAAAATAATCATGTGACTTAATATCATATGTGGCGCATGTAATGCATTTGAAGATGAGGGTGACACATGTTTCATGCATGATAATCAGATACTCAATGTCTCGTCCTATGTTCTAGCAGGGCCAATCACATTGAAGCTAGGGAGATGACATATGTTGCACATGTGGCATAAGGTCAAATGTGGCGCAATGCTTTAATATGGATGGGGACATGCCACACATGTGGCACATTTGCACATGTCGAGAGATTGAGAGGAATGGAATGCCTTGACCAAAATATTTTAAAAACGAATAATAAAACCAATATTTTTTTAATCTAAATGTTTTCCCATATTATATTTCATAAAATGCGACCGGGTTCTTATTCAAAGGTTAAAATGGAAAGCATCCAATGATCCTAATTTGAGAACAAGGGTCTACAAATTAGGGGATTAGAATTATTCAACTAACCAGAGTTTGGTAGCATTACTAAGTGACAACAGGTACAACGACATTTTAGCTGGTTTGATTTGAACTAGTATATGCCACGTGTATAATTTTGGAGTGCCTGCATGTCAAGTGTCATGCTCTGTCTGAGTAACAAATGTCCCTTTCTTATGACATTTTGCACGTTGAAATTAAGTTGGTAAACGGCGGGAGAACCGTAATTAGCTACGGCACTAATTAGGATATGCCATTTGTTTTTTCATGCATTGGGGGACGCGGATTGCGTCCGGGCAGGGCTCTGTGGGGCCTACCGTGATGTAAGTGTTTTATCCAAACCGTGAATCGATATTCTCAGATCATTTTAAAGGATGAGCCAAACACTGAGAAAGGTACAGGAATTAAGTGGACCACAAAGTGGGGATTTAATATCCACCATTAAAAACTTTTTGGGAGCTGGATAAGTTTGAGATCAAGCTAATATTTGTTTTTTCAATTCATCCACGTCTACATGACCTTAATAATAGGTTGGATGATAAAAAAACATCACGGTAGCCCTTAGAAAGGTTTCAACGGTGGGTGTCATTATCACTACAGCTTCCTCTGGTGTGGTCTACTAGAGCTGTGTCCTGCTTCAATTTTATTTATATATATTAGAATGATCTGAGAAAAGTGATGAACGGCGTGAATAAAACACTTACATTACGGTGGGCCCCACAGAGCCCTGCCGTATGTAGGACGCAATCCGCGTCCGTATGCTTGAGACCCGTGTTTGCGTGGATCGGGGAAGAGCGCGGATTTGGTGAGGCAAGTGGACGCGGATTAGGATCTGACAGGTTGAGTACCGAGACTCGCCACTGAAGTTACGTCACCAAGTTATGTAGGCCCGACATGTATTATATCCACACCGTCTATCCATTTGGAGATATCGTTTTAGGGCATGATTAAAAGAATGAGGCAGATCCAAAGCTTTAATGGACCCCACCGCAGAAAACAGTGGAGAGAGTGATGCCAACCGTTGAAACCTTCCGAATACCCATTATGATGTTTATTTGAAAACCAAACTATTCACAGGTTAATAGAGACATGAAATAAGGGAAAAAACAAATATCAGCTTGATCAAAAACTTTTGTAGCCTTTAGAAGTTTTTAATGGTGGATGTTACTCTCCCCAATGTTTTCTATGGTGGGTTCCACTGGAGGTTTGGATTTAATTCATTTTTTGTATCTTGTTCTAAAATGATATCTCCAAATGAATGGACGGCATGGATACAAAACATACATCATGGTGAGGCCCATAGAACTTGGTAACGTCACTCCAGCAGGGATTAGGGAGTGTCACTGCCCAACCTGTCAGTACCTAATCCGCGTGTGAAGCAGTAGCGGGAGAAGGACGCGGTCTGGGCCGTCTGGCTAGTGACGCTGCCACTAGCCAGGTGGCTAGTGGTTGGTGCTCTATGGAACCTTCCATGATGCATCCACTGGCCACTAGCCAGGTCGACTACATTACAGGAAAATACTAGTGGTTGAATGTCCACCGTTAAAAACCTCCTAGGCCCATTGTAATGTTTATTTGATATCTAACCAGTTGATTAATTCATATGGACATGGATATAGGAAAAAAAAAAAAAAAAAAAACAAATATCAGCTTCTTCCAAAACCCTTGTGGCCCTAAAAATGTTTTGAACTGTGGGCACCCAAACAACACTATTTAATGTAACATGGTCTACTTGAGATTGGAATCTACCTTATTTTTTAGCCTGTACTATAGAATGATAATAAGATGATAAGATGATAAGAACAATAAAAAGACCAGCCAAGCCGTGTATGCCGTTGAGCTTATGGGAACTTCCTATGAGGTTGAGCTGTGTGGGCCCCGCTGTATTGTGTGTTGAACATCAACACCGTGCATTTGATGGGTCCCAATGAAATTATGGGATATACCAATCAACCGTATATGAAACTCAGGTGGTCCATACCATCTAAAATCATGTGTAGATATGCCTAACACATATAAAAGCATTTGGTGGGCCCACCTGAAATTTGGATGTGTATGAAACTTGGTCCAACCCCTCAACGAAGTGGGTTACACATAATAAAAATGGATGGGATGGATTCATGAACCATATCTTTATGGGCTCAACAAATGATTATGAATGTTTTAATGGAGGTAACCCCTTTCAACTTTTGTATGTAGTGTGGCCCACACAAGTCATGGATTAACTTAATCTTTAAGACTTAGGCCAACCATAGAATGGCACATCTGACTGATAGGGTAGATGTTTACACTTATTATCACGGTGAGCCCACACAACTCGACCTCATGGAAAGTTCCCATGAGCGCATAGAACTTTTCGACTTATATGGGAAGATCCCATGAGCTCATAGAACCTTTTCCCTATATATATAGAGAGAGAGAGAGGGTTCCCATGAGCTCATAGAACCTTTTCCCTAGGGAGAGAGAGAGAGAGAGAGAGAGAGATGACACATTGAGTTGGGTTCCACCGTCCGAGCTTCACCCAATAAGCAGTTACCCCTGCCCCACCAAATCTGCGTCAATGGGGCAATGATCTTAGATAAATCATTTTTCAAAAAAAAAAAAAAAAACACCTATTGAGAAATCATAGCCATCCAACCTTTCGCCTTCTTTTCATTGAGCAAGTTCAGCCCTTATATCAGAGGATTAGTACTTCTTGATCACTAACCATTTCTGGCATGGTCCATCCACGGTCTGCCACATCAGATCAACGGTATGGATAGCAGAACCATGGGCTAAACCAATGCAAACACCGAGACCGAGGATCATATACATGTCTTATGCCTCAGGATCATATAACTCCTCAACAGTCAAATACAAATCAGATTCACACAATCGTATAATCCAAACACCATCAAATTCAACGCTTCCCGGAATCCTCTACAGCACTTGTTTTTCGGCAGCGGGTACAACACCTGTGATCCATGGGGCCCTCATGCCACACATGTGAAATCCACACCGTCCATCCAGTGAGAAGCTTAATGATATTACATGTCACTAAAAATAATCCCGATCCAAATATTAGGTAGGCTACACGACAGGGAACAATGGGGAACAAATGATAACTATAGCTTTGTATATGGACCTACCGTTGGGGTATATATTCCATCCAAACCTTTCATCTGGTGAGACCCATCACGTTGAAGGGACTTTCCAAAAATCAGCCTAATCTGATACTCAGACCAGTACGCGTGGGAAATTAGAGGTTTTAGGCGTTATTCACCGTTACATATCCCATCTAAACTTTGGATTGGGCTGAATTTTAGAATATACGATGAGCATGTGAATCTACACCTGATGGACGGAGTGGATTTCACACGAAAAACATGAAGGGCCGTAAGAGCTGGGGTGTTGTACCAGCAGCCTACAACAGGCGTTGTAGTCAAACAGGGTATTCCAGGCCCACCCACTTCCAAAGGTCCGGAAAAAGGCTTCAGCTTTTTGTATTAAAATATTGTGAAGTGGTGTCGTTTAGCCGTCGGATTTGGAAAGATTCCAACAATTTAAGGAGAAAAACGTGACTGTAGATTTCTAGTTAGTGGCCCGACCTGCGTCATCGCCCCTTCTCAGGCGTCCACGTGGTGGACACAAGACTCTGCACTAAAGAAGAAGGGAATGCTGCTTCTATGGTGGTGGACCACAATATAATTTAATCTTATTTTCTTAAAGAAGTACATGTTGGCAGCTCCAACATCAATCCAGACCATTCAAATTGTGAGGCCCACTCTAGATAGGGAACAAACCATATTTCACACTAATCCAACCGTTCCCAATTCAGATCTTGCATATCAAACTCCATCCATTAATTATTTTTTTAACCATCATTTAATTCCCATCAATCTAACAGAGAGTGGGTTTTTGGATATGACCCATCTACCATCTTTCCCACAATTTGAACGGTCTGGATTGACATGCATGTAGGATAGGTGTAGGGTTACATGCATGCATAAGCACAGTTCAACGTACTCAGCCAGAGTACCATGTTTCCCATCTATTCTACTCCCGCCATATCCGCCACCCACTCCTTAGTTTTAACCGTTAAATATTTTGTCCCTATAAAAAAACGGCCGGCCTAAGACGGCTGCATCCAACTGCCAAATGACCAAAATGCCCTTCACAGGATTTAAAATGCAAACTTCCTCACATTGCATCCTCCGTTCCTCTAAATCAGTAGATTGATAGAGGGTAAAGAAGAAAGAAAAACCTCTAAATTTGGAGAAGAGACGTCCCATATGGGGTCGTCATTGAGCTCTTGTTGTGGGGCAGAGAAAGTAGAAGGGTAAGATTGCATATATACACAGTTGTTTAGTGTATAGATTTTTTGGGTGTGTGCCACTAAACTTAGATGATATTCTAGTGACATTTTTAAAAATGTTTTGGATCGTTTGGATTTTGGGTTTTTGGTGAATAGGTTTGTGCCGACTGGAGCAAGCAGTTCGTGGAGGATATTCACATACAAGGAGTTGTATCAAGCCACCAATGGATTCAGTGAAGATAACATGCTTGGAGAAGGAGGATTTGGGAGTGTGTACTGGGGAAAAACGACTGATGGCCTCCAAGTGAGTTTTTTTATTTTTATTTTTGAATTTATTTTTTGGGTCTTGTACATCGAGCATGTGTCAATGGTTAGGGCCATGATTGAATGATCAGAACCGTCCATTCATTGGCCATGCACACAAGATTTGAAAACAATAATCTATGGTCGACATTAAACAGGAGGGTGTGTAAAAAAAAGAAGAAGAAGGGAGATGGCATATGTTTATGGTCATTGTTATATGTTTAATGTGATTTTTCGGCCGTGGACCGCCTATGGGTGCAGCCTAGCTGATGGGTAGTTTTTTGGCTGTGAGTTGGGTCTACCTAGGTATACATGATCTATGCATGAGCATGCATGGTCTGTTTGGAGTCTAACTTGCATGGTCTGTCTAGGTCCGGTTGCGTAGGCGTAGGCTAAAAAATAGGCAGTTTCTCTCGGAAGCGGATTGCGTGGTGTGCCACACATCGCCTACCTCGGTGGTGTGTTGACGTCACCAAGTTCTGTGGGCTTGCCATGATGTATGTGTTATATCCACACCGTCCATTCATTTTAGGTTATGAGCTCAAACATGAGGTAGATATAAAGCTGAAATGGACCACACCACATAAAGTAGTATTGACAATGATTCCCACTGTTGAAACCTTCCTAGGGTTACCATAATGTTTGTTTGACATCTAAACTTCATAAGGTCAGACACACATGGATGAAGGGGAAAAAACAAATATCATATTGATCCAAAACTTCTTTGACCCCAAGGAGTTTTCAATGGTAGATGTTCAATATTCACTGCTTTATGTGGTGTGGTCCACTTGAGGTTTGGATCTATCTCATTTTTGAGTACAAGACCAAAAACGATCTCGCCAAATGGACATATGGTTTGGATAAAACACATACATCATGGTGGGTCCCATAGAACTTGGTGACGTCAACACACCACGGTGATGTGTGGCACACCACGCAATCCGCTTCCGTTTCTCTCCTCAGGTGTGCCCCAACATACAGACAAAAACGACGGTCAAAACATTTTCCTATTGCCATCTATTTGTTTCCCAAGCTGTGGCCCACCAGAAGTGTGAAATGGCCTGATTTTTAGATCAGAAAATCCAAATAGTGTAGCCTACCTGATAGAAGGATCTGATCTTACACGTGTTCATATTGGCACGTGTAGCTGCTGTGCATGGCAAGCCTAATGCAATATAACATGATTTTGCTAATTCCACACGCGTGCACACGCGAAAATATGAAACACGTGTATGAGATCCGAGCTTTCCATAAGGTGTGCAACACGTGCAATTATATGCTCGCCATTCATTTTTTATGCGCTGTGGCCCCACCTGAGGTGCCAAATGGCCTGATCTTCATGCAAAGATCTAAACAGTTTACACATCTGATGGAAAGCTCAGATCTCACACGTGTCAGATCATGAAACATGCTCCCGCGTGTGCATGAGTACGGATCCTACACACGTGTGGAATTAGCACCATATAACGTAGATATAATGCTGTGTATTTGCATGCATGCAATGGAACTGACCATTTCTTCGAAATTTCACGACTGAGTGTGTAGATAGCAGTGAAGAAGCTGAAAGCCATGAATTCAAAGGCGGAGATGGAGTTTGCGGTGGAAGTCGAAGTCCTTGGAAGGGTTCGGCACAAGAACCTTCTCGGGCTGAGAGGATATTGCGCTGGGACCGATCAACGGCTGATCGTATATGACTACATGCCTAATCTCAGCTTGCTTTCTCATTTACATGGCCAGTTCGCCGGCGAAGTCCAGCTAGACTGGAGGAGGAGGATGAACGTCGCGATGGGCTCTGCAGAAGGCCTAGTGTAAGTGATGCAAATTCCTCATGGTCGCGTTTGGATGCAAGTGAACATTTTGTCAAATTCTTGTTGGGATTTTTGGCTCATGGTCGCGTTTGGATGCACAATCAATTTCAATTGTGAACATTTTGTCTAGAGTAGTGGTCTGGTGGGCTAACTGTATGCGAAAGGACTTGCTTAAAGTCAAAAATTGCCTTTCGCATCCAGGGACTTGCGTCACACATCATGGCTCCTTTCGATCCCGGGCTTGCGAAAGAACTTGGTCCCAGAGCATTGGACTAATCAGTATGGGAAACCTTATGCAGGGATGGGCACGATGAGGTCGAGCATTGTCTTCCTCAAGGAATAATTACTCTGAATCTATGGACTCCTCCCAGAGAATTTTCCAATCTGCGAATCTACGAGGAAAGATAGAAAATTGAAATAACTATAATAAAATCCAAATTAAATTGATTGATTATAAAAAACAAGTTTACAATCCCTACGAAACCTATGTAGTTTCGGAATCAAACTACAACTCAAGCTCCCTAAAATCGTGACTTACTATAAATAGTTAACTTACTATCTACGGATGATCATGATTTCCACTAGATCCTATAGTTTTCGGCCAAAAATAGTAAGTGTTCTATTTGGCTTAACCATGTTATTCTCCTAATTTTTCTAAGTACTTTTCATGTTGGACACAACTCCTAGAACTCAATGGATCAAAATTTATGATCAAACTAAAATTTATTATAAATAGTAAAAACGGTAATCTTGCAAATTCGGCCTGAGGTTGAGTAGCAAAAGTAGCTTCTCTTACCCAAAATCATATAGGGTACATTGAATAACTCATCCTGGTTTACGAGATATGATTATTTTAATGTTCTAACGGTCTGGATCATTTCCACCTTTGATCGGGCCTTCTTTGGTCTATCTTGGCCACCGCTCTGCATCAAAACCTTCCCATGCAAGTGGTTTCATTTGGGCTATTTGGCATTCACATCCCCAAATCTGGACCGTTCATTCAAAGAAGATATGTCCAGTCACTGTTCTCTATGACCATCCAATTGCTGTGATGATTTTTTTCCCCGCAGCAGAGGAAGAAGAGTGTATCAGACTCAATTGCATGTGTTGACTCGGACGAGTTAGCAATCCATGCTTAAATCTCTTTCTGGTAAATGAACTAATATCCATTTTCCATTTCAGGTACTTGCACCATGAGGTCACACCCCACATAATCCACAGGGACATAAAGGCCAGCAATGTGCTTCTGGATTCGAATTTTGAACCGTTGGTTGCTGATTTTGGGTTTGCTAAGCTGATCCCAGATGGCGTTAGCCACATGACGACTCGGGTGAAAGGAACACTCGGCTACCTCGCCCCAGAGTACGCCATGTGGGGCAAGGTCTCCGAGAGCTGCGACGTCTATAGCTTCGGAATCCTCCTCCTGGAGATAGTCACCGGAAGAAAACCAATCGAAAAACTCCCCGGCGGCATTAAGCGAACCATAACCGAGTGGGCTGAGCCACTCATCATTAAAGGACGGTTCAAAGACCTTGCTGATCCAAAGCTTCGTGGGAACTTCAATGAGGACCAGCTCAAACAAGCTATCAATGTGGCTGCCTTATGTGTGCAGGGCGAGCCCGAGAAGCGGCCCACCATGGAAGAAGTGGTCAATCTTCTTAAGGGGTCCCAACCTAGGGTGGTGGAGATGAGGATAAAGAGTGTTAGGTATGGGGAAGACTTAATGGCCCTTGATCAGGCCAGCGACGACGACGAAAATGCTGGCCTTGATGATGAGAGTACGATGTATGGCGTGTTTGGTGCCATGGAGGTCCAACGGATGAACGATCCGTATGTGCATGGTGAACGAAGAATGCGCGTTTGAGAATTGATCATTTGGGTTTTATGATTGATTGTGCACAATGCTTGATTTTTCTCTCCTTGACGCGGTGAACGGTTGTGATCGAATCATCAAACCTGTGGCCATGATGTTGTGGTGGTTCGCACATGAAAATTTGAAGTAAACCACATTTTATCATATATATTTTTTCACTTTTTTTTTTTTTTTTTTTTCTGAAAATGTTTGATGATTGTGAAATATGTATGAGTTTTGTTTTTGTTTATTTAAATTTGTGATTAATAAAAATTATGAACTTAATTTATAAAGTGTAGATGAAGAGGTTTGCTATAACACATCCTTACATTTTTTTTGAGTCCGGATCCTTTGTTACCAGGTCAACAGAATTCCTAATACGCTAAAAATCATTGGTCCACGTCAACACTCACTGAAAAGATAAAAAAAACAGCTTCGGACGCCAAACCACTAGGGCAACAGGAAAATCCTGTTGACCCGATAACAGAGGATCCCGACTCATGTTTTTTTACGCACACATGCACCCCATATGGGTCTTTGAACTCATGATTTCAGTGTTGAAATGCAGTGCATCTAACGAGCCATGTAGGGAGTCCCATCCTCACATTTTTTATTTTTATTTTTTTATTATTATTTTTTTGTAATCAACTGCAATGATAGCTTATGTGATAGGGCTTCCTCTGGATGGGGAATGCCGAAAAAAATATGCGTGACTGTATTTTAATCCTTTGATTACACAAAGGTTATGGTAACCGTTCATTTGCAAAGTTAAAAGAGTTAAATTTCAATTGGTTGAAATGGTTTAAGAAATTTTATTTGTTGTTTGTCCACCAAATAAATTGAGATTCATGGTATTCAAGGTTTGGATCACTGGAAGAGCGCGCATTCAAATTCAAAGACTAGAGACACCCAGATCCATAGCTCAACTGGCAGACTGAGTGGAGAAACCTCGTTTCACCACTAGAGGTCTTGGTATCGATCCCTAGCGGGGGTGACTAACATGGATGTGTACTAACAAACTAACCCAAATAAAAAAAATAAAATTTCAAAGACAGTATGAACGTATCACATTACAATACACCTGCATTTATTTGAGCAAACTTGTTTAAAAGCTTTTAACCTTTTTCTCGCCACAATTGGTTTCCTAGTTAGGAGAGCTCTGAACATTTGAAGAATATGAAAGGATTTTTACCCAACGTACACTCATTATTTTGTGGTAATGCCGCCATAACATTGCTTTTCAAAATATTATTTTTTACATATTTGGGCACTGTTTATCTATTTCTTGGATGAAAATGTTAATAATAATCTTTTTCAAATTTTTATTTTTACCTTTTTTTAAATTATCATTACTTTCTGACAAAAACTCACACCTCAGAAAAATGGGTTTTTCTTCTTTTTATCTATCATGTTGAACTGAGCTTGTTAAGAAAGAAAGTGAAAAAAAATTAAATAAAAAAATTTATAAGCATTCCATTTTTAATAGGTGATTCTTTTTATTTATTTATTTATTTATTTTTGTTTACATGAGTCTTTTGCTAAGAAATAGATATGCTTGGAAAGAAAGTAATATAAGGAGATGAGAGATATCAAAAGCTTTACTTTTAGAAGATACATTTTTCTTATTTCTTCAAAATATTAGGCTTAAATCGATCTTTTACCAAGAATTGAATTTCGGGTAAACTTTTGCAGGGTTACATATATAGTGTCTAAATGAGATGATTCAAAAGCCATTCAAAAGTTTGTTGAATTATTTTTCCAATGAGCCCAAGATCGCATTGATCAGATCTATAATAAAAGAGTTATGAGTGTTTAAGTGAGATTGTATAAGCATTGTTCAATTCACGATTATTGTTTTGGACTCATTTTTGAAAGGTCAAATAGTTTCCAAATGAGATCGATGATTCAAAAATTATTTGAAAGATCATCAAATTATCTTCCTAACGACCATAAGATCACCTTAATCCAACTCGTAACGAGTAAGTTATGATCATTTAGGACAGCGTGATACATAGTCCAAACTACGATCTAGGCATTATCTATAACACGATTTGAACTTTGGGATCACTTTTGAATGGCTAAACAGTTTCCAAATGAGCTAATTCCAAGGATATTTGAAAGTTTGTCAAATTATCTTTTCAACAATAATAAGATAACATAAAATCAACCTATAATAAGGAAATTATGACTGTTTTTGTGGGACTATGTGTAAATGTTATCTTATCTAGCTCATAGGTATTTTGTAGTGCCAAAACCTCTTAGAATTTGTATCTTGTGTAGCTATTACTATAAGATCAACTTCATGTCATCCTTACCTACATTCAAGTACAAGATCAATAAGTTCAAATACAAGTGCAAGAAGTTTAAATTCAAGTTCAAGAAGTTCAAGTACAAGATCAAGAGACTCAAGAATAACATCAAGAAGTTCAAGTACTAGATCAAGTCTTCAAGCTTCAATTACATCAAGAAGTTCAAGTACTAGATCAAATCTTCAAGCTTCAATTATATCAAGAGAATGATATGTGATGATTCCATCTCACAAATAAGGTTTGTTTGATCTTAGGATAGATCGTAAAATTTGCATTGATATCATAGTTCATTTGATAATTTTATAGGTCATATTTTGACTAGTCCTAGTCATGGTTCGACTAGTTCATGTACTGGCTCGACCAGTCTAAGAATTTTCTCGATTAGTCCAAGGTTTGTTGTGAATTTTCAGAATTTCTATTGGACCGTCAACCAATCCTGGAGACTGCTCGACCAGTCGAGTGAACAGTGCTCGACCAGTCGAGCAGCCTCGAGTCAAAGTCCAGCAACATTTCTGGATCTCACTCGACCAGTCGAGTACAGGGCTCGACCACTCGAGTGAACAGTGCTCGACTCAAAGTCCAGCAACATTTCTGGGTCCCACTCGACTAGTCGAGTGCAGGGCTTGACCAGTCGAGCAAGCCACTCGACCAGTCGAGTAACGATCTTATCTTATCGTGCCTGAAATTTTGAATTGTTGTTGGTCCTTCGACCAGTCGAATCGACCACTGGGCCAGTCGAGTGAACAATATTTTTACCTATAAATTGAGGACGATTTTAAGAGTTTTTCAATTCACTCCAATATATTTAAGTCACAACTTTGAGAAAACTTATCTCTACATTCGAGAAGCTAATTGGTTAATATTTAAGATTTTTTTAATAGCTTTTTTGCATTTGATTTTTTAATCTCCATTCAATTCTATTTCTTTTGATAAGGGAATATTGATTTTACCCTTTTTGAGATCAAAATCAAATCAAGCTAGCCTAGGTTAATTTAATCAAAAAATCATTTAGACCTAATAACCCTTTCATATGTGAGTTTGGACATTGAACATCTACATTGAACATCTACATCTAATTGGTTCTATTGGGCTTCATCAGAAGAAGAATCCTCAGATAAGTACATTTTAATTTTCTGTATTTAGTTTGTAAGATTGTCAGAAAATCTTTCATTTTTGGTTTTGACTGAAATAGCCAGATAATCTCAGTGAGTGGGGTTTTTAATTGTGGTAGCCATTTGAAACATAATTGTGAAGGTTTTGGGTGAACCTTGGAAAATCTATTTCATAGTGAAAGCCAATATCCCATGGGTGAGGATATTGGGAGTGGAGTAGTTGTGTGGTTGTTTTCTAACAGTTGGTGTACACACAAGCGAACCACTATAATTGCTGGAGTTGTGGTGGATGGTTGAATGTGTCTAAATGTGTGAATGTTGTAATTTATTTTCTGCATATGTGGTGAATGATTGTAATTTATTTTTTGCACATCTGGTGAATGTTGTAATGGCAGTAGATATTTATTCCTGTTTTATTCTTTATTCCTCTGTATTGGTTTGAGACTTTGATACACAGACCGTTCTAGAAATCATGTTGTCCTACCATAAGCCTCTAGTTTTTGGTGTAAGGTTGTCCTTAGAACAACATCTGTATCAACCTCTTAATACTTGTACATTTGAGGTTGTTATTCATTTCTGTTATTTGGAATTGATAAGTGCTATTTTTTTTTTCTTATTATGCATTTAAAAATTTTAATTTGACATAATCCTATTCACCCCCCCTCTAAGACTCTTAGCTGAGCCTTTTCACTATGCAATGCATTGTCTAAACTGTAATAATTGTTTTATCAAAATTATGATTTGGACTTTGGCTCACTTTTAAAAGATTAAACGGTCTCCAAATGAGCTAATTCCAGAGTAATTTGAAAGTTTATCACTTTATCTTTCCGATGAGTCTAAGACTAACTCGATTTGACTTGTGACAAGGAAATTATAACTATTTTCGTGAGACCATTCATTGTCCAAATCATAATCATTATTTTGTTCAAATTGCAATATGCACTTTAAGCTCATTTTTAAAATGTCAAATGGTGTCCAAATAAGATGATTCAAAATTCATTTGAAAATTCATCAAAATATCTTTTTAATGAACAAAAGATCACATCGATTCAACCTATAATGAGGAAGTTATACAATTTTTTTGTGGGACCGCGCCATGCTAGAAAAACAGTGATCATGATTTTACATGATTGAGATTTGGTTTCTATGAATCGTGATTGTGGAAAATAAGGATTGTCCTAATTGTAATAATGGAAAATAACAATTCTCTAAATCACAGCCGCTGTTTTTTTAGTATGGCGCGATCCCACGAAAGTGATCATAACTCCTTCATTATAAGTCAGATCGGGATGATCTTGTGATCGTCAGAAAGATAATTGGAATAACTTTCAAATGACCATGAAATCAGCTCATTTGGACACCATTTGACTTGTCAAAAGTAGGCCCGAAGTTGAAATTGCAATTTGGACAAAACATTGATCACGGTTTGGAAAATGCATCGGGTGGTCCTATAAAAACAGTTTTAATTTCCTTGTTATAAGTTAGATTGTGATGATCTTATAGTCATTGAAAAGCTAATTTAATTAACTTTCAAATGACTTTGGAATCAACTCATTTCGAACTTGGTTTGACCTTTCAAGAGTGGGTCCAAATTCTTGATCGCAATTTGGACAATGCTCATATCATGGTTTTGATTAGCTATTATATGGTTCCACAGAAATGGTGATAACTCACTCTTTACAAGTCGGATTGGATTGATCTCATACTCGTTGGAAAGATAATTTGACGATATTTCAAATGGCCTAGGAATCATCTCATTTGGAGGTCATTTCACTTTTCAAAAGTGAGCCCAAAACAATGATCACAATTTGAGTAATGCATCAGGTGGTCTCTTAAAACAGTCATAACTTTTTTTATTATTATTATTATTACAGGTCGTATCAAGGGGATCTTAGTCTCGTTGGAAAGATAATTCAAGAAACTTTTGAATGTATTTTGATATGTCTCATTTGGACACCATTTGACTTTTCAAGAGTGAGCCCAAAGCCAACCTTTTAGCAAAAGACCAATTTAGACCTAATTTTTTTTTTTTTTAAATATCTCTCCTTTTTTGATATCAACTTTTTCACAAGCGGACCCATTTAAGTATAATTTTTGTAGAAAGAAAATGAACACATCTTATAAAATTACAGTTTGTTTTATTTATCTTTTATCTTTTATCTTTTAATTTGTTTTTAGGCAAAATACCAATCTAAGTAATATCTTTTGAAAAAAAATATATTTGTAATTTTTTCGTTTAATTTCCTCTATAACAAAAACTCCCACATAAGACAATGGCCAGATGGCTAAAAACCATCAATTTCATGTGGTGGCCATGTGATGGTTGGATCAGCCTGAATTTTAGTGTGGGTAGGGGTCGCTACTGAATCCAAGTCTAAATAAATGGAGGCAAGGTACACCATAAATTGTGTAGTGGAGGACATGGCACTGACTTTACTGTGTCACTACAACAAAATTGCCATTTACCGGCAGTCAAAACTGGTAGAGGGAGAGGTAGGGGTGTACATGAACTGAGCTAGATTGGTTAGCTCGCTCGACTCGACTCGACTCGAAAAAGCTCGATTCGACTCAGTTCAAAGCAGTTCACCAGTCGAGTGATTTTGTAGTGAAAATGAGTTCATGGCTGACTCGACTTCGAATCCACTGAATCGAACTCGGACGAACAACTCGAATTGCCATTGATGTTGCTCACTAACTGTTTGATAAAATGACTCAACGAAATGTGGCTGGTGGCAGGAAGGTATGTACATGAAACAAATACCCTTTTTCTCTTTATTTTTCTTGGTTTTTATGTTGCTTAGAAGGTGTTTGATAAAATACCTGTAAAACCATTGCTTCTGTTTGTAAAACAGTGAGACTTTGAAGTTGCAGTTCAGGTGTTTGTGGAAATACCTTAATGGCGAACTCGACTCGAACTCGGCCCGAGCTGCTGACCGAACCGAGTCAAGCTGGCCAGTCAGGCTCGAAGATCGAGCTGAGGTCAGCCAGTGAACGATCCGAGTTCGAGCTGAGGCTAGCTCTACTCGTTTGACTCGATGTACACCCCTAGGGAGAGGGAGAGGCAGAGAGAGGGAGGGAGAGGGAGAGCACGCGAAAGGGAGAGGGAGGGAGAGCTTGAGGGAGAGTGAGCGGAGAGGGAGAGCTTGAGAGAGAGAGTGTAACGCCCCGGATTTTTGCCAACCTGGGATTAGACGTCCTTAGGCAATGGATCAATCCTAATACAGGTTTAACTTCTTAAACGCTCAATTAAAGCCTCAAATCTCTTTTCAAACCATTTTCTTCACAAATCCCATCCTTCACTACCTTGTGCTTTCAATTTCTCAAAGCACCTTCACCCTAGACACTATCTTAAACTAGCTAAGTAGTATAACTTGGATCACTTTAGATACAAACTGTAAAGGACTAAATACTACGTCAGACGGAAATCACTTAGGATTAAATCCTTTAGAAATTTGACAAAGTTAACTAAGTGCTAAACTAGATTAGCCATGAAATCTATTTGAATCGCTTTAAATACGATCTGTAAGACCCAAAACTTGTAGAATCATTGACGCTAGGTTACCCAAAAATCTAGGATCAAACTCATTACCCGGCTGCTCTCGGGAGCATCTCAAAATTCCGTATCTGATGGGACCGCACATCGGAGTCCGAACAATACGAAGTTAAGGACTTAGGACCGCCTCGGTGGCTTGACTATCATCTCAAAATCAGTCCAGTGATGTCCCACGGCCATTCGTTTGGATCCTGAGCGAGGTGTGAAAAACACTATTCCCTTTACAAAATAAATATCTGGAATAGTGATCTGCACCATTCGCTTGATCAAGATAAGCAAAACTGCACCGTCGAATCGGACTAAATTACACCCTCGGATTAAGAAAAATTTCAGGAACATTTACATGTACTTGGAATTTCGGATCGTGGCCCACTGACCGTTGAACTGAAAGTGGTCCGCCACGTGCGATCTGGGAATCCGATCGAGTCGAAAACGTAATCCCACATTGATCCATGTGTGGTGAGCTTAAGTCTGACGTTTGGCTCAAGGAGGGCCACCAGAACCTCTCTTTTGAGCTGGAAAAGTGACGAAATACCTATATTAGCAGTAACCCTTGAACCTGAGTCTATTTTGGAAAGGTTTTAGGTTATAAAAGGACCTTAAACCTTCTCCCATTCCAGCCATACGAATTTGGATTTGAGAGAGGGAAAAGAGAGAGAAAGTGAGGGAGATGTGGGAGGAACTTCCTGCCGCTCCACGGGCTGTACCGCCTCCTTCCAGACGCTTTCCCGGCGATACCGATTCTATTTTAAGGTAATAAACCCTAACCCTAGACCTGTTTTGAGATGTATAGGATACAGGTTATGAAATAGCTAACCTGTTTCGTTCTTTAGGCTGCCAAACTCCCGTATACGGAAGCTTAGCGAACCTTTCGACTCCTATTCTGATTCTACGACACAAGGTGCGGACTTTAGGTGTATAGGTTATGGTTTTCAACGCTTTCAATGTCGATAATGATAGATTCATGATCTGCATGCAATTACATGTACAAAGTGCTTTCCGTTTTCGCCGATTAGAATTGTAGAATTTGGAATTTCACATACTCTAGGTATTCGTATAAAATACCGTATACGTATTTTTTATGGAAATGTGTTTGACATGTTTATTTGTTGTATGGATATATGACATATGGATAAACTACTTATTTGGCGAAAGGATTCGCCTAAATACATGTTTACTAATAAACACTATGTATGTAGAAATACGGTATTGTAAGAAGGTATACATGTATATTTTAGCGATGTGTTTGTCATGATTAATCATCGTATAAGTATATTATGTGTGTATAAAATAATTGCTTGGCGAAGGGAATCGCCGTAATACATGTTTGCTTGTATACAGTATGTATGTTGAAAATACGTATTCTAGAAAAAATACTGTATACGTATAAATTTTGGAGATGCATTTATCATGATTATTTGTCTTTGTAGTAATATATTATACATGGATAAAATACTCACTTGGCTAAAGGATAGCCCTAATACATGTTTTGCTAACATACACCATGTATGTTGTATTAATGTATTCTAAGTGTTTGTGAAAATGACTGAATGAGTATAGAATCCTCATTCGTGCTCGCCATGACTAATTGTCATGGATTCATGATTGTTGTATCAATACCCTTTTGACGAAAGGATTTGCCTAAATCACGCCAATACCGATAGACACCATATATGCTAAAATGTGTGGCCCAAGTGTTTGTGGAAATGATTGCTCGTCATGACTATTCGTCGTGGGTGTACGCGTGTTATGATTGGGGCAACTCCCTAGTGAAAGGATTTGGCCTAATGCCTATGTGATCGACATATGTCATGTATGTTGATGCATGTTTGTTTAAGTGTTTCTTGAAATGTCTGAATGAGTAGTAGTTAGCAAATTGTAATGTATAAGGGTGTTGAGATGTGATTCTCAACCTCTTTTAACTATGTGTATGATCTCCTTGGATTGTTGTGTGATTAGGAATTGAACATGTATAAACTCATGCTTGTGTTGTGATTCATAACATGCTCAACTGCTTTATGATTATAACTATGTAATGCATATGTTTAAATTTATATTTACGTTGTATGATCCGTCATGGGTGATGGGGGAGCGAGCAACGAGTGCGTCTGGCAATGTATCATTTCTAAACGAGAAAATACCATACTTTGATTGTATGAGTGGAATCTTGATCCATTACTGCTTTATCTATCTGCAAGTTATCATGTTTGGGGCTATGATTATAGTCAGTCCAGACAATCGGTACCAAAATTGAATTCGTGGCTGCGATTCATTTGCCACGTGAGATGTGTTCGTCGAACCCAAGTCGTACTTCGGTTGGCGATAGTGGTTGGCCACGTGAAGTGCTTATGCACTTCATGTCGTTCAACTTGTTGTGCACTCGAGTTAGCCGAGCTCGTCAAGTAACCCGATCTGTCTTATGTATGTTCACCATGTTTGGTCGCTACTGCCTGAACCTAGGGTACCAAACTTACCAGTGAAATCCCTTTTAACCATGGTACCTCGATCCGCTAAGACTCATGAGCCGGGCATGGTGGTATGGGACACCGTGGTCGAGGTCGCCACCACACTAGGGCCATGTGCCTCCCCGTAGTGACCAAAGTGAGCAACTAGACTCGTGAGCCGATTATGGTGGTATGAGACACTATATTCGAGTCCATGTCGATACTTACGGCGAGAGCCGAGTACGGTGAGACCCGTGCTCAACGAGTCCTCCGTAGTATCTTCGAGTATACCCAAGGGTCCGTGATTGGCGACGAGTCTTTCACAAAGACTGAGTATGAGTTGAGCCGCGTACATGAATGAGACCCGTACTCGAGCCGACTAAACACATGATTGAGCCGAGTCAGGTGAGACCAGTACTCAGCCGACGGTTCCGCATACGGTGAGATCCAAAATCCGTGCCGACGGGGTGACGAGCCCTTTGTGATGCTTCGCTACGCCTCTCAAACCATAATATCGTATGAGATTAACTAGGACTGTGAATGGATCATGTTTGGGAATGATACAAGGGAGGTACCTTTTAGTTTTCCAATACCGTGTTTGAAATAGACTAATAATAACTTCGGATCATCATCGCACCGCATGTGCTTAGTAGATGTGGCGCACCGAGGGAGTTAAGCATTCGCGAACGTAAGATGATGTCGCATGAGGGTGGTTTGGCAAGGGCATACAGATCATGTCATTTCATTCTCGCACTTAATAAGAGTAGTTAGAATTGTTTGATTTGTACTGCTTTATCATTACCGCTTGATTGAATTGATAACATGTTAACCTATGCTTTATTGTTCCACTGAGTTGATCACTCACTCCCACGTTACGGGACGGTGTTGTACACACCAACCAGATTTGTTGAATTTCAGATGATGGCGATGCTTATGAAGCAGAGCCGGACTACTTCTATGGTGATAAGGAGTTCTCCTATCATGTAACTCTTTGACGGGTCTCAAGACCAGTACCGCATTAACGGGATGGTACTTGGGATAGAAGATATTACACTTACACATTTGGTATATTTTAGAACTGTATTGTAATTATTTAACCTAGTAATGTTATCACACTCGGAGACTCATCACAGCTATATATTTTATCTTATCATCGTCTTGGCCAATTTAACTGTCTCTCGGAGTATGATATGTTGTTTTGGCAATCTCACTCATGTTCAATGCACGAATACAGTCAACATTCAATCATCATTCATTTTGTTGCATAAGTGATGTTCTGGAACTCGGGAGTTGAGTTTATGCTCGACCCCCGATTTTTAGGGCGTTACAGAGAGAGAGAGAGAGAGAGAGAGAGAGAGAGAGAGAGAGAGAGGAGCGGAAATGAAATACACTAGGGCTGCATTTTTTTTGCTTTTTATAGGGCCCCATGCATCGGCTATGCTTGCTTTTCTTGTAGTGTGTATACACAAATAATGATGTAGAGCGGGTCGCGGACAATTACATGGCAAAGATGGATCGTGGCCCTATTCGGTGAAAGAAGTGATCTCGGACCATCAGACCTTAAATCAGCGTATCTCACAATCCGGGATGAGTTAGCCGACGAAAAATATATGATTTTGGGGTAGAACGAGCTACTTTAGCCAACCAACCCAGCTACGTGGGGTTGCGATGTTCGGAATTGCGAGAAACCCCTGATTTGATGGTCGTTTCCCCCTTTTAATTTCGTTTTTACTATATATAAATAGTAAAAATTAGTTTGCTTATAACTCTTCATCCGTCGGGCTTTAGGAGTTGCGCCCAACGTGAAAAGAGCTTAGAATAATTAGGAGAACGGTTTGGTGAAGCCAAATAGGACACTTACTATTTTTGGCCGAAAACCACTAGTAGACATCACGACCGTCTATAAATAGTAAGTTTACTATTTATAGTAAGTCGCGGATTCTAGGAGTTCTAGTTGTAGTTTGATTCTGATTTCTTTCCCATTGCTTGGTACCCCTATTTAAAGGGTTGTGAACTCGTTTTTATTAATCAATTAATCAGTTTCGAATTTTATTAGAATTTATTTCTATTTTTCTACTTTCTTTCCTCGTAGATTCGAGAAGTCTCTGTGAGGAGTCCGGGGAAGCTCCGTGGATTCGGAGTATTTATCCTCATCACGTTCATCCCTGCGTCAAATAAGCTCTTTGAGCCCCACCATAATGTATGTGTTTATTCAGGCCATCCATTTATTTTATTAGGTCAATTTAACAAATGACCCAAAAAATGAGGCAGATCTAAATTTCACACTACATAAAATAGTGGGGATTAAATGCCCACAATTGAAAACTTATGGGGTACAATGTTTTTTTATTCGTCCAGTTTTGTATGACCTTATCAACAATTTTGTTAGAAATAAAAATTATGGTGGGCCATGGGAAGGTTTCAACAGTGGGCATCATTGTCTAATGGTCCATTTGAGGTTTGAATCTGCAGCATTTTTAGTTAATGCTCTAAAATGATATGGTTAAATGAATGGACAGCGTGAGATAAACACATACATCAGGTTTTCCAGGTATGCAAAATACATATATACATTGGTGCTGTGGTCTAAATCATGCAATCCGTGTCCACATAATGGAAAGCGGATTGGGCGGCGACCCAACACCACAATATCGGACTATGTGAGGCTCACCTTGATGTATGCTTTTATCCAAATGAACCTCACCACAGGAAATTGTCAAGATAATGACGTCCACTTCCTAGCCTATCGTGATGTTTATTTGCCGTGGATGAAGGGAAACGTAAACATCAGCTTCATCTTAATCTTCCAATGGCCCTCCAGAAGTTTTCAACAGTAAAATCACCACTATTTCATGTGGTGTGGTCCACTTGATATTTGGACATGCTTCAATTTTGGGATCATGCCCTAAATGATATAGCAAACCAGGTGGACAGCCTGGGTGAAGCACATATCTTGGTGGGCCCCAATCACATGGGTGGTGCTGGTTCACAAATAGTACGGTTGGCGGGTGGTGCGATGGCAATATCGGGTCCCAGTCAATCCCATAAATAGTGCATGCTCTCTTGCGAGAACACGGGTCTCAGGATTCGGATATCCAGATCATTGGTCTATTGTGTCCCACCTTTAATGGATTATGTTTATTAACCTTTTCTGATGTAGAATAGGTCGTGACAGTTTTCGTAGCCAAGATGGATTAAAAAAGTCTCGATTGGGAGCTGAAGTGACCTTGACTGTCCAAACCTTAAAACAAACAGTGATATCTCACGAACTGGAATAAGTTATTCCAGTACCAAGTGATTTTGAGGTAGGACGAGCTACTTTAGCCACCCAACCTAGCGTCGGGTGCAAATGCCATCCGGTTCGACAGTTGAATTCCCATTTTATTTTCGTTTTTATTATTTATAAATTTTTGAGTTGAGTATATTACTCTCGGTAGTTGGGCTTTTGTCCCACTAATGAGTCGTCAAACATTGTCTATGTAAATCAACGATTAAAAATCATTGCTAATAATTCGCATGATCTTATGCTTGTGGCCCATCCGAGACTTGGAATCTCATTGTTTTCTTGGCAAAGCATATATTTCAGCGGGCTTATCACAACCATTATATCAAAAATTATATATCTCACTAATTAGAGATATTAAAGTTGAATTAGTAATTAAATTCAAATCCCTATAAATATACTACCGATGGGTACTTTTGGATTAAAGTTGATTCACACTTCAAGGTGCCAAACACATGGGGAGGATTGTAAATCCAGGGGGTTACAAATCCACGCTCCCAAACAGGCCATTAGAATAATTAGGAGAAGAACATGCCTATAAATTGTAATTTTATTATTTATAGTAAGTTGAGATTTTTTAATTTCAAAAAATCTCCCATCAGGAGTGAAGAGAAGCTTTGTAGATTCGGAGTAGTTATCATTGAGGAAGACGCGACCTCGTCACGTTCACCCTGCGTCATTTTCGATTTGGACCCATGGATAAACGGTCGAGAAGAGAAAGCAAGAGTCTAGAAACAGCTGATAACGGTCACTAAGGATCTTCCATTCCTGGAGGTTTTTGGTAAATTCTCTACCCATAGTGGAACTCAATGTACCAACGGTCTAGATTACCGAATATGGGCCCCACTTGTCAGACTCGAAACCTCGAGTGTACAATAACAAACAACGCTGGGAAACAAAAGCAAAAACATACAACTGCTGAAAATTAACGGTCAGTTCACGGTCTGAAAGACCAAAACATTGTAATTTACAGAATTATCAAAAGGATACAGGCGATGGAAACTCGCGAGAAATCCTGACCGTCCACACATTTGCCATTATAGCACGTGTGGTACAGATCGAAATCATCCATCCGGCGGGCCACGCCGTGAATACTCCCTTACCAAAAACCACCACCAGCAAGAATTTCCCACCAGGGCGCATACTAAGTGGGACCCACCTGATGAACGGCTACACACGTATCATATTGGCACGTGCTCAGGTTGATCTCATAAACACCCCAAACCCTTCAAAATCGCTGAAATCCATCCTACACCAGCCATCAGAAAGTGGGGACCACTCCATACCCGACATCGGCCATCAGAACCGTTGATGACGAGTAGATCCCATCAA
Source organism: Magnolia changhungtana (assembly GCA_030180095.1). NCBI lineage: Eukaryota > Viridiplantae > Streptophyta > Magnoliopsida > Magnoliales > Magnoliaceae > Magnolia > Magnolia changhungtana. The sequence continues at coordinate 1,230,906 of JASAUF010000547.1, read as the reverse complement.
CCTCCACCGCCATCTCCGTCCGTTTGGCGAACCTTCCTTTGATCCTGGGCCGCACCTCGGCATAGGCCTTGCGGGAGGCGTAACGTATCGTCTTCTCGAATTTCCGGTTCTTTCTCTTCTCTCTATATCTCAGAACTCGGGCTTCCCGATCCAGACTCGGTAACTGAGTCGCCTGATGAATGCCATTGATAGCAATTGACGTAGAGAAATCGATATTGAATTTCATGTTTGAGCCAAACGGGTTCGAAATGTCGGCCATGGCACTATTGTTCCCGTCCGGCACGACTCCGACATCCAACGAAGACGAAGAAACCTGTAAAAGATAAAAGGATGAGATAATTATCATTTGTATTTCAACAAAACGTATGAGTTTTTTAGTGAAAGTGTCGGTGTGATTTTTTGCCTTTTTGTACACTTATATATCTTTGCTTAACATATACTCTTGTCAAGTGTGTTAAATTATAAAGCCCTTAATGTGACCTAGAAACTTTTAACCGAGCATATGTGCACATACACACCTGCGTATACTCACGCGTAGACGTACGCGTCTCGACCCAGCGTTTTTCTGATCATATTACATACCGAGATATGAGATTTGTGTTCATCTAATCGTACTACTTACTAAGATCTACATAACAGGTGTGAGGTTCCTAAGCACACATATAGAGAGCTGAATGAAAAGGTGGGCCCAATCATCAAGATGGGTCCCATATTTTTGAACGGCTTGATTGTCCTACACACGTGACTTGTTGTGGGTTAATCCATACTAGAGCTCCTGAGTCTACAATACACCTGTTTTAAAACTTTGCTGAGTCGACTCGAGACCTGGCCGAGTTAGGTATGGACCGGTTTTGAGTCTGAGTCACCTTTTAGAGTCAGGCCGGGAAAAGAGAAAAACTTTGATACTCTTGGCTGTGTGTGATGGTTGATACTCAGGCGTGAAGATATTGTACAAGTGGCATCCAAGTAATTCAAGTTAAACAGTCCAATCGATGGACAATTCGGTTTCGTAAATGGCTGATTGGTGGACAATCGATGGACAGTCGTAATAAAAAACAGTACTCAACAGTCCGATTCCAACAATGCCCCATTAATCAGAGGTTCAGATTCTTTAATCAATCTGACTTTTGGGTGATGATCCATCTACAATGGGTCCCACAATCTGGACAGTTTAATTTGAGTTCTGTGCGTCTGTGAATCTACTATCACCCTACCAGATTATGAAAGAAACCGGCGATCGAGTTCTATACTGGATCTGCTGTTTACATATATGTAGGGCCCACTTAACAGTGAATGGTCCTGTTTTCTGGCCAGATAATCTACTCGGTGGGTCCCACCTGATACACGGTTAGGATGTCATACTTGAAGCACTGGGTGGGACTTTTTACACGTGGGAGGTGTGCATGGGACGAGAATCTATACTCGGTAACATTGACAATTTAGAAAACGGTAGTGACACATCATCCTCACATTTGGTGTGGACCTACAATTTAGACCGTTCAGATGATGGGTCCCATTTTGGATGAACCAATCTCTAAACTCGCACTGATCAAGAGATCCTAACCATAAATAATGAGTGGTCCAAGCTCCAAACTCAAAGCTAAAATCAAATAGCTATGTGTACGGTTGATAATCTATACAGTTGCGTCCCAGATTGGACAGTCTAGATGATCTTACAGGGTTGATCCATTGATTTAGAAGGTTTGACCTGATGAGTGGATCGTCCCCATAATAGCAACTCGATTTTCTGGTGGGCCCACCGGATAATAGATACAGGGTTGCAGGCTAAGCTAGCGTACATCCAATAATAACCACTCTATAGAGATATTGGAGTGACTGAGCCTGAGTTTGAAAAAAGGAAAAAGACGGGACTAGAGAGCCATTCATTTTAGTGGGACCCACCCACGCAATTCAAGTAGACTGGAGATGATTCGGTGGAGCCCACAGAAGCGGAATACGATAGAGCTATTGACGCAGGGATGAACGTGATCCGAATCCACGGAACTTCTCTCTGGACTCCTCACAGAGACTTCTCGAATCTATGAGGAAAGAAAGCAGAAAATAGAAATAAATTTTAATAAATTCGAAACTGATTAATTCCTTCATAAATACGAGTTCACAACCCTTTAAATAGGGATACCAAGCAATATGAAAGAAATCGGAATCAAACTACAACTAAAACTCCTAGAATCAGCGACTTACTATAAATAGTAAACTTAATATTTATAGAGGGTCGTATGTCTATTAGTGCGCAAGGTTTTCGGCCAAAAATAGTGTCTTATTTGGCTTTACCAAACCGTTCTCCTAATTATTCTAAGCTCTTTTCACATTGGGCGCAACTCCTAAAGCGCGACGGATGAAGAGTTATAATCAAACTAAAACTTACTATTTATAGTAAAAACGAAATTAAAACAGGAAAACGACCGTCGATCCAGGGGTTTTTCGCAATTCCGAGCGTCGCAACCCTGCATAGCTGGGTTGGTTGGCTAAAGTAGCTCGTTCTACCCCAAAATCATATATTTTATGTCAGCCAACTCATTCCGGATTGTGAGATACGCCCGATTTAAGGTCCGATGGTCTGGATCACTTCTATCACCGACCAGGCCTTTTCTGATCCATCTTGGCCATGAAACTGTCCGCGACCCGCTCTACATCAGCTATCTTTCTTCAGTACACAAGACAGGGCGATGTATCCATCGCATATGCCCATATGCGAACCTAGTTTGAAAAATAAAATCCATGAGGTAATCTTTTTATTTATTTATTATTTTTATTTTTTTATTGTAGATTAGACCGTTAACTGGTTTTGTTTTCCACCGTCAATTTAGTGATCGAAGAACAAGTGGATAGGATTGTCTAATAGGGATGATTTTGGAGAAACAAACCATCTATACATCGGACCTACATATGAGCGGACCCGATTTGCACGCCACCCTGCCACGTGTACTGTAGATGGACGGCTCTGCCAACTAGTTTCACCGTATCACTTCGTAATCTAGACAAGCACTATAAAGGGTTCTTGAGACGTATAGACCTTAGGTATCACCCACCAATTTTATTCGTTCAAAAGAAACCTTAATTGCGAGGTAGACATGAGGTAGCACGAATGAATCCAAAATACAGTCATTTGACGCATGATATTAGATGGGATCAAGTGGGATGAAATTGCATTCGGTCGTGTCCCAATTCAACTCAATGTTTGGGGAGAATGGAAGAGCATGGAATTAGATTAGATGGAATTGCATTGGGTCCGTCCCAATTCCACTCAATGTTAGTAAGTTGTGTAGTCCCACCATGAAGTGTAGGCTATATCCACACCGTTCACCCATTTTTCGAGATCATTTTAGAGCATGGGCCAAAAAATTAGGTAGATTTGAAGCTCAAGTAGACCGCACCATAGAAAGCAACTACGGTTGAAAACTTCTTTAGGCCCACATAAGTTTTGGATCTGCCTCATTTTTAAACCCATGCCATAAAATGAAGTTACAAAACAGATGAACGATTTGGATATAACACGCGTTATTCTCAATAGTTTCAAATGATGGGAGTATATCCATTCAATGTACCACCGTATTACAAACGTAACATTGAATTAAGCTAACCCCATACTTTATGTAATAATTATATTTTAATAATCCCATCCCACCTTATCCTTCCTAATGCCATTCGCCAAATACCACCAAAAAGGTCACTTTTATCAAGATAAGTTTTCGTGCGGATAAAATAAAAAAAGGCATTGTACGGCCTCGTCTATAGCCCTAATTACTTCCAATATCAAACATTAGTGACATCACTGATTACGTCATCATGTTGGCGGCTCCTCAGTCTATAGAAAGAGAAACCGACCGAAGATACAAATGGGGCCCTGAATCATCGACGCGGATTGCGCGGTTACCCGCCACCACCGACTCTCCTTGGTGGCAGTACTCCGTGGGGCCCACCATGATTTATGTGTTTTATCCACACCGTCCATCCGTTTTTCCAGCTCATTTTAGAGTATGAGCCGAAAATTAAAGCACATCCAAAGCTCAAGTGGGTCACGCCATGGTAAACAGTGGAGACAATAACGTTCACGGTTGAAACCTTCTTAGGGCCCACAGTGGTATTTATTTCTCATCCAACGTGTTTACGATGTCACACAGCCCTGGATGAAGGGAAAACACAAATATCAGCTTTGGCCCGCAAGAGGTTCTCAACAGTAGGCGTTCAATCCCCCTATTTCCAGTGGTGTGGTCCAATTGGCCTTCACACATGCTTAAATTTTAGGCTCATCACCTAAAATCAACTGGCAAAACGGACGGACGGTATAGATGGCTCAAAACGTTGACTAGACACCACTTTTCCCACAAACAATCTTGACCGTACTCTTTATTGGCGATGGATCGTATGCTAAAATAGAAGATAGGTATGATTTTAATGACCACAGTCCATGACATGTCTTCCAGATCAAATGGACGGACCAGATTGATCAGTTGACTGTCCAAGTGACCCGATGCTGCTGGCAGAAGTACAAAATAATGCTCAGAGCACTCTCCACAAGCAAATAGCAAAATGATCAAATGCACAGTATGTATGGGATGCAGTTTGTACAACTGGGTCTCATGTTATGTGATCCATACCATTGATTTGTTGGGCCCCACCGTGGATGGGCCATGCCTAAAAATCTCACCGATAGGACGATCAGCCTTTCAGTATGATGCTTTCAAATGGACGTTCTAGATGAGAAATATAGCAACGTCAACACCCAACTGAAAGAAGATCTCATATTGGTAAGCAGATTCGTCCATTCAGTGGTTTCTGGAACATACTCCATCCATGGTGGGGCCCAGCATATCAACGGCGTGTATAACCAAACCATAGGCCCCACTTATACATAATTAAAACCTAGGTAGGCCTCACTAATGACTAGCACTCAAATTTTTTTATAGTAATTTATAATTGTTTAAAAGAGGCATTACAGGGTCCTGATGCAGGTAATCTACGCCGTCCATCAGGTAGAACAAACATTTCAGTGGCTACCATATATAAATCACACTGATGTGATGTTTCTAACCATCTGATCAAACAGATTATAAAATGAACAGCCAAGATCATTTATGAAGAAAAATCTCTGGCAAAAATAGATTGACGTTTGTCAGAGAATTCTAACCATCCGATCCATGGGTTAGAAAATAGATGGTTCATCCCATCAGTGAGTTCTTTCATGTAACCTAATGGACAGTCTGGATCGATGTAACTTGGAGCACTGGATCATTTCTCACCAATCTATGACTGTTATTCCAGACTGATGTTGTGTTTGCTCCATGACTGTTTATTCGTGCGCCTCTGATCCAATGGTTCGAATCGTCTGATCTAGGAGATATTTGAATATTCATCTATCTATTGAGAGTCCCTTCAGATCAACGGTTGGGATCCCATAGCTATGGGCTAGATGCACTACGTATCATAACCTGCTCACATGTTGATGCATCAGGACACTACAATTCCTCTTTTGGAAACTAAAATGTTGGTAACACATGGTATAACTGTAAGACAATCCAGACCGTCCAATTCATTTACTAAATTGTGGATGGAGCATAACCCAAAATTTAAACTGAGATGTTGATATAAATAATCTGATCTTGGCCTTGGGATTTAGACCACTCAATATTTCTCTATTAACCATTCATTTGATAGGCATCAATCGGACGGTTAAGATTACTTTATCAGAATAATTTTGGAGATATGCTTCATCGACAGTGTACCCCACAATCTGGATGATGTCGATAGCGTAAATGAGTGCCACGTGTGTGGTAAACCATAATAGGACTAACCCATTATAGATACTGGATACTGACTACTGAGTTTGTTTTGCCGTGTCGCGACTCGGGACCAGATCCCAACACGTAGTACTTCAGTGTGGGCCACATGCAGAGACGAAACGATGATCTGAACCGTCCATCTTCTCCGTGCTATAGTAAATGGGCCACAATTGTAAATTAATCTGAATGAAAGATTCTGACCATGAATATGTATAGCTGAACGTAGATCATGGAAAAGTAAATTTTCGACGGTTAAAATTCAACTACACAAATCAATGGTCAAGATAGTTTCTTGCGCTTGGATATATAAAACTAATATATCTTGTTATCAGATCATCGATTCATGTGGGCCTCATGAGACAACAGACGGTGTTGATCTCGAGTCGCGGCACAGTAAAAACACTACTTAAGACTACCATACAATTCCTTACGCTGTGGCTGAGAGTAGTGAAATTGTAGCACGGCTTAGGATGAGAGAAGTCGAGGTCCATGCAATTCTCGGCCGCGGACGGAGCAATCGGAGCCTGAGGCACAACGGTTTTGGCCTGGACAGGAACGACGCTATCCGACGTGGCGCCAAATCCACCGTCTATCGAAACAGCGTAATCAAGATCGAGATAAGGATCAACGTCGGGGAACACATAATCGCCAGATTTCAGATCGTGGCCGTCCACCTTAAAGTTGGTGGGGTTACGCATGAGCCAGGAGGCTGCCTCGGCCTCCTCCTGACACGTGTCATCATCTCCACCGTCGGATGGCTTAACGAAGCCGGCGATGCCGTGGGATCGGAAGGTGGGGCAGTCGTGGAAGGGGGTGACCGGGACGCGCTCGTGGCGACGTGCGAGGGGGTTGGCGGAGTGGATGTCAGAGTCACACGTGGCGCAGAGGGCGGCGGCGTCGGCCTTGCACGTGACGGAGGCGGGGGCCTGCTCGCAGACCTCGCACATCCACACGCGCGCGTGGGGGGAGGAAAGCGTGCCAGGGCCATGGGTCTTCGCGTCGCAGGCAAGGCAGAGCGCGACCGAGTCGGATCGGCAGAAAACGAGCGACACGGATGATTTGCACGAGTCGCACGGTCTTCCGGACATGGCTTCTCTCTCTCTCTCTCTCTCTCTCTGTGTGTGTGTCTGTGTCTGTTTCTGGTAGGAAATGGCTGTCTTGGATACTATCTATCTTCTGGGAGGGCGATAGCGTTGCTGACGAATCATGGATGGACACGTGGAGCGTTCTTAGCCGCTAAAATGTCTTTTAATATTTAATTGAAATCTGAGGCGCTGGCTGTCCTCTGTCTAAGTGCCGACGCGGGCCCCACGTGAGAAGTGGGGGCGTATGGGCCTTTCTGGGGACGAGAGGCTTGGGTTTACGTACATCGCGACATATGTTGACCAGCATGCGTCTCCTTGTTGGGGTCCCCGCTTAGAGATGGTTGAGTCGGGGAGCGAGCGAATTAACTGTTGCCCTGGTAACAGCTTAGTGGGTGTTACCCTAACCTTGTGGGGCCCACCTTGATGTACGTTTTGTATATCCACTCCGTCCATTTGTTTTTCCATCTCATTTTAGGATACCATCCCAAATCATAAGAAGATCCAAATATCAGGTGGACCATATCAATAGAAACAGTGATGAATAGCCATTTAAAACTTTTCGTGGGCCATAAAAATTTTGGATCAATCTGATATTTTTATTTTCCCTTCATCCAGATCTTCTTAACATTATCAAGAGGTTGGATTGCAAATAAACATTATGAAAACCTTATGATAGTCCCTTTAGCATAATATAAATGGTCACGTGGCATTCTTTTATTTGTTCTCTGACGGTAAAACAGGCTGTATTTATGCCTGTTTACTTCAGCATTGTTGACAGCCTTTCGTTCGCCCACGTGAGAGTGTGGAAAATGGATGTAAATAACATGTAAATAAAGAACTTTATTTTATTTTTTTATTTTAAAGCTTGTTAATACACCCCACTTTCAGTTCATACCTAGACCTCATCGTTGAAACGATGTATCTTGCGCTCAGTATACCACTTGAGCTATGGATCAGGGTGTTGTAATTAAATAAAGAACTTTAAGATGAAATGTTTTGATTTTTCCTCCACTGCGTCACTTCAGTGAAACATGGTAGATGTGAAAATGATCGACTGCAGCAAAAATTGGAAAGATCCAACTGTTAGGTGGGCCACACAAGTACATTGGTTCGGACTATCAGCTGTCCATTGACTTTGACCGTGTTGTCCACCTGATAAACGGACCGCCCTGGTTTTAGCCCTGGGAGGTCTGTGTAATGCCTGCGGCCATATGTACCGTTCAGATGTTATGCACAAGTAACACATTGGCCTTAAAGGAAGTGTTGTATGCTAAAGTTTGCATAGAGCAGGTTGTATGCGTGCATCTTGGTTTGATTAAGTTCGGTCTATTACTCAAAATCACATTGATCTGGTAAAAACCAGACCACTGAAAATTGGCGTACAAAATTGAAATTAAAAGAAAATAAAACATCATGGCCATTCAACGGATGCAAGGCCTTGGATCAGATGTTTTGGATCGTCCAATGAGATACCCACCAGGTAGGATCCAGTCAATGGATGACCAGATATCGTTAAAGCGTCCATACAATGAGGTGGAAGTGAAATGCCATGGGGACTCAACACACCTATACTCACAAAACGATACATGCTACATGATCTAACACACATGTATGCTGTCAAGTGAGCCTTAGAGCTGGACACAAACCAAGTCAGCTAGAAATCTCAGCTTGCATTGGTTTGGAAAAGTTGCTTAGATGGGCTGAAGAGAAGTTTAAATCAAACCAATCATCAAAGTCAAGCTCATTAAAAAATACAAACCAAGTTTAAACTAGGGCAGTACCAGTGGCTCAAAGTTCGGCTTGATTCAGCTCAGTTTGATTTGTTAATTTGATTTGTCTTGATTCGGCTAGTAGATTGTATGCACATTTCCTCCGATGTAATCCACTTGAGTTTTGGATATTGTTGAAGCAAGAATCTAGACCGCCCTCTTCAGACCTCCGAGAACCTGCACAAGAGAAGAATAAAGGAGACCCTGGCTAGAGTAGAGGGTCTTCCGATGCCAAAGTCAAACTAGGAATCTGAGTCTAGTCGTGTTTAAGGGTTTAGGGTGTGAGATTTTGCGTACCTTTTTAGTGTAGGAGGATCCTTTATTTATAGTGTTCGTAGGACAGGGTAGTTCATAATCTTAGGCATGATCTTATGCGTTAGACGAGACGTGTATGAGTGGTGAATGTGGACAGTTACCCTGGAATCACGCGGTGGACGATTACGTGGAGGTGATGGATGTCGAAAATTACCTTGGGGTCATGCATACCCGAGGTGAGTTGGCACTGCTCTGATCAGAGCGTCATAGGTCGGCACGGTCCGAACCTCTTATTTTGTCTGAGGTATACTCATATATGAGTGATCTGAGGAGACTATCAGGACTCATAAAGAAGTTAAAGACTACAGAAGTTGAACATGACAAAGATCCTAACTGAATCTTCGTTTATTTGCGTCAGAGCTGAGCTGAACCAATCGGTTAACCAAATGAGGCCGACCTGAACTGAGCCGAGCTGAACCAGTCAATTGATCGGGGACGAGCTGAGCTACACTGAACCGAGCTGGACTAATTGGTTAACCGACCAGGAATTGTTATGGGAGCTCGGAAGTTCTTCATTGGTCGTCGGGCTATTGGTTTTTCCGAGCTGATGGTTGGGCCTATCTTCTCGTCGATCCCATCTATTCTTAATGAGCTCTTCCTCAACTTTACTGAGCCGATTCATCTCTTGGGGTTCTTCTGACTAGGGTACTTCAAGATAGTCCTTATGAGGTACATAGGTGAAAGCTCGGGGAATGTGCGTTGCCGAAGACTGTGCTTGGGGACGCAAACTCTAGCTTCTCTAGGTGAGGTGGCGCAGGAGTGTATGGTGGGCCTGAGCTGACCTTGAGGCGGTTGGACCATATTTCCCCATAACATATATGAATTAATTTTAAGATCATGTCCTAAAATAATATGTAAAAATAGATGAACAGTGTGAAGAATACATATATATGATGACGTGATTAGAAACTTTAAGACATTTATTTGTATTCGAAGTCCTAACATTTTGTTCAGTTTTATTTTTCCATGGAGAATATTAAATTTTATATTATTTTTAATGTTGTTATTTTTGTATTGATCATTTTTTAATGTTATTTTATAATATTATCTTTGTATAAAAAAATTCATATCATGTAAATTATTTATTTAACAAAAAAGAGGAAGAGTAGACTCCGTACAAACTTAGCTCAACTCAACTCGGCTAGGCTCGAATATTTGAACCAAACCAATGTCAAACAGTTGGGATAAGCTCAGAGCTCAGCTCGAATAAAGCCCGAATAGCCAAACTTGGGTTAAACTCAGGTCAGCTCGGCTGGCGTACAACTCTAACCATGGGTCCTGCCACTGCCGTTCTACTCATGCAGTGGGTCGCACGTACACTGTAGAGCAGTGATCAGTAATTCTATGACAGGTCCCAGACGGACGGCAGGGACCCGAAAGGCAATGGACCCGTGTCGGGCCAATTGAATACGACATGTCCGTGTTAACTCGGACTCGGACGAGTCCGACCCGGTTCATCACCGCGAGTCACTATTGAAAATGGACGCGGATTTCCTGCAAAAGCCGGCATTGCATGAAGTTCGTACGCTGGGAATCTAGGTGGGCCCAACGTGATGTTTGTGAGAAATCCACACGGTCCATCCGTTTTGAGATCTCATTTTACGACGTACGGTAACAAATAAGGTGGATCCAAGACCCAAGTAGGCCACACGAGAGGAAAAAACTGGGGAAAGAAATTCCTACCGTTGAAACCTTCCTGGGATCCAACTTGATGTTTATATGCCATCCAAACCGTTTATAAGGTCATTCCCACTGGGTTGAACTGAAAACAAAAAAAATTCTTAGCCTGATAAAAAAATTTTGTGGCCATGCAAATGTTTCAACGGTGCCTTATTCTTTCCTCTTTCGTGTCCCACTTGGGTTTTGGATCCAGCTCACTTTTGGAAGCATGTCCTAAAATGACCTCAAAAAACGGATGGACGGGGTGGATTTCTCACAAAAATATGCCCAGATCAGCCAGGCTCGGAAGAGTCAACTCCCAACCCCAACCAGCCGCTAATCTACCGTCCAACCAGCGGATAATTTCCATCCTGTCATATGTGTGCAACATCCAACCCATTAAAATGATTGGTCCCACCATCAGATTATCTTGTGCAAAAAGTGGGCCATACACCCCCATCCCGGGTTCCGAAGTCTTCAACCAATGGTCAGAATGCAACAATAGTTCACGCAAGCTTTATAAACCTACTTCATTAGAGGATCTCTTTGTTTATTGTTTACATAATACATATACAAAATCGGACGGATGGGATTTACAGATGAAGATTTTTGAGATTTTGATTGAATTTCAACGGAAGAGATTGAGGATCGCCTTGCTTTCGCCCACAAGCGATAAGACAGTGCCGACTATGTGGTCGGAAGTGAGGCCTGCCACTTGGATCTGGTCCTTCGGCGATCCATGATCGATGTATCGGTCTGGAAGCATCATAGCCCTCCACTGCACCATAAAAACATATTCGGGTCATGATCGTCATTCACAGAAGACAGATGATTGTGATGATCGTGTGCAATCCTATCCGTTGGATCAGATTGTGTAGTGGAATGGTCACACCTGGATTTTGAACTGAGATAAATCAACGGCTATGGCATCTGATGGAGCAGCATTCAGAATACGTTTGTAATATACATGGTTAGAGGTGGGCAACTTGGGCTCGATCCGGTGGATCCGACCATGCACCCGACTTGGGTACGTTCCGAATGCGAACCGACGGTCTGATTGGGCCTGATCGATTCTGACCGTCCAGATCCGATAGAATTTCGAATCTGGTCCGGATAACACTGTATCCGACCAGATCCGACTCGAATACTCGGACCGAATGGGTCCGACCCGAAGAATGACTGTTCGACCCGATGCGACGCGTCTGTATACTATAAATATCCTATTTTTCACCCGAACGTTTTACCCTAGCCATTTTTTTTTCCCCAAATCTCTCCCTTGATTTTTTCCCCAAATTTCTCCCGCCCGAACGAGAACGTGCTGCCTCTCTTCTTCCTCTCCTCTTCGCTCGTCGCTCGATCGGTTCTTCCTATTCTCTTCTTCTTCTCCCTCTTCATGCTTCTCACTGCCTGTGCTCCCAAAATGGCCTTGACCCCGTCCGTCCCGTCCTCTTCTTTTTCCTCTCCTCTTCTTCAGCTTCAACTTCAAACTGCCTCGTCCGTCATCTTCTTCCTCTCCTCTTCGTCTAGCCGCTTGCCTTGACGTCAGCATCTACTCGGATGTAGGGTCGGGTTCCTTTCTCCATTTTTTTTTTTTTTTTTTTTTTGGATGGGTCTTTTCATCCATTTGTTATGGAATATATGCGAATCATGAATTTGAATTTTTTTTTTCTCGTTAGTTTATTGATTTGCATGCCATTTGTTCTACTCTCCAAATTTGACAAAGGGGCCCACCGCCGGGTAGGGTGGATACGAGATACATACGTTAAGGTGGGCCCCACATCGTGAGAGCAAGCATGCTTGCATTCGAGCACCTAGTCCCACCACCCACTAGGCCGAGACCTTTCTTGTCGATTTTCTTCTTAACATCTACCAAGGGCCACAAGTTTAAAAGTGTTAGGAATGCTCGATCTTCAAAATTATATTCATGGGCTCAGGTATTCATATCAAAATATTTATCTTGCTCTTTCCCCCAAATTTGTCTACTCTGTCCTGTATAAAGGTGCATGCGGGGCCCATCTGTTTCAGATTGTCCCATAAACTCTGTTTACCTCGGGCCCCACAAATACCTTTGCACAACACGTTCTTGGCACGATCACCATGTAAATCGAGTTGTGGAACTCACTGGCACTACTCTTGTAGATCATAGTTCTTTAAATGGGGTACATGTGGCACATTGAGAGAAGGCAGAAACCATTTTTAAATAGGTGGGTTTCCTTCTTGGAAATTAATGAGAGAAATTGCTGTTTTTATGAAACTCAATAATAATAATAATAATAATAATAATAATAATAATTTTGTTTCCACCACGTTTTCTTATTTTATGCTTCCATCCAAACAAACACGGTTGGTGGGTCATGAACTCAAAATTTGTACATTGATAAATTTATTCGAACTTTGCACAATCCGATTCGACTCGGTTTTCCTGACCGAGTTGGACTCGGATCGGTTCAGACTAGCACGTATTCGGTCCGTCTAAAGTCACCGACTCGTACTCGGTCCCGGTTCTGTCCGAGTTCGAGTTGGGACATGTAAAATCCGGACCTGGTCGGATTGGGCCAAATCCGAGTCGACTCGGTCCGATGCCCAGCTCTATACATGGTCCATCCATCATGTGGGCCGGCCCATATACGCCACGGCGGTCTAGAAATCAGTTATGGACCAAGAAAATGAACGGTTGGAGAGAGTGGCTAGCGTTACACATTTGATGCACGTGTGGCCCATTCATGACTGGAGAGGCTTGATTTCCAGGCCATTGCATATACAAAGTGGGGCCCACCTGAGTATTTGTGTTAGTTGGGCTCGATGATGAAACGGTGCATGGCCCAACAATCAGCTCCGAATTTCTAACGGGTGGTGGGCCCATCATAAGATCTTGATCTGTTCGATGATAATTCCAGTAGGAGGAAAAACTATAGAGAAGGTGACAAAACTACCTTTAGATTTCCATCTAAGAGCCCATTCAAGCCCAAGAAATGTGATACATGTGATCCAAACCCTCCAATCGATCCTTCTTCGACGGTGATCAGGATCTCATGCTCGTGGGCCAGCCTTCTTATTAGCTCTGTATCCAACGGTTTGCAGAAACGGGCATCGGCAACGGTAGCAGAAATGCCAAGCTCTTTCAGAAGCTGTCCTGCATGTATGCAATTCTGCACTGCAGTGCCAAAGCCCAAAATGGCCACCCTACTTCCTTCCATCACCACCCTTCCTTTTCCAACCTGTTTTTAGATCATCAACGTTAGCAAACATGTTATCCACATTTTCAGCCCTTGAGGCCCACCTTATGGACGGCCCAGACCCATATAAACATTTACAAAAGATGGATATCTAAAATGGATTGAATTATGGTCCATTTCGACATATGACTGGGCCCATGAGGTCCACATGATGGACGGACCAGAACTGATGAGAAAATAAGTTGGAAGTAGTACCTCTAATGGTGTTCCCTTGTTGTTTGGTGGGGTGAACGATCCAATGCCGTTCCCTCGAGGGAACCGAAAGCAACTGGGCCTATCATCAATGGCCACTGCCGTAGCGACCATGTTCATGAGCTCAGTCTCATCAGAAGGCGCCATCACCACCATGTTGGGCAAGCATGCCATGAACGTAGTGTCGAATGCTCCACAATGGGTGGGACCATCTGCACCCACCAGGCCGGCCCTGTCCATGGCGAATCGAACTGGCAGCTTCTGGAGATCTACATCATGGACCACCTGCAATACGATGATGGACCATATCAGTGTTCTGAAGAGAAATGATCCAGTTTGGAGCCCACCATAATCCAAGTGGGCCCCACTTCTTATCACCATTAGATTGAGCTCGCCCCAAATTGAAAATTGGGGTGACTCGACCTGACTCAGCCGAGTCACTCGACTCAGGACCGAACGAAATGTTAACGCCGAGTGGTTAGGATCTTAGGATCATCTGATAACTCTAATGTTACTGATTTTGGCCCATAGAAGGTGGGACTCAGCCGATGAATGGTCAGGATCTTGTACACCACCATATGATTCCAGTGGAAACATGTGTACACTTAATTGTATAAAAATCTCATGTGATATTAGCATGATTTTCCTTGATTAATCACCTGATCATAACCTCGTTGTAGGAAAGAAGAGTAGATTGCACAGAAAGGCTTGAGGCCCTCTGTGGCGAGGCCCGCCGCGAACGTCACTGCATGTTGCTCAGCGATCCCAACGTCGAAACACCGATCAGGAAATTGCTTCTGAAATAGATAAAGACCTGTCCCACCTCCCATCGCAGCATGGATGGCTACGATGCTATCATCTCTCTCCGCTTCGGCGATCAACGACTGGGCAAAGTATTCGGTGTAGGTAAGAGTAGGAGTTTTGGGCTTCATTTGCTTACCCGTTTTGGGATCAAACTTCACAACACCTGTTAATTAATTAAGACAAACAATATCAATAATTAGGGTCTGGTCAGCTGAGTCAACTCAACGAGTCTCGAGTCATTGGTGAGTTTGCAGTGACTTGGCTCTAAATCCCACTAATAATTTAGAGCTAGGTATCGAGTTTAGTCAGACCGAGTTAGGGCTGACTCGACTCAATCCGGTGTTGAAATAGGCCAGACCCAAACTCGATCCGACTCGGTACCGAATTCGGCTCTTGTCTGGACTAATTAATCTGGACCGAGTCTAACCCGGTCACAAGTACTGAGTCGGGTCGGGAACAACAGGTAATCTAAAACATTAGATCTGAGTTTTATATATATATAACACGAGTCGAGTTAGTACCAAGTTGGATTTTGGGTTGAGTTAGGTCAAGTTACTGGGTGACTCGAATTCAACTTGGTTTTACTTCAGATTGGACGAAGTCAACTTGATTTGGATCAACTCACCCACTTGGTTCCAATTGAGTCATTGGACAAGTCGAGTTTGCCAAGTCTAGTTGTCCCGTGCCCAGCTCTACCCACTAAAATGATGGGACCGGTCTGCGGTGGGCCGCGTCAATGGGCAATTTTGGCATGAAATAGGAGCTTGAAGGAAAATGGGCCATTTCGGGCTAGTTGTGGTGGGCTCACGATGGACCTTTAACAATCCAAAATCTACCTAGCCACACCTGATCATGGGCCACGGCAGGCCACGCCAAAGCATGCAAAAATCCAGGCCATGAAATGATGACCCCATCCCTAACCCAGCCCAGTTAGTTATTGGGCCAAAAATATAAGCCCAACACAAAACATGCACCTCATGTCTCAACCCAAGCCCAGGTCGAAGTAGTCTGGAGACAGCCTTGGACTGTCCTGAAAAGCCTAATTCCGTCCGCATTCGCTACTCTCACTTTAGAAGAACTCTAATGGCGAATTGATGCAATCCTCACCGTGCATTTTATCAGCAGCCACTTCAGCTGGAGCGTAGCCTTTTCCCTTCTCTGTGATGACATGTATGAGAACTGGGCCTGTCGCGGGTGTAGCCTTCACCTTGTCCAAGATGTCCACAAGCTCTTCTACATTGTGCCCATCAACAGGCCCTATGTAGTGGAGTCCCAGCTCTTCAAACAGGGATGCCCCAGTAGCACCCATCATCCCCTGTGTGAATTTGTCGACCTTCGCAGCAACTTCATGCACCTGCCTTCCGATGTTCTTCGTGATGCCCTGTCCACCAATCCAAACCGTTACTCCAATTGTCTCATTTTCAAGAAATATTACTAGCCTTGCTATTTGCACGCATCTCGCACCCTATTCATAGTGATTCAGTCTGTTCATCTTACTGGCCCAGCATCTAATCGACGATGATAAGGCTTACTAGATGAAAGGTCTGAATCGCTGATGGTGCGGTAGAAGAGTGGAGCAATGATATTATTCATCTTAAGTAAGAGATCATCCATTACCTTAGCCACTTCTCGGAGTTGCCTGAGCTTTCTGCTGGATTGGAGCCTTGTGAGGGCCCTACTGAGGGCCCCGACAGGTGGGGCCGGGCCATCTATGGTAGCGGTTGGAAGTGAGACTTGCCTGTTGTCATTCAAGATGATGATGAGATTGGAATCAAGATAGCCCGCGTTGTTCATGGCCTCATACGCCTGGCCCGCCGTCATGGCTCCATCGCCGATCACTGCGATCACATGATTATCCTTCCCTAACAAGTCCCGGCCGACTGCCATTCCTGTAGATGAAAAAAATGATAATTGAATTAGTCACAATTTAAGCTAGTGAGCCCACGAACCTGTGATCTGGACCTTCCACCTAGTGGACCCCATTGTGGATGTGCCATGTTCCTCAAAATCTGGATGATTTGTTGATCCTAACCATCCAATCCTATCTTGTAGATAAATGGTCCAAATAGAATTCATCCAACATTCCACATTTCGTAGGAAATGGCCCATTCATGAGCTTTCTTAGGTGGGCCGAACAAACAATAATCAGTGTATAAAACAGATCTCAACCGTTCAATCTGTGGACATGATTATCAAACCATACCTAGCCCAGCTGAGATGCTTGTAGAACTGTGTCCAACTCCAAATGCATCATACACGCTCTCATCCCTCTTAGGGAAGCCTGCTAGGCCTGATGTCTGTCGGATCGTATGCATTCTCGACCTCCTTCCCGTCAATATCTTATGCGCGTAAGCCTGTGATACCAGAATCACCAGAAAACCGCTCAGATAATTAGAAAAATCCAATGCATCACATAAGGATGATCATGAGGTGGGCCCACATATGTATGTAAACTGAAAAAGACGGGTCGCTCTATTATTAACCTTAATTCACATAATTATATTTTTAAAATTTTTAATCAGTCGATATTATGTCTCTATTATTAACCTTTCATTTAGTCGTCCACATATGGCTGGCCCAATGACTAGAGTAGCCTGAATTTTGGGCCATGCTGCGTACATGGTGTGGCCCACTATATGAAATCATTTGACTTTGTCATGAAACCCAAGATACACATGTTTACCTGGTGGCCCACATCCCATATGATCTTATCATCTGGCGTATCAAATACATGGTGCAATGCCACCGTCAGCTCCACCACGCCGAGGCTTGAGCTCAGGTGACCACCCGTCTTCGACACCGTGTACACAATCTCTGACCGGAGCTCATTGGCCAATGTCTTGAGGTCCTGGACAATGAAAATCAATCTGTTTTATGACAAAAACCCTAGAAACGTTTTGGCACACTTAAATGCTAAGAAGGCTTCTGTAATTACTTTAGTAGAGATATTCTTCATGTGAATTGGGTAGTTGATGGTGTTTAGAGTTGGAGTTAGAGGCAATCCCCCTTCAGAAAAAAAGTCTCCACGTGCGTTTCGTATGTGCGGAACCAATCGTTTAAGAGTGCGGATCCTTTTCTCCCAAGAAATCAAGCGATGGACGGTTCGGATGATGTTGGGGGCCATCTTTCGTGAAAGAGATCGCTCTGTTGCTGTCTGAATTGCTGTCCTCGGCAGATGCAATGGTGTAGAACTGCACCCAAAAGAGAAACATGGATTGGGATATTAGCTCATAAGCTCCAAGTCTCATGTTACATGTTCCAAAAATAGACTCATGTGCCAACAAACGCATGAAAGTAAGGTATTTGTATGGGTGCGTTTGTTTGCACCAAATATCATGATATTTCACAATTAATTAGTCTAATTTGGGTGCAAATTTTCAAGATATTTCCTTAATTTTTATGCAACCAAACACATCCTATCGAAAAATAAGAGTGCATCAAGATTTTAAAAACCCAGATTTTTCAATGCCGCAGGTGTAATGGTTAGAGAAAAGTCAGGTTGATCCTGGTTTTAGGCATGGGCCACATGCATCATGTAGACCACCTAACCAGCCTGTCTTTTGGGGTCGCGTCGTAACATGAGCTGGCAGAATTGATGGATGGGTGAATATCATCCACACATCAGGGTGGGCCCCACAGAACTTATTGTTGCATCAGCCTCCCTACAAGAGTCATAGGAAATTCACATCAAACATAGACTATGGTTCCCTTTCAAGACAGATTTTTGTCACGTGACATGTTCCTTCAAACATTTCTCCACCATACCATAAAAATGGTCGATTTGAAAACTGTTTGGTAACTCGACTGAGTCAACTCAGTTTTGAATTTCTGCACGTCTAGCCTACATGACTCGGTTAATGACTTAATACCTTGTTTTGCTATGTGTTACCGACGGCCGAGTTGGGCGCTGATCACCAACTCACTGATTCTTAAAACCATGGCATTGAGTCATTCACACCCTCTAAATATGATGGCGGGAATCCAGAGAACATTTCAGAACTAGACTCTAAAGACCCAAAAATTGAAATAGAGTTTGAATTCCCGCCCGGACTGTCGGTATGGAATTTTCGTCATCGAAGAGGGAAGAAAATAAGGTGAAAATGGAATAAAATATGTTAACCTTGCACTTGTTCTTGTGAAGTAATTTGCGGGTTGAGCTGAGCTTCCGCA
This sequence comes from Magnolia changhungtana, assembly GCA_030180095.1. Classification (NCBI taxonomy): domain Eukaryota; kingdom Viridiplantae; phylum Streptophyta; class Magnoliopsida; order Magnoliales; family Magnoliaceae; genus Magnolia; species Magnolia changhungtana. The sequence goes on along the minus strand of JASAUF010000547.1, from coordinate 1,211,875 downwards.
ATGAATAGTCCGGTGCAAAATCCGATAGCATAGGAACACCACTCTGTGTGAAATAACAAGAGACAGCCATTCTACCTTGTATGTGTGGGAGAGAGAGAGAGAGAGAGAGAGAGAGAGAGAGAGAGAGAGATGAGGATGGGATAGTGGGAGTGGCGGGGGTTTTAAAGAGGTCCGTGTGAATGCATAGTGGGAGTGAATGGGGGTTTTAAAGGCAGAGAGAGAGATGGAATGAAACGTGAAGGAAGTGGGTATGAAAGTCGCATATTCCCGCGGGTAGTTAAAAAAGTATAAAAATAATAAAATATAAAAAAGAAGTAATTCTCTTATCGGCTCCAATTCGGCTGATCTCAAGTCGGCTTGCATTAAAAACGCCTGCTCTTTTTTCAAAAAACCGGTAATTTTTGGACGCGGATAAGCTACTGACAGGTAGAGTAGCGAGAATGGCGACCGAAGTGACGTCACCAGGTTCTTTTGCCCACCATCATGTATGTTTTGTATCATACACTTAATTGGAGAGATTATATTAGAGCATGATCTAAAGAATGAGTTAGATCCAAATCTCATGTAGACCCTGCCACATAAACGATGCCCCCCATTAAAAAGTTCCAATGGCCATAAAAGTTTTCAATCTAGCTGACATTTGTGTTTTCCCGAAATCTAGCTAACATTTGTGTTTTCCCTTCTTTCATGTCTACGTTGACACATAAACTGGATGGATCTCAAATGAACATCATGGTGAGCCTTCGGAAGGTTTCAACGGCAGGCATCACTCTCCTCACTTTTATCTGTGGTAGGGTCCATCTCAGCCTTGGATCTGTCTCATTCTTTGGACCATGTACTAAAATGATCTCTCCGAATGTATGGACGGTGTAGATACAACACATACATCATTAGTTAGGCGCACAGAACTTGGTGACGTCACTTTGGCGAGTCTCCCTTCTCAGCATGCCCGTAGCCAATCCGCGTCCATAATTTTATGATCTCGACCTGAAGATAGTCTTACTATCACCTGAAGACACGGTGAGAGTGAAAAATGTCTCCCTCCTACAGGGACACGTAGGAGAGCAGGTGGGAGACGTCTCTCTGCTCCCACTGCCATTATAATCTGACTAGGCATTGGTGCCATCTATTAGAAGACAAGTGTCTCTCTCGTACCTGCCTATGCATGTACCTGCCAAGCTTAATTTTCCAAGAATTTTAGATTTTGGGTTCTTTGTTTGGCTTTTTCTCTAGTAGTTTTTGTTTTAATTATCAAAGGTTGAGGAACCTTTTAAGCTAAATATCAGCGTATACATTAGCATCCGTGTTTCAATTTGTTTCAATGGTGGGAGCAAATTTAAACTAGATTTTAAGTATTGAAATTTGATGTATCTAATTATGTATTGTAAAACTTAAAGATGAATGTTGTATTGATAAATAAAAGTTTTGCAATTCTCATAAAAAGAAAATAAAAGAAATATATATAGATAAAAAATGAAGTCTTTGAAGAGAAAAATTAATTACTATAGTGGGTTTTTTTTTTTTTTTTCTTACACTAGATGATTTAGTTTTCTTTAAAATTTCTAATCTAATTATTGCTAAAGATTTGTTGGGCTAATATGTGGAATCGTATGAAAAATACATATCAAATAAAATGTAATTTCTTGAACAACGGTTGTATAACTTGAAAATAAATGAAGAATTCTCTTTAAAAGAATACTTGAATGAGTTTAATGGCTTGATTAATAGATTAGGGCTAGTCAATGTAAAGATCATACCGAAGAAAAGTTATATTTTTGCACTGTTCAATGTCAAATCATATGATGATTTTGATTTTAAATCCCAGCGAGATTCAAATCTCAATATCATCCATTTTAATTTTCATATTTTAATAGAAAAATTTTCAATATTAACACAACCGTTACTAAAACATCAATCTAATTCACTATAATTATATTTTTAAAATTTTTAATAATTATTTTATTTTGTACTATTACCGATATTATGTCCATATTTTGTACTATTACCAATCTCCCGAATATTTGTCAAGAAGGAAGCGGATTGCGTCCAGCCCCACCCTTGACTATTATCCGTCCAGCAGGCTCTGTGGGGCCTACCATGATGTATGGGTCTTATCCAAACCGTTCATCCATTTTACCATATCATTATTCTAGGGTACAAGCCTAAAAATGAGGCAGTTACAAGGCTCAAGTGGAACATACAGGTAGGATTAAATACTGAGCGTTGGAAACTTTTTGGGGGCCATAGAAGCTTTGAATCAAGATGATATCTAATTTTTCCGTTCATACAGGTCTATGTGACCTTATTAACACGTTGGATGTAAAATAAACATCAGGGTGGCCCTAACTAGGAAGGTTTTAACGTTGGTTGTCATAATCACCGTTGCCTGTGGTGTGGTCCACTTGAGTTTCAGATCTACCTAGGTTTTTGGGTCGTCCCTTAAAATGATCTGAAAAAATGGATGGACAGCATGGATCAAAACAATACATCACGGTGGGCCCCACGCATTCCCTGCATTTACGAATTATGGTCCAACCGGGGGCAATACGCAATCCCCATCCGAGAAATAAGGGTCTCCACGTGCGTTTCATGTGCCGGAACCACTCGTTTAAAAATCCATCCGAAGTGGAATCTAAAATGTGGAAAACAACACGACAGGACCTTTGATTTCGTTTTAGTACAGGTGCATGGCGCCACACCTGATCCCGAGTATTTAGAACCACTAATTATATCCGTACCTTTGACCGCTCACCATCACTGTCCACTCGTAAGCAGTGAATAGTTCATCCTCCTGATGTGCCGCCGGGCAATCATGCTGAAAGGATGGTCCTGAAAATTGATTTTTTAGTTGAATATGAAGTATTTTAAAATTTTCATTTTCCGTGGTCCAGATTCAACTGTAAATACCTATGGTCATGATCATCTGTTCACAGTAGGATTCCCCCACAACATGGACGGTTCCTATTATATTTGGATGCCTCCAAGTGATTTGTATACATCCAATTTCCATTTTATGGGTACTATTTCAAATTTCAATACTATTTTTGATAAAAAATCGATGGATTTTGATAGTGGATTCCTTGGCTGAAATGCAACGCTCTCTTTCCCTCTAAGTGCCGGTTTCGGATAACATCCTAGCCGTGGAAAAGGTGGGACGTATAATAGATATCACCCAGGTCGAAGATCACGATGGTCCATTTATCAAAGGTACTACACCAGCAAATCAATGGTCAGCCGATGGTCTGACATAATGTACGTGTGAGGCCCACCTAATGAGCGGATCGGATTGCTCCAATTTTATCTCCAAATAATCTTCATGGCATGGCCCACCTTTTCATGTGTTTTACCAGTGAGGCTCCCTACTATACACGTGGCATTTACCTTAAATCTGAACGGCCCCAATCGTGGGACTTACCATTCCAGTAATCCAAACAGTTGATATATTGGACCAAACCGTAGATGGCCCATGCACCAAATTAAAATCAGTGAGATCTGATGACGTTGTATATGACAATGTTTCGTCCTATAAGGTTGTATGTTAACTTAACATACAGAGTGGTAATGTTTGTCATTTTTTAGTTGAACATCCGAACCATTAAAATAGTAGATCTTTATGGTGCAACATACCTTTTGCACGGACCTGATTTCATACCCAACCGACACATCAGTAGAAAATAAAGTTTGTGTATTGTAAGTTAATATACCACTTTGTACATGATCATGTCTCTACCCATCATTTTGAACGGCCGACGTTTGTTTTATTGAGAAATGCTCTTGTGCTCCCACTGCACAGAAATTTATAGTGCAACCAGTTGCCTTGGGACACTTAGAAAGTCCGATCCATTGATCTCAACTGTTCATCAGATCCAGCACACATTTCATGGGCTAACTTGAAAACATTACAATGATCGGACAAATATTGACCATTTGATCAATGGCCTTAAAATGGACCATTAATATCATTTACACAAAAATAGTTCTACTTAACAATCTGATCCTTTACTCGTTAAGGGATGATTACGTATTGTTTATGTTTTTAAAGAATCACCTTTTTTAAGCAATCGTAACCATTCGGTTCATGACTTGGAAAAACGATAGCTATATAAAAAAAAAAGACCAAATCGAGGATGGATTGGATCATCTGATCAGTGAGATTATTTAATGGAAGTATACCAAAAAATGTTCTAAACTTAATGGACGGTTTAGATTGATTGATTGGACTGTCCAAGTAAACCGATGCAACTAGAAGCACTAGATTCTATTTTACGTAATTGTTGAGCCATGAGCCATGCAAAGCTCAGCTCCCAAGCCGAAGCCGGGTTTCACTTTCATTGGACAGACAAGGAAGAGTGGGTCCACACGTCCGGAAGTAGAAGAGAGGTATCACGTGACCAGGGGCGGCTCAACATTTTCGGGGGCCTTAGGCAAGTCATAAAAGGTTTAAAAAATAAAAAATTAATAAATTCAAAATTAAACCATAATAATTAATAAACTTTTGTATTCAAGTTTATCCAATAAATCAGTTTCGATAGATAAAATTAACCCTTCATAAGGTAAATCCTAGATGGATGAAAGGAAAACATAAATATCAGCTTATTCAAAATTTCTGCCGCCTGTTGTGAAGTTTTTTAATGGTGAACATTCAATATCCACTTTTTTTTATGTGTTTTGGTCTACTTGAGCTTTGGTTCTGCTTCATGTTTTTTCTTATATTCTAAAATGAGATGAAGAAACGGATTAACGGAATGGATATAACACATATAATAATGTGGACCCCACAGAGCTCAGGGCTACAGGAATCCTTAAGTGGTCTGCACGCAATCCGCGTCTATTGTGAGAATAATGAATTGAGAATTGTATAGTACCCTAACAGTGTTATAGTTAATAAATAGGTATTCTTAGATTGTTAATATAGCATATTTTGACTCCATCCAAACCGTCTAAATTAGATGATCCCTTCTGGATAGGCTAAATTACAAAAAATCCACTGATTTAACTATTCTATCTTCCAATTAGTAGGAATTTGTATGTTAAATTCAAATAATTTGTTTAGTGTACAAGAATCAACCAGTTAGGAGATCCATTCATTGTGTGTTTTTGTTTTTGTTTTTCATGAACCATCTAAACTAGGACCCGCTTTTATATCTGTTTAATTTAATTTGAATATTTAATTTAAAAATATTCAAAGGTCGCAATTTCTCAATGCATGTGTATAGATTACCAAACGTTGTTCAAGTATTAAAAGCATGTTCCTATGATATAGGGCCTTCATAAATAGGGGGCCTTAGGCGATTGCCTCACCTGCCTACCCCTTAGAGCCGCCCCTGCACGTGACCTCCATGCTTTCCAAAAGTGAATTATTTAACAAATGGTACACCACATGCAACACGAGAAATACGGTCATTTGAGAAATCACCAACCATATATGCAAAAAGGTCAAAGAGCAGTGTTCGGGTCCAGTACTCCCAGATCCGAACCCGATTTTTTATTTTTTATTTAAAAAAAAATGTATTTGCGTCCCATCCATGGTCAAAAGACGCAGTGATTCGAGTAATTTCCATGGCTCCACACTGTCTGGTTTTTTTTTTTTTTTTCTTCGGATCATTTTAGGGCATGAAGCTAAAATTGCTCACTAAGATCACACCATGAGAAACAATGTTGGAGATAATGACATTAGCTGTTTTAACCTTTTTTAGAGCCTGCAATCACATTTATTTGTCATCCAACCTATTCATAAGGTCACATAAACGTGGATGAAGGGAAATCACAAATACCAGCTTGATTCAAAACTTTCGTGGCCCTCAAAAAGTTTTCAACATTGCCTTTAATTCACACTATTTCCTGGGTGTGGTTGACTTGAGCTTTGATATACTTTAATTTTGAGATCATGCCTTAAAATGAGTTGGTAAAATGGATGGACGGCATGGATAAGGCATATATATCATGGTGGGCCGTAGAGTTTACCCAATACGCTCTAGCGTCAGCAAGCAATCTGCATCCTTGAGGGAGTGGATTAGGTGTGGCCCTTACCATGGTGGCCATCTTGATGTCCGTATTCTATATCCACACCATCCATCCATTTTACCAAATTTTAAAAAAAATGAGCCTAATGGACCATAACATAGGAAACAGTGATTGACCATTAATGGGCCTCAAAAGTTTTGAAACAAGCTGATATTTGTTTTTTCCTTTAATCGGGGTTATGTGACATTATCAATGGTTTGGATGGAAAATAAACATTACAGAAACAGTATAATAGCCTTAGGAAGTTTTAATGGTAGGGCGTTCAATCACCACTGTTTCCAATGTATGGTCCACCCGAAAAAGAAAAAAACAAAGGGTCTGTTGAATTTCAAGTATTCAGTTTCACCAATAAGATACGGAGACTTACTTCACATTTGGAATTGCACAGAAAAGACTATTTATCTCAGAGAGGTCTGCGGAAAATTCTGGGAAAACGTCAACGTATACTGGCTTATTTGTCAAAGAAAAATAGAGTACGTTATAAAGAATTAATTGGTCAGTTGGATATTCGGGAACCAAAAACTCGTTAATTTGAAAATTCGTTTGCTTAATTTTTCAGCTCATGTCAAAGATCTGAAAAAATGGATGGTATGTGGATATAGAATATCCACATATAGAATACGGAAATCAAGGTGAGCCCCACACAGTAAGGGCTGCACAATTTTATGTGAGGCCCGGACTGCAGTTAATCTACTCCCATCAAGGGTGCAGATTGCATACTGAATAACATGTTGAGAAGTGGAGTCACATCTGGGGTCGCGCATGACCAGTCGTGGCCCCTGCTCGACCGGTCGAGGAGCCCACTTGACCGGTCGTGACCAGTCGTAGACTGGTTGAATCAAAGTCCAACGAGCATAGTTTTTTGGGTTCCGAGATACTCAACCGATCGAGGATCATTCTTGACCGGTCGAGGGGTCTTCTTGACCGGTCGTGCAGTCTACTCGACCAGTCGAGGTTACGCAGATTGGTTTCCGAATTTGATACGGACTGCGGATTTTGGTGTCGCCTTTCACAAGAGTGCGAAAGGGAAGTTGCCTAAACTATAAATAAGAGTCCCTAGGGCTTTTCTAGGGTTAAGGTGAATATTGGAAAATACTTCTAAGGTGTGGGCAAGGGATTTTCTTTGTACTTCCAAGGGAGAGGTTAGTATATTGTCTTGTAATCTTCGTTCTTTATAGTGGAAGTTTACATCCGTGATTTTTTACCCTAGATTGAGATTTTTCCACTTATATCTTGTCTTGTGGTTTGTTTTGGATTCCTTTGATCTATTTCTAGTTTATATTTCTTTCTGTTTATCGTTTGTCGATGAGGCCTGAGATTGAATCTAGGCTCACTGCGTTGTTGGCTTGCTGCGCAATAACTGGTATCAGAGCTATTGGTATAGTTCTATTAGGAGCGATGAACGGAAGAAGGGAAAACTAAAATTGAGAAGTTTGATGGTTCAAACTTTGCCTTCTGGAAGATGTAGATAGAGGATTATCTGTATTAGAAGGACCTCTATATTCCTCTAGAAGGAAAAGAGAAGAAACCAGAAAAGATGACAGATGATGAACGATTTTTATTGGATAGGAAGGCTTTAGGAACGATCTGACTCTTTTTGTCTAAGAGCGTCGGCTTCAATATATACAAGGTAAAAACTACAAAAGAATTAATGAAAGTCCTAACCACCATGTATGAAAAGCCCTCAGCATCCAACAAGTTTCATCTTATGAAATAACTATTCAACATGAAGATGTCAGATGGTGGGAGCGTGACTGAACATCTAAACGGTTCAATACAGTCACGAGCCAGTTGGAATTCGTTGACATTATTTTTTAGTATAAGGTTAGGGCGTTAATGATCTTATCCAGTCTGCCAGACAGTTGGGATGGTTTGGTGATTATTGTGAGCACTTCTTCAGGGTTGACAAAGCTGAAATTTGATGATATGACCGGTCTAATTCTCAGCGAAGAATCTAGAAGAAAGGTATCAAGAGTTTCAGGGGATTCAGGGAATGCTCTAAACGTTGAAGGAAGAGGAAGATCGCTGAACAAAAGAGGCAATAAACACGGGCGTTCTAAGTCGAGGAAGAAGTCCAAGGAACTGAAAGACAAAGACTGGTGTTGGCATTGTGGCAAGAAGGGGCACATGAAACGCGATTGCAGGACGCTTAAGAAACAAGAAGGAAGCTCTCAAGGCCGAAAGAATTCAGTGAATCTATTTGAGAAGAGTGACACAGAGGTGTTGATCTTGTCTCTTGATGCGAGGAATGAGTCTTGGGTTATAAACTCGGGTACTTCGTTTCATGCCACCTCATGTAAGGAAGTTTTGTGTGATTATGTGTCAAGTGACTTTGGAAAAGTTTACCTGGGTGACGATGAGCCGTGCAATATTGTTGGAAAGAAGGACGTTCATGTCAATCAGAAAGACGGAATGGTTTTGAAATTGAAGGATGTCAGACATATACCGAGTTTGAAACGTAACTTGATCACAGTGGGGCAGTTGACCGATACCGGTTATGTGACGACATTCACTAGTGATTCCTGGAAGATTACAAAAGGTGCCTTTGTGATATCTCGAGGCAAAAAGGAAGGTACTTTGTACGTGACTTCAGGATCGTATAGTTCACTCGCAGTTGCATCAACTGGAGTGAATGGACAGTTATGATCACATCAGAGGTTGGGACATATGAGTGAAAAAAGGATAAATGTGCTATTGTTAAAAGGGAAGCTAATAAGGCTGAAGTCTATTAACTTGGAATTATGTGAGGACTGTGTGTATGGCAAGCAGAAGAGGGTAAGTTTCAAGAAGACAGGACGCGCTCTAAAGACACATCTATTAGAGCTTGTACACACTGATGTGTGGGGACCGACACAGGTATCATTTCTTGGTGGCTCACATTATTTTGTTTCTTTTATTGATGATGCTAGTAGAAAACTGTGGATTCATTTCTTAAAACACAAATCTGATGTATTTGATTTATTTAAGAAGTGAAAAGTTATGGTAGAAAACGAGACAGGTAAAACAGTAAAAATGTCTCAGATCTGATAATGGGGGAGAATATTGTGATAAGAGATTTGAGGAGTATTGTGCAGCGAATGGAATCAAATATCAGAAAATGATTTCAGGGACACCGCAGCAGAATGGTGTGACTGAGCGCATTAACAGGACCATCCTTGAGTGCGCAAGGAGTATGAGGCTACATGCAGGGTTGTCCAAGACTTTTTGGGCAGATGCTGTGAATACTGCTGCATATCTCATTAATAGAAGTCCCTCGGCACTATTGGATGGTGGGCTACCAGAAGAAATGTGGACTGGGAAAGAAGTGAACCTTGCACATCTCAGAGTGATCGGTTACACTTCATATGTTCACATTGATGCAGAGCACAGAAATAAACTGGATGCGAAGACCAGGAGGTGTACGTTTATAGGCTATGGGCAGCATGATTTTACTATAGGTTTTGGGATACAAAAAATAGGAAAATCATCAGAAGCAAGGATGTAGTCTTCAATGAAAAAGTGATGCATAAGGATAGTGTGATAGAAAATAAGGCCAAGGAGAAAGAATTTGTAGAGATGGAAGAGTTACCAGACACGGGTGTTACAGCGCTACAGGATGATCATGCACAGGAGCATTATGAGGTAGAGCCGCATACACCGGTTGTGAGGAGGTCTACTCAGAAGAGGAGACTTACGGTCCGATAATCACCCTCTTTACATTATCTACTGTTGACAGATAATGGTGAGCTAGAGTATTTTGAAGAGGCGTTACAGTCAGATACACGGGTTAAGTGGGAGCAGGTCATGGATGATGAGATGGACTCTCTTGAGTCTAATCGTACATGAGAGCTAGTTACTCTACCTAAAGGTAAAAAAGCTCTTCATAACAAGTGGGTTTACAGACTGAAGGAGGAGCATGATGGTTTGAAACGGTACAAGGCTAGATTAGTTGTGAAAGGGTTTCAACAAGGCAGATATCGATTTCACTGAAATATTTTCACCTGTAGTAAAAATGTTTATGATTCGTATGGTCTTGAGTATAGTGGCTACAGAGGACTTACATCTAGAGCAGCTAGATGTTAAGACAGTCATTCTTCATAGGGACCTTGAAGAAGAGATATATATGCATCAGCCAACAAGATACATGACACCAGGAAAGGAGAACAAAGTATGCAGACTGAAGAAAAGTCTATATGGCCTGAAACATGCCCCGAGGCAGTGGTACAAGAAGTTCGACAGTTTCATGTCGGGAAGCAGTTACAGGAGATGTCATGCTGACTACTGTTGTTATTTGAAGAAGTTTGATACGTCATATATCATCCTTCTTCTGTACGTTGATGATATGCTTATGGCCGGTTCAAGCATGAAGGACATCTCAGATATCAAAAGACAGTGGTCTAAAGAATTTGTCATGAAGGATTTAGGAGCTGCAAAACAAATCCTAGGTATAAGAATAAAGCGTGACAGGAAAAATAAGAAACTGGTTTTGTCACAGGTAGAGTACATAGCCAAGGTACTTGATCGATTCAATATGGGAGGTGCTAAGCCGGTTAGCACTCCATTAGCCAACCACTTCAAGCTATCTAAAGAACAAGGTGCAAAGACGCAGGAGGAACGAGACTACATGACTAAAGTCCCATACACGTCAGCTATTGAGAGTCTCATGTATGCTATGGTGAGCACGAGGCCAAACATTACTCAAGTAGTGGGAGTTGTTAGCAGGTTCGTGAACAACCCTGGGAAGGAACATTGGGAAGCTGTGAAGTGGATCCTCAGATACCTAGTAGGTACTGTGGATATAGGGCTGTGTTATGGAGGATCAGAAATCAAGCTACAAGGCTACATTGATTCAGATTTGGCAGGAGATATCGACAGCAGAAGAAACACTACAGGCTATGTCTTTACTCTGGGTAGTATTGCAGTCAATGAGTCTCTCAGTTACGGAAGATAGTATCTATCAGTATAACGGAAGCAGAATATGTTGTGGTTATAAAAGCATGTAAGGAGATGGTGTGGATGCAATGTTTTATGGAGGAGTTGGGTAAGAAGCAGATTGCAAGTTGTACAGTGACAGTCAGAGTGCAATACACTTGGCTAAGAATTCAGCCTTTCATTCCAGGACTAAGCATATTTCCATCAGATATCACTTCATACGTTCGTTACTGGAAGATGGATCGATTGCTCTGGAGAAAATTCATACAAGTGAGAATCCTGCGGATATGCTGACCAAGGTGGTCACACAGGAGAAGCTGAAGCTCTGTTCAGCTTTGATTGGTCTTTAGGCTTGAAGACGAGGAGGTGGTGCACTCCGGATAAAGAAGACAAAGGTTCATGGTAATGTGTCTCTATGTGCGAGATTTTTGAGAAGTGGAACCACATCTAGGGCCGCACACGACCAGTTGTGGCCCCTGATCGACCGGTCGAGGAGCCCACTCTACCGGTCGTGACCAGTCATGGACTGGCTTGACTCAAAGTCCAGCGAGCATAGTTTTTTGGGTTCCTAGGTGCTCGACCGATCGAGGATCATTCTCGACCGGTCGAGGGGTCTTCTCGACCGGTCGTGCAGTCTGCTTGACCAGTCAAGGTTACGCAGATTGGTTTCCGAATTTGATACGGACTTCAGATTTTGGTGTTGCCTTTCGCAAGGGTGCGAAAGGGAAGTTGCTTAAATTATAAATAGGAGTCTCTAGGGCTTTTCTAAGGTTAAGGTGAATATTGGAAAATACTTCTAAGGTGTGGGCAAGAGATTTTCTCTGTACTTCCAAGGGAGAGGTTAGTATATTGCCTTATAATCTTTCGTTCTTCATAGTGGAAGTTTGCATCTGTAATTTTTTACCCTAGATTGGAGTTTTTTCATGTACATCTTGTCTTA